>JAGPOW010000261.1:139977385-139991455 GCA_030014935.1 Caiman crocodilus
TGCCAATACCAGATCCAGTAAGGCATTCCCCCTAGTGGGACCATGTACCTCCTGTGTCAGGTGGAGGTCCTGTACACAGGATAGGAACCTGCGTGAATGGTGGGACTGTGCTGTCTGCATCTCCCAGCAGATGTCTGGGTAGTTTAGGTCCCCCATGACTACCTCCTCCTTAGTTGTTATGGTCTCCGAGAGCTGCCTCAGAAGCCTCAAATCTAGCTTTTCCCCTTGGTGTGGGGGTCTGTAGCAGACCCCTACCACCAAATCCCTTTCTCCTCGACCCCCACGTAACCTAACCCACAGTCCTACTTTCTCCTCCTCCGATTCGGAAGCATTGTCCTGTTCTACTTCAGAACAGTAGCTCTGCAGTAAGCATTTCTCATTCCGACTTCCCTGGGGCCAACTGTCCTACAGCTTTCTCCTGTACAGTCTTCCCCACCCAAGGCACTCTCTGGGTTCTTTCTCCCTTAAAGTAATAGCCTCGGGCTCTCTATTACAGTATTATAACAACTCTGTTTCACTAATGATGACGATTTCTCTCTTCCAGCTCAGGTAGAGGGATCAGGGTGGGAGATGTGAGAAGAATACAAACAGTTTTCTTTCAAGGAGGGCATTGCTGCATGTAACACATCAGGTCCTCTGAGACCTTCACGCTGCAGCTGAACTCCTCGGACACCATTAACTCCTGAACTAAAAATAGAACATCGGTTTAAAAAACCCTCTTAAAGAATATGTCATTTTTCCCCCTACATATTTTTCAGTTTAAATTGTAGGTTCATCTCCCTAACCTTAAGCTTTAGGCTTTAAGGAATGGATGTGTTCCCCCCATTGGCAACTCAAGGTTTTATCTTTCATATAACTCAAGCACCTGGCATCAGGTGATGTACTTTACTCTTCAAAATTAAAAGAAGTAACCTAACCTTGGCTACAATGACTGAGGAAAGAATAGACAGAAGCAGTTTTAAAGCTGCTGGTTTTTTTGACAACGTGCCATTTAATTTTACATTGTATGATTTAATCAGGTGGTAGGTACTTTATGCCCATAATCACAGGGGCAGTAGCCCCCGAAGGCACGCAGCACACACAACCCTTAACATAATATTATAGAAACAATATACTGAATTGAGGCCTCCAACCTGCTGTAAGTCTCATACCTTGATTTAATCCTCTTGATCAACTTGTCAACTTCATTCTTGCTCTATTCTAAGAGTTCCCAGCTAAACCATCTTTTAATTAAAGCAAGAGGAGTTAAACTTCTAGAAAAGTTAAGCTAGCACAGTCCAATTTGGCAGCCAGTCCGAGGCCTTCCTGGGCGTCAGAAGCTGCTCCCCATTACCCTGCCCCCAAGGCCAGGGGTAGGAAGTGAAAACCGGTGGAGGCAACAGGGAGCCAGGAGACCTGACAGCAGCAACAAGAGCATAATAAGGGGAATGGTATCCAAACCAGGAACCCAAGGGTGGGGGGTTGGCCCCTCACTGGCTGCATGAGTCCTGTTGGCAAGGGCTACCAGTTTGAGACCCCCAAGGTTTATTTGACTATCAAATACAAAGCATTTCCAGCTAACTGGCTACATTTTCATTTGTGTTCTATTGTTTTGCTCTCTGCTCCAAAAATACCAAGGAAATGTCTTCTCCCAGATATGTAATCACAGCTAGGAAACAATTCATTGTTCTTTTATCCATAGATTCCCTCATACCTATGATTTTATTTTTCCAAATACCCATGCTGAGCAGCACAATAGTCTCTTTAAATCCAGATTTTATTCCCTGGGGAGAATGAACAATAAGCACTACATCTAATGGGAGTGTGGGGAGGTCTGCTTCAGTAAGTGAGGTTTTTCTCAGTTGGAATAACCGTACTTGGCAAAGGTATCCAGTTGCATAGGTTTTCTCTTTTCTGTCTCTTCCACCAGAACTTCAAGTTTTTTGATGGTGAAATTCCCTGCAGAATGAAAATTAAGAATTTCAGTTATCTCTGATTAAATCAAAGTGTGGTTCTATCAATCCAGTTGTGAAGGGGGAAGAGAGAGCCCACTGTGGTTCCTGCCATATCTCACTGGAGAAGAGGCAGGAATCACCAGCAGCAGGCCGGCTCCAGCACGCCACTTCTGGAGCAGCATCAACCTGTAGATCAGCAGCAAGAAGGGGCAGAGCCTGCCAGGGGGACAGGGCCAAGAAAAGGTGGGTTCCAGAGCGGTCAGAGCTGGAGGACTCAGGAGATGGGGGGAGAGGGTCACCTGGGAGAGACAGCAGCAGCAAACAGAACCTGGGGATAGGAGAGAGCTCCATGGCTGGGTGAAGCACCAGGAAAGCCCCTGAGGTGGGCCAGACCTCCACAGCAGAGGCACCCAGTGGAAAGGCACTGGAGGTAGGGCCGTGGGATGCCACCAAGCCATGAGGGAAAGCAACGTGTGTCACAGAAGCCCTTGCCAGCAGTCCAGAGCAGAGGCACATAACAGAGACGCCCCAGAGGTGGGGCAGAAGCCCGAAGCCAAGCCACACGGAGAGTGGCCAGTGGCGCAGAGATACTGAGTGATAGCAGCAGAGGTGCCACACTCAAAGGGAATCTAGCCTAGGCTGCCAAGTCAAGTGTCAGGACTGTTGTCAGGAGCCACTTGGAGGAATCCAGACTCAGACCAGACGAGGCCAAGGTGGGAAAGCAAGGCAACCTACTGGAGGGTGACCCAATAATTCTGTGGAGAAACACCAAGGAGCTGGATGGCCTGCTGACCCCAGATAACTGAAAGAATGGGAAAATCGTAGAAATACAAGAGTCTCCACATGAAGAGCAAGTGGGCCTGGGAAAGATACCTTGAGGCACACAATGGCAGACATTGATGGTATTACTTTACAGTTCATCTGTGGGCATATTCTGTATGGAGCTACTATCTCAGGACTGAGATGTATTGTATTGATTCCAATTCAAGGCATGAGAGACAGTGGCTACACATAGGGGGTGCACAGGGGTGCACGTGCACCCCCTGAGAGCGCTGGTGCACCCCCTGACAGCCAGCGCTCCCTGCTTAGGCGGCAGGCAAGGGGGCAGGTGAGAACGCTATTGCTCCCGCCAAGAGCACCGGCCAGGGAGTGTCCCCCTGACTCGGGAAGCATCAGTCACCCATGACGAGAGATGGCCTGCAAGGAGTCTGCTGCTGATACAGGCTCATACCAAAGATTGCTCGACTGCCAGCTGAGAAGGTATCATCTGTGACCTCGACCTCAAGAACAAATGTTCATTCAGGCCCCAGATAAGGTAAAGGTGAGCTTTGGTGGAGGTTGGAGCCCCACAAAGAAACCAGAGTGTGGGATCCAGAGTCACCTGCCAGGAGGTGTCTCCCAAGAAGATAAGATCCAGCTGTGGCAGGCGAGAGGGAACAGCTACCACAGCACATGAGTAGCACTCACACAGGGGCCCACCCAGTCATCACCAGGGAGTAGGGAACCAGCCAAGAGGGGACCCAAGCCCTACAACACATACCAATGACACCAGTATTACATCATTTTATTGAAAATGAGGCCCAGCGTATATTCGTTTTAGTCAAAATTATTTTACGATGAGAATGTGTAGAATAGTCATGAGGTAGCCATTTGTTCTTTTGAGCTCCTTATCCTTTTCCACCATGTTAAAATGGAGCATGTTGAGGTTTTTTTGTTTGTTTTTAAAAATAGCTTGAGAATTAGATGGTTAAAATCTGATATCGCCCAAGTCTTCTAAGTCTCCTATGGAAAAAAAAAAGGTGACCGTGTTGATTTATGTGGTGCTTGTGAAGTATCGGAGCAAAACTATATTATTCTGCATCCATTTGTACTGTCTGACACCTAAAATTTGAATCCTACTTTACAAGTGATTTTGTGCAGTAAAATTCCTGACTTTCCTTTCTGCAGAAATGAATGTAACTTTGAAAGTGGGTTCCAGAAGAATTTTAAGAGGAGCGAGACCTGAATATAAAGACCTAGAGAATGAGAAAAAGGCTGATCACAATGGAACTAAGCTTTAAAAAAAGAGAAAAAGATGATTGTGTTCAGATATTTATGTTCCTGTACTCCTAAAGGATGACAAAATGATGGGCTGCTTTTTATATAACTCTTCAGAAAAATGAAATGGAACCAGAAGCTAGGCTAGAAAGAATTCATTGCTTATATTCAAAGCCTTCTCACAATTACAGCCCCACATGATAGGCTTGATAGACTTCCCTGAAATTGGGATCACCTAAGATGTTTGTAAATAAATATTATTCTTGCTTCCTATTCTAGTTTAAGGAAGCCTAAGGTTTTTCAGCAAGCCAGAGTTTCAAACTCCTTCAGACTGTTCGAACCTCCATCCCATCCTACATGGACAGAACATATTTTCTATATACCTACAAGGAAACAGGCAAGTATTTTCTTTGCCCCTCCCTAATTTTTTAAAGGTATTCATAGTTAGCCTCCAAATTCATACTTGCAAATTTAAACACGTGTTTTCTCTATTGCCATCCTCAATCTAGGCAAATACAAATATAGTTTTCTAGAATATGCAACATATCCTGGATCAATGTAGACTGAAAAGGTGCCTATACATGAACATGGAGGATTATCCAATATGCTGTAATTCTAGCGCATTGGAGCAGACTTGATCAATCGAATCTGCTGAAGCATGGCAATTACTGCAAATTACCCCACACGGGCTGCAAATTACCCCAAGCTCTGCTCCCTGCTTAAGTCAGCTCCGCCTATTGATTAGTTAGTTAGTTAGTTAGTTAGTGCTTCCTACGCTATCTGATTAGAGTTTCCTTTCAGAAAAAAAAATGGTTCAGTGGTTGGTATCATGGAGTATAAGACTTTTACTGTTTGCTGTTGTGCAAACGTCAGGAATTTGAGTAGGCACCTTCCCCCAGGAGACCAACATGAGTTTGGTTCCATAAAGCTAAAGAGTTTATCAAGC
This sequence comes from Caiman crocodilus, assembly GCA_030014935.1. NCBI lineage: Eukaryota > Metazoa > Chordata > Crocodylia > Alligatoridae > Caiman > Caiman crocodilus. The sequence continues at coordinate 139,982,303 of JAGPOW010000261.1, forward strand.
ATATATATATATATATATATATATATATATATTTGCCCTGTTGTTCTTTGACCTCTAACTGTCTATAGTTTGGGTGACAAATAGTAGTGTTCACATACAAATTGCATGGGGTGAGGTGACTGATTCTGTTGGAGCTCTGTACTACCGCACAGAAACCTCTGCTGTCCTGCCTCTAATTCTGTCCCTGCCTCTGTGCTAACCCTCTTCCATCAATACCCACATCATTTCTTCCCTCCTCAAATATCCAACAAATATGTTATTTCCGCCCCTGCCCAAATTCCCCAGCTCTCTGCCTCTGGGCTCTATACTACCCAGTCTCACTTCCTTCTGGCATTCATCATCCCCATCTCCCAGCCTGGGGGTGGAGAGGGGTTGTGGCAAACTTCCCTTATTCCTTCTTTCCAAATCAGATATTATGCAAAGGAAGGAACAGAAGGACCATCCCACACTGCTTACAGAAGAGGTATTGAGGAACAAAACGACACTGAGTTTTCTGCTTTCTTTGTCCCCTCTTGTGGGAGTAGTGTTTAGCTGTTGGGAACTAAGAACTCTGATTTCTGAGTACGTTGGTTGCCTTCTGCTTCTCCAGAAGGCGGCAGTGGATATCCAAGAGAAGGCTTCCCAGTACTGGGAAAAGTATACACTGGACGATTGGAGCTTCTTGCTTCCCTTGGTAAATGGCTCCTTCCGCCATAATTTAGGAAAGATGGTGACACTCCTAATATACTCATGGTTTGTACCTTAACACCAAAAGGGTATGCTAGTGGTTCTACAGAGGGCAAAATTGCTGTTTAAAAAAAAAAAAACCTGTTCACATTTTTGCTGCTATTGCAAGTTGAATACACTGGGAAAAAATTAACACATTTTAGTGAAATATATCGAGACTGTGGTATTTCTTTATCAATATTTCTTGTCTTACTAACAAGTTGAATCCTTCACTACTTGGCCTTTTTCCTGTCACTGCTATTTTCAGAGTACTATTATTATTCTAGTTATTTTATATAAACCAGTAAAAGGAATACATATAGTAAACTTCAAAAGCCCAGTTTTCCTACTTCTGTTGCAAAACAGAGCCATGCTCTTTAATAGCCTTGGTGCGATGAGGAGGCCAGGCATGTAGCTGGTGCAACCTGCCCTAACTCCATCCACTTCAGAGGAACAGTGACAGTTCACACCAGCTGAGGGTGGGTGCAGGGGAACAGCCAGCCTTTTTAGAGAGCAGTTCTGCCATTTGTCCCAAGTATTTAGTCTGAGAAAAGTAGCAGAATTGGGTTCTAAATAAATAAAATGTGAGTATTGCTACAGAGCCAGAATATGACATGTATGCATACTTCTGCTGCGCAGAGGAAAATAATGGGAGCTGCCATTTTGTTCAGCTGCTGAGCTCCTTTCTAGTTTCCACAAGTAGTTTCTAGTAAAATCTTGAGGAAATTATCATTTGGTGAGTAAATTGAGGGAACAGCTGGTTATAATTGCAGACATCTCTGATCCAAATAGCATTATTTTTTCACAGTTCCTTTACATACATATAGCTCCTTCTACATTATTTGCTTGCATTTTGCTTGCATCTTTCCATTCTGCCTCCCCCTTTCCCCCCACAGTAAGAATGGGGATGACCTAGCTATTTTCCTGGCTAATAAATAATTTAGGGCAGTGGTTTACCCAACCATTTTGAACCCATGTTCCACATACCCTTCTGAGCTGGTCCCTCCCCGCCCATACTCACTAGCCCACTCTCATTGCAGCCTAGGCCCCTCGTCTTCCTCTTCTTCCCAGGCATTCTGTAGATATCCCTGAGTTAGCTTGGCATGTAGTCATCGAGGCACAGAAGCACTTGGAAACGTTGCTCCCATGTTCATCTGCTTTCTGTTCAGGAAGGGGCAGCTGCAGAGCAGTTCACCTTCTTAACTAGATGCTGTCTGGCACCACAATAAATTCAGGGAATGGGAAGAGATTACCTCTCCCCACCCAGCACCCTTTCCCCTTCTCCCCCCTACTCCTCCTCTACCACAGTCACTGCACAGGCCTCATGGTTGAGAAGAGCTGCTCTAAGGGTACTCTTTCTATTTAAAGGAGCAGGAAAAAAGTAGTATTAATATTATTGTGAAATAAAAACATAGAGGGAGAAAAGAATGGGAGATAGATAGCTATATTTAATTATTTATCTAAACATGAATGCTCACATAATGACATGGTTTATATTAAATTCAGATGGTATGGAGTAATGAACCTTGGGGATTAGTTGCTCCATTTGTGTAGCCCTAGATTTAAATTATCTCACTGTTCCTGGATTAATTTTCAACCACATTTCAGGGAACATAAACTAATCACTAGGTAGGGTCAGGAAAAATTACTTCTGCAATATTATACAGTAAGCCATTGTCTCCTGTGAGGCTTTTTCTACTTCTTCTTAGTGAGTAGCAACATAGACCAGAATAGATGGATTTCAGGTCTGTAGTCTGTTTAGGCTATTTCTATCATTAGCAAATTTCAGTAGCTATTCTAGTGTTAGCAAACTGCAATTGTAGATGAGTCAGTGGAAGGATGGAACATAGGTGGCATATTTAAGATTTAAAGAAAATCATGAGCACAATATTCTGAAGATGGACTTCTAGGTGACTGTGAAGCAATATATAAAGAAAGGACTGAAAATGAAACACATTTCTAAGTTAGAGCAGAAAGCTAATTGTTAATACAGCATAAAAGTACAGAATTTCGGAAAGGAACAAAATTAACGTAATGGAGGTTTTGGATAAATTAATATGTTTTCAGACTGTAATTGTCAGAGTGTAAGGAGAAGCTATGTCCAAAGCTAAGGGTGGGAGGCTCTTGGCTTGGCAGCTAAAGATATCAGTCCAAAGTAAAGTTTTGTCATGTGCTTTTTAGCTGAGACATCTGTATGTTCCTCTATTATCAAAACAAGTCTTGAAAGGTCTCCTCTCTCCATCTCCTTTCTCAAGTAAATTGTTTTTTGGAGAACTCATGAGATAAATTGTGCTGAGCCCAGTCAGTCTTCCAGGACTCAAAAAATTCTTGTTGAGAAAGGGTTTTCAGGGCATCTTTGTAAGGAGCTTACAAAAATTTTAACCAAATAAAAAAAACAGCTTAGAATCACATACAATTATCTTAATAAATGTATCTACCTGGAATCCTAAGAGAAGCGACGGACTAGATAAAGAGTCAGCTAATGCATCTTTTCCGTTTTCTTAAGAAGTATGGGACAAACCTTTTTTATTCCATGCTATCCCATCAATGTGAGTGGAGTTCTGTAGGCTGTAACAAGATTTTATGAAAGTATGGTGACTATTGAGTATAAAAAGAAATAGAGTAATGTATTGCCCCAGTTTATAGGGAGAATTTGGATTGGGAAATGAGTTTTTGTTTATGACTTGTCTTATTTACTATGTATTGTGTTCAGTTTATAGGGAGAATTTGGATTGGGAAATGAATTTTTGTTTATGACTTGTCTTATTTACTATGTATTGTGTTCACTTGTACTTTCAAGTACAAATATGTATTGTTCGTTGATATTTAATAATTGATTGTATATATATATATATCATTGCACTAAAATGTGAGCGGTCCTACAGCACAGAAGCTATCAATATTATTGTCACGACAAATATTAGTTCACCATAGCATAAGGTCTATGAAGCATGTTGTAACCTACCTCAGGACAAATACTCACGCTTATCTCTTCAGTTGGGGTAAGTAACAATTGTTGCATGCTACAGCCACTTTATTGTCACTTTGCACAGGGATAGAAGGCAGAGGAAAACTAGACCCTTCATATGGTCATAACGTTGCAGTCAACCCATGCTGGTTACATAAGGAACAGTCTATTAAAAGAAGGCTTCTTCACTTTTGGGTGCTACAAAATGATTTGCAAAGGTTTGGGGAAAGTCTGAAAGCTGAACTGGCCCTCTCTCAATATATATTGAATACTTTGCCAAAGATACGTGTTATGAGTGACTCCATACAGTACATAGTCTAGTGCAAAAGGCTCTTGGGCATGAAATAGATCCATTAGCTCTTATTCTGCCTAATGTATGTACATGACCAGTCGTCTATGAAGCCAGAGAACGATTCAGAGATTAGTCACAGAAAAGTGAGTCAGACTCTTCTAGAAACTTTAACTTTCCTACCTTGCACGTAGAATTCTCTTACTGTATGCATCTGCGGTAGCACCAGCCTTGCTTGCTAACGTCGTTCAACATTTCCAATTATAAAACCCTGCTTTCAGCTTCCTATAATATTAGAAAATGTTTATTTCAATTTGGAGTGTTCCAAGGGGAAGTTGCCCCTTTGGTTAACTTCAACCAAAACAGGGCAACTCCATCTAAGAATTAGATTAGAAAAATGCATTGTTTTGTTCATGTTAAAAATATTTTGGCAATCATGCCTTTGAGAAGCTCTAGTTCCCACCAGTTTTGGATTGGGAAATTGAGATACAGTGAAATATTCTGGGTGGGAAGGAAGGGGATCATGGCTAAAGGGCCTCGGAGGGGAATGAGTGAACAAGGGCCAGGAGGGGGAAACAAGAATCATCTGGGAAAGGTGACAGTGAATGAATAATCATAGTGTTGGGAGGGCTTGTGGTACCTGGGCATGACTGACTGAGCAAAGAGATTCCTACCTGATGTGGTATGCAACTCTGATTTATGGTGGAAAGTCCAAAAGAGCAAGGTGGAGATTGTAACATAATCCATGTGGACAAAAGGACTGAGGTAAGCTTTAAATATGATCTTTCCTAATTTTTAAATGCCTGTCCCTGCAACCTTAAGCATATCTTGTTAGCTTGCTTGTGTTTAGCATAGCTTTTGGTGTGCCTAACTCTGTTCTTTAAAAATCAGAGTGGGAATATGCCATGGGATGGAATTTGGTACTTGTGTGCGTAATCCACAAGGTTGAAACCACATACACATCTGTCACTTGAGCTAATAAAATACACGGCAGCAATTTGTTAAACTTTTGGTTTTGATTCTCTGTGTGCACAAGTGCTAAAGAGGGATAAAGTAATGACTTCACTAGTGGTGTTTCAAAGAGACTCACCAGTAACAGAGACAGACTAGTGAGACCAAATGGATGCAGCTTCTGTGCACAGCTCTGCAAAGGAGTGTGTTCTGCTCAACACGGGTAGATTCCTGAGCTCATTTTTCATCACGTTTGACTTTTTTTCTGCATCACCCACTCATGACCTTTCCCTGCCCGTTAGGGTGCGTATTTCATAACTGGATCTTTATCCTTTTCTCAGTTTCCTTATCCCATCCAAGTCTCTTTGTGTTTTCAGTCTTCAATCCACTAAATCTTGGCTTCAGATGTATTGTCAGTTGGGAACGCTGAGGTAAGTTACCTAATTTTGACTCTGGTGCCTGAACTTTGGTACAGGTTTCCCTTGCTTACGGTTGGGGTTAGGTTCCTGAAAGTTCCTGTGGTCAGCAAAACCTTGGTTGGCAAGACAAAAGGCTTATGGGTAAAATGGCAGATGGCAGGCTGATGCATGGCCACAGAAAACCGTGGTTACTCAGAACTGCATACTGTAGTAGCCAAAATGTTATATAGAATATTAAGTGTGAATGCTTAAAACCAGGGTTGGCAAGGAAAACTGTACAGCCAGTACAAGAGCTGTGGCTCCAGAGGAAAACCCGCTCCACCGTTTGCTGTCTCTAGAACATGTGTAGTGTTGAAGGACTGTTTAGGGAATTAAAGCTCTAGCAAGCTGTCCTATGAGCATATGCAAACCCCTTCTTCTTCTTCCACCGCCCCTGCCACCTCTCTCCAAGCACTCATAGCTTCATGAAATTTGAACTGACTTTCACAGGGATGGCAAAATGCACATTCCTGGTAAGATTCAAAGAAACCCACACACCGTCTGCTAAATCCTGATTCTGTCATCCAAAGTATAGGGGCACTAAAAGTTTTTCATTAAAAGATTGTTTTGTCTATGTTAAAGAAATCGGATAATGTTCTTCCTACTCTCGTTCACAGGACTGGTTGAATGGCTGAAACTTTTCCCAAAAATCAATGCCAAACAAACAAAAACAGAACAAAAAACCCATAACACGCCCCAAACCTACTGAAAGTAGAAAGCCAGCATTGAATAGTTTGAGCACAGTAAGCAAAGTTCATCCAAATTTATAAGTGCCTAAATGTGGGGGTTTTATAGTGAAATATTGGACAGCATTTACAGAATGGACTACTATCCCTCTTTAAAAAAATAAACATTCTACAGATACTCATGGGATTTATAGGGTAAGCATGTAAAATGTCTAGTTTATGTGTGCATAAATATTGTATACCAATAACATGGTTTCTTTTAATCCATCGCTCAAGTGTTAGGAATGTAAGCATAGTTATAGGCATTAGGGCTGTGCGAAATGGCAGCATTCGCTTTCAACCAGTGTTTCAACATTTTGATGGAACAGCGTTTCATTTCAAATTTTCTTTCAATTTGAAACCATTTCACCGTTTTGACCGTGTTTCACCCTTTTGCCCATTGGATATAATGGGGAAGGTCAAAACAGCCTATAATTTTGTCATTTCTAGCCTGATTTGGATGAAGCTTTCAGAAAAGGTAGTCCCATCTGAGGGCATGAATTTTGCCAAGTTTCAAGGAGATAGGTGCATAGGGTTCATAGAACCTGTACCCCAAATTCTTGAAAGCAAAATGTGTCGTGTGTATGTGTTAAGCCACAATGAGGTCAAAACTGCAGCCCTGCTAGCCCCTCCTGGGATCAAAAAGCCTGCTGAGTTTCATGGAGATTGGTTCAGGGGAACTGCACCCCAAAGTCTTGAAAGTGAAACTCATGTCATGTGTATGTGTTAAGCCACAGAGGGGTCAAACCTGCAGGTGTGCTAGCCCCTGCTGAGGCCACAACGCTTGCCAGCTTTCAAGGAGATGGGTACGGGGGTTCTGAGTGCTGGGGTCCTGCTCCTCTAGCTGCTGACAGGCATGACTCTTGTCATGGGTGCTTATGAGACTGTGTCTGTCTTGGGGCACAAAGGGGTGAAAACGTCAGGCCTGATGGGCCCCGCTGCAGCCACAAAGCCTGCCAGCTGTTAAAGAGATAGGTGCAGGGAGGTTCCCGGGCCCTGCACCCCTAGCTGCTGACAGGCAAAACTTGTGACATGGGTGCTTGTGCAACTGTTGCCTCTCATCAGGCAGCAGGACTGAAGATCCCCCAACACTTGCCACCAGAGACCTGGAGGTAATAATTGACCACAGTATGAACATGAGCCGGCAGTGCAATGCTGTAGCCATCAGCACCAACAATACCCTGGCATGCTTCAATTGATGCATCACCAGCAAAACCATTGCAAATACGTGATTCTCCTGGTCTACTCGGTATCGGTAAGACCACAGCCAGAGCCCTGTGTCCAGTTCTGGGCTCTGCACTTTAACAAGGATGTGGTAAAGCTTGAGAGAGTTCAGAGAAGGGCTACCCAACTGATCAGAGACTTGCACAGCAAGCCGTATGAGGAAAGGCTGAGGGACCTGGGACTCTTCAGCCTGAAAAAGAGAAGGCTGAGAGGGGACTTGGTAGCAGCTTACCGCTATATCAGAAGTGTACATCTAGGGCTCAGTGAACAACTGTTCTCCAGGACACCCTTGGGGAAAACTAGGAGTAATGGTCACAAACTCCTGGAAAATTGTTTCGGGCTCATTTCAGGATCAACATTAGGAAAAACTACTTCACAACTAGGGTGTCCAGACTGTGGAATAAGCTCCCTCCAGAGGTGGTGTGATCGCCTACCCTGGAAATCTTCAAGAGGAGACTAGACAGCCATCTTGCTGGGGTCACCTGACCCCCAGTTATCTTTCCTGCTTGGTGCAGGGGGCTGGTTTTGCTGGAGATGAATCAATTGGTGCATGACAGGATATGGTTGGCCCTGCTGGCTCCAGCACCGCACTGCTGGCTCATGTTCATTCTGTGGTCAGTTATTACCCCCAGGTCTGTGGTGGCAAGTGATGGGGGATCTTCAGTCCTGCTGCCTGATGAGAGGCAGCAGTTGCACAAGCACCCATTTGATGAGTTTTGCCTCTCAGCAGATAGGTGTGCAGGGTCCCAGAACCACCCTGTGCCTATATCCTTGACAGCTGGCAAGCTTTGTGGCCAGAGATGGACCTAGCAGCCAGGCCGGCAGTAGCTTCCCCCCCACCCCATGCCCCAAGACAGACACAGTTGCACAAGCACCCATGTCACAAATGTTGCCTGTCAGCAGCTAGAGGTGCAGGACCCCAGAATCCAGAACCTTTTCCTCTGTCTCCTCGAAAGCTACCATTCCTGCAAGTTTCATCTAAATCAGGCCAGAAATGACAAAGTTATAGGCTGTTTCAGTCTTCCCCATTATAGCCTATGGGCAAAATGTCAAAACAACCTCGAAACAGTGAAACATTTTGATTTGCCTCGTTTTATTTCGAGGCTGTTTCAACTATATCTGTTTTGTTTTGATTTTTTTGTTTTGACCTCGAAATGAGTCGAAACAGTGTCAAAATAAAACTGGTGGTGAAATTTTGTACAGCCCAAATAGGTATCCCCACTTTTCATGTTCCTTAATATAGTTTAGAGTAAGACATATTGGTGGGCTACTTGAAATTATGTCCACCTGTAATAGTCTCCAGAGGCTCAACTTAATGCATGATCAGCTTTGCAGGCTGATGTCTCTGCTCTTCTTTCACCTGCAGGATCGGTGACCCTACTCTCACCAATCGAGTAAGGAAACAGTGTTGCTTCCACGCAAACTCCTATGTCTGCCATTAGAAAACTGCTTTTATCCTGAGGTGATTCAATCTAAGCCATTTACTCTGGTTTTGCAGAAAAGGCAGGTCATCAGTGAAGCATAAAGGAATGTGTTCAGAGAGGATGAAGCTCTTTACTCCCAACTTGATTTCAGCAACTCAGATATACACACATTTAAAATAACCAGTCTAGGTTTATGCACACCTATCACCAGTTTAAGCCCATACAAACTACACACACCAAATTTAGACAGAATCAGTTACCACCACCTGCACATCCAATACATATACATGGATTACTAATTCATATACCACACACACACACAAAATGATATCTATATCTGTATATATATGTTTATTCACTAATTCACAACTTACTACTTCACAGCTTGGTGCAGGGGCTGAAGTCCACT
>JAGPOW010000261.1:139991555-140004196 GCA_030014935.1 Caiman crocodilus
TTATTCACTAATTCACAACTTACTACTTCACAGCTTGGTGCAGGGGCTGAAGTCCACTGAAGTCCATGAGGGGGGAGAGAGAGAGAGAGAGAGAGAGAGTCCAAATTGGAGGAGGAAGTGCGCAGGTAATATCTACCTATCCAGGCTGGAAAGGGGTCCTTGTCCAGTAGGTGTTGTCTAGAGGGTGGTCGCCAGAAGGGCCTCTGGGTTGATAGGTGGTGTGGCATGGTGCTGGTCCAGATGGAGAGGGCATGCCACTGGGTCTGTCTTCACTGCCTCTTTTTATAGGGACAGACCTTGTGTGACCCTAGTGACAGGAGGCAGTGCTCTCTAAAGTACTTGGTGTCTGATTCTGAATGGATCTAAGGAAGCTTCAGCCTGTCTGACCCTGTAATGCCATCACCTACTATCTCTACATAAGAGACTGGCAGAAAAGAAGCTAGTGGGAAGTCATTCTACTAGCTTCAGGGAACATGAGAATTTGCTTCTATTGAAGGTATTCTCAAATGGCCAGCTATAGCTGAATTACGTCACTTTTGCACCACTTGGTCCATGCAAATTGTATGGGAATAGGAATGAATGACATTTTTGCCTTTCATGATTTATACTGATTTTCTCCCTTTTTTATGCTACTCCCAGATTTGACCGTATTTATCACTTAGGCAGCTAGGATGGTACCATGCTTTATGCACTTGTTCTCTACTAATGTTTTTGATAGTCATACAAACACCATACATGGAACAGATTTTTCACTGCATTTTCTACCTGAGTTAGAGGAATATACACTTTCATAACTTATCTACTTGCTTTTTCACATGAAAGCTCTTTAATTGCAGAATGATCTGGTTGAAAACGGAGAGATTATTCTGTGAAAAATATTGCTTTTCATTGATTGGATCCTACACTATGTAAAAAAAGCTATAGAAGCAAAACAAATGGGAAGTGAGGAGAAGAGGGAGTAAAACAGGCATGAAATGAATCCGTGCAGATCAAGAATGTTGTTACACAAATAGATTGATCGTGAAATCTTTTCCTGTATGGATAACCTGACATGTTCTACATCAATATATCCACTGCTGCAGAGCATATGAGGAAACCACAAGGGAAAGTGTTTATGTCATGGTAGACTGCAAACTGGGAAACCGATCACTGCAATCAGGCAAAGGGTTGCACGTGCTGTGGATCACTTCCTAGCTGACATTCTGATCTGATTTTGCAGTGATCACGTGATCTTTTATTAAAGAGCCATATACTTTTTGTTAAAGAACTTTTGCACTTGAGTTATGAATTAGCCTGTTTCTATAGATTCTTGTAAAGATAGCATCCCAACTATAGAGTAGTTGGCTAAAGCATCTTATGGAGGGGTTATCAATCTTCATTAAATGTTATAGGTGCTCACAGTAATGGCTTTACAGAGCCTTTTCATGAAGAAGCACAGAGCAAAGAACATTACATTCCATATCTAGCAACAGTGAATGCAAAGAGCCCTTGTTTAAGTTACAGTGTTGTCCAGACCCGATTGTCTACATCCATCCCACCTTGTGCTGTGCTCTACTGTGTATGCTCTACTGTAACATACACAGGCTGTATGTTACAACATGCTCACTGCTCTAGTACAACAATGTGAGGAACAAGATTGTTTTGCTGGTATTTTTTGTTGAACCAAAGGTGGAGTTGGAGGGAATGTTAGACAAGCTTTCAGTCATAAAATACTCTTCCTCAGGCCTGGGGAAGAAAAAGAAACAGTCCAAGCTGAATACTAGATAGAAGAATTACTTTTGTTTAATGTCAGTAAGCAAATAAACACGATCACTTGAAAAAGGGAGAGGGCAGTAAACCTGTAGAGCAAAGACAAGTTTTTGAAAGTTGTTATAGGCCAAGTAAAAATAGTTGAAATATAAAATATTAATGAATATGACCATTTGAAAAAAGTCAAGGAACTTCATTGCCCATGGACTGTGAAAAGGTTAGCAAAGGAAGCAGGTAAATGCTAATGAGCCAAAAATCCATGATCTGTGTTTCTGTCTGTGTTTTGTGTCCTTTCAAGTTACATATATGCTTTCCTAGGCCCTAACTTCTGATGGCATGGCATAGGTTTCCCTTAAGAAAATGTTGCTCAGTGGAAAATGTCCTTCCATCAGTTAGTGGGAGTTTTATCACCCTTTCAGAAAGAGGGTTTATTCTGGAGCATAGCGGTTGTTTAACTTTAACAATGCTGCTAGTAAAACAAAAAGGGAGACAATGGCTTGGCTTGTTTGAGTAAACTTAATCTCTCTGAAGTTCTAACCAATTTATTGTCAGCCTATTTTGATTCACTATGTTATTTTAAATCCCCCCTTCAGCACTGCTAAAAATACCCTGTTAATTTAAATTGCCCAAGCTTTTTATGGAGCCTGATGACTCTATCTTTTTCAAACAGCCTCTGTGTGTTAAGAGGGCAAGTGTGGCAATTAACCTATCTCAGAAGACCAGGAATCATCAGATTAAATATAGATTCTGTTTTCCTTAATATTCCCTGAGGCATCCTCATCTTTTGCCATATGAAGTACAGCGTCAATGGGCATCTACACATGCCCATACAGCAACATTGCTACTGCACCATGCTTTAGTACTTCCTTTTGGTACTAAAGTACTAAAGCACCATATGCTGGGCACACAGTTATATTTAGCTGCTACTTTGCCATAGAGGTCCAGTGAGACAGTGTATCACTATGGCAAAGTAGCTGCTGGTCATGTGTAGATGCACATGCTCAGTACATTGCTGTAGCACGTTGCTGCAGCAGCAGCACAGCATCAAGTGCAGACATGCCCAATATTAGGAAAATTATATATTTATGTCAGTACTGGTAAAATTCTCTTGAGTAAGTGTCAGATTTCAGAGATATCTCATAAACTCTAACCTAAATGTACTTTAGCATGTCTAGATATGGCAGTTATCTCTAAAATGAATCTGATGGCTCTAACACCTATCCACATGGTGTTAGAACATCATTTTTAGACCCAGGTCTCCTGGCTCAGTTACATTTCTGAAGTAGGTTGAGCCTTCAAAAATCCTATTTCATTTTCAGTAATAAGTGGTTCCAATCTAAAACTTGTTCTAAGTCCTGTGACTGAATGTTTAGATGGAGAATGGAGCATTCACATTTTTATTTTCCTTTTTTTTTTAAAGATTAGGATTGTGATATCCCCTGAAGTCAGTACAAAAAGGATCAGAGAAAGGTATATACATTTAATGAGAGGTTATCAGACAGTTCCCTTCTGCAGTTAGAGGTATTCTGCTGGGCATGTGAAGAAATGCACACCTCTAAAGGTCTATGCCCAAACTATAGTTCTATGAAAGCATGCTGTTGAGAAACTGTAAGCAGAAAAACGTTAAGTCATTAGAAACTTGTAATTATTATTGAATATCAACCATAAAATATTCATTATTTATACATTAGGGAGATTTCAGAATAAAAAAGGCTCAACTCAATCTGTTCAGACATTATATGCATATATATTACAACAAAGGAAATGTTAATTTCTACACCAGCCTATGGGACTTCTTTCACAGCAACTGATATGAAGGATAATTACTTGGCTGCTCTCTGAAAAGTTACACAGTTAGTGAAAGCCATCATAAATGCTTCTCAGCAATTTTCACAATGTAAATTCTTTTGTTATCCAAGCAGAGAAGAGTTCTGATTAGTTATACTATTTAATATGTTGAGGCTTTTTGTTAGTATCCTTCAGTGGAAGAAAATGTGTGTGTTTCAATAGGAATTACTTCTATCAGACAGTGCATATATTATGACACAATGCTGACAATACCACAGCAACTACTGTTACATGTTTGTCTGTTTGTTTTGTTGGGGGGGCTGAGGGGGGGGAATTGGGAGGTCGGGCTTCTTTTACAACTTGACTTACATTTTCCTATAAAAATTCTATTTTAAAAACTAAAGTCAGTAAATGTGCACAGTTTCCTATTTTAATGGAAAATTGAAACTGCATATTCACTTTTAGAGGTACCATTTTTTTCTTAAGAATAAATTGCAAATTTATAATAAATATTTTAAACTAAAGTAAGAAACAACAGATGACTTGACCTCACTATCCAGGACTTGCAGCTGAAGAAAACAGGGTTAGGTACTATTATCTCTATTCTATTTGGTGTTTATTAGAGGTGTGCAAAGTGAGCCCCATTTGATTAATATTTGGATTCGGCCCGTATCAGGGACAGTGATTTGATTCGTTGATTCGGATCACTGTCCGTGATTCAATTCAGCCAAATCTGAATCTGAAGATTTGATGCTGATTCAGAGCATCAGTCATTCAAACATAGACAGAGATTTAAAAGTTTTTTCTACATAACTTGAGGTAGCAGGCACGGTTCGTGATTGCTGCAATGCTGGGGTGCATGGAGTGTCCCACAGGAGTGTGCAGGGAGCCCCTTTACATGCTTGGTGGTGATCCCAAAAGTGGACTAGAACTAGTTCCAGTCCACTTCCAGGTCTTCTGGGGAGCACACTGGGGAACCTATCCATGCCTCTCTGGCTTGGCAATCAGCCACGGGGGGGACCCGAGATGCCCCCTCCAACCCAGGAGGCACCAGTCTCTGAGCCGGGAGGACCCAAAGGACCCAGAAGTACTTCTGGTCCACTTCTGTGTCTGCTGCCGAACGTATAATCCCCCATGCTTCTGTGGGATACTCCATGCACCCAGCATTGCAGCACTCATGAGTGGCATGCTATCTACAGGTATGTAGGAAAAACATGTAAAACTGTCTTTTTGTCTAAATCTCCAAATCTTTCCAAATTGATTTGGAGGGTTCCAAATTGGAGAGATGAAAGGGTCCTTTGATTTGATTTGGATTTGGAGATTCGGCCAACGAATCGGACTGAATCTCTGCCAAATCGAATCAGGGACTAAAGCGTCACATAGCCCTAGTGTTTATGTTCAGCTTAGAAATAGTGGTAAAAAAAAATAAATATAGCCTCTCCTTCATTCTTCTATAATATTTTCTAGTTTGTAAATCAGAATGGTAATTTAAAAAAAAATACCTGTAGTGCTGAGAGAGAGAAATGGGATCTATATAACAAGACAATGTTCTAGAGTGCTTAGCTGATTTTAGTTGATATTTTTGTAGAGAACAATGAAAGAAGTAGGTGGATATGCCATTTTCATTTTATTTCATATTTATCTAACTCAAGACATCAAAATCTAAGTAAAAGAGCTTGTTTAGGAAGAGGGAATGCTTTCGCCTTTTCACAAAAAAATTAGAAGGCATCACCAGGTCAAATTCAGTGTCAGTGGTCTGAGTTTGTCATCAGTTGATGATTACCATCAATTTGGTTCCTAGTGGCAAAAGTGCTCACGTGGCAAAAAGAATAGTCAACACAGAAAAAAATGGTTAAGACTGAAAGGAAACATGAAAAGTTTGCAGTTAAACAAATCAAACATGAATTTCTAATAATGAGTATCAGGAGAAGACCGAACACTGTGATAATGTCAACCGTTGTTATCTACCTAAAGGCATTTAATTGAACGACTGTTATTTTATTAAAGTGTAATATAATAGAAGCTCTGGATCTTGTGTGACTGGGAGAATTCAGCCAATAGTAATCCAGTTCTATAAAGAATACGTTTGAAGCTCCCAGTGAATACACATGATTGTAATATAAAAGTGATGCTGGATCCTCAACTGGTATAAATTACCACAGCTATATTGGGGTTGACCAGATAAAGAAGACATCTGACATGCTTGTTCCACTAAACAGAAGGGATTTTTAACGCAGAAAACTATTTAATATCTTGTCTTCCCCTCCACTTTCTTCCACAGAACCAAATAGCTTTAAAGATTTTATAGATTTCATAGATGTTTAGGGTCATCGAATCCACTCCCCTGCCCTGGGCAGGAACGAGCACTGGGGTCAGATGACCCCAGCCAGGTGCTTGTCCAGTCTCCTCTTAAAGACCTCCAAGGTAGGAGAGAGCACCACCTCTCTTGGAAGCTCATTCCAGATTCTGGTAACCCTTACCATAAATAAATTCTTCCTGATGTCTAATCTATATCTGATCTCTGTCAGTTTATGGCTGTTGTTACAAGTAACTCCAAGGGATGCCTGGGAAACAGAACATCTTCTATTCCTTGCTGTGGCCCCCTGACAAATTTGTAGATCTCCAGCAAATCCCTCTCAGCCTTATCTTGTGGAGGCTGAAGAGATCCAGGTTCCTCAATCTCTCCTCGTAGGGCCTTACCTCCAGGACCCTAACCATCCGAGTAGCTCTCCTCTGGACCCTATCAAGGTTTTCCACATCCCTCTTGATGTGTGGTGCCAAAGCTAAACACAGTACTCCAGCTGCAGCCTTCCCAATGCCACATAGAGGGGAAGTATTACCTCCCTAGACCTCTTCATGATGCACCTGCTAATGATAGAGTTCAGTTACCTTTATTGATCACTGTCCCACTGATGACTCATGTTCATCTCGGAGTTGTCTATGACACCGAGATCCCTTCCTGCTGCTTAAGAAATCATCTCTCAGTCCGTAAGTGTGTTGGAGATTCCTTCTCCCATGTTGCAGTACTGTGCACTTCTCTTTGTTAAACTGCATCCTATTCTGCTCTGCCCGCTTTTCCAACCTGTCAGTATGCACTTGAATCCATTCCCTGTCCACTAGTGTGTTTATTTTGCCCCATAATTTGGTGTCGTCCTCAAATTTGGACAGAGTGGTTTCCATGCCCTCATCCAGGTCCCTGCTGAAGACGTTGAACAGCACTGGTCCATGGACAAAACCTGCGGGACCCCACTGCCCACATCTTTCTAGGTTGATACTAACCCATCCACCACCACTCTCTGAGTGTGTTCCTTAAGCCAGTTCACCACTTACCTGTCCGTGTTATCATCTACGTTGCAGCTGCTTGATTAATTTATGAGAATGGGGTGAGACATTAAATTTCCTGAAATAAAAACACCAACTATATGTGTAGATCAAGGGTCAAACAGTTTGGGAGTATGTAGCACAAACTGTATTGAAAAGTTAATGTTTTGTTCACACATTTTCTTTACCAGTTCCTGGATTTCGTTTTTATACAACAAAGCTATATTCAGCACCAGCCAAAAGTTATGGAGGTTGTCTTTATACCATTTTAAGTGGACTGAAGGATCATGAAAAATTCTGGATTAAAAGCATTGGAAATGGAAGTTCTTTTATTATATTGATAGAAGAGGTATATTACAAAGTACAATGTCCTAAAATCCTATTTACTTTTGGCAACAATCCTGTTTGCTTTCTTTATTCTTCTTTGCTGCACTGTCAAACAACAAACTGAAAGACCCAGAGGGCTTAATATCACCCTTGGATAAGCTAGTACATGTTGTTGCATATATTACAGGTGCAGGTGCCAATTTTACAAGTTATACATACTGCCTCTGATTCTGTATTCTGGGTCAAACTACTTTTCTTTGACTCAGGTGGAATAAGGCAATGTTTAAGATATTTCAGTTGCTCTAATCTAGGGGTAGGCAACATTTTTTGGCCAGAGTACTGAAAAACACCACAATGCCTACCTCGGAAGGTGCCGGAGTGCCGGCATGGCAGAAAACAAGATGAGGACAAGGGGTACATGACAGAATGCCCTGCTTGTGCCCCTTGCCCCCCACCAAAACCCCTGCCCCCAGCCCTGCCGCTCCATGCCCCGCACCCAAAGCCCGTGCCCCCCAACCCTACTGCCCCTTGCCCCCCACCCAAAGCCCCTGCCCCACAGCCCAGGCTCTGTGGCTGCCAGCAGCTACCCCAGCTGCGGGTAGCTGCTGGAGCCCAGGCTACTCCCAGCAGGGCTTGCAGCATCCAGGCTTCAGCATCAGCTCTGCAGCAGCGCAGCAGGTGTGCCTTGGAGCAGGCAGTGGGGGAGAGGCCTCAGGTGGCACAACCCTGGTCTCTCCCCCACTCCTGGCACAGAGGTGATGAGCCTGGTGCAGCTGTTTGTAGCCAGGCCGGGCTCTGGGCAGCAAACAGCTGCAATGGGCTGCACAGTTCTGGCACCAGCTCCATTCTGGCAGTAACTGCTCAGGCACCTTGGGGTGGGCTGTGCTGCCCCACGGTCCTCCCTGAGGTGCACATGCAGCCGCCACCAGCACAGAGCTGATGCTGAAGCTGTGCAGCCCAGTGCAGCTGCTTGCAGCCTGCCTCCTGCTTGCTGCAGCTGCTGGGAGCCCAGGATGGCTACAAACAGCTGCGCTGGGCTCATCACCTCCGTGCCGGAAGCAAGGGAGAGAGAGACGGGGGCTGAGCTGCCTCAGGCCCCTCCCCCACTTCCTGCTCTGAGGCATGCATGCATGCATGCACTGGTGCAAAGCTGATGCTGGAGACCGACACAGCTGTTTGGAGCCTCCCAGCTGCAGCTGGCCCCAGCTCTGAGGAGCTGCTGCCAAGTGGGATCAAGGGCTGTTCCCAGCAGGCAGCTGGGACACGGCAAGCCCTGCTGGGAGCAGCTTGGGCTCCATTGCTGGTAGCCGCTACCTAGAGCCAGGGCTGGCCACAGCATGCCAGGCAAAATGGCCTCGTGTACCATGTTCAGCACGTGTGCCAGGGGTTACTGATCCCTGCTCTCTACTGACCATTGTAGTCTATTTGGTAATTTGTAGCTCTCAATATTAAAGCAGAGATAATTTAACATTGTGAACTTCTTAACTTGGTTGCTATAGTAGATGTTATTTTTGGTCTGGGAAACCTGAAACATGCATAAGAGAGATTTCTGTAGCTTTATTACTTATGAAGTCTTTTAAGGAAATGAGAGCTGAAGCAGGAAAGGTCATTACTATTCTTCTGACACTATTCTGGAAAGAGTTATTTGTAGGGTGCTATGCAAGCAACGATATTTGAGAGAACCCATTTTTTTTATTTAGCTTTTTGTGGGTTATTTACTTTGGACCTCCCCTGTATGTTTGATTTCAACTTCCCCTTTAAGCTTATTCAACTAATTGCTATAAAAGTACTTGTGGTTTATGCTTGTGATGGAAATTTAGAATTAGGCTGTAATAGCTATCAATAACCTGCATCATTGGTCACTTTTATTTACCATTTTCAGCTTTTATCAAAAATCTTATGAACAAACATCATATTTGAGTAATCAATGCTAAATTTAATTGAATCTGTGGCTTACTTCTACTTATGCTAAAGTCCGAGGTTTAATGCTAGGACTTTTTTACTGGCTTCATTCCATTTTTTACTTTATAGCCTATAGATTACACCACTGGTGGGCTCTCTTTAAAATGCCATGAGCCAAAAGGACCTGGCTTCAGGAGCTGAGTGTTGTGCCCGCACTACCACTGCTTCTCCTGGCTACCCAACCAACCCCAGAGCTCCCTGGATACCTGCAGGCTTAGCTTCCAGCTGGTAGGGAGCTGTGCTGGAGCTGGGGAGCTATAAATGGTGCCCATGCTTCCTCTGCTTCTTTCCGCCCACCCTCACTGCCTCCCAGCTGCTGTGCAGGCACAGGTGGAAGCTGCTCAGCACCAGCACAGCTCCTTATGAGCTGGAAGCTGCATCTAGCCTGCAACCAAGGGAAGGGAGGAGACGGTAGATGTGACACCAGCACCTGTGCAGCTGACAACTGCATAGCCCTAAAACAGTTCCTCTGCCTGCCCGTCTCTCCAGCTCTGCAGACTGGATTCAATGGCTCTATGTTGCCAGTCCCTGGGCATGAAGAATCTTTCCTTTGTGGCATCAACAGCAGATGAATCAAAGGTTTAAAAGTACAAACAATTGGAAAAAATAACTATACAGAAAAAATGACTTTGTACATGGTAAAAGAACAAGCTAGAAAACATGCAGAGTAAACAGTATGCCAGATCTAATAAGCTAGTATCTTATTAAAGTAAAGAGAGAGGTCAGTTACAATAAGCAGGGGTTTTTGCCTGAAAGTGTTGTGCAGTTTGCTGGTGTACTGTAACAAAAATGGAATCAAATATCATTCTCAAATAGGCAGACAAGTTTCCTTGGGTGAATTTGATATCTTTTATTAGACCAACCCGATAGTTGGAGAATAGTTATTAAGCCAGCTTTCGGGTTCAAAAACCCTTTGTCAGGCTAAGGAAGCTTCAGCAGTTGGTGTGTGCTCTTCCTGGATAGACTTTTCATTCCACTGTATCAAACAATAATCTGACCAGTAGTCATCTGCACTGGTCATAACTCTGGGGATGCAGACATCACAATGGTCCTGGTCCTGACACTATGACATGGTCAGTCAGATACCAGTGTTTTAAGTGGGAGTGCATCCATGATGTCTTCCATTCCTTGCTTGGATGGAATAGGGAAATTGTGATGAGATAATTTTCTGAACACTTACTTGAAGTAAGCAGTCCATTTGAACTGACTTTTCCTAGCCCATCTTTTCCAAATGTTCCCTTTCATTCCTCAGAATCCCTGTTCATTCTACAATTGAAATTTCCAACAAGAATGATCTTTTCCTTGGGAACAAATGATAGGACTTGGAAAACTTCAGATTAGAAGTCTTCCTTTGTTTTCATCTGCATTAAGAGCTGGGGCATTGAATGTTGTCTGGTTGTCAGTAGAAGATGAAGGGTCAGGAGACACTCATTGATACCAACCAGACATTCTGGCACCTGAGTGACAATCTTGGTCTTGATAGGAAAACAAATGTATCTGTCTTTTCCAGCTTTCTATTTCCAAAAAAAAGTGTAGCCATCACCATATCTATGAGCATGCCCCTGTTTTGCCCCTGCCCTGCACATCTGGTCTTGCCAAGTGCAGCAATGTCAGTATAAAATCATGCAAATGCTCTGGCTATGACTGCTATCCTTTATTCTGGACAGTCACTATTAGAGTTACCCATTAGGAAGCAGATGTTCCAGGTTGCAAACTTCGCTATTTGATTTAACCACAGAATGATCCTGCTGAACCCAGTTTTTCAATCAGGTGAAATGAGAAAGACTGTTTATGGCACTCTCCTTAGCCCCTTTTCATAAGGATGATCCTAAATAGCCCTGCTGTGTCATTATTGCAGCTACCAAATTGGACACCAATCTCAGTTCCAAATATAAAATGATCATCATTTAAACATAACCTCCATTTTGTCCATGACTGGGAGCTTCTGGTAATCACTAGCACCTGCTCCCATCACCACTCGCCCATCACCATAGGACTTGCTATTGAAGGAAAATGACTGCACATAAAAAATTTCAGATCTAAACACTATAGAACATTGCCCCCTTGCATAGATCCCATTTCTACCTCTCCACACTGCAGGCATTAAAAAAATCATCACTCTGATCTACAACCTGGGAAGGACTATGCTACATTTATTCTTTTTTAAAATTATATCTGAACCAAAATTTGAATGTTGAAGACAATGCCATTAAAGCCTTTCCAAAACACCCCATAAGGCCTGCCTTGAAGATCCACCAAATTATCAAGAAGCCTTGAAAGCCAATAAGCAGAATAAAAACAGCAAAGCATGTGTTCCTGATGGAATACCAGCTGGATTGATAAGCATGGTGGAAAAAAGCACTCTCATCAAATACACACCATTATTCTGAAAATCTGAAAGATTCCCAGGGACTTGAAATGCTATAATTGCAACTATATTCTCTTTTCAGAAGCTCTTGAAAGTGTTCCTTCCACTGTGCATTGCTGGTAAATCTATCTTTAAAGAGTGTTCAAAAGGAAGGTTCCTTCTATGCCTGGCCCATCAATAGCTTTGGTTGCACTGAAGAAACTGCACATGCCGTGGCTATTGCTATTAGCAAACTTTTGGATCTCTTTTGCTTTGTCCTCCCAACACTTGTTCCTTCAGTCTCAAATTTTCCTCTGGGTCTAGGCTTTGATGTGGTGATAAACGCCTTGCTTCTATTTGGAGATGACATCATTCTGCCAACCTTTGAAAACTGCTTGATCTGGCAATAAGAGCTTGAATTTCCTTATCATTCTCATCTAACCAAAGGGTTTTATTTTCCCCCGGTCCCTCCAGATCCCAACCTTCACATGGTAGAGAGGCTTGTGTGCTATCAAAGATCAAGAGTCACATCATCCAAAGCCTTGTACTCCAGATAGTGTCACCCTTGGCAGTAAGGTCAAGAGCAAAATACAAAAATAAGAATAAAAATCCTACATGACAAAGAATGATAAAGAAGGAATTCACAACGTCACAAGGTTTCGAAACCAAGCTCTATCACTAAATAGAAGTGACAGATCAAACTGCAGCAATTACCATGGTACTGTACTCCCGTCCATAGCTAACAAGATCCTCACCCACATTCTCCCCACTGAGGAGATTCTCCCTGGGGCCTACTGTGGTTTCAGACCACTCAGCAGTACAGTAGATATGATGTTTGTTGCTAGATGGCTGCAGAAGAAGTGCCATGAGTAACAACAAGATCTTTACTTAGCCTTCACTAACCATTAATTCAATAAACTGAGTGTCCCTGTGAAAGAGAGATACCCCTGTGCTTCAGCAGTACAATCCTTATCTACCATACGGGAGAGCTGGGATTGATTCCCAGACACTTATATAACTACAGCCATGAAGGCACCAAACATCTGGAATCAGTCTGGTCTTTGGATTCTGTCTCAGTGGCCTAAAGGGAGGAAGGAAGGTCTGAGCAGCCTCCACTACTCCAAAAAAAAAAAAAAAATCCTGCCCA
>JAGPOW010000261.1:140004642-140018562 GCA_030014935.1 Caiman crocodilus
GCCTTCTTAAAATCCAAGTAAATGACATCCACCTCAATTCCTGTGTCGAAGGATTTTGTGACCTGGTCATAAAAACAAACAGGGTTAGTCAGGCAAGATCTGCCTGCTATGAATTCATGCTGGTTACATTCAGCATTGCTTTCCTAGCTGGACTCCCACAAATGTGATCCTTAATTTTTTCAAAGTTTTTTTCCAAAGTTCTAAGACTAACTGGTCTATAGTTGCCTGGATCCTTTGTCCTCCGCTTCTTGAAAATAGGAACCACAGTGGCCCTTTTCCAGTCCTCTGGGACCTGACCTGAGTACCAAATATGCTCAAACAGCCATGCCAGTGACTCTTCTATGACACCACCCAATTCCTTAAGCACCCTTGAATGAAGATAATCAGGACCTGCTGACTTAAACATATCCAGCCCCCACCAAGTGTCTGTTCACTGAGTCTGTGCTAACAGTTAGTGGGCTAGTTACCCCTTTACATTGACTGTGGGTAAGTGATCGTCTCTACTGTTTCTATTCTGTGTCATATTTGCATTTAGAAGGCTATCACTCTTAGACTGGTGCAATACAGATGAAAAGTACTCGTTCAGGAGTTCAGTTTTCTCCTTGATGTCAGTGATCGATGTCCACATGCATTGAGCTGTGGTCCCACATTTCCACTGTTTTTTCTCCTGTTACCTATATACCTATAGAAGGACTTCTTGTTGTCCTTGATTTTGGTTGCTAACCTGAATTTGATCACCACTTTTGTTTTTCTAATCTCCCTCCTGCAGGTGTAGGACAATCTTATGTAGTTCTCCTTGGAGCCTATTCCTATCTTCCATCATTGGTAAACCTCCCTTTTTCAGAAATTCTGTTACTTCCCTGTTGAGCCAAGGTGCCTCCTGGCCCTTGTGCCATCACTTTTTGCATACAGGTATGGAAAACTTCTGTGCAGCAAGAATTGTATCCTTGAGAAATGACCGCTCTACATCCACACTCTTTCCCTGTGTATTTCTCCTTGAAGCATATTCTTATCTACCATCATTGGTAAGCCTCCGAATCAGATTTCCAAATCAAGATGAGGAGCTAGACTGAAATTCTCCAGAGGACTGGAAGAGTCTTCAAGAGCATGGGACATGGTCATCATGGGGTCCATGATTCTGTAGGGTATTACTCACTAAAGCTCTTAGCTTATTGAAGTCAGCTTTTTTAAAGTCAAGAATTTATACCTTACTGGCAGATTTTTCAGCCCTACAATGGACAGTGAAAGTGATAATCTTATGGTCATTGTCACCTAGGTTACCCTCTACATTCAGATCACTCATCAGGTTGTCCCCCTTGGCCAAGACTAAATCTAGGATGGCATTTCCTCTGGTCAGTCTATATATTGCCTGAGACAGGTAGAGCTCATTGATACAAGCCAGGCAACTATGTGACTGGTCAAATGTGGCCGAGTGTTCTTCCCAGATGTCTGGGTAGTTAGTCACCCATGATGACCATGTCTGGAGAATTTCAGTCTAGCTCCTTATCTTGATTCAGAAGTCTGTAATGTATTCCTACAGTTAGGTTCCTTTCACCATGTCCTCCCAACCCATATTTTGACCCAGAGGGTAGTTGGTAGTACCAATTTCAGCTTCCGATAAGGTGTACTGCTCTTTTACATATAGAGGTACACCTCCACCCTTTTTGTCTATGCAATCCCTCCTATGCAATCCCTCTGTAGCTATTGTCTAATCATGGATAGAGTCCCACCACATCTCTGTTATTCCTATAATATCATAATCCCTCCTGGAAAACAAGAGGACCAGTTCCTTCTGTTTGTTCCCCATGCTCCTGGCATTTGTGTACAGGCATTTGAACCCTCTACTGGAGGTCCTCCATTTTCTGTAATGTTGAGAGAGCTCCATTCCCTCAGTTAGTGCTGTAGTGTCCTTCCTGTCATCTCCTTTTATAATAGTTGTTTGTTTGTTGGCCCATGAGCTTGCTTCACTCATTGTTCCCTCATCCCCTGGTGATCTTAGTTTAAAGCTCTGTCAGGAGGTCCACTATCCTGGCTGATATAAAAGAGCCTTCCCATTCAGGATGATGTGGATACCATGCCTTCCCAGAAGACATGTCTCTCAGAAGTGTGTGCTGTGGTCCAGAAAGCCAAAACCCTCTCAGTAGCACCATTGCCAGTGCCTTCAGTTCACCTCCTCAATACATCCAACTCTCCTAGGCCAATAGCCCACAGCCTGGAGAATGGAGGAGAAAATTACCTTCACCCCCAATCCCTTAAGACCAGCCCCCAGAGCCCTGTAGTCACTCATGACCCAGCCAGGATTTCTCTGAGCCATGTCATTCATGCCCACATGGATGATCATGGGGTAGTATTTGGAAGGATGGATGAGTTTAAGAATCCTCCCTGTTATGTCCTGGATTTGGGACCCTGGGAGGCAGCAGACCTCATGGGCCAGGTGGTCAGGGCAGCAGATCAATCCCTCTGTCCTC
Source organism: Caiman crocodilus (assembly GCA_030014935.1). Lineage (NCBI taxonomy): Eukaryota > Metazoa > Chordata > Crocodylia > Alligatoridae > Caiman > Caiman crocodilus. Next base: position 140,007,111 of record JAGPOW010000261.1, read on the forward strand.
ATAGAGGTGGCAGCTAGCTGCCTTTCCTTATCTAGATCCAGTGATTCTGCTGATATCTCTGTGAGTCATGTGAGAGGTGCATACCCAGGGCCATCCCTAGGGGTCCAAATTGGGGCATCTGCCTTGGGATCCATGCTTTGGGGGGCTCCACAGAGTGGGGTGGAGAGGTACAGTATGGAGCCAGGTGAAATGGATGCTCCATGTCCAGCTTCCACTCCCGACTCCCCACCTCCACTGCTAATGCCACTCTTCAGGTCCAGGACTGAGATCAGAGTGGGGGCAGGGCTCTGCATGGGCTGATTTGCCCCAGGCCCCACACCCTGCTCAGGTCAGCTCTGTGCAGACCTGTAGCTACAGGAATTGATACTGTTAGAAACACTGTTGATTACAAATACAAGGTTGATATGGAGGAGACTCTAATGACTCTGTTACGATTTTTCTGCGTTCTTTGTAACAGAAAAATTGCTCTATTATTTTTCTGTAGTCAAAAAAAGAGTGAGAATCAAGCTGGTATATTCTGAGAGCCGTCTCAAGTCTAAAACAGGTTTAAAACCATGTCTGTAGATAATGGAAACATCAAACTATTTGATTCTGGATCAGTCAGCACTTCACCCTCTATGTAGGCTGAGTGGTGGTTATTTAGATGATGAATTGCATGTATTCCCTGACTCTTCATACTGTGTAGTCTTTTCCACCACAGTCTGAAACACAAGTGGTCAAAGTAACTATTGGCCCTTGAAACACAGGGTTGGGCTTGACATTTTGAATTAATCCACTGTGCAGCAGTCAGATTCATGGAAATCATTCATCAACCAAATAACAATGGAATGAAGTGCAAATCAAAGCTACCTTGATTATTACTATTATTATTATTATTATTATTATTATTATTAACTCAAAATTGAAACAAACAGAGGGAAGCCTTTTGAGGACAGCTAGTCCCTCTGTATTTCTCCTCCTTTTAGTTCCAAACAATTCCATTTTTTATTTATTATTATAGAGTGCTCTTACTTTCCCTGGCACAATAAATCAGCAAGTATGGTAAATAAAAAGGAAAGAGGTTGGCTTATCTCTTTGGATAATTCCTCAAGGTGCCTGTTGTCATCCATATTGGGCATGTCTATGTGGGCTATTAATTTAAAGTAGGCTTACTACACAGTAAAAATACTGTGCAGTAAGCCTTACCCTGAAGTTCTTGCAGTCTGCATAGACCAGACAAATAAGACGAAGGCAAACAAATATATTGTTTGTCCTTACTTTACAGTTAGAGAACCAAGGAATATAGAGAGTGAATGATTTATTAAAGACATGCAGCTAGGATTGCATATTCAAGATATATCAGATGTGATTTTTTTTTTAAGATCATGATATTACAGAGGTAGAAAGGGATTTGTATGTTGAGAATGTGATGCCATTTCCCAAAAGTTTGGAACTTAAGAACCCAAGACCTGGATTATGCACAAATAGTGTATTGGCAGACAGAAAATAAGCTAGTCTTTGTCAACCAGGGTAAGCCACATCTACATGTGCACCCTCATGGGAGCAGATTTGCTCCCAACAGTGCAGCCTGGTACAGGGCTGCTCCCACCCTGCTCTGCCTCTCTGCAGCAATCAGGGGGAGATCCAGGCTCTTTCCCATACCAGATAGCCCAGGTGGTCTGTTACCAGATTTGTCCATCACTTTGGAGTGTGCTCATTTATTAGGAGTACATTTCTGGGGTCTCTGTAATTCTATCAATGAGCTGCTTGTGTTACTTGTGTTTCTATTTGGAGAAGTATCTCTCCCTTCTGCAAGTCCTCACCCCCAATGGAGCTATCTTGTAGAACTGTTTCAATGGGCCTGGATTCCTCCAACCACTGAATCAGAAAAACACATGTACGCATATACACACATAGATTAACAGGACATGCCTGAGCTAGGCCAGGTTATTTAGCACTGACAGGCTAACACCCTCATATGCCTTGAACTCAGTTCATCAGGGCAACAATAAGCTGCAGTCAGACACAAGCAAATGGGATAACAGTGAGCATCTGAGTCAGGCCATACTATTCAGCATTGATAGGCTGACACTCTCATGTGCCTTGAACTCAGTTCATACCTTATTTCAGTAGGACAGTAATAAATGCAGTTAGACACACATACACATGCTAACAAAGTACATCTGAGAAGGCTGGGTCTGATCAGCACTTTCAGTTGATACCCTCATGTGTCTCAAAACTCAGCACATCACAATCTCTTGTCACAATGGTCCTAGTAGAAACCCCCTTGATGAGCAGACCCCACCATAGTTTTGGGAAATTGTAGGAATCTTTGGCTTAGGTGAAAGAAGAATTGCTGCAGAGAAAATGGGGAGGTCAAGGGGAATAAAGAGTAATTGAGGCTCAGAGACAGAGTATAGCAACCAGCTTGACCATAAAAGTTATTTATTGACAGTGTGGAAGAAATCAAACTTTGTGTTGTGGTTGTATTAGAATTGGCAGAGCCATCTAGGTTTATTTAAAACTATACAAGTGACCACAGGGAGAGCTCTTAAGGGAACTCTGACCACTACAAGTTTACAAGCATATTTATACTTTAGACAGAGAAAAAAGATGTAGGGTTCAGACAAAGCAACCTTGAGAGAAACAGAAAGGTGTTGATCATTTGTTTGTCACACATAAGCAGTTTACTTATTTAAAAAAAACAACAACACTATGTTTTGGTAACAGTTATCAGCTTCAAGTTCGACGGAAAGGAGAAAGTTATCATCTGCACGCAGACAAAACAAGGCATGAAGGTTTTTCTTTATCTTAGAACATTCTGAAACACATAGCATCAGCATCTTTTTCTCTTCTCTTTCTCTCTCTTTGTCTCTCCTCTTAGTCAAGTAAGAGGCCTAGTTAAACTTACTTCCACATTCCCCCCTTTTGGGACTTTTTGGCCCAACATATTACATATTTATAGCCATTAGCCTTTTAACTTCTAATTCTTCTGTCTCTTCACTATCCAACATACTTATTATACACTTCGTTTCTTTGCATAGAGGTTAACAAGCTATTTTGCATTTGCTTAGCGACACAACTTAAGCAGCATCATATTAGCAAAATGTATTAAGTATATTCTAAAAAATAACAGACAATATTAACAGACTATGAATAACTATATAGCCCAAAGAACTAAAAATGGAGCAGGATCAGAAGAGGGAGGAAGACGCTGGGAAAAGGTCTGATTTGACCAACATCTTTGGCACTCACTGTAGTTGTGCTGTGGGTCATACATATCACAAAAGTCAGTCCACTTAAGGGATAAAGCAATCATGGGCACTTCTATCATTGTACTAGGAGGCAAGTGGGAACATATCCAACATTTGGAAACATTTAAATTCTTTGCATATTGATAAGACAGTTGAAAAAAAGCATTTTGGTGAGCATACCAATGTGAGAGTGATCTTTTTTACATAGTTTGAAGTCTAGTCTGATTTACAAAGTTTCTTTTAGCCGGTGAGTCTTTAAGTTCATATAAGATGATACAAAAGGAGAGACTCAGAAGTACTCAAGTCACAACTAACTAACTCCACCTCAGGAACTAGGTAGAGGCCTTTTTCCTTTCTCAAAGGGCATAGTGATGTTCTTGGGGTACATTTTATTTGTTCTGTAGTGGCAAATCCTCTTCGCCAGTAGGCGCTAGGCTCACTCCTGATCTTAAGCTCTCCTGTTGGCAGGCGCCAGGCTCACTACCAGTCTGTGGAGACTGATTACAAGGTTGATATGGAGGAGACTCTAAGTCTAACGGGGCTGATGTTTTCTTAATGTGTGAACCATGGATCCACAGTTGGAATCCTTGACACTTCATTGCAGTGTTAGTTGTCAGGAGTACCTGGAATGGGCCTTTCCAGCGGGGTTCCAGCGATGACTACTGTTGATGGACTTTTACATGAACCCAGTCACTCAGCACGATGGAATGTCATGGCTCATCGGTTCCTTGGGGAAAGTTGCTTGTACCTGTGAATGAAAAGCCTCGACACACTTCATTAGTGACATACAGTAGTCTAGAATAGTATCATCAAGTAAATGTATATCACAAAAGTGGGAGGCAACAGGTGGTGAGGCAGGGACCCTCATGGGTCTTCTCATCAGGATTTCATGTGGGCTAAGTCTGGTCTTTTGATTGACAGTAAATCTAATAATCATAAGGGCTATGGGAAGTGCATATGGCCATTTTAAGTGAGTTTCAGAACAAATTTTTGCCAGTTTATTTTTTAAAATGCCATTCTGGCATTCTACTTGGCCTGAGGCCTGTGGGTGGTACAGGAAATGAAAGTTCTGCTGAATTTGCAGGACTTTGCAGACTTCTTTCATTATCTGCCCAGTAAAATGAGTTCTTCTATCAGAGTTTATGGATAAATGAATACCAAACCTTGGAATAAAGTCTCTGAGTAACTTTTTTGCCTACAGTGATGGTATCAGCTTTTGCACATGGGTAGGCTTCTACCCAGCCAGAGAACATACATACAATAACAAGAACATATTCATAAAAACAACATTTTTGAATTTGAATAAAATCTATTCGTAAATTTACAAATGGCCCCCAAGGTTGGGGATCTGCTGCCTTTTTTGTTTTTACAGGTTTTCCCACATTATGGGCTTGATAAATAGGGCAGGTATAACAGTATTGTTGAGCTACAGATGAAAAAGTTGGAGAAAACTAATCAAGCTTCACAGATTCTATCATCCCCTCTTTGCTCTTGTGTGTTATGCCATGGTGTATGCGAGCAAGATAGGGAAGAAGAACCATTGGGACAACCAGGCAGCCATTTGGGGAGTGCCACAAATGGTTAGGGTGTAACAAACACCCAGCTAGACTCTAAGTATATTTTTCTGGTTCTGGAGCCTGATCTTGGAGAAGGGCAACATCTTGCCAATGGAGACTGGTTAGTTGAGATAGACAAAAACACAGGTGTAGCCTGAGGAGTGGAAATAGCCGCAGCCTTGGCAGCGGAGTCTGCCAGAGCATTCCCATGTGTAACATCATCATAAGGGTTCTGGTGAGCTTGGCATTTAATAATAGCAACAGAAGAAGATAACTGTAAAGCATTTAACAAGGCATTCACATATGGACCATTACTAATATTGGCACCTCCTGATGTGAGGAAGCCTCTTTGCTTCCAAAGTTGACCATTAATCATGTACGATACCAAAGGTATAGTGAGAATCAGTGTAAATATTAAACAGAGGTACCAGAGGCTAGGGTGCAAAACCTGGTAAGGGCCACAAGCTCAGCAACTTGAGCTGAATACACATTGGGCAAGTGATTGGTTTTCATACCATCATATTAGGATCATACTGCATATCCTGCAACAAGAGAACCTTTTTGAGTTTCTTTGACATGACCCATCAGCATAAAATACTAGGTTTGGGTTTTGCAAGGGAGTGTCTTTTAGATCAGTGCAGAGCATTGTTAGGATGGCAGTAGGAACAATACAATCATGGGGTTCACCATTTGAAGGAGTAGGCAACAGGGAGGCAGGGTTTAAAACAGGGCTTCTAGTTAAAGTAATATTTTTAGCAGAAAGAAGCAAAATTTCATACTTAGTCAATCCAACATTTAAAAGGTGTTAAGTTTTAGCTTTTAGTAAAAGGGCTGCTACTGTGTGTGAGACAGCAACAGTAAGGGGAGAACTTATTACAAGGGTACAGGACATTTTAACAATAATAGCAGCTGTAGCTACAGCATGAAGACATGGAGGAAGTGGAGCTGCAACTGTGTCAAGAGCAGAGCTACAATAAACAATGGGACTGTGCTTGTCTCCATGTGCCCGAGTGAGCACAGCAAGTGCAAATCCGTCTTTTTCATGACAAAAAAGAATAAATGGTTTAGTATAATCAGGAAGGCCTAGGGTAGGAGCTTGCAACAGAGCTTGTTTAATAGAGGCAAAAGCAGCTTCGGCTTCTTAAGTCCAGGGCAAAGATCTGGGGTATTAACAAGAGTCAGGTTTTGCAGTGGCTTTGCTATAGAGGCATAGCCAAGTATCCACTGGCAGCAGTAGCCAGCTATGCCTAGGAAAGTATGCATTTGAGACACAGCAGTTGGTCTAGGGATTTTAAGAATAGATTCTATCCTGGGAGAAGAAAGCAGTCATTCTCCAGCGGAAATATCATGACTCAAATAGTAGACACGAGGGAGAAAAAGTTGTAGCTTTTCTTTAGATGCCTTATGGCCTCTTAAGGCAAGATAGGTGAGAAGAGTTTAAAAAAATCAGCTTTACAGGCTTTAAGGGAGGTAAATGCTAAGAGCAGATCATCAGCATACTCCACAAGCACAGAATTTTCTGTAAATTTTATGTCATCTAAATCCTACTTCAGAATTTGAGGAAAAAGAGAAGAGGATCCAGTATAGCCTTGGGGCAATCAAGTCCAGGTATCCTGAAGTCTCTGATAGGTAAATGCAAAGAGAAACTGGCTATCAGGGTGTATTGGGATAAAGAAAAATGCAGAACACAAGTCAACAACAGTAAAATAACAGGCATTAAGAAGAATACGGGACAAGATAGTGGCTGGATTTGGTACAACATGAAAAGTAGGTAAAACTGCAGAATTTACTGCTCAGAGGTCTTGTATAAAATGATAGGTATTCTTTCTAGGTTTCTTTACAGGAAAAATAGGTGTATTGCAAGGGCTTTTAATCGGGACAATGATACCTTGCTTCAAAAGAGCTGTTATAACAGGACGTATGCCTTCTTCAGCTTCTGGGTGTAAAGAGTATCGAGCAACTTCAGGTAATGGCTTAGCTGGGTTTAATCTAATTTTTTACAGGCTAGGCAGTATGAATTTGCTCTACTTCATTAGCATGTTGGGACCAAAGAAACAGAGGGACAGCCTTTATGATTTCCTCTTGTAACACAGAAAAATTAGGGGAGTCAGGCTCAGGAGGTGATCTAGCTAGGGTAGCAAGTACAGCTATTTCATTAACACAGGGAACATCCAAATAAACACTATTAGGAGAACAATAAATAGTACAGCTGAGTTTACAAAGCAAATCTCTGCCTAACAAATGAACAGGCGAACAAGGACTAAGGAGAAAAGCATGTTGATCAGAAACAGGACCAAAAGAATCATGTAAGGGTTGGGAAACTGGATGAGGAACTGTCTGATTAGAAATTCCTACAGAGTTTTCTACAGCAGAGGAGAGGGGGACTGTAAAAAATTCTTCAGCTCAGAGAGTAGAGCGACTTGCACCAGTATCTACTAAACATTTTGTAGGAGTACCACTTATTAAACAGGAACAAAGGGATCCTCTTGATTAAGTGAAAGAAGTGGGGCTGTGATGATGTTATCATTCCTCAGGCTGTTCTAACAGGAGGCTTCTTTATTTGGGACAGAAAATTGAGTGAGAGGTGGTGGTGGCTGGTTAAATGTCATCTTCGGCTGGCCAGGCTGGTGAGGACATTGAGCCTTCCAGTGTCCTGGCTGGCCACAATAATAGAAACTGTCACTATTTTGGGACTGCAATTTTCCTCGTCCCATCCCACAACTATGTCCCCTGCCTCTGAATTGTCCTCAACAGAAACCTCTGCTTCTACCTCTGCTAAATGTTTGTATTTGTAAAGACATTAGCCTAGTTTCTGCTAGTTTCTAGATTCCTTTTTCTTTTCTTGGCAGACTGTACAATGATTAGCAATGGTGACTAATACTGTAAGCATCTTAGTTGCCAACCTAAAGCAATTATACGTAACTGTTCCTGGACTCTAGAAAGAAGTCCTTGGACAAATGCAACGGCAACTGCTTCTGGGCCAGTTTTAACTGCATCTTCAATGCCAGAATGTCTTTCAAATACAAGTTCCAAGTGATCCATGCAGTCTGCTGGCAATTTTTTGTCTCCTTTGTTTTGCTTACAATTATTTATTTTGGCCTAGTCAGTTTTCCTGGGGCAGATTTTAAGCACGGATTCAAGAAGGCGTTCTTGGGCACTTGCTAAGTGACCTCCTGTTCCGGGGTCTTGAGGAGGCCAATTAGCCTGTGCGATGAGGACCTCAATAGATCATTGAGTCCGACCCCCTGCATAGGCAGGAAAGAGTGCTGGGTCTAGATGACCCCAGCTAGATGCATATTCAACCTCCTCTTGAAGTTTAGGAGATCTCCTGGGGTTGGTATGGGCTGGCACACTAAAAAAATCAATTATGTCTCCTGCAAATTCATTCTCAGTCAATTGTGGATAAAGCTATGTTGTTGCTGATACTGTTGTTGATGGGGGATCCCCTTTTGGTGCACTTTTCTGTTTTAATTCTTTTATCTAATGTTTTAGTTTTTCTTGGGAGTCCTTAAGGCTGCGAACTTGAGATTCTTGATGTCTTTTGGAAGCTTCTGCATACCAATCAAAAATGTATCCCACTGAGTCTGTGGTGCTTTACTGCCTCTTGACTCAAGGAATCCATGGAGATGAAGGATTTTACTTAAATTAAATGTTCCCTCAAGGGGAAACCGCAAGCTAGCATCATCTCTTGTATACTAATTCCATTTGGCTAGAAACTTACAACTCTTATGGCCATTGAGAGTTCAAAGCAGGCCACCACACTCAGAACATCTTCCGGGTGATAGCTGCCCAGATGGCCAGGCAGCAGGCACGCATGACAGTAATGCTGCACAGAGGCCAACCGAACAGCCATAGCCCACTGGCAGCTGGCCCAGAGGGGCAAATGCCTCTACTGGTCTGGCAGGTATAGCAGGTCACAGCCAGACAGCAGCCCCCACCTCACTGCCAGACCTCTGCAGTGGGTAAAGGGTATAGGGAACTCTCAGGACTGCTTCAGCAGCCCAGCTGGCACAAGAGGTAGTGTCCTCAGGTACCAATTGGATGGGCCCCAGAAACTTCTGAGAGTGAGTAGCCCTGAGCTACTTGCCAATACAGCTTTTTGTACTAATGGGGCTAGGACAGGGAAGCTGCAGCTCTGGGAGGAGCCAGGCAGTTTATTTTGCCCCAAATAGTACAATTTGTTCCACAACAAAGTGCATGTCCAAGCACGTGCAGTGAGGAAAAAGCCCCAGCTCAAATTTGCACCATTTCTATTTGAGCTGCTGCAAGTGCACATGCTTGTTTGTTTGGATGTGCCCAAGGATGCAATGGAGAGGTGCGGAGTTAAGCAAGCAGGGTGAAGAGCCCACAGGCCTGGGCCTACTACCCAGACCCCAAGAAGGAATTTGCCAGAGGTCTTGGCCACCAGCCAAAAAGAAAGCCTCCGCATTTATGGCCAGTGTCACAGGGCATTAAAGTTCCTGCTCCTTTACAAGCAGAAACTGTCTAGGAAGAGGGCCCTAGGAGCCAGGCAGAACCCCCACAGGTGTAGGTTAATACGGCAGCAGGCTAACAAGGGAATTAACTTGTACCTGCACCCAGTCAGCTGACTGGAAGAATGCAGGGCCCTGGACACATATAAACCCCGAGACTGAAGGCAGCTGCAGTTAGTTCTCTGGCAGCAGCCAGGGGAAGAAGCCTCCAGGGAAGAATTGCCCAGATACCCTGGACACCTGATATGCTGCCTATAGGCCTAATGGCACTCCAGAAGGTCACCAGGTACCCTTGGCTACAAGGCATTTAAGGCTTGGATGGAAGTTTGACTCTTTTAAAGGGACAGAGCATATCCTAAACTGCTTGTATTATATTATAGTCCAGGGGCTCATATTTTAATTGTTGTTTATAAACCAGTGAACCAGATGAGGCTACTGGGAGAGGAGAAGGCCTCATTGGGGGCCTACTACAGTATGGATACCCCAGCACCGGGGATGCAGTGACAAAGTGGCTGAGCAGACCTCAGCACCAAGGGTTGCAGCAACTGCAGGGCTGCAAGAAACCTGGCACCAGGGGGCACAGAGACAAAGCTATGGAGAGCCCAGCAATGACAGGAGGCCAAGCTAGACTAGGACCTCAGAGGGACAATGTTTGAATGCCATCTGCAAGGCTTGGGGCATGGTACAGGGACGTTTTTGGAGCCATGCATCTATCCCATAAGGCTGAGGGTGTCCCGTGAGGCACCCATATTGAGTAGTGTCCATCAGGACTGTGTCCAAATACTTCTACACACTCTGAAAGGCATCACTGAAAGTGTCTTATAACTTTTGTAATTCAACATGGGACTCATCAACCACATCTTTTAAATTTTGCATGGTGTCTCACATTTCCTCAGGGATAGCATCCTCCTTAAGCAGCAAATCATGGAATTCTTCCCATCAAACATCTGTGTATTCCATTCTGGCTACTGAGGAGTCCACCAAAACCTCAAATGAGGTTTCATGGGACTGTCTCTTCTTGCTGTGAAAATATCTGGAGTGCTTTGCTGTAGTGCGAGTGGGGTGCTATTCTGGACAGCCATGGGTCACAGATAAACAAAGAAAAAAGCAATGGTTGCTCTCTCTTCAAGAGGAGGAAAGCACCCCCCCCTTCACCATACAGTGCACAAAATGTTGGCAGGCATAGAATCAGACCCCAAAACAGTGGGGCACTGAGTGGTGTTGAAAAACTGCTCAAAAAATTACAAGTACTCACTTCAGAACCAGGTTCATGGTTTCCACTGCCTGTGCTAACTGCTAAAAATTAATTAAAGCAAATAATTAGTTTGGCATCTGTTACATTATGAGCTATCAAACTTGTTGTGCACCACCACCAAAAGAACATGGTGACTCATCTACAGCAACACATGAATTTCTCCCCCCCCCGGGGGCCCCACACACCCAACCAGCATGAACCCAGGCAAGAGGCACATTATAAGAGACTTACCAGCTCCATCACATTCTTGGATATAGGTAACAGGATGATGTATCAGCCACATGGGTATCTTCCTGATCCTTAACTTCCTCCACTTCGTTATCTGTGTTAGTCCATGGAATGGAGGAGCTAAGTGGCACTAACTGTATGGTGGCCAATGGTTCTTCCTCCTACTAATCAGGGATCAGGGAGTGGTCTGCATACAGCTGAGGCATGCTCAGAGTTTCATCCTTGGGAGGGGCTGCTGCTACCTCCTCCTCCTCCTCCTCCTCCTCCTGCCCAACCCCGGTGCTGAAAGTCTCCACACCTGGGTTGTTGTTCACATCCTTGGAGAGAATGATGGGCAGCTTATCATAGAAGGAAACAATTGTTTGACCTGCCCCAGAATGAGAGTTCACATCTTTGGCTCTTTAAAACTCTGATCTCAGGGAATTGATCTTGCACCGGACCAGGGTCCAGTCATCGTTGTGCCTTTGCACCTACATGCCCTTTATGAACTTGACATAAACAGGCTTATTCCTCTTACTTTCCAGCCTATTATCCTTTGCTCCAACCAAATGCAGATTTAGTCCTCCAGTTATTTCTGAGTCCAGCTGGGCCCATGGGTACTGGAGGTATCAGCCTCATAGTTTCATAGTTTCATAGTGTCTAGAGTCGGAAGGGACCTGGGCAGATCATCTAGTCCGACCCCCTGCCTTGGCAGGAAAGAGCACCGGG
>JAGPOW010000261.1:140020556-140047244 GCA_030014935.1 Caiman crocodilus
TGTCCTATCCTATTTCTCAAACAGAATCTAACCTGTGATGGGTTTTTTTTGTATGACATCTTCTAGCTCAATACCATATATATCTGTCAGTTCAATAGGAACTGATTTCATTTCACATCTTTCAACTCTCAGTAGCCATTTCACAATACAAAAAACAGATGTCCCCAACTCATCAGATTCTTTTGCGTTACATTTACTATACAGCTATCAGATACATTTGCATTCTTTGTGATAGTGTATTGCTGAAGCAAATATGTGAGGGTGATCGTACAAAAAACTATAGTATCACACAAAAAACTAGAACTCTTTGTTCCAAAATGGCACCTTTTATTAGACCAACTGGAAAATGGCAAGAAAATGTCCTTTTCTGCAAGCTTTTGGGATCAAAGTCCTTTCATCAGGCTCTGGGAAAAGTGTAGATGGTACAAGATTTTAAAAAGTCCCTATAGGTAGGAAATAAACTTCATTTTTGCACAGAGGGAGCTGAAGATGGACCGCTGTCCCTCTGGGTCCATGAGCGTCTTTGGGAGCTGCGTTGAGTAGCTCTCTGTGTTGATCAGGTAGACTTCTTTCCCTAGGGGTGTCAGATGGCAGGCAGGGAGGTTAAAAATCTTCCTTGTTGTCTGAAATGCTAAAATTCGGCATATTCCATATTTCAGGGGTGTACTTGGTAGCCGTGTTGGTCCGAGACAAAAGGACATATAAAAAAACTAGAACTCTTGGTTCCAATATGATAGCTTTTATTAGCCCAACTGGAAAATAGACCAACTTATAGTATCGAGCACTGCAGTAAATCCAAATACTCTTTCTAATTTTATAACTCTAAACAGCCATCTTTTGTCAAGTCTCATCTGTTTAAAAGCCTGTGCTATTTATATTTTATATTGGTTGTTTTCTAGGCTATAAACAGGCATCTCTCTTGAGGTTGTCCTGCCGGATCCAAGTCAAAATCCAGGAAACAGGAAGAATAACACCGCCCTTTACACACAGCCCTTCCAAGTTGCATTGCTACTACTACACTATCAGTATGTGGCCAGTGAGAGAATGTGACAGAACTGTCCCTGGAGTGATTGACAATTAACTTGAATGAGATGAACCTTATACAGCATTGTTGGGCAAGTGGGGGATGGAGGTGTGGGGGTGAAGTAGTGTTAGCACATTTTATCTTGCATACTTCACAGGTACTTGGATCATGGCAATAGACTGTTATCTCCGAGGATCCCGGGACAAAAGGCTTTCTTCTGAGATAAATGTGATTTCTGTTTACACCCCTAGGGTATTTTTACACATGCTCCAGGGGTAGGGGAGGCACTTTAATTATAGTAAGGACAGTCTCAGGTATCAGTGTCCCTGCACTTCAAAATGGCAGCAGGGGCGCTTTGTCTAAAGCTCATTGAAAGAGTTTCAGTTAAAGCGTACCCACCAGTAAACTGAAGTGCAGAAATGCTGGTACAAGGGACTCAGGTGCTGTCTGGAGCACGGTAATTACTATGCTCCAGCAAACTCGGTTAATCTTAGAAGGCTATAGGACCTTTTTCGTGACGGTAAATGTATGATGATGTATAAGTATTTATAGGATCTGTCTCGTTTAGAATTTGACTATACTGTACTTACGAAAATTGAGACCACAATATTTTTCCTCCCACATCATCCAAAATCCCTCTGAAAACCCATCAGCTCTGCATCATTAACACATATATAACATTTATTTTTTTTGTCTAAATACAAAGCTTGAATAATAAGTAGCTAATCACACTTGCTTCTTCTATAGTGTGTTACCTGTTTAGTACAGACTTATCAGAACTTTGCAGAATGATTACTGGTTTGGACAAGTATTAAGTAGGAAAACGAGCCCATTCAGCATCTGGCAGAGGGAGAGGGCAGGAGGGATTATCAGACGCTGGAATTTAAATAACCTTCTGCTCCATCCCTATTTCTGTTCCTCAGCTTTGTTAGACAGCAGCTAAAATATCTATTTAGAGCTCGCAAAATATGTGTGGGTTTTATTGATTTGATATTTTTATGTGGACTATCAAATGCTGTTGTCTATACTCAATTCTCCTTGTTTCTTCAGTGAATGCGGATTAATTGAGAAAAGTCCCTTAATTTTTCAAAATGTTCTCATTTACAAAAAGTAATTTGCAACATGTTTCTAAAGACGCTACTTTTTCTGAGAAGCAATGTATTCTGCATAATGCTGAGGAACAGACTCTGAATTGGCTACATAAAATTGCTTCCATGCTTCCTAAACATTTTTGTTTAAATCACATTTTAAATTTCACATATGGAGGATCATCGCTTTAAATCTATTGGGAAAGATAAAGCTGCTTAACTGTGAAGCCTATCTTTACCATGAAAATGAGTAACCCAATCATATACATAAAAAAGGAATGAAATCAACAAAGAATGCGTGTTCACTACAAACATAGGGTTGAAATTAACTGATGTTACTGTCATTTTAATTCAATTTGCTCGTTTTCAATGGAATTATTTTTTTAAATATTTTATTTTTCCATTTTAAAAGACCTGTTTAGCAGCTGAAACCCTGATATCATTAACATAATAAACCTGATTTGTGGCAACTTCTGTCACAAATAAAATTTTAAAAACTTCAGGAAGGAAAACACCTTGAGCTTGATTCTCATTTGCCCAAAGGGTTTTAATTGTCTATCAGTCCAAGAGGACCTGAAAAATAATTAGCCTGGCCTTAAAAATATTGTAGATTTTTTTAAATTGTATTTTATATTGGCATTTTATAAATTTCTCCTAGAAAATGTTGATTCAACATTGCTTGTGTCTGTGGTTTCTTCCTTCTCCTTCAAATCTCCCCTATTGTGAACCTGAGCTCAAAATATCTAAAAATAATCTCATATCCTAACTTTCTTTTTTTACTATAAATGCAACCAGGAATTTTGTTATAATCATATAATCTAATTTTAATCTAAAATTGATCAAACAATGAAATTCAGGGGGACAGCAGATCCTGTGGCATCTTTTGTTAAAAAGCAGTAAATCAACATTAGATACCGGTGTGAGACTCCAAAGGTACTAAGACCCCCATCAACTTACAGTGAGGTTGTGAAACTTATAAACTGACACTATTCATTTTTATAGTGTATTGATCTAAAGCATTGTATCAAAAGACAAACAATATCAGACTTCAGATTTTTTTTTATTTGGAAAGGTTTCTCGATTGTCAATAATTCTGTTATGTACAGCCAGTGATTAAACTGGCAAGTTAATGGCAATGAAGGATCAGTATGTTTAATAATTATGTGTGCTGTTTTAATTTTGAATATTCCCCAGGTTACTGTCCATCGATGATTTTTCAATATTCTGTGTGTGCAAACATGTGCACGCACACAAATGCTTTTGCTCAGTTTTGAAATGCAAGTGCTCACACATTGGCTGGTTATCACCAGGATTGCCATACTGGTGCCTGAAGGCTGGAGAAGGCATGTTCTGCCTTGACACAAACGTTGTAGATAAGCTGATATATGAAGGATAAATTCCAAACCATTATCTGTGTCCTATTGTTTCTGTGTCTAGCATCTTACCATGTGGGTGCACATACATTTGGAGCTATCTTGAGGCGTGGAGAAACTTGTCCCAAACCATTCAGCAGTGGTCCTAAACCACATTCTAGCAATTCCATGTACTTAAAGCTGGAACAGTTTTGCTATATCTGTATCACACCCACCTCTACCCCTCATTGTCCCCACACAGTTTTTGGTATGTGAGCACTTCTTTGCACTGCCAATCAGTCACTCCCCTTTTGAAACAACTCCAAATAGGCATGCATCCATGTACCCCAACAGTGACAGTAGTTTTTAAATCTTTTAAATCCTCTGTCTTTCTACAGCTATGATCTTTTCTTATAGATACAGCGTTGTAAAATGTTTAGACCCAGAACATTACTAGGACAGCCTTCTATTGTGTCTCTTAAAAAGTCAGTTATGCAACTGAGCAGAAGAGAAAGCAATACGTTTAGCCCCTGGAGGCCTTCTAACTTGGATGCCTATATATATAACTGAGAGGAGGGATCTGTTGAATGAAGTCTTAAATTCTCTTTAATGCTCGGTGCTTGATTTTCTTTTCAGTCAGATTTTATATGCTTTTCACCTTATGCTTTTACTCAGAATTCTTGTAGGAGTTTACTTGAAAGTAGCAGGGGCACTTACTGCAATGTTAACAGAAGCCATTAAGTCTGAGCAAGACACAATACTTAAACAGGTCATGGGGAGTGGAAGAGGTCAGGACTGAAAAGGTCTTCAGTTTTAAAAATTGTTACCTGGGTCAGTGTAACGCAGATGAGGTAACTGTTTGTTACTTTGCCAGGGTTATCTTTTGCCCTTAACGGCTACTGTTATATCTTTGTGGTTCCTTTTACATTCTACAAAACTTAGTCCCAAGTAAATTACATTTGCAAGGCAATACTAATTACTGTCTCTGGGCCACGGTGGCTTGCTTATTTTACAGCCCCACCTGGTTCTCAGCAGCTGCTCTTGCAGGATCAGTTGCTGATCTAAACCTGGAGCTTGTATTTGCTGCTTCATAGTCACTTACATGAAATTTTCAACCATTCAAAAGCTACCTGGCTAACAGACTTGGTCCTCATTTGCCTCCCCAGTTAGGAACTCTTCTCAGAAGTATGACTTCGAGAGGGTCAGCTAAGCAGCCCTTGACAGGATAATCCAGGGTATTTATTGACTCTACAAATCTATTTTAATTGTTCTGCTTCTTGGAACCAATTTCAGTTCTACCTAAGCTACTTAGGTAGGTACTTAGCATTTCAGTCTTATATTGAGAAAATGGTTATCCCTCGAGGTGAAATTAAAAAAGGGAAGATAAATCTATATGTAAGGCAGTCAAGTAGTTATGGCACAGTAGTTTTGTTAGTGCTAGATTATGGTATGGAAATTTAAAAAAAAAAATAAATTTTTACTTGTTTTAATGAAAGTATGCTAAAAAGTGTAAGTATTCATAATGCGCCAAAAAAAGAGTTCTCTGTGAAATTGGACAAAAACTCAAAGTACCTATATAATAGTTAAACAAAACTATTAGATATGTGGATGAATATAATTTATGGAAATGATGTTATCACTTCTTTAAACCATAATTTTCAAAAACAGGTTGTTTAAAATTAGTTCTCTAGTTTTCTTTGCAGACATCTGAATGGGTGACTTTAATTTTCAAAACTGCAGCCTGCCTGACAGATTTATTCCTCTGTAAGAGGCAAAGTCTGAGTGCAATTTTTGTAAAGGTAATTAAATTTGTACCTAAGAAACAGTTTTAATTAAGAAAGGCGAGAGGGTTTTGGGGAGTGATATCTTTTTGTTTGAAAGAGATCTTAAATAAGCTTTCAGATGCAAAGGAAAGAAGCAGACACAGAGTGGAGCTAAGAATGAGATAGAACAATTGCTTCTGTGTAACTCCACACGGAAACAAAACAGCCTGCTTCTGTCATGTCTTGCGCCTTTAGAGGATAAGCTATGAAAATGAGGGAGAAATAATGGATGAAGGAATGTCAAAAGTAAGCAAGTGTAAGCAAGTAATTCTGCTCTAGTAATGAGTTATCCAAGGTAGAAAAGAGGCAGTTTGAAAATAAAAATTAGTAGTAAATAACTGGAAATTAGGAAATCAAAGGGTAGAGAAGAAGAGTAGGGGAGGAAGAGGTGGGGGGAATGTAAATGGTAAGTTCAGGCAGGTGCCTGGTGAATCAGATGTCAGGCAGGTGGTAATGTGTCATAATACAAAGAATTTTGTTCCAACTACTGAGCTGGTTTAATAAAAGATATGACATCTATCCAAAGAACCTTGCCTGCCTATGCCTTAGACGAACATGGCTACAACCAAAAACCTTGCTGGGCAAAAACAGTTTTCAAGTTGATGAGGTGTGTATCACAAGTATTCTCAAAGCAGATGCAATGCTATCTGAGGGCCTGACTCCCTTAGTGTGTTCAGGATGTTTGCTAATTTTGTGGTCATAAGTATGGTTGTCTGTGAGTTTTTTTCTTGTTTATAGTGGTTTGTGGAGTCTGGATTTTGGTATCCAGACATCTGATGTTAGTGTAGAAGTATTCCAGAGAAAATTTGATCGCAATGTTGTTGAACCAATGGTGGAAGTCAATAAGTGAGTCTAGTCCAGATGATGACAATATCTAGGTAACACAGGTCTAGGACATGTTTGATGATACAGTTTATTTAAAGTTCCTTTCCCAAGTGGCTCATGAAGTCTTGGGCAAATTGGGAGGAGGCATGTTGTGCCCATAGCAGCATCCCTGGTTTGGATGAAGAGCTGTTTGTTGTGGGTAAGGATAACACAGGTGATTTGTATAAGATGGTGTGGTTGCAAATTTGTGTGTATTCTGTGTTTACGTAGCTATTACAGGCAGGCAGCTGTGCCTTCAGGGTGTGGGAGCTCTATCCAACACTTAGCTCAAACTGCCTACTTCCTTTCCAGACCAGAGGAAGGATAACTTATGCCTGAAAGCTTATTTAAGAACTATTCCAATTATAGGATTGGTTCAATAAAAGATATTACAGCCCAGACCATTGGATTTTACACATTTTCTGGGCTGTTATGGCTACATCGTCATAGCAACATTATTTAAGACATTTATTTCTAAAACCTGGACCATAATTCATAATGTTTAAGGATTTTAAAAACAGTACTTTTTTGTGCTGTTCATATAAAAAGCATAAGAAGCACTGATAGTACCTTTGTAATTTAACAGATTTTGTGTGGTAAAATGCATAAGAGTCAGAGCTTGAGGTTGTGTGAAAGGACAAGTGAGAGAAATGTGATGGGTGAAGCTGATGAAAAATCCTCTCTATTCCAGACTTATAAAAAGCAGAAGTAATATACTAGGCAAAATATCCAAATCTTCATATTTATCAAGAAAATTTATGTTGATTCATGAATCTCTTGATTTAGGAGAAAAGTTGTGTGAAACTCAGGGATAGCTGATTGCTTCCATTTCTTAGGATCCTGGTGTTACCTGATTTGTTTTTGTTTCCAGCAATTTTACAATCCATCTTGTCTGCTTGAGAGTGAGACTCTCTTTGCATTCTTCTGCTAGCCAAATTACTAACCTAATATTCTTGCCTGCTGTGACGCTCCTTTTGGCTGCAGGTGCCATGCTCATTCCCTCCTGTATGACTGCTTCACCATCTAGAGTCCTCACCTCAAATGCTCTTCTATCTAGCACAACCTTCATCTCTTCCACAGTTTGCAGCTGTATTTGTCCACCTGCCTGACTCCTGTAGTAATCCTGTCACCTTCTCCATCCCTTTATTTTTCCTTCTTTCCAGCATCAGTCTCTGAAATTCCTGAAGTACTCCGTCCTTCTTTGTTGCACAGAAAGCCAAAGCCATTTTGACTCTTTTTCCTAACCGAGAGTTGCTACATGTTTACAATCAACTTCTGCATCTACAAATACAAACAAAAGTTAAAGGGCTTAAACTAAAATGATGCTACTGTTATATCTCTGCATATTTAACAGTTTTTTGGCCCTCCAGACCATGATTAATAAAAAGGATAAAAAAAAATCTGTGATTTTGTGACAATATTTTGTTTTTTCAAATTCCTATGTGTTTACATAGGTTTCCATTTTGTTATTATCAAATGATACTTTCATAAAATTTTTTATTCTTTATTTTTTAGTCTTTATTCTTTCAATATATTTTCTCTTTACAGTAGCCCACTTAATCAATCTGCTAGCCAGAGCCATTTAACAAGAATACTGTACAAGTCAATTCAAAGCTGGAATGCCAAACAATCAGTATAAAGCATTCCCCCCATTAAATTAATCAAACATCATAATGTTTTTTCATGAAAAAAGGACTTTTTTTCATGAAAGTCTAAGTACAATTATTTCCCCTTATTTCCCACATTCTTACATCTGTATTTTATGCCTCGTATGTCATCAGTATAAAATATGATATGCCTCAGCCAATTTTTGTCCTATGCAGAAAGAAGGGCCATACCAGGCACTTCTAGAAACAGTCTTATAGAATGGAATGATATCAGTGATCCATGGGTCAAGCATCCTGTCTGATGCTTCAGAGGAATGTTTGAAAACCATAATTGGTACTTGTATAATAGCTTGCCAGTGAGGGGAGATTCTTCCAAACAGGTCATAAGTAGTGCTTGGTTTATGTTCCAAAATGTGATTAGATTTTCCTTGTTAATTTTTGTTTGCAGTTACAGAATTATAGGTAATGAGAAATGAGAATGTTCTCATTACTCCTATAAATGCCTTTTGTTATGCTTTCCAAGTATGGAGATTGGCTTTTTCCCCCTTCCTCACTTCTTCTGCTATACTGTTTTTTAAAAAAATGTTGAAAACTGGCCTGTATTCTGTATGTGGATGTGCATATGTTGGTATCTTTTGTGACAGTGGGAATCATTTCAGCCACCCACAACACTTCACTCATCATTCCTTCCTAATTATTGAATTCTTATTTTAAAATGTCATCCCATATGTCTGGGGGGCAATGTTTCTGAATTTGTGAACTTTTATAAAGTTGGACTTAGCAAATCAGGAACAGTTGTCCTGTAAGCAAAATGAAACTGAGCATTTGTACCCTTGCTTTAGCAAGTACTAAATGACTACACAGTAACTGCCATAACTGTGGAGTCCTGACAGCGTGCGGATCATTTCCAATGCTACTGCATAGTAGTGTCAGTGTCATAGTTTGTGCCTGCTGACACTACATTGCCATAGCGTGACAGTAGTGTCTTGTGTGGATACACCTAATTACACTGCACAGCAGTGTGGCAGTTGAAAACCGTGCTAATAGCCCAATGCACAGTGTTATTAGGCTAATGGGTAGTAACAGTCACAAAATATCCATGTACCAGAGCTAACACACAATAACTTTAGTTACTGTGCATTTACTTAGTACTTTATTAAGCAATTATATGTGTTTATGCATTTTGTATAGATAAGCAAAAGCAAACATCCGCACAACACACTTTAATACATATTTTAGTTTGTCTGATAGTTCATCATGTACTACCCAACTGAACTATTTCTGTGCAAATTTTGAGCATCCTCAGGTTAAGCTAAAAGAATATTTTAGTACAACCTGGATGTAAATTGAATTATGATGAACTTAAAAAAAGTAAATAATGCTAGACACCTGTGTCGTGGTAAACACATGCAGCAAACTTTAGGTCAGGTCAGCAGAAGCTTGTTAACAATTGAGTTAACAATTGAGTTGTGACAGATAGGCAATCATGAGGTTCACCATCAGAGGCAATTGGCAGAAGTGACGCCGGATTTAAAATTGAACAGCAATTTAAGGTTACATTTGGAGCTGACAGCAAAAGTTTCTCATATTTAGTAAGATGGGAATTGGAAATATGCTGAGTCTTGCCCTTCAGAAGAAGAGCCATCACAGCATGGGGAACTGCTACAGTTAAAGGGTGTCCTAGAACTAGAGTATCGGCCTTTTCAACTAATAAAGCAGCAGCAGCTACTAAACGGAGGCAAAGGGGAAATCCCATAGCCACAGGATCAAGAGCAAAACTATAATACGCAATTGGGTGATGCTTATCACCATGCTGCTGAGTAAATACTCCTAAAGCAATTCCTTCCTGTTCATAACAAAACAAAGTAAAAGGTTTTCTGTAATTAGGGAGTCCAAGAGCAGGAGCAAGAATGAGGCCTTGTTTAACGGCTTCAAATGCTTGCTCAGCTTCAGAAGTTTAAGGTAGAGGTTCTGGAGTGGTATTACGGGTAAACGATTGCAAGGGTTTTGTGAGAGCAGCATAACTGGGGATCCACTGTCTACAATAACTCGTTGCACTTAGGAATCTCTTTATTTGTTTTTTAGTCATAGGTTTGGGAATGCCAAGGACAGCTTTAATTTTACCAGAGGAAAGGTGGTGTTCTCCTGCTGAAATATTATGCTCCAAATAGTGTACCTTAGGCTTACAAAGCTGTAGTTTAGATTTTGAGGCCTTGTGGCCCTTCTGAGCTAAGGCTGTAAGGCGTATTAAGGTATCTTGCTTACAGGCTTTTAAAGTGGGTGAGGCTAACAGCAGATTATTAACCCGATGTGCTATTGGATGAAGGTGCTTCAAACGGTTTCTCCCCAAATGGAACGTTCTTTACCAGACACAAAATAGGATCCTTTTCCCAGACAAAAATTCTAGCCGCCAGTAAGGTTCTAAACTGACCTGTATTCAATAAGGTTCAGATCCAGTCACCACAGTTAAGTCAGAAGCCCACAGGCAGCCTTCCTTCGAAACCCCATTAGAGATTTTAAATTAGGTCTCTCACCTCTTAAGTTTGGTGCCACGGGGTTCAGGGGAAGCAGTCTGCGGTCTTCCTTCCTCAATCCGTGTCATGGATCTGAGTCACAGCACCAGGAAATTGTCATGGTAAACACATGCAGCAAACTTTAGGTCAGGTCAGCAGAAGATTGGTTTATTAGAGAATGCATTCTGGACAGACTCATACCCAATTGGAAAATCGTGAAGAGGTCTAACCCTATACAACAGATGAGGTGAGTTTATATAGAAAATATGACATCATAAGTATAGCAATGACATATACTAATCAGCATTTGCCATGACTTTGTTAGTAATGCGCATGTCTTTAATTTATTTTTGTTAGCATTAATTTATTTTTGTTAGCAGATTGTAAGGATCTTCTGACTTGTAATCTCAGGGGTCACTTCCCTTTTTGAGCTGACTCAGCAGGCTGGTTTGTGGTTACTTTTGTGCTAAATTTTTGTTTTTTACTAGACTAGGACAGGATGGTCTGTCTGTGTTAGTCTGGCAGTTTTGGGTCATGTCCTTTTGACTTTCCCATAACCTAAGCTGAATACATGTGTTGCACCTTTATACGTAAGGAGATTCAACTCCATTTTTCCTTTCTTCCACACCTGCCATGATAAGAACCTGGAATAACACCCCTCCTTTTAATTACAAAAGTGCAGCCAAATAGAAGTATATTGCACTACCTTCCAATACATAATTAATGGTAATCATGGTACTTACTGAAAACAGTCAGCTGAGCCAACTAGTCAATTTGAGTGACCTGCTATCAATCTTTAAGTTCAAAGACCCATTGAATTTAGTCAAATGTCCTAAACTTGAAAATGCTAATTAAAATTTCCTTTTAAATTTTAAATCTACAAAAAGAAAAGTCAAATTCATACAGATAGTTTTGCTGATTTCTTTTTTTTTTTTTTTCATTCTTAGTGATGCCTAATCTATAAACTACTCTGTTTCTCTTGTTGCAGGGCATGCATCCACTCATGCAGTTATTGTATAGAATTAACTCTGGTTCATATCACCCAGAAATGTGTCACTTCATGTGCCAGCAGGAAGCCCCACACTGAAGCACCCTCATGCCCCAGCCAGCCGTCAGCATTTACACATGCATTGCTGTAGAGTAAAAAACTGCCATGTGTTAGTACTTATGTTTACAGGTACCGACTTATGACAGAGTTGATTAATTTATCCCAGCCTAATAGCACTTCAACTGCAGGTAAATTAGATTGTATTTATTAAACTGAGTAGTCACTGAGGGACCAGGTTGAGATCACCAAAACAACTTTTGTTGGTAAACTAATACCTGGACTGAAATTAAATCTCCTGAGATAAAAGGCTGGTTTATCAGCCTACTGTTCATCAAGATCCTTCTTCTTAATTTTTATTTAGTGATTTTTGGAGAGGAAAGAATCAAGACTGAGAATGAGAATGAGTATGAGTAAGTTTGAGGCTATGAAACAGTCTACCATCTTTTACCATCAGTCTGCTATTTTTTACATCAGAATTGTTTCCTCCAAGGTTAGAAAGTACTCTCTCTTATCACTTTGCCTGTTAAGAGTCTAATAAATAGTAAATTCTCCTTCGTTATAATGCCAATTCAATAGCATTTTCCTTAGCCCTAATTCCAATAGATCAGTAAAATTCCATTATGGTCTTATATTCCCATGAATTCAAAATTTAGTTTTTTAGTTTTCTACTTGTGATAATTCCCTAACTAACTTGTATATGTTGTTAAATTGTACAAGAAATGTTTTACAAACTAACCATATGCAATATACTTGTCCAAATTAATTCTGTTTGCTTGTCCTTATAGTGCTAGGATTTTAACTTCTGAAGCATTAAAAACACAGACTCTGCAGAAATTCTAAAACTATTACTGTACATTTCTATTCAATTTATGATTGTAACCCTGAAGTCTCCTAGGAATGCAAGGTGGTATCCAAACAATGAGGTGAAATATTTTTTAAAATCTTGGCCTGTGTTTTAATTTGAATGTAACTGTGTTCCTAAAAGCAAGTGTGCTTTAACAGTTACTAATTTACAGGATAATAGATCCAATTTATTTTCCACTAGATCTTGATGCAGAAAGTAAGGAAGCAATAAGACCTAGGGCTCCACCACACATTTGAATTAAAGCTGATTAGAAACGAGCTACAAAGTTGTTCCACATTTTAAACTGTTACTTTGTAGCTGATTGGCTCTTTTTATAGCTGAATGGGTATTTTTATGGCATGATAATTGCTTTACACATATGGCCAGTCAAAATTTATTGTATGATTGTATGATTAACCAGTTAATTGTGTAATATATGTAATGTGTGGCAGGGACCTTAAGTGCATATTAAGAGCTCTTTTGAAATGGGCCATATTAGGGCAAATTTTGAAAGATACCAAATGATAGGGCCCAAATATTCAAAGGTCTTTTGGATTCCTAATGCCCCTGAAATCTATGGAAATTAAATGCATATGTGTTCTCAAGAAATCTATTCTCAGATACCTTAATATATCCGAGAAAAAAAAAGTCCTTAAATACAACTTGCTGCAACTTGTTTGTCAGCCCTTCTGACTGCCAGCATCTTGGAACTCCTTCATTACTGTATATTAATTTTCCCTTAGCCCACCAGGTTCTCACATGCAACTGGCCTTTTCCGAATATTGAATTTTTGGCTCTTCACTTAGTTTTTTTCATACCACTATTGTGAAATATTTTGGAAAACATAATATGGTTCTAGCTGAAATAATTGCTGAAATAATTGTAACTTTTTAAAGGGGATAAAGGTGTGTTCTATGAAGATGTAAAAGGTAGACTGATTCAGAAAAAAACACTTGGCTCATACTCAACTAATCCAAAGCTTGCCAAAATCAATGAAAAAACACCCACCAGGATCAGACCATGATGGACTACTGCCAAATGAAGTCCTAAAATAGCATGTGAGAGTTCAAAATGGATCCTATGGACCTTACGGAGTTGCAGTTGGGCAGTCAGCTTTGCACGTGAGATTTTTGAGCTGGCCATACCTATTTTATCATTAAGCTCATTCAGTCTGATTATAGTAGCACTTAGTAAAACTTTAGAAAGATAGAAATTAATATAAACAGCTTATGACTGGCTCCGTCTACATTTTTATTTATTTGGCGGCAGGGAGGAAAACTTCAAAGAAAAATCTAATTACATTGAAAACGCTATTTGATTAGTTTTGATTACTTTGCTTTGGGATTCTATATTTTTCTTTACAATAATTTGTGATGGACTGACTATAAAACAGAAAGAGACAAGCAACTAAAATTGAATAATTTTCAAAATAAGCTCATTCCAACCTTGGCAGAGGTTGGTATATTACATTTTAAAGAGCAATGTTTCTTGGAATTCCAATGTTATTTGTGTTTTCTAGCTGTGTCTTCATTTCACTCATATCAAGCTGCTAATTTCTGAGTTATGGTTATATTATTGCTTATTCTTAAGTGGAAGAGGATAGAAAACATGAAATGTGTCTGTTTGCCTAGATGGAACTCTCTTGGTATAATGATAATCTAAATGGCCAAATGAAACAGTAAATGAACTCCCTGGATCTACCTCTTAAAAGTAACTGCATGTGACAAATCACGTTGAATGTGGCATGAACGTTATGTTCTGAACTTCACATTAAGTGATGTAAACAAAAACGTGCCTGTTATTGTACTGTTGGTCAAATGAAACAAGTACTAATATGTAAATAAAGGTATGATCAAAATGAACACTGTAAACAAAATGTTATTGCTACTAGTAGGTTTATTTATAAGTACAAACAATTTAATAATGTATCAGATATATATGGGTGTGTGAATTTGTGTGTGTGTGTGTGTGTCGGCATCAAAGTTTAATCTGCAGCATAATCATCAGAGGAGAGAGAGAAGGGAAGTTTTGGAAGAAGCTTAAAGAATTGTCTGAAATGAGGGATTTTGTTTGATATTAAGAATTTTCAAGCCATAAGGGCAGTTAAGCACTGGAGTAGATTAACTGGAGAGTCTGTGAATTTATGAATCTGTGCTATCTCTGCTGAAGTTATTGAAGTACAGGTTAGACAAACATTGGTCCGGACTGTACCAGACAGGGATGATCCCTCCTCGAGCAGAGACTTGTATTAAGTGATCTTTTGTGTGGTGCTTACCAACCCTAATTTCTGATAAACCATAATAGTAGGTCAGCCAAGAATTGCTTTTAATGATATAGCTAATGTTGTTCCACTGGAATGCAATTTAAAATTGGAAACAATTCTATTCCACAGTAGGGAATATGAATAAAGATTTTTTTTTTCCTTATTTGAAACTGCTGAGTTGAGACCTTCAAATGAGATTTTTTTCAAGATGGTTTTAAATATTTTTTGGTCACAGGAAATACCCATAAATGAAACAACCCATTAAACATTAGCTTTTACAGCAAGAGAAGATTTGTTTGTATGGTATCATTTGATGCTTTTTCGGCTTCAGAAGAGTGAGTTGAGCATCCAAATTAATGCCCTTATAGTCAGTACCAGTAGGAACATCAGCATGAAGCTAAGGCTTCATGTGCCTGCAGAAAACTTTAAAGAGGTTAAGCACTTAACCTAACATTTTCATGTGCAGCACTATACAATGCAGGGAAAATGATAACATGTTCAGCTTGGAAGCATATCCAAGCTTATCTTAACCATATGGCTTCCGAATATCTCAAAATCAATCTATTCTGAAATGTCTGTTGGATTCTGATGTTGTCAAGGACAGAATTATAGAAAAATCGCTCATATGAGTGCATTAAAACCAGGTAATGTGAAATTTTACAATTCTTTTCATTTATTTTTTTTAATCTTTTTTATATGTGGACAACTGTCCCATTCCAAGTTTTCTAAGCAAAGGTTTTGGCTTGGTTTGTGGTATCTAACTAAATTCAGTACGTGCTTACAACAAATGAGAGAAGGGAAAGAAAAGATATGGTGGAAATAGTGATCCTGTTTAATTGTTTGTGTCTACAGATGTACTATTTGCTCCACAGTACAACTGACTTCACTCACTGAGAAAATTAACATTGTTTTGCAACTGGTTTATGCAAGTGCCCAGTAACTGAAATAACTGTTAGGTGTGACTGCAGTGAAATATAAATATTTTTTCCAATACACACACTCATGCACACACCCATGTTTACTTGAATCTAAGTTGACTCTGAATGTAAGATGGCCCCCTGCTAAATAATTACATTCTTATATGGAAAATCTATAAATTTGTTATGATTTTCCAGGTATAATTTTCTAATTATCCAGAGGTTGTCCTAAATTCACCCCCCTCCCACTGTTAAAGGAGGGACTATAGGGGCTGGGGGGGGTCAGGTGGTCCCCTTGCCTTCTTCCCCTCCCTACTCTTCCTCCTGAAGCCTTCCTCCTCTCCCACCACCAGAACGCCCCAGTTCCCTACAGCCTCTGCCCCTTGCCTCACCGCTCCCTGCAGTCTTTGCCTCTCCATCCACCTGCTTCTTACTGTCAGATGCTGCTCAGGCTCTGTTCCCTCGCAGAGCTCAGCCCTTGTCAGGCCCATGCACCAGTGTCAGCACTATTGATTGGCTGGGCAGAGGACAAAGTTTCCATGTTCAAAGTTTCCATGTCCTTCCTGCTGGGAAGGGAACTCAGCCCAAGACAGAGGTGAGCTGCACCTGACAGTAAATAGGGATGGGGAAGAGGAGCAGAAGCTGCAGAAGGCAAGTGGGGTGGGGGGCAGGAGGCTGCTGTGGGTCTGACCCTGACCCCAACCTTTTGCATGCAAATCTAAGATGAGGGGATTTCCCCCTGTGCTGTTGTGGGGAAACCTCATCTTAGATTTGACTAAATATTGTAATCTACTATATGCATATTGGATAAGTGAATAATTCCCTGCTAAACATAATATGATGCTGGTGCCAATTGTTTGCCTACCGTTTGCACTATGACCAGCTTCAGTTCTTTCCCTATCGTGTTGGTGCATAAACCACTTAAGCACATAGGGACTCTGTGGCCCTGTTCTCTCTGTTAGTGTAACTAGACTCCTTTTAACAGCATGATTGGTGAAACTGAATAAGAGCCCTCAATTTTAAGGCTTCTAATGCAGCCTTTATCTATGTCCTGTAAATTTCAAAGCTGCCATTAGAGTCATAAGCTGCTCTGTGGAAAAAAAAAAAGAAGCAATAAGTCTTAATGAGATGCAAAAGTCTTTACTTACACAGTTTCTCTAGTTAAGGAGCACTGTTTGAATTGAGTGACGATAAATGTATGCTCAGGATAAATGCATAGCCTATTTTCAGTCCCAGAGCTATCCACCTAAACTGCATAAGGCTAAACCAACAGCCAAAAACAAATACAGCAGAAACCAGATGATTTCTATCTGGGTTGTTAACAGCCCACTTAGCTCCCTTCCATGCTGCAAATCTATGTGTTGTACTATATCATGTGTAATATGGATCACACGTTTAGATAAAAATGTGTTCTTTCATAATGTGAAGACCTTTTAAAGTTTCTTTAAAAAGCAGATTTATTTTGAGGACGTAAGGTTGATCTACAGTACACTACCCTAGAGCAGTAATGACAGGAATTGTATTTTTGAGCTGTAAGACCAAGCTTTTTCAGTCAGCATTATTGGTTTGACATAGAGAGAGTTCCCAGAGATTAATTATCTTCTGTGAGATACCATTCCATTTCTCTCTTCCTTCCTAGGTCCCTTAAATGTGTGGATTTGAAGAGATGATAGCTGAACAGATTTTTCTGATACCCAGACAGCTTTGTATCATAAACATGAAGTGAACTCAGTATCTTGCCTATGAGAACACATTTGTAGGTAATTGTTCACATTCAGCGAGAGCATTGATATTTTGACCATGATAACTGGAAGCTATGGATTCTTACTGTGACCCAAATTACCATAACTGTATTATCTCCCGATAATATGAGACTTCACACCAGGTAGTATTCAAATGGGAACGCAAATTATTCTATATAAAGATTTAAATTGAATATTTCAACTTTAAGTTACTGTATCTCATGTTATTTTTACTTTTGATATTCATCACCATTACTAGGTATAACCTCCTTCCAGCTCTTTTAAATTCTGTTCATTCCATTAGTTCCTGAATTACTCCATGTAAGTTAGGAATAACTTAGCTTGAACTCCATTTACTATATTTGTTCAGCTACAGAAATTAGCTGAGGTACACCCAAGAAACAAAAAAAAGTAAGGATAATTGCCCTGGCGTATTGCTAATAAGGAAATGGAACCCAAGTCTGATTAAAGATGAGATGATAACTGAATACTTTGATCCTACATGTTGTCTCCTGTACCCAGGTGGAGCTTCGTTTTCTTTAATATGATTTGGCATGGGCACAGGGCTGGCATGACAGGGCTCAGACGGTCAGGGCTGTATTTAGCAGTCAGTTCATTCCAAGATTGAAACCATTCTGATCTTTCCACGTTCTTTCCTCTGTGTCCTGAGCAGAATGCATCTCAAGGGAATCGGAGGAGATGACCCAAAGCCATTTAGCTATCATATAAAATAGGATTTAATAAGCCAAATTATCTACCCATTCTTCTCCTCCTTTGGCAATCCATTGCAGTCAGGGATGATTGTCTTCCATGATTGTATTATCTGTGTTTCTGAAGATGGCTAATGAAGCCAATCAGGGATCAACAAACTCTACTGCAGCTTGGACATGGATTTCCATGTGGAGTCGATGGTGCTGGTGCACAACACACTGTTTCTGCTGTTTCTGCTTTTCCATCTCCTAATATTGCTGTGAGGTTTCAAAGTACTGAGATTCCTACAACAGACTCTTCTTCTATTTTGGGCGATCCTGAGCGATAATCTCCCATGAGTTTACATCAACATTACATTTTTTAAGTTGGCCTTGAGAACATCCCAGACGTGCTTTTTCTGTCCTCTTGAGCTTACACGTTGGTTGTCCTGGGAGAATAAAACTTGCTTTGGGAGTCTGGAGTCAGATATCTGGAAGACATGGCCTGCCCAATGAAGCTGATGTCATTGCTTCAATACTTGAAGTGGTTGCTTGCAGGAGGACACTAACCTTGGTGCCTGGCTTCCCACTGGATTTAGAGAATATTCCACAGGCAGCATTGATGCTATTTTTCTAACAACTTTAGATGTCTCTTGTATGTTGTCCATGTCTCAGCTCCGTACAGCAAGATGGGAATCATGACTGCTCTATAAACCGTGAGCTCGGTTTCAAATCTGAAGTTGTGATCTTCAAACACCTGTTTCTTCAGGGATCCAAAGTGTGCACTTGCACATCTGTGGCAATGTTGGATTTCTTCATCAGTGTCAACCTTCTGCAAGAGATGGCTTCTGAGGTATGGAAAATACTCAACATTCTCCAGAGTCTCACCAGGGATATGGATTACCAGAGATGGGGACTGTTCATTAGGAGTTTGTTGTTCAAATAAAAACTGTGGGTGAAATCTCAGTCCCTGAATTGAAGGAGAATTATGATCTTAGTCTCCAATGAGGCTAGTAGTTGACACTGTGAATTGCTTCAGTAATATTGCTACCTCTTCCATTCTTTTTTGTGATCATCCATATGAGGGTTTTTTTGGAGGGTGGAAGGAAGGGCCAGAATAGGTGAAATCAAGCTCATGCAAATGACAGAAAAAGATCATTGTGCTTGCATTGAATGTGAAATGAAAATGTCAACTTCAGAAAATAACTTCATAATTTTGTCACTTTGAATCTCTCTTATTACTCTCTGAAATCCAATTGTTCACTGCCTGCGTTGTCATAGCTTCATTAAAAGCACTGCACAAATAGTCCGTTGTGTGAAACCTAAATGGAAACAATGAAAACAACACAACTTAATTTTAATTTTTACTTTGTGCTCTACATTATTATTTAACTGCATTTTTCTTATTTTTCAAGTCATTTTTGCAGGAGTCAAGGTGAGTCTCCCAAGGGGATACTTATAGATTTAAGTGTTCCATATGTATTGTCTGCCTTCTGCAAAATTTCACTTCTAGTCATGAGACTTCACTTCTTACCTGATATTGTGTCCTAGAGGAATATAGTTCCCCATGCAGTTTGGACTGTGTGAGGATAAGTGGCTTTCAAGGCTGGTCTAAAACTAGAATATTCTTGGCATGTCTACATATGAGCTTTAACGTTCATTTAACCTATTTAAGCTTTTCTAGTATCTTTTCTAGTAACTTTATTTAGTGCAATGGCAGTACTAAATGTAATATGCATTAGCAAAAGTGCATTAATGCATATGTAGATGGGGCCTTGTAACAGGGGGCCTTCTCAGGGCTGATCTCCATGGCCCGCCCACCTGTTCTTGGGCTAACCGCCCACCTTCTCGCCCGCCATGCCTTGGTGTTAACTGATTCGTTAATAGATGTCACTCAAGCGGGAGGCTGCCCATTTTAGTGCCCCGATGCCAGGGGCGCTCTCTACGGCTCCTATTCTCCCCAATCCCGCAGCCCAAGCTTCGCAGATGGCATCTTGCTGTTCATATCCTCACCAGCCCCCCATGCTGGGCCCCAGAATCATCCAAACAGGACCACTCCATGATCCCTCCAATCAGGCAGCCTCTCCACCTTCATCCAGGCTACCTAGGCCCCCAAAGCCATTTTCCCCTCTCAGGTGTGGTCCCCCTGGGACTTTCGGCTACCAGCCCTGTCCCACCTCCAGGCCAGTCGGGACCCCAGGCCCCCGGCTCTTGGGCATCCCTCATGGTGGGCCTCTGGCCCTTTTGACCCTCCTGGTCCTGGTCCCAACATGGGCCAGTCGAGGGTACACTCTCGTCCGGGTTGGGTCTTTAGCCCCTCACTCTCCCCCTGAGTCCACCATCTGGGGCCCTCAAACAAAACGGGGTTACCCACCCAGTGGTGGGGGGCAAAGGGGTTAAGGCATCCTGACCCACCTTTCACCGGGGTGGTAACTGGCCTGGCATTTCCTGGGAGCTCTCATGCCACTGAGAGCTCCACCAGGCCATGCAATCCTGCCAGGGTGCAGTTTTAGGTCATGCCCAGGACCAGGAGTCTCCTTACCATCCCCTACAGGTCATCGCTTGCCTCCAGAATGTTCTCAGCAGCCCTCCGGCCACCTACATTGGGCTGTAGGTGATCACTCACCAAATTACTGTAAGCAGACCACAGTCACACCAGGTATCAGTCAAAGTCTGGGTCTTCAGACCAAGACCTGAAGCAGTATTGTGAACAGGAAAGAAGATATAACAGAGCCAGGATGTCCAAACAGAGTGGGGGCAGGGACTGTGGTGAGGCTGAGATGAGGCAGAAGCAAACAGGAACAGGTCTGGAGCAAGACAGAGGTTCAAAAAGAATACACGAGCAGTGACTGGAACAAGTGCCACAGGACATAGGAGCAGTTTTATAGCCCTCCTATGAGGGGCTCACAGTGCCTGTAGACTGCCCTTGGTCACCTGAATCCTCCTTAACATCCTTATGGGAAGAATTATTCTGGGCTCGGGCTCGGGCTGGGCTCTGACCAGCTGTGCAGTGGCACTGAGGACCCAGCCTCAATTCACAGCCCCAGTCACCCTGGGTTCAAATTCCTATTCTTTGAATGCTGGACAAGCAGATGACCATGATTCCTCGCAACAGTCAGACACTGTAAAATGCATGCTGTTTCATAGATCCCAGTTTCTGGAAAGAAAGGGCAGCATAAGTCTAACCACTTGCTTAAGTGAAAGAAAACAAAATATCTATGTGGGCATCCTAGAGGCAATCTGAGAGCTTGATTATGACAGGGATGAAAAGCAATAATGGGCAACAATTGAGCAACTGCAGGAGTTTTCCCACTGGACAAGGGAGGTAACAAGAAATACTGATGTTTCTTTACAAATCTACCACTTCTCTGAAAAGCTCAATTACAGTGAGAATCTTACAAGCTTCCACAAGACCCAGGATGTTATATCTGTATCTCCGAAGGCTCTCCTTCTGGTTTGAGTCCAGTTACCTCAGTCCAAGACATGGTATTCTTGATTCCATTCTCTCATCAGAAACAGAACACAGTAAGTAGGGGAAGGGATAATGGTGTTGGCTCAGAAAGGTTGATTTACCTTTGCCTCAATGCTAGTCAGACAGAACAAGTTGTCTTCCCATGCACAGTGATGTATCCCCAAGTCTGTAGTAAAATCTTGAGAAAAATGCCTATATTATGCTTCTTGATCCTTTCCTATGGGTTTGTAGGGAAGATGGCCTGCTTCCTCCCACCATTGCAAGGCACCTTTCCCAGTCACTCTGACCTGTGCTCATTTGGCACAATTGCTATGAACGACCTTTGAGCATATGGGCTGAAGCCACTTTTAGCCGCCTCCCTCAGGAGCAATTTACTTCATTATCTCTTCTACTTGTAACAGGATTCCTTTAGCATCTGCTGAAAGATTGACCTTCATTAGGAGAACAAAGGAGATAAGAGCTTTTTTTTCAAGCTTCTCCGGTACTTAAACTCCCAGTAGGTAAATAAAGGGTGGGAGGTGAGGGTGAGGGAAGGATTATATATTTGAGGCAAAATGTGTGGGAGGTGTATCAAGAAATGACCTGGGATATAATACTTTCCTTCTGCAACAAGCACAGATGTTGAAGACATCCAATGATTTTCACCCTACAGAGATTGCACTTTGTGGAATACTCAGTGCCTTAACAAACCAAATGCCCTGCCTGGACAAGGCACTATCAGTCATATCTCTCCATTCAGTGATAAAATAAGTAAAACTGCTGTGAGTATACAGCTGTGGATCCATGCTCAATGCAAAGTCAATCAGCAAGTACATTCTCTCTCTCATTTTTAAGGCAGCTACTGGTATAGATTGATAAGCTTCCAAATTTATTAGCAGCTACATAACCTATTTACTTCAGTACCCCTTATTGGATCTATTATCTGCCCCATACAATTCATAACAGGTTTGTTAAGTCATATGAAATCCATATTTGAGCCAGCTACACAAAAGCAAGAGGCTGCAATACTATGGACTATTATTGCCCAGACAGAAATGACATTTGTTGAGTGATTGGCCCCTTGAAAACACACTAAAGCTTTGCCCAAACAGAAGAGCACAGTGGCAGAGCCCTCCCATCATGAGACAAATTAACCCTCATCACATGGGAGTTCAAATGAAGCCACTCTGAAGCAGAGTGCCTTAATGTCTGCCCTTTGCTGAAGCACAGTGAGCTGCAGTTGCTATCTCTGGATGGGTGGGGAGAAGGCAGGGGAGCGAGATCCCTTCTGGGGTTGTCTCAGTGCTGCTGGAGTGGGGGAAGGCAGTGTATTGGAGCCCCCCACCTTGTGGGGCTCCAGTCTACCTAGCTCCTCCACTCCAGCAGGGCTAAGAAAATCCCAGAAGGCCATGTGGGACATTTTTAAATGCACTGAAGTATTTCAGCATTCTGTTCTAGTTTCATAGCTCCCTTTCTTCCATCCCAAATGTTTGAACTGGTTGCTTTTTGGTTGTTCTTGTTTGTTCATTTGTTTCTTCAAATATCCACATTTCCCATGCTGGTTTATGAGATATGGAAAATCAGCATGGGAAATGTGGATATTTGAAGAAACAAATGAACAAATAAGAAATGAACAACCATAAAGTAACCAGTCCAAACATTTGGGAAGGAAGAAAGAGAGTCATGCAATTAGAACACAATGCTTCAGTGCATTTAAAAATGTCCTATACGGCCTTACACTATGCATTAGCATATAGGGAGACCCAGAACTCCACTCCACGTTTTGCTGACATGCGTGTTTGTGAGGTGCATATTGTTACCAGATTTGCCCATTACTTTGGGGTGTGCTCATTTATTACGGATAGGTTTCTAGGGTCTTGGTAATTCTATCAATGTGCTGCTTGTGTTACTTGTGTTTCTATATGAAGCTGTATATCTCCCTTCTGCAAGTCCTCACCCCCAATGGAGCTATCTTGCAGGACTCAGTTTCAATGGGGCTGGGTTCCTCCAGTCACCAAATAAGTCATATACACAAACACACACAAATTAATGTGACATGCCTAACCTGGCCGGGCTGATCAGCATGGACAAGCTGACACCCTCATATGCCAAGAATCAGTTCATCAGAGCAACAATAAACTGCAGTCAGACACAAGCACGCAGGTGAACAGAATCCCTCTGAATCCGGCTGGGTGTCCAGCTGACACCCTCATGGGTCAGTATTCAGTTCATTAGGGCACTCTTCAGTCATACTGGGTCAATCAGCCTATACAAGCGGATCCCCTTATGTGTTTCAAACTCAGCATGTCACAATCTTTGGGCTCTCGATGAGCAGACCCCCACAGTAGTTTTTGAGCTTCACAGGGATCTTTAGCTTAGGTAAAAGAAGCATTGCTGCAGAGCATGGGAAGAAAGAGAAGCAGAGAAGGAAAAGTATACCCAATTACTACCAGTTTGACTATAAAAGTTATTTACTGCTAAGCATATGAAATATATAATGGTACTAGTAGTAATAGACATTCAAAGGAAAGACAAACACAAACAGTTACAATACTACCCTGGTTTCACTAAGTATTTGGGGAAACTTAGCTCAAGCTTAACTAGTACAGTTCAGGTTCAGAAATTTATGCCTAGAGTGAAAAGAGAGAGAGAGAGAGCGCTGGGATCTCACCAGTACGAGGTACTCGAGCTGCAAAGTTGACAGGCACAGTCCGTAGCACAATCCTTGAACAAAGAGACGATCTGTTCTTCCAGCGTCCCAAGGACAACAGGGGATGGTGTCAACACAGGAATTTTCTTCTTGAAACACCCACACTGCTGCTTTTAACAGTTTTATACCCTCAGTTCAGCTGCTTCGAAGCATCCTCAGTAGTGTAAATCATTGTCTTTTCTATTGTCAAGGGGTTATCTGGCTTGGAACATCTCAAGAAACTGATTTATAGTCAGGAAACGCATAAAGTTAGGGAGTAACCAGATACTTGGGATACAGCTTGAGATTCCTATGGATAGCAGATATACTGATGGGATATCTCATGGTTTCTTCAGAAACAATAGATAGGTTGCAGCATCAGGGTTTTGGATTTTTACTTGTGAACAAGCCTCAGTTTAGCATGACTTTTCCAGATCTTACTATAGTCTTTCAACAGACTTAAGGCAATTATTGGGGTGCTCATAACCTTTTGTGGAGAGGACTTCCACCAATCGTCTTGGGAAAAGTATGGCAACACCTGTGATTAGGGCTCCAACAGGCTGGACGCTGTGATAAACCCCTTTACCATTGTTCAAATGTTGCCCATACCCCTTCTGACTCGGTCTCTTTGCCTCAGCATTCCCTATCCTGGCAACCGAGTTTTAGTCAATCAAGTTTAAATAGGCCTCCCATTTGATTAGCATTTGGAGCACAGATTCCCCATCATGCAGTGCTCCCCTGCTTCTCTGGTCCCAGAATTCACTGCAGTCTTTGCTTCAGGCTTTCTGTTCTTCATCTCCCATGTAAATGAATGGTCATCTGTTCCATCTCAGATGCAAATGATACCTACGGCAGTTGTTTCACTCTTGTCACCCTTATCTCGAGAGCCTTAGGTGCGTCTCTCACTGCATCTTGATCAGTTTCTTTTATGTAGAGGAAGGGCGGGGGGGCGAGTCCTTTGTGAGTCAGACAGACTGCATCCTGTGCCAGGGTTGCCCAAGAACACAGAGCTGAGGCGTAACAATATGCAACACTTGCAACATCAGCAGAAGCTATCCAGTATGCTCATTCTAATCCTGCTGCACAGCAACCTTGATTTGAACTCTGTTCATTAGCGCGCTCTTATACATACTTCTCATTTCTGAACACACTTTCTTTATTATATTGTCTGGCTAGGGTTCTTAGAATTTGGCTGTAGGATGTGTGTAGTTGGTCCCAATATAGGGAGAATTCCTGGGTGCCTAGGTTTGGTGTAACTGCTCTTCAAGAGTATGGTTGGGCTTTCCTTGAAGCCACTGGTATATGGCATAATCTAAATAAACATCAGGCTCCTTTGAACTGAACCTGGTAGGATTGTATCTATACAAATCCCATTGATTGTTAGGAGGTTTCTGCTTAATGTATTATGTAAGCTGACAAAGAAAGCACATTGAGAAATATTCAGATAAGTTCCTATTGTAAAATAAATAAATGAATAAAAAACTTTAGTGAAATGAAGGCAAAATATTTGTATCAGTTTTTACTGGACTAATTGGTGCACTCGTAATTACTTCCACTTGGACATTGCAATATAAAGATGAATGGCCAAAGAAGTATTGTATGGGTCACTCGTCCAAAAAACCCCAAAACTTATCATTCAGACATTTACTCAAGAAAAGTTTAAATCTCTGAATAAAAGGTTTAAGTACATCTCAAATGCAGAATTTTCCATGTTAAGTTGGGGCTTAGCAGAGCATCATTGTGATGCACTCTGACACATGGATGTGAATACACAAAGCTGTGAACTGAAGTGTCTTAATCTTTTTCAATTCTGTAAATTTTTCTAAGAAAGAACACAACTTTATATTGACTATTTAATTGCAGTATTTATTTCTGGATTTAGCAATGGTTCCAAAAAAGGTTTTGGAAACACATAGAGATACAGATGATGAGCTTAGGATATCTGAAGTTCTCTAGTCATTGAACCTCCATCTGAGGATTAATATTTCAGTAGACCAGTCATGCCATGCATCTTCTGATCTTCACACTGCTGTATTGGTCTTTGACTACTGTTTCCAGTGCCAATGTAAAATTGTCACCTTACAGGAACTACTGAATTTGTCTGAAAATAATGTATTGCCAAAAGGCACTACAAATTCAAACTGCAAAATAGGTATTGCAAAATTCAAACTGAACTTTCATGCTGTAACTTTTTAGATCAAAAGTATCTGAAGGCAGTAGCCAGTACACTAGTCTTGACCAAGTACTCAGTGGTCCAGCCAACTCAAATTCTCTAATGACAAATAAACTTTCTTCACAGCACCAAAATCTGTTCTAATCTAGAGCTTGGTAAAAAGCATAATTAACTGCATTCATTCATACTTTGCGACAGCAGAATATGACTCTTTCTAATGCAGGGAATTTGTATCACTTGCTGTGGAAAATTGTATCTTCAAACTTGTGTGTGTGCTTAGGCAGATATCAGCTATATCCACTGAAAAATATCACTTTCCTTAAGCAGAAGTAAGACTATGCCTACTTATGTTATCCCTTCCCTACTATACATTTGTCAGAGTCTTCCTTGCTGTTTCTTAAAGGTGTAGGAACACCAGGTATTGCTATAGTCAATCCTGACATTGACAGTAATCTTTTAATCGTCCCTAGCCACACTATGACCATTTCAAGGAAACCTTCAGCTAAAACGCAAGTCCTTGTACTGCCGTTATTATGTGTCAAGTCCATTTTTGCTGTTGTTTTCTATGTAAAAAGGAGAAAGTACTTGTCACAGAGCACTC
>JAGPOW010000261.1:140050894-140064643 GCA_030014935.1 Caiman crocodilus
GGGGGGGGCCTCCAGGGCCTCCTTGCAGAGCCCACCAGGGCAGCACAGGACAGGAGGGCCAGGGCTGGGGCTGTCCCTCTGCCTGGCATTGTGCAGGTGGGGACCCAGTCAGCAAACAGCAGTTGGTAAGTGCTGGGGGGGTTGTTTGTTTCTTTAAACTATGGGGTGGGGGGGCTTGGGAGGGTGGGCCAGCCAGGGCTGCGGTTGGGGGCTTCAGGGGGGCCAGCTGCTGCAGTGGGAGGGGGGCTCAGAGGGGCTGGCATGGGGAGGGGCAGGCTGTGGCAGGTGTCAGGGGCTTTGGGGGAGCTGGTGGGGGGAGAGGCCGGTCATAGCAGGGGTCAGGGACTTGGCGGGGCTGGCAGAGTGGGCAGGGCCATCAGGGGTCCTCCCCATGGCCCCCTCCTCCAGCCCTCCCGGCCCCTTACTCACTGGCACCAGAGCCCTGGTGCTGAAACATGCAGCCTGGCCAGCCGCGTGTTTCAGCACCAGGGTGAGGGGCAACCATAAAGACACTCTGGCAGCCAGAGCGTCTCTATAGAGGACCCAGCCTCTGGTTGCCTCAGGGACCATGCCCCCCCTGGATTTTTTAAGTCTCAATTTTTTTAGCCTGTGGATAACCAGGGGTCTAATTTTCTCCCCACTCTGCAAACTTGTAGTGCAGGGAATATTTTTTGTTCCCACACATGCTTGTTGCCCTGCCTCAAAAGGGTTTAAGGCAGGGCAAGAGGCACATGCATACTTATGCAGATGCACCCTATGAATCTATGAATGTGATCTCTCTTTCCTTTAGTAAGCATTGTCCCATGCAATGCTCTCGCAAACAAAGTAAGGTGAAATAAATAAAATGAAGCCATGTTAGGAAAGGGTACAAGATTCTTGATATATTGAAGAAATAAATGGTCCAAAATCAACAGGATTCTATGCAATGAAGAAAAGTGCAAAAAGTCCCTTTAGGGAGAAGAAGTCAAAAACACAAGTGCAAACTGGAGAATGACTGGTAAGGCAGTTATACTGGAGAAAATTGCTACTCATTTCAGTAGCTTTCACTCGGGGGAAAGACAAGGAGAAATAGACCTAATTTGCACCAAAGGAGATTTGGGTTAGATATTAAGAAATGCTGGCTAACAATAAGGATGTTAAGCACTGGAACAGGCTATGCAGGGAGCTTATGAACCTCCTTCTCTAAAGAAAGGGTTAGACAAAGATCTGTCAGGGATAGTGTAGCTGTACTTATCCTGTAGCAGTGAGAAAAGTGGATTCAATATCTCTTGAATTTCCTTATGTTGTTCTGACTCTTGAACTGGCTCATTTTCCACCTGTTCAGAAAAGTTAATGAGATATGCAGCTAGATTTTTTTTTTAATGTTTTTGCAAAACTGGTAGATTCTAGACACGCTGGGTTTTTACAGGGTTGTTTTCCCTGTTAATACTTATACCTTAGCCTGAATGTTCCTGCTGCTGTTGCAACATAGATAATCCATGTTAGATGTGTAAATTTATATATCAAATCACCCCTGAACACTACCGTGTTTACAGACAGACTATTTTTTTAAAAGTTAACTAGTGTTCTTCTCAGTCATTCTCAGATTTTACAATACTACAGTGAAGAACTAGGTAGATTTTTTGTCTGTTTGGGGTTTTTTGTGGGGGGAGTTGGAGCTGTTTTTTTCTTATGAGGAAAACAGAATCTTGCACCCTCTGTTTTTAAGTCACTGCTGTTTATTTTCAATGGAATTGGCATTTTATTTTCTCAGAGCAGATAGGACGTGTATAGGGGAAATGAGGGGCATGTGTCCACAATACTTTAAAGTGAGTTAAATGCTTTTGCATTGCTTTAATGGTGTTTGTGTTTGCATGCATCAGCGGTGTATTGTGCATTAATTCCACCCGCTGTAGTACATTCAGCGGCATAATGTGCTTTAAATTACTTTGGGGTGCAGGAAACAAAACTCCTTGGAGGTGTTTTAATTTCACAGCCCTACAGCTGCAGAGTGAAGCACTGGGCTCTGTGCACCTCAGGGACTGTGCCGACAGCCTGGCAGCAGCCCGAGAAGTCAGGATCCACTGAAGAAAGAAAAAAAAAAAAAAAGCAGCAAGATTTTTTTTCCCCTGGAGCCTGCCTGCCTGCATGAGCTGCATGGGGACCCGGTCCTTCCTGCCGTAGCTGTGGTGCTCCCTGGGACTGCCTGAGCCAGGTGCCTGAGGACCAGTGCTGCCTGGGGGTGGGGACCACTGCTGTCCATGGAGCACCAGCCCCCGCCACTCTCCACCCTAGGGACCACTCCACCCACTGGCAGCTTGCCCGCCCCCCCCCCCACATCCCCACTAGTGGAGAGGCAGGTAAGACACAAGTGTATGTAATACAGGGGGTTACTTCATCCTAAATTGAAGTGGTGTTTTTAAAAACCCTCTGTATCAATTTAGGGGCCCCATTTCATCTACACCCGCCCATGGAGTTCTCCTTTTTGCAACATAAGGCCCTGCATTTTAATAGATGTATTAACTAACGTATAAACTTTGAAGTTAATTTTTGTTTCCAGTGAATGCATCTTTCTATTCTTTCTTTTTTTTCAGTAGAAAGCCAGGAGCAAGGCCAGTTAATTTTTCCTTTGGTCTTACTCTCACAGTCACGCAGCCTGTGACAGCAACATCATATCTATCATTTTTACTGTGTAAGTTAAAGAATTTCTCTACCTAGGACCTGAACTGTCTCTAGAAACTTGGTAATTTTTAATTACTTGTAAATTGATAATTATTCATCGTTGATCTAGTGATTATTTAGCTACGTATAATCACCTCTTGGGCAGGGGCAATTGTTATTTTTCCACTAAAATAACCTGGAAAAGGCTTAGGGATAGGGTTGAAGTGGCACTCAATATAGTTTATTCCAGACCCTTTCAACCTTGAGTGAGGTGTTTATTCTCCCACCATGGTGACCTACAAAATTAACAAAGGTTTTAATCCAAGAAAAAATGCATCAGACGAGTCTTTCATGAATCCTAGGACTCCCACAGGAGGGTGGTTAGAGCCCTCTACAAAGAGCCTGATACTGCCATGTTTGTTCTGGAGGCATCTGTCCAAAGAACTGCCAGCAAATACACCAATCCTATCCCAGCTCCGAAAACACATGTACACGCAGCCCACATATTCCTTTTTTTTTTTTTTTTTTTTTTTTGATCCCACCAAGGGTCTTCAGTGTGGCCCAGCTGAAAGGGGCTAGTGGTAAGGGAGCCTCTCCCTTGTTCAAATGGAGAGTGAAGTTAAAGAATTATTTGAACTCAGCAATTAATTTTATTAAATATAATTGTTGTGGATTCATTTGTTCCCATTCATTTAATTTAAAATAAGCTTTTTATTTTGTGCCACAATATGTGTCACAGGCTAAAAGGAGAAGATCAGGCTGAAACCTGGTTATTTCTACTGGTAGATGACCTGAAGTTCCAAATTTGTAGACTATGGCATGGACTGTCTCACTAGCATTTGACCTTGATATCCTAGTAAGGTATTCTGATACAGGCTAAGGTATGTCTTCACCAGGGCACACCCTAATTTCTTCTTCAAACTTTTTATGAAAATGGGGTTACTTTCATTAACTTTCTAGTTAAGGACATTTTATTCTGAGCCTTAATATCTTAGGTTTATTTGTTACAGGGTTTAACCCATTGTTTTGCACAGGTGCAACACTTTGTACTTATCTTTGTTGAGCTGCATCCTATTTAATTCTGCCCATTTTTCCAACCTGTCCAGATCCACCTGGATCTGTTCCCTACGCTCGGGTGTGTTAACTTTGTCGCATAATTTGGTATCACCTGTGAACCTGAACATGGGCATGATCTCCTGAACATGGGCATGATCTCCTGGGAGACCAGTCTGAGGGATAAAGGAGTCCAGGAGAACTAGTTGTATTTTAAAGCAACCTTACTGAGGAAACGGGAACAAGTCATCCCAATGTGCAGAAAGAACAGCAAATATGGCAAGTGCCCAGCCTGGTTTAGCACAGAAATCTTCAGTGAGCTTAAACAAAAAAGCAAGCTTACAAGAAGTGGAAGCTTGTACAGATGCCTAGGGAGGAGTATAGGAATATTGCTCAGGCATGCAGGGATGAAATCAGGAAGGCCAATGCACAGTTGGAATTTCCAGCTAGCAAGGGACATGCGAGACAAAAAGAAGGGTTGCTACAAGTGTGTTAGCAACAAAAGGAAGGTCAGGGAAAGGGCGGGTTCCTTACTGAATGGGGAGAGGTCACCTAATCACAGATAAGGAGGAAAAGGCTGAAGTACTCAATGCCTTTTTCACTGCAGTTTTCACAGGCAAGGTCAAATCCCAAACTACTGCGGTGGGCAGCACAGTTTGGAGGGGAGGGGAGTGGCCCTCAGTGGTGAAAGAACAGATTAGGGACTATTTAGAAAAGCTGGAGGTGTACAAGTCCACAGGGCCGGATGCAATGCATCCAAGGGTGTTGAGGAAGTTGGCTGATGTGACTGCACAACCACTGGACATTATTTTTTTAAATTATCTAGTGATCAGGGGAAGTCACATACAATTGGAAAAGGGCAACTATAGTGCTCATCTTTAAGAAAAAGGAGGAGGATCCAGCATAAACAACTGGAGCCTCCCATACCTGGGAGGACACCATGGCAGTGAGCAGGCACCACCTGCAGCCGCCGCCAGCGGTGTGGGCAATGAATGAGTTGTCAGCAGGGATGAGCAATGAATGGGGACCAGCCCCAGGCACCACCAGCAGTGTCAGTGGTGGGGGGAGGTCAAGTGACAAGTGGGGACCACCCACAGTCGCTGTCTGTGCTATCAGTGGCAGTGACCAGCGAGTGAGGACCACCCGCAGCCACCACTGGCTGTGTTGGAGGGGGGCATGACCACCCACAGAAGCTGGTGGCAGCTTCATCATCAGCCAATATCAGGGGGGGCACATGCCCCCTCTATGCGTTGCCTATGGGATCCAGGACACTACAGACCAGTCAGCTTCACCACATGGAGGTAAGGCTGGAAAAATTATGCAGCAGTTCCTCAAGGAATCCATCTCAAAACACTTGGGGAAGAAGAAGATGATTAGGAACAGCCATCATGGATACAGCAAGGGCAAGTCATGCATGACCAACCTGACTGCCTTCTAAGATGGGATGATTGGCCCTGTTGGTGCAAGGAAAGCAGTGGATGTGATATAACTTGATTTTAGCAAGGCTTTTTGATATGACCTCCTACAGCATTCTTGTAAGCTAACTAAGGAAGTATGGGTCAGATGAATGGACTATAAGGTTGGCAGGAAGCTGGCTGAATCATCTGGCTCAAAGGGTAGTGACCAATGCCTTGATGTCTAGTTGGCAGCTGGTATCAAGTGGAGTGCCTCAGGGGTCAGTCCTGTCGCTAGCTTTGTTCAATATTTTCATTAATGATGTGGAAGATGGGATGCAGTATATCCTCAGCAAGTTCATGGATGATAACAAGCTGGGGGGATTAATAGGTACACTGGATGGTAGGGCTAGGATTTAAAGTGACTTAGACAAATTGGAAGATTGGGCCAAAAAAAAACCTCGTTGGGATGCATCCACACATTCAAGCACATGTGCTTGCAGCAGCTCAAATAGAAGCGGTGCAAATTTGAGCTGGGCCTTTTTTGCCTCAGCGCATGTGCTCAGACATGCACTTTGTTGTGGAGCAAATTGTGCCATTTGGGGAAAAATAACCCTGCCTGGATCCTCACAGATCTGCAGTCAAGGGGAGCTAAAGCCCAGGCTCAGCACATATGTTGTCCCCAGCAGTATAAAAACCTGCCCCAGCCAGCAGATCAGGGTTACTTGCCCTCAGGAGCTTCTGGGGTGGGACACCAGGTGGTGAGACCTGCTCGGTAATGGTATGGCTGGGGCATCCCAGTAGCTAAGTCTGTACTCCACCCTCATCCCATGAGCCACTGGGGACTTCAGCTGATGGCTTCCCCATGGAGCCATCACCACGAGTGTGTATGTGACGAGCTTCACGTACATTCTGGTCTCCTGCCCCTTCTGCGGGCAGAGGGAGACCCTGGCGCACATGACCCTCGAGTGCGCCAGGCTGCAGCCCCTCCACCTCCACCTCCAGGGACTCCTCCTGAGATTCTGGTTGAATTTCACCCCGACCTTTTTGTTTTTGGTCACCCCATCCGTGTACCCACCAAGTCCTGGGACGTCCTGATCAACCTTATCCTGGCCCTGGGCAAGTGGGCCCTGTACTTGACCATTAAGGAGGCTCTGGCCAGGAAGATGCCCGGAAGTGCAGGGCCACTTTCCCCTCACTTCTCTGTGCACATTTCTGGGCAGACCACCAGTGGGCAGCATCCACTGGCTCCTTGAATTACTTTGAGGATCGGTGGGTGTGGCCTGGAGGGCTCTGCTCAGTGTCCCCCTCAGGTGCACTTATTTTCACGTTTTGACCCTTTGACCCACATGATACTCCTATCCTGTTTTTTTTTTCATTAGTTGTCCCAAGTATTTTGTAGTAACATTCACATATTGGCCCCCAGGCAATAGGGGCTATTGTTAGCCAGGTGGGCCTTAGGGCCCACAGTACTCTGAATGTTACAATTAAATAGGAACTTCTAGGA
This sequence comes from Caiman crocodilus, assembly GCA_030014935.1. Taxonomy (NCBI): domain Eukaryota; kingdom Metazoa; phylum Chordata; order Crocodylia; family Alligatoridae; genus Caiman; species Caiman crocodilus. The sequence continues at coordinate 140,057,489 of JAGPOW010000261.1, forward strand.
TCCAGCCAATTGGTATCTGGGGACACTAGCCCCTTGTGTCAGCTAGACTGCTGAAGCAGCATCCTAAATTCACTTTTTAAAATACCCCAAAATCCACATTCTTACTCAACTAGAACAAAAGAAACAGAGAAAAGGGGATTGCTTAGATGGGCAATGTTTTATTGCTACATTTACAATGTTAAAGAAATTTGGAAGCCTACCAGTGTCTCTAGCATCATAATAAAATAAATCCTAAATATCTATATGTTTTAATGTTGCTTTTGGTTTCCTTAACACATGGTGGGTGTGTGATGGGTGGATGTGGGGTTTACAGAAGGGGATAGGAAGAGGGGTGAGGGGATGTGGGTGGGTGTACAGGTGGGTATGGAGGGATGTGGGGGGATGTGGGTCATTATGTGGGTAGGTGTGTCTAACGGGGGGGCCTGCTTGGGGTCTGTCTACTGGTGGCCCTGCACAGCTAGTATGGGCCAACCACCTGCCTTCTCGTCTGCCATGCCTTGTTATTAATTGTTGTTAATTAAGCAGGAGGCTGCCCATTGTATTCCTTAATGCCAGGGTGTCCTATCTGCAGTTCAGTTCCTCCCCTACACCACTGCCCAAGCCTCGCAGATAGCATTTGTAAATTCCTCTTTATGTTGGCGTCTTGGCCACTGTGGCCCTATCCATTTCTCTCTAGCTAGGCCTGTCAGTCAAAAAACCCTACTAATCAGGGTTTGACTCCTAGGCTCTAGCTCTCAAAAAAACCCTCACTTGGGCTTCTGCCCTTCTGTGGCACTGGAGCCACCTCACCCCCAAATGCTGCACCCTCTCTGGCACTAGGATCAGCTCACCCCTGAATACTGCACCCTCTCTTGTGTTAGGGTCAGCTTACCCCCAAATATTGTGCCCTCTCTAGTGCTGGGGTCCCCATACTGCAGTGGGCCCCCAATGAGGCTTCCTCCTTCCCCAAATAGCCTCACACAAACCACTGGTCTTAACATTAAACAAGAGAGGCAACACGCCTGCTTACTTTAGATGTTCATGAGGATGGCTCAGGGTATAGCATAGTCTTCCAACAGAGACTGCAGCCACAGCACTGTGATCATTTGAGTCCACCTCACTGCTGCCCCTCTGGCCTTCTCCACTTGCCATTTGTAGGGTCCTGGCCTTCCTTTTCCTGTCACCTGACCAGCTGGCAAAGCTTGAGCCTTAACCCCTACTTGACCAGCCTGCCATAACTGGAAGATTCTGGACGTAAAGGGACCACCCTGTCTCTTAGTAACAGGGTTAGGGTTCCCTGTTACAGTGTGGAAGGACTGGGTATGGGGACTGCTTAGGAGGGGTGGGTACCCTGCATGAATGCCATGTGATCCCAGCACTGGCACTGGCAACAGTGGAATCAAGGTGGCAGTGGTAAGCTGGGGGCTCCTGCAGTCGCCGCCAGCGCTGTCGGCAGTCGTGGGAAGGGTGGTGAGTGGCGACCACCCACAAACACTGCTGGCAGTGATAATGGTGGCCAGCAGTGATCACTAACTTCCTGCAGATGCTGATGGGGGCAGAGGAGGTGGTAACAAGCAGCAACTGTGCAAAGACACTGCTGATAGTGTTGGCGGCACCTTTTCTGAGGTAGTACACTGCCACACTCAGGGGGTGCACATGCACCCATGTGCGCCCCCTACACATTGCCAATGGTCTCCTGCCCCTGACAGGGCAGAGCTCCCCCCACAGAGCACATGGGTTACCCTGCCTGCAGGGTCCCAGGCCCCACCAGAGGATACAGCTCCCCCAGCCCCTGCACCCTGCTGGTCTCCAGCCCCCTGCTCATTCTCCTGCTGTTCTCTAGCCTCCGGAGGCTGGACATGAGCAGGTGAACAAGCAGGAGACTGGAGAGAATGGGAGAATGAGCAGGAGGTTCCCCCTGTCTCCGTTCATTCCCCCAGCTCCCCATTCATTCCCTCTGCTCCCGTTCATTCCCCCAGCTCCCTGCTTGCTCTCCCAGCCCCCGCACACTCACCAGCAGTAGCAGAGAATGAGCAGGAGGCTGGAGAGAGCAGAGGAAGTCTCCAGCTTATCTCCAGGGGTTTGTCTTCAGCCTCCTGCTCTCTCCAGCCCCCTAATCATTTGCCTGCTTTTCTCCAGCCTCATGGGGCTGGAGACATCAGGGGGACAAGCAGGAGGCTGGATACAGCCCCTGAAGTTATTTCCCTCCTGTCTCCATCTGCTTGCTTGTTTCCCTGCTCTCTCCAGCCTCCTGCTTGTTCTCTGCTACAACAAATGAGTGGGGGGTGGGGCTGGGAGAGCCAGTAGGGAGCTAGGGGAACAAATGGGGTGGGGGGGAATGAACAAGGAGTGGGGAGAATGAAAAGGGGGTAGAGAGAACCAACAGAGAGTGTGAAGAAGGAATGAGGGTGGGGGGTACAAACAAGGCATTGGGGAAGGTCCAACCCCCACTCCTGCAGCCTTCCAACACCCTACTTACCTGGCAGAAGCCAGGTCCAGGTCCCTGCAGCTTGCACCACTGCCTGCCCCACATGGGCAGGCAGCATGCTTCAGGACCACAGAAAAGGCCAAACACAGAGATGCTCTGGCAGGCTGCCAGAGCATCTATGTGGAGGACTGAGCTTGTGTTGGCCTCTGAACATGTTTTTTTGCCCTGGAGTATTGTTTGGGGTCTAGTTTTGCTCCCCCGCCGCAAGGTTGCAGTGTGAGGAATGTTTTTTTTGTTCCTGCACATGCCTCTTGCAGCATCTCAAAGGATGCACCCATGAGGTTCAACAAGGACAAGCACAAAGACCTGCACTTAGAACAGAAGACTCCCATGCACTGCTATAGCCTGGGAACCAACTGGCTAAGCAGGAAAGGCTGAGGGAACTTGGCTTATCTATTCAGGAGACAAGAAGACTGAGGAGGGATTTGATAACAGCCTCTAACTACCTGAAGTGTGGTTCCAAAGAGGATGGAGCTGGACTGTTCTCAGCAGATGCCAGAACAAGGAGCAGAGGTCTCAAGTTGCAGCAAGGGAGGTTTAGGCTGGATATTAGGGAAAAAACTTCACTAGGAGGGGGGTGAAGCACTGGAATGGATTACTTGGTAGACTCGTGCAAAACAGAAAGTATTTGCTTCAGATTCAGACTCGGCAATTCGAAGGGACAGTAATTCGGTTTGGTGATTCGAATCACTGTCCTCATTCAATTCAGCCAAATCCAAATAGAAGATATTTGATACCAAATCTTATTTGGCCATAGAGTATACAGACAGGCAGTGCTGGGGGGAGCAGCTGGAGAAGCAGCCGGATGAGACCCGGGTTGAGCCAGCAGCCCTGGGAGAAACTGTGGCTCATCTGGCTGCTCCCTCGGCTACTCCCCGCCACCCTATTTGGGTGAGGCAGGCAGTACTGGCCACCACAGGAGAAGCTGTGGGACCTGAGGGCAATGATCAGGGAGCTAGGGGGCAAGATTGAAAGCTGGAGGGTGTAGCAAAACCTCCAGGTTTTTTTTTTTAATTTCTTTATTTGAAAATGCATTCCCTCCCCGTCCCCAACCATTTCTGACTTTTCCTCTCCCTCTCTATTCCCTATAGATAAGTATAAATGAGCTCAAACTTAAGATAAGCTTTAAGATTTTTATTTTGATAGCAAGTTTTTGATTTTGGATATCCACTGTTTTATTATTGTATTATTATTAGGTTTGTTTTGATTGTTACTGTTGTATATTGTATTATTATCATTTTCATATTGATGTTTATTACTTCATACAGATAGTTTATGGTTTAGGCCTGTGTTTGTAAGCAAACCAAAGTCATGTCAAGTTTCCATTTTGCATGTCGTGCCTCCACCTTGAGTCCTCTGCCTGAGCATCCCATGTTGCAATAGTATGAGTCATGTACCCTCTCCCATGTAAATTGGTTCCTGGATGAATGAGAATGATTGGGAATGACTGAAATACAATAGTAGCAGGCCACTAGTATATAGGGTACACCTCTTGTCAAATGGACAAGCCCCACACACTGACAGGTGCCACGCCCCCTTGACCCGACCCACCCCCAATCCCACCCTAGCTCTGCCCCAGCCCCAGCCCCTAGAAACGGCCCCCTGTCCACCATCTTGGCCATCATCTTGCGGTTGCAAGTCCTGCCCCCAACCCCTGACCTTTTCTACCAGAAATTCCACCCCTGAACCCTCTGGCAGCCATGTTGGTGAGCATCTTGGCCACCATGTTGCATCCCAGAACACCCTGTTCCCATCACATGGCCAGTGACCTCATCAGGCTCAGCCCCCTGGCAGCCATGTTGGTAGCCATCTTGACCCCATGTTACATCCCAGAACACCCTTTTCCCATCACATGGCTTGTGACATCAGAACAGTCGCTCCTTAACCAGGAAGCTCCTCCACTCAAGAACACCACTGAGCCAATAGGGGGGCGAGTATAGAGGTGGGGGGTGGACCTAGGCTGGCAGTCCCTGGCCTGCCTCTTGTCTAAATCCTGCTGGGATAACCCTTCAAACCAAGCTGTGTGCTTTCTGAGACCACACTAATGCAGACAGAAGCAAATATGGATTCTTACACTTTGGACTCCTCGGACACTGTTCAGACCTCTCTCAGCAGCACTATGGGTGAGAGCTCAGTGGCTGAAACAGATTGCCAGACTCCCAAAACAGATCTGGGGACTGTGGCAGACCCCCAACAGGCTGCATCAGAGCCTGCCTGGGAGGCAGACAACCTAAACCCCAAAGTCTCTGCTGAAGTAACTAGCCTAGAATTATTTTGGAGGGGGTGGCTTTCCATGGTAACAGGGTGGCCCTGTGCTAACTCTTTCGTCTCTTCACAGGTAGGTGATGTCTTGATGGAGAACTTTCAAAACATACGCATTGGTGGACCTATGAGAATAAAGGTCTCATGTGTGAAGTGGTTCTGTTCATGTCTAAAAGAGAGGGGGTCATAACAAGACTGAAGTTGCATGTATCAAATTTGTCTGAGTCCCCAGAGCCCTGCGGAGCAGGGGTATGAACCTATGGAGGTTATGGAGCATCCCACCTGTTCAGAGAAGGGTTTTCTGTGCATCTAAAAGAGAATAGTTCAAGACATGGATGAATAACCGTGTGTGTGCTGCTTTTCACTAATAAATATTGTTTTGGCACTATTTAAATTTGTCATCACCCTACCCCTTCTGAATTAGTTATGTTCTATGATCAGGTGAGCAGAAAAATTAGACTGAAAGCCAGCAAAAACTCTTATGCTTTGTCTACTGATGGTGAACTATCCTATATTTTGGGGTAATTACCCAGGTCCACTGTTAAAAAAAAACAAACCTTTACAGCTGATATTACCAGAGGATTCAATTCATTGTATCTCTACACGGACATTGTGGAACATCGGCTTGTCGGAGACTTTTCAGTTCCCTTGCTATGCTGCGTACCTACCCGTTGGAAAAAATAACAAGTTTGTCACTATCACATATGACAAGCCACATTATGTCCCCATGAGTCAGCACCACATTGCCACTATCAGCATTGAAATAAAAATGGATCAGAATAGACACATCTCATTTCATTTTGGCAAGATGACTGTCAAGCTCCACCTGTGTCTCTGAAGGACTTTGGTGTTTTGAAATAAGAAAGCCACAATGGTGGTGGTAAAAAATTATGGGGATCCAGCCTTGTACAGAAATTTTTACAAAACTCAAGCTGGGTATGGTCTCCCCGGTTATCAGGGGATGCCCGTGATGTATGGGGCTGGTGTGGGGGGCATATTCTGCAGTCTGTTTAGAAAAGCCATCCCGCTTTTGAAAAGGGGCCTGGAGATTATTAAGCCCCACATTAAGAACACCACTCAAAACATAGCCCAGGATGTGATTGGCCACGTCTCCCAAGGTGTTCTGGATAAGGTGGGCCAGTCAACAAATCAGGGCGGGTCTGGTCTTGTGTATATTTAAAAAAGGAGCCTTAAAAGAAAGAGAACTGCTTCACATCCCCTGTGTACAGGCCCACCCCAACCTTTAAAAGAAAGAAGCTAAGATGCCAGGTAAGACAGAAATGAAAGACAAAGAAGCAGCTGTCTGGGTGGAAGAAGGGGCTCTGTCCTGGAAGAAAAAGAAATATATTTAAACTGCCATGGCTTTTGTTCATGTCAGATCCGAAAAGTGTACCGAATCTGTGCTGGATTTGTTACAAATAGGCCACACACAGACCAGCATTGAGAAAAGTCTATACATTGAGACCCCCCACACACACACTCTCCGCTATTACAGAGTCCGCCCCCTTTGACATTTTCATTGCTTAGAATGGCAAAGATTATATGGATTTGAACAACATATCACTGTACCTTTGTCGCAAGATTGTAAAAAGTGATGGAACTGATCTTGATGATGGGGCTTCAGTCGGGCTAGTGAATTACCCCTTAGCCTCTATTTTCAGCCAACTGGATGTCACTCTGGGAGATCATCTCATAAGCCAGAGCAACAGCTGTTACCTTTATAGAGCCTTCATCAAATCGGTGCTCAACTACAGCGATGACACACTCGCCACTCTGTTCTCAGCTGGTCTGTTTTACAAAGACACCCCCGGACAACATGAAGCGGTTGCCCTGGATAGTGATAACCACAGGTTTAGGAGATGGGCAAACCTGATGCTGGGAGCAGAAAAGTAGAGCTGCTAGGCCACCTCCACAGCGATTTGTTTTTTCAAGAAAAATTGTTGTTGAATGGCGTGGATGTGCAAATTAAACTGACTCACAGTAAAGATGTCTTCTGTTCGATGGGTGCCCCGGCGGTTGGACAGTGTAAACTACAAATCACGTACGCCTCACTTTTTGTGAAGAAAGTGAAGGTGGCTCTGGGTGTCTGGTTGAGTCAGAGGCCTTGCTTACAGCCAATGCTAAATCCCCTAAAGATCGCGCAGGTCTGAAAGTGTTTAGCATCCCTGCTGGCAGTCGGGTCAGTAATCAGGAGAATCTGTTTCTGGGATAGTTGCCCAAGCTCATTGTTATCAGGTTTGTGGATAACGATGCCTTTCAACTTTAAACATTACAATATTAATTTTGTTGCCTTGTATGTTGATGGAAAACAAACCCCAGCAAAACCGCTACAGCCTGATTTTGAGAATGGTAACTGTGTGAGAGAATGTATGCAGCTGGTACAGACTGCCGGTAAGCGTATGAAAGATTGTTCCCTATTGATCGAC
>JAGPOW010000261.1:140064743-140081116 GCA_030014935.1 Caiman crocodilus
CCTGATTTTGAGAATGGTAACTGTGTGAGAGAATGTATGCAGCTGGTACAGACTGCCGGTAAGCGTATGAAAGATTGTTCCCTATTGATCGACCGTGAGCAGTTCGCCCGGGGGTACACCTTGTTTGCCTTTGACCTGTCCCCTGACCAGGAATGTGCTGACCATTAGTCCTTGATTAAAACCGGGAACCTGAGAGCAGAAATACGCTTTGCAGGGGCTTTGCCCATCACTGTCAACACGATCATGTATGGCGCCTTTGACAGTATTATAGAGATAAACCAGAGGAGAAACATGCTGTGAACTACATGTGAAGATGGACAGCCAATAGCTTTCCAGAGTTTTAGCTGCAGACCCTTACACCAAAAAGCCGTTCTCAGACGTGTTCCCTGGTGACTGGCTCCCTAAGGCTCAGCTTTCTCAAAGACCCCTGAGCCTGGTGGTCAATACGCACCCGCACAACCAACCTGGAGAGCACTGGCTGGCTGTTTACCTGGTGGGTAGGAACCACGGAGAGTGTTTTGATTCGTACGGTCACCCCCCAAGCAGTGCTGTTTCCTCAAAGTATTACGTTCTTTTTAAATAAAAATGCTACTAGCAATGTTTTTCAAATGAAACAATTACAAGCCACTTGTTTTGCCTGTGGATACCACTGTGTGGTTTTCCTGCACCACTGAAACAAGAGGTTGTCATGTGAATACATTTTAAAATTGCATTCTGATGATTTAGTACGAAATGACCACATGGTGACGCAGTCTGTAAATAGTAAATACAAGTCTTTCCACGTGTCTGGACCTGCCCAAAACCTGTTTCAACATACCCAGACACGTGTCTGTTGCAGTGACTTCCACAAAAATGTTATTTAAATAAAGAACACCCCCCCACCCCAACCTCCTTTGGTGGGTTTAAAAAAAAAAAGAAAAAATGTGTATGTACTTTTCTTTTATACCATATAACATTAAAAAACACATTGTAGACAAAATTTGGAAGCAGTGTAGAATAGTTTATTGCAAGTGTAAAACTTTACATGATAATCCACTTGTTTTTAGAGACAACCTTTTGCTTCTTTGGTGATGGTGTTTCTGGGCCTGCAGTAGGTGTTCTCAGATGTTCCAAATTAGCCCAATTTGCAGTATTGCCCATAAGAGAAGATGGTACATCCAGCTCTGCCAGGGCTTTCATAAAGATGTCCCAGCCTTTATGGGGCTGTTTACTAAAACTGGTGCGAGTCTGGAGAGTTCCTCAGACTAAGTCAAATACGCTAGGACTCCTGATAAGCATTCCCTTGTGTACCAAACCTCCTTGATCATCCCAAGAAGAAATATGTCTGTGCTGACTCAGTTGGCTGAGCAACACTTCAGCATCCTAAAGGGTTCTGTTCTGGCATAAGCAGGCTTAATTTCCCTTTATCCCGATCACCTTGTTTCATATGCACCAGATATTTTTGAAGCACATCGGCATACAATTTAGTTTTATCATATTCTGCTAAACCCAGCCTTTGGAGAATGTCCCTCATTTCAGCATCCAATAATTGGGTCGCCCTCAGTTCTGATATTTTCCTGATGTAGTGGAGGAGTCCTTAATTGCTCCAGCTGGTGGCTGGGCACCAGGTACATTTTTTTTGCATGCTCCATCAGCAATTAGTCAAAATTCCCGTGATCAGAGGGATGGCAAAACTTAACAGGGGGCCAGTAAATCCCCTAGACTTTCACTAGCTGTTTCCTTTTTTTGAGCGAGAGTCTTTTGTTATTTAGATTTTTTATGATTCTGCATCTCTTTTTCAGTACATGGATTTGGTGGGGCGTCAAAGGGATGTTTCCTTTTAGGATGTTCAGAGCAATTTCTTAAATGGCAGCTACTAAATCCTCAGAGGCCAAGCAGAGTATAGCTTTCCTCTGTTTGGGGGGGAGGATTGAACAAGCAGTTTTAAGGCAGCCAAATTTCTCTTCATGCAGTTAGACATGTTCCCTTCTGCAGGCTCAGGAGCTAAAAAAGACCCTGCAGCTACATCATCTCTTTTTATTTCCACCCACTGCTTTTTTCAAAGTGTAAACCACCCGGTCAGGAGGGAAAAGCCCGGTTCTTAATCTAAAAGCCTCAGGGGTGGACATGTTTAAGTCTATCACCAGATACCTATAAGGTTTTTTAGTGGCATCCTCAAAAGCTTCTAGAAACAATTGGGTCTTTCCCAGGTACATCTGTCTTGCCAGGGATACAACCTGCCCCTTATCCCTGGGGTTTTTAAACAGAACTATGTATTTTGTGCTGGGGGTGATGGTGCAGCTTCTTTTAAATTTTTTAAATTCCTAAGTCTGCTCTGTCTCTTGGGTCTTACCCTCCCAGGGGGTTCCTAGAGCTATCCCCATTGCAAAAATACAATTCGGTATGTGCATCCCAGTCTCCTGCATACATTCAAAATCATAAAAAATGTAACCCTCCCCTATTTCAGGCTTAGTAATCTGGGGCATAAAGCACTGTTTCTTGTCTACATCCTTGATCTGCCCATAGCACTGTTTGCATTGCTTCCCCTTACATTCGTGGTTTTTGTCCATATAAGATTTACATTCATAGCACAATGTTTTAGTCAAACAGCCAACTCTTTTCTCAGAAGCCAGAACTCTGTGTCTCTCTAAGCACCCTGAGGACCAACAGACCAGTTTACAGTAAGGACACCTCTGTGTCTCACCCACATTATCTGCGCAGTCTGGGGTCAGACAGAGGCGGCACCAGAACCTGCACCTCTGGCCATGGCTGTATAACGTCTGACAAAGATTGCAATAATTTATTGCCCCAAGAAACTTTTTCACATCCCAAACCCCATAATAATGCTTCTTGTGCAACATAAGCAAACAGGTGTTTGGGTACCGGGGCGTGCTTTGTATTTTAAAGAAACTCCACCCTGTTTTCTCCTTATGCATAACTATATGGATGTTAACCTAACCTGCTTTTGTGCTGACCACCCCAATTTCTCGTGCAGTTGGCTTGCACCATGTAGCATCTCTGCATCTGTGGCTCCTCTAAAAGTGGTCAGAGCAAGCAGACTACCAGCAAACAGAGCTTAGTATCAAAGGTGTTAAGATCGATTAAATACTGTCTCTTTTTGGTGATAATTTGGGAAAGGGGATAGAACTTATTACTCTCTGAGCGCCACCACCCACTCCTCTTACAACTACCACAATCAACTGAAATGTTGAATCAGAGTACTTTCTCTCTGACTTTGTAAGAGCTTGCTGATCGACTCTAAAAACTGGTCAGTGAACACATTGTTTAAATTAATAGTTGGGGAATATAAACAGTTGTGCGTGCCATTTGCTTCAATACAGAGCTAGGCATAATCAGCAGGCATGAATAAACAGCAGAGATTTTCTACAATTTGTTCTAATCCCCTGCTTACGGATTCAAAAGCCATGTGTACCGGTACAAGTTCAAGATGCCTAAAACGAAACTCCTCTATATACCTCTGGGCTCTGAACCTAGCTATCGGCCACTCCCACCTTCTCACCCATACCATTTCTACATCCGGCATGACATCCTCCACAGGCTCAGGAGGGTCTACATTCAAGGAACCCTTTGAGGCATCTTCTAAATCACTTTCACCATTTTCACTGTCTGATTCCACAGACCCAGGGGGAGCTGGGGTTTTTGAGGGCCCTTCTAGAGGGTCTTCTAATTCATTTTCACCAACACAGCTCTCTGATACCACAGGCTCAGGATGAGTGGGGTTTTTTGAGGGACCCTCTAGAGGGTCTTCAACATCACATTCATCAGACTTGCTCTCTGGCCCCACAGGCTTGGGGAGGTTTGGGGCAATTGTGGGGTTCTCTTTTTTCTCAATATGCGCTTAGCCTTTTCCACCCTCACCTTTAAACAAGCCCTTAATTTTTGACCCGCAAGCCACTTGTTCTCAGGTTTATCAGGGCCTCCCCTCTTATGATGCGTACCACGCCTAGTGTCAGGGCAATACAGCCCACCTCCCCTCCTTGCAACATGCGCCCTTCTGGTTGCACAATAATCATGATCTTTCAAGGCTCTATGAGTGCCAGCCACCCCTTAAAGTCTCCTCTTTTCCCTTAAAAAATAATCATAATCCTTCAAGGCATTATGTTTATCAAAAGACCCCAAAAGTCTCTTCTTTTCCCTTGAGAAATCATCATGATCCTTGAAGGCATCATGTGTACCAACAGCTCCCAAAAGTGTCCTCTTTTCACTTGAAAAATAATTATGATCCTTCAAACACGTGGGGAGAACCTTCTCAGTTTTCTCTGAAGCGTGTGAGTAATCAGTCTTGTGTTTCTTATTCACAGACCCCAAAACAGCAGCTTTGGAACTGTGAATGTTTGAGTTTTCACACATGGCTCTCTCAGGGCTTGGTGGTGCATTTTCCTCTGAGGAACCATGTGGTCTTTTCTTTTTTTTACCTTGTCCTTCTGCTCTGGCTTGGGTGGGGTCTGATCCATGGGGTTTCTGATCCTCAGGGTGAGTGTTTCTGTGGTTTTCAATGAGTGCTGCTGGAGACCTTCGAACTGGCACGTGTTCCTCTAACACAGCTAGCCCTAACACACCCACCCCCCCTACCCCCAAATGCATGCAGCTTTAAAAGCAATGAGGCTGAAACACCCATGCTTTAAAAGACCCATAGCAAAATTAACCCCACCACCCCGAAAACACTTAAAGAGTTTCAAAAGCTTGATTTCAGAAAAATGTACCTTTCACTACAGGATAAAGACATGATGCTTGCTCTGGTTTTTCATTCTTCAAGAAGGGTTTTCTGCTTGGGGTACAGTTACAAAATGATGTTCTGACATAAGCCTCATAGTAACACACCCCAAATATCTCTATATCTAGAGATTTAAAAATGGTTATGTACATACCACCCTGTCTTGTTCTGCTCCCTCTGAAGTTTTTCTGGTGTAAAGTTGGGCTGTTTCTGCTGTAATGAAGACTCCTCCCCAAGAAACAGTAAGTAAAAGATACTATAATGAAGTAAATGAAACATTAACAAAAAAAGATATATAAAACATATGAGTACATACTGAGATCCTGTCTGGGAACAGTTCCAGAATCCTGAGAAAAGGGGTATTTTCTGCCCTTCTCAGGGTTATATCAGGGTTATATGCTGATGACTTCTAATTTTAATATGTATGAGGCTTCTCTCATGGATTAGCAGGTCATCGTCAAGGACTGCCCAGGATATTGCATACTGGTCATTAATTCATCCCTGTAGACAACTCTTGTGCTGGAGGACGGCCCTGGCTGTTGCATCGTGCCCTTTGATTCATTCCTGTAGGCCCATTGTGATAGACCCAACACCTCATCTATCCTGTCTATACATCCATGATTTCCTTGACCTGATGCATTTAGGAGGCAACCCCTGCAGGCTTCAAAAAGTCTCTTTGCCACAACAACAAAAATGTACAAGAGATTTCATGAGCCTTCTATAACTGCAGTGAGACAGGTCCAGTTAATTCAATTCCTAGTTGTCTTCTAAAGGCCACAGCACCCTCTTCTTCCGAAGCTCCAAGGCTCTGATTGCCACAAAAGCAGCTGCTCTTTCCAAGTACCAAGGTTATAGAGCTGTTGCCGTGTTGTCTTTCTGGTGTCATGACAAAGGCTTCATCAAGCTGCAGAGGAATTTTAAAGGAGAAACTCGGGTTACCCTCCATTTAAGGAATCAATAGTCAATTCCTGCCCCCCTTCCTCCCATCAATACCCCCCTAAACATCTGCTCCCACACACACAAACAGCAGCTCCTCTCCAAGTTCAAAACACTCATCAGTGGCTCTGCTCCCCCCAGAGACATCTTCTGCCTCAGCATCCAAAATGAGACACCCCTTTTCTCCAGAATTATCAGAATCTGCCCTGGACCCTTGTCCACCAAACCTCTCAGGAAACATTTTGGTGAGGGGGCTACTTTACCTAATCTCCCCCTCTTCAGAATTCTTGTTATAGTAGCGTTTTCATGGCAGACATCTATCCGGTCTTCGTGGTAAGGTAGGAACAAAGAGCCTAACTGGTGGGGTGTAAGAATCCATACATCCCCCTGTAAAGAGACAAAATAGTTAACATAGGGCCACCCTGTTACCATGGAAAGCCACCCCCTCCAAAATAATTCTAGGCTAGTTACCTCAACAGAGTCTTTGGAGTTTAGGTTGTCTGCCTCCCAGGCTCTCTGCCTGTGGCTCTGATGCAGCCTGTTGGGGGTCTGCCACAGTCCCCAGATCTGTTTTGGGAGTCTGGCAATCTGTTTCAACCACTGAGTTCTCACCCATAGTGCAGAGTAAAGTCCCAGACAGCCATACTCTAGCACTGCCTGCATTCTAGCCTTAGCCATTGCAAGCATGTGGCTGTATTACCTGGCTAGAGACAGACATTACACATAAAACCAGTTTAAGTGATCAAAAACTGGTTTAAACCAGTAACAAAACAGATGTTCAGTGCATATAAACCAGTTTGAGAATGGCTGACATCAGTTTGAGATGCACCTGCTTGAATGTAGTGTGACAGCTAGCTGGTAGTGATTTGGCCCAGGGGTTTTGAAAGGGTAAAAAACTATTGGAGGGCTTGGGGTTCCCTTTCCTCATCAATCAGGCCCCAGAGACTCACCCTCCATGTCCCCTGATTGGCCCCTCCGGTCATCTGCAGGGGGATAAAAGGGTTAGTGCAGCTGACTCAGAGGAGACTTGTGAAGGATGATGAGGAAGGAGTTTTGAAGAGCTAGACAGGAGCAGTTGCCCCAGAAGATCCTAAAGGATTGGGACCCACAAGCAGTGGTTGAACTCTTAGCAGCATGTTTGGACTCCAAGATCCACAGCAAAAGGCTGGGGCAGCACGGTGTGCAGCCAGCAGGACAGGCTCCCTGCTTGGCTCCAGGATCCCCAGTCAGAGGCTGCAGCCAGCGGGAGAGGATCCCCACTTGGCTCCAGCAAAGAGCTGTGCAGTCACCCAAGAAGCTCCCAGCTCCACTTCCAGTTTCTCCAGCAAGAGGTAGGGCAGCATGATGTGAGGCAGGGGCTTCTAGAAAGTCACCTCCAAGGAGGAATATTCTGCACTGGTCCAGTCCTACAGGGAGCAAACCAGAAAAAGCCAAAGCTGCAACTGAACTCCAACTAGCTTTGAGCATCAAGGACAATAAAAAGTCCTTTTTCAGATATGTGGGGAGCTGGAGGAAAAGCAAGGGCAACGTTGGACCCCTGCTAAACCAGATGGGACAACTGACAACTGACACCCAGGAAAAAGCCAACCTTTTAAATGGGTACTTTGCTTCTGTCTTTCATTGGTCCCATGGGATGCCCATGCTCACTACAGGACAGGGAGGTCCAGGTGAAAGAGATTCCATTCCCTCCATCAATGCTGACCTCGTAAAGGATCACCTCAAGAGGCTGGATACCTTCAAATCACCTGGCCCTGACAATCTACACCCCAGAGTACTCAAGGAGCTGGCGAGCATCATAGCCCAGCCTCTGGCACTGATCTTTGAGAACTCCTGGTGCTCTGGTGTAGTGCCTGAAGACTGGAAGAAGGCCAATGTGGTGCCTATCTTCAAGCAAGGGAGGAAAGTGGATCTGGCAAACTATAGGCCCATCAGCCTTACCTCTATTCCGGGGAAGGTCTTAGAAAAGTTTATTAAAGATACCATCCTTAATGGACTGGGCAACACCAACATCCTGAGGGATAGCTAGCATGGGTTTGTTGTGTGTAGGTCATGCTTGATCAATCTCATTTCTTTTTATGACCAGGTGACCTATCACCTGGACAAGGGAGAAGAGATTGATGTCATATATGTTGACTTCAAAAAAGCCTTTGATCTGGTATCCCATGATCACCTCTTGGTGAAACTGGTCAATTATGGCCTTGGGTCCACCATGATCCACTGGCTGGGAAATTGGCTCCATGGTCAGACCCAGAGGGTGGTAATTGATGGAAGTCAATTGTCATGGTGCCCTGCGACCCGTGGGGTCCCCCAAGGCTCTGTCCTTGGACCCATGTTGTTCAACATCTTCATTAATGATGTGGACATTGAAGTCAGAAGCACACTGGGCAACTTCGCCAATGACATCAAACTGTGGGGTAAAGCATCCACACCTGAAGACAGGAGGGCAATCCAGGTTGACCTGGACATGCTCAGCAAATGGGCAGATGAGAACCTGATGGTGTTTAACACTGAAAAATGCAAGGTTCTCCACCTTGGGAGGAAAAACCTGCAGCATCCTTATAGGCTTGGCAGTGCTATACTGGCTAGTACTATGGAAGAAAGAGACTTGGGGGTCATCATTGAGCACAAAATGAACATAAGCCTGCAATGCAATGCTGCAGCTAGTAAAGTGACCACAATGCTGGCTTGCATCCACAGATGCTTCTCAAGCAAATTCAGGGACATCATTCTCCCATGTACTCGGCCTTGGTGAGGCTGCAGCCGGAGTACTGCATCCAGTTTTGGACTCCACAATTCAAAAAGGATATGAAGAAGCTTGATAGAGTCCAGAGAAGAGCCACGTACATGATCAGAGGTCAGGAAAACAGACCTTATGATGACAGGCTGAGATCTATAAGGCTCTTTAGCCTGGAAAAGCGCAGGCTCAGGGGTGATCTGATGGCCACCTGTAAGTATATAAAGGGTAACTATCAGTATCTGGGGGAACGTTTGTTCACCAAAATGCCCCAAGAGATGACAAGGTTGAACGGTTTTAAACTACTGCAAGACCGTTTCAGGCTGGACATAAGGAAGAATTTCTTTACTGTCCGAGCCGCCAAGGTCTGGAACAGCCTGCTATCAGAGATGGTTCAAGCACCTACATTGAACACATTCAAAATAGAGTTTCTGCCTGCTATGTAAAAAATCTGACTTCAATAGCTCATGTAGGGGTGAGAAAAGCAACAGAGGAGAAATTCTTGTTTGACTGGAGGTGGTCATTGTTTCTGCTCTTCTTCCCTTCAGGTACCTATCCCCTATATCTCTTGTTATTTGATGTTTTGTGCATTGTATATTTTGTCAACTAGTATTGTTTATTGTGTTATTTGCATTTCATATTTTGTTAAACCTGTCTTTTGTTAACTAGATGAATATGTCTATGAATGTGAATGCCTAACCTTTATTGAATCCCATCCCCTCGGGGTATTGCAGTGTCCCCTGTACCCCCTGGTTTATATATGTTATGTTCCCACCACTATTTCTCTCATTAAAAGGTGCATGGTTAAGTCCCCATTGGTGATCTGGCTCTGCTTGAGAGAGAAGGGGAGTCCCTACACCTCCCACAGAGCTCATGCATCTGCTCTGATCCCTTCAATTGGAGAGGGGGCACATCTTCGAGTACCACTCAGGTTACAGTAGTATCAGAGGTAACTGATTTGGCTCAAACCGCTTTATGCAATGTCTGTCCCACCCCTCACTGGTTTAAGATAAACCAGATACCCCCAGTATCCTGGCATGCTGTTTGGGCTGGGTGGGGCTTTCTGCTCCACAGGAGGGCTGGCTACTCCCCTCCACTACCTGGCTGCAGTTCTGGAGACTGCAGGCTGCTTCCCCTCACCACTCCTCACTAAGCAGAATTCCCCACTCTCCTCTGCCTTGCAGAGAGGTGTCTGTGTATTAGCTAGCTGATCATATGCTGGCTATGGTCCCTGCTAAATCAGCAAGCAGAATCAACAAGTAGCTGGTAATGTCCCTCTGTTGTTTTCTTAATTGAATGATAAACACTGTTATCAATTCCCTGCTGGGCTAATCACAGCATCCTGTGGGAACCTGGTCATGCTGCCTTCTTCTCCATGCTGTGGAAGGAATGGAGGGCTGATCCTCCAGCCTCTAGGCTGTTCCACTGCAGGCACGTGCCTGCATTTGTGGGATGTCTGTCCAGTTACAAAACTAATTTAGCTAAACCAGGTTAGATTAACCTGCAAAGATTGAATCAATTCAGGCTCAGGCTTTTTGAATGTCTGTCTCTAGCCCTTCAATCACAGGTAAATGTGTGTCCAGTTGTTTCTCAGTTTATTTTTTGCAGCTTAGACTAACCTGCAAAGACTGAATCAATTCAGTCTCATTCTTTTGACTGTCTATTCTTAGCCCTGAGTTTCCTTCCAACCCTAATTTTCTGATTCTATATGCACTGTACTGATTAATTTTGAATGGACATGGAACATAGTTTTGTTTCTGTTCTTTTGCTAGACATACCTAACAAGTTCAAGTTTTTGGAGGAAATGCATTGCCTTTAAAGTTAAATTCTGCTTTCTGTGAATATTCTCTAATGTGTACTATTTCCATGTACATTCTCATTGATAATTAGAATATTCATGAATAATTAAAGGCTACAAACATTGTCTTGGTAAAATATATTTCTGTTTAAACACACATTAGTGAAAAGGGTTTTTGTTAGATTCACTTAGCACTTCTGGTTTTCTTTTTTTTTCCTCTCTGAACTTTATTTGTCCAGACGACTTCATCATCAGACACATCCCCACAAGCACATACATGCAGTTTGTAGTACCTCAAAGCCATTTGAGGTGCCACAAATCACATGCAGTGTATGTGTATCTGTGCATCATGCTGCTAATTTACAGAGCAGTAGGTTTTCTTGACACTGGGAGATCCTTATGTCAAAAAAAACTGCTAAAAAAAGATGCTGCTCCCAGCTTCCTCTACCCCACCCAGGTCCCTTTGTGGTGTGCCGGAGCATGCAAGCAGAGGAACACCTACGGACAAATATCATATGTGTCACTGCTATTTGTCCCACAAAAATGTCATACCCCTGCATGTGCATACACATGAGGATGCACCCATCATTTTTTTCTTTTCTTTAATTTCATACTTAAATTTTTTCCCTACCTTTTCTATATGCTTTTCACCATCCATCTTGTCTTCCTTTACTTGTCAAAGAACTCGAAAATGTCAAGCTACAACTTGTGGAGTCCCACATTTAACATAGGCAATCTAATGCAGTGCCCAAAGGGAAAGATTAAATGGAACAACTCCAATTGACTTCAGGCAGAGTGTAATCTGGCCCCCAGATACCTTGAAAAATCCTTAAGGCTTCATTTATTGACTTGAAAGTGGTCAAAAATCTTTCAAAGATCAGAGGATAATTTCAGTTTTCATAGTACTGCTTTCCATCAAATTTCCATTTAGCATTAATCTTGTAGTTGTACTTCTGTAACCAATTCTAATTTCTCTGCACTTACAATTTATAAAGCACTCTCGCAAGTTTTTATTTACCTTTGATTTTATAAATCTTGACTATTCCATTATCTTCTAACCTTGTCCCTTCTTTCTCTACCGTCTCTTCTACATCTAATGCATTTTCCAATCATTTAGGTATTTGATAGATTGCAATTTTTAAGAAAAGCAAGATCCTCCAGCGTTTCAATGAAAATGGGAAACATCATGGACGTGTAGAGAGAAAAGAGGGAAAATTGAGCATTGTTTCATTAACAAAAAGTAACATACCATTTTATTTATGTGAAATGAGAAGGAGTGTACTTATAAGATAGCAATACATCTGCTGGAAATCTGTCCTTTAACTTTAAAGAGCTGTAACCATTTAAAGCTTACACTCCTTCACATATTAATTTAGACCTTTTGTTGAATTATGAAATATTCCTTGTGCCTCAGTTGCCCACATTGATATTTTTTGACAACAAGGTTGCTAGGAATCTATGACTATGTTTGCAGGGAAATTAAGAAGGGAAGATTTCCTGATCACACAAGGGCCATGGACAGTGTATGTTGTTACGGATAGTTTTCAGGCAGAGCAGAGCTAGGCATGATTGGCCAGGCTCCCTGAACCAACCACTCTTTCTTTGGCAGCTGGCTTTAGCTAAGGACTCACTGTTCAGGGTCCTTGCCTCCACTGTAGCTAAGTTAATCTATAATAGTGGTTTTCAACCCATGGGTTGCAAGAATATATGAAAGGGTCATAAACAAACTTTAGAAATGGATCAACAAACTTTAAAAATAATTTCTCCTTTAAAGGAGAAAAGTGTGGGAAACTGTGGGTTTTTCTTTGCAAGCTGTCAGAGCTCTAGCCTGCAAGAGGCTGCTTGGGGCTCCCTGGGGGGCTAGGGCCTGGGGCCATGGTTTGGCAGTGAGGGGCACTGGGTCAGGATGGGCCATCGATGTTTACAAATGGGTCCTGGTACAAAAAAGATTGAGAACCACTGGCTTATAGCACCACAAGTCCACACTGGGTTTGTAAGAAATGCAAAAGAAACAAAGTTCAACAAATAAACTGCCGGTTAGCTTTTCACTGGCTCCATGTCTCTGGCTTGCTAGGCTTTTCCCAGGTTTGTTCTCCCCAGCACCTCCTATCTGTCAGAGGCTTTGAAGAGAGACCCCATGGCGCCCACGTAAACAAATTAACCAAATAAACAAACATTGCTCACGGCCCCTCCTGGTGGCTACTTGATCTCAACTGACCCCAGGCTCCGGGCAGCCGTGTTTTCTGCCTCTGTCAGTGCAACTGCCCCCAGAGGCTGCTTTCAGCATCTTTTGTTTTGCCCCCTGCCAGTTCCTGTGTAAGGCTGCTCCTCATTCCCTACATTTGGGTTATCTCCCTTACTGGGAGGCTTGCTGTATTCCCAGACCTGGATCCTCAGCTTCTGGTGAGTCCCTCTGTAATGGTGGAAATTGGGGCTTGGCTCTTTTAGTTTATGTTAAGTAGGTGAACAGATAACTTTTATCTGACCCCCCCTCAAGAGACCCTGGAATAGAGTGCTGTGTGCACACGCACTTGCCATGTGCACAGCCCTGGCACGCTGGGTGCACTGCCCCTGTATAGAACTCTTGATTGACAGAAACTGTGTATGTCTGGGTATGTGTGGGACTGGGAGCATCTGAGCTTGATTTGTAGGGTGCATGTATGTGTCGCTGAGCTGAGGTAGGGCTACAAAGGGGAAAGCAGTCAGGGTGCTTGTGGGCAGAAAGTAGAGAGAGAAAGACGGAGAGACCGAGCGGTTGGTTAACTGTGTACCCCATGCTCCTCTGTGTATTAAGGTAATTCTTCTTCTTCTTCTTGGCAGGTGTCTGAAGAAGATTAGAAGCCACTGTCTGAGGTGCAATCGTCTCCATTCCAATGACCAGCGCTGAACTGAATAAAGTTCCCCTGTCCTTTGTTATATAAAGTTCAAGCCTTGTATTTTAGTTGTTGTACTTAGGATTTGATACATAATTAGATTGTAATTAACTACCAACACCTCCACGTCAAAGATTTCATAGACTTTAGGGCCAGAAGGGACCTCACAAAATCATTGGGTACAGTCCCCTTCCCAAGGGGCAAGAAGTTAGCTGGGGTCAGATCACCCCAGCAAGATAAGCATCCAAGCATTTCTTAAAGGTATCCAGAGTAGGTGCTTGCACCACTTCTGGGGGGAGTCTAGTCCAGACTCTGGAGACTCGGTTGGTAAAGAAGTTTTTCCTTAAGTCCAGTCTGAAAAATGGTCTTCCAGCATTGTGACTGTTAGACTTTGTCTTCCCTTGGGATGCCCTGGTGAACAGATGTTCTCACAGTTTCTGATGTATACCCCTTATATATTTATAGGCTGCCACCATGTCACCCCTGAGCCTTCACGTCTCCAGGCTACGAGTCTCATGCCTCTCAGCCTTTCCTCTTAAGGCCTGTTCTCTTGACCTCTAATCATGGATACGTCTCTCCTCTGGACTCTCTCAAGCTTCTCCACAGCCTTTCAAAAGTGTGGAGCCCAAAATCGAATGCAGTGCTGCAGCTGCTTCCTCACCACAATGAGTAAAGCAGGAAGTTGACTTCTTGGGTCTTACTTGAGATGCATCGGTAGGTGCAAGCCAGAGTTTTATTTGCTTTGCTGGCTACGGCATTGCACTGGTAGCTCATGTTCATCTTGTGGTCAATCATGACCCCCAACTTTCTTTGAGTCATGGTGCTAGTGAGTGTAGCACTGCTGAATCTGTAAGTATGATGTGGGTTTTTTCTCCCAAGGTGGAGCACCTTACTTTCTCTGCAGTAAATGTCATCAGGTTTTGAGCTGGCCATCTTGCGAACCTGTCTAGGTTCGCCTATATTGCCAGCCTAACCTCTAGAGTGACCGCACTTCCCCATAATTTGGTGTTGTCTGCAACTTTAGCCAGTCCTCTTCTGACACCTGAATCCAGATCAGTTATAACTATATTAAAGGGTAGTGCTCCGAGTACTGAGCTCTGGGGATGCCACTGGTCGTGATGTACCATGTTGCCTCAGTTCCGTTGACTACCACTCTCTGGGTCTGACCAGCAAGCTAGTTCCCCAGCCATTGGACTGTAAGGTTGTCAAGACTTTAATTCCCCAAATTTACCATGAGGACATCATGGGAGATCTGAGTTAGTTCCCTTGCTGGGAGGTCCTGTGTGTTCCCAGACCTGAATCCTTAGCCCTTGCTGAGTCCTTCCAGGTCTGGGGTAGGTGTAGGGAATGTTTCCAGGGTATGAAGCCATTTGCACTCCTCCACCCCCATAGTAACAGGGCTGCACCATATTACAGATAGATATTACAAATAAACTGGTGCAAATGATCAGGAACCTGTTTAAACCTGTAATAAAACCTGCACATAAACTGGTTTCACAATGACCAAAACCAATTTAAGATAGACCTGGGTGGATGTAATATCAAATTTAACTAATTTAGGTTAATTTGATCTATTGAAATTCTGTTCTAGATGCACACAATAGGTTTCAGTCCCCTGGCATCCCAGGATGCATTGCAGCCCTCCATTAACACCCCACCCCCTCCACAGGTCAGGCAGGTTATCTTCTGCCCCAGCTTGTCTGCTCCAGCTGAACTGGGATGCCGCCCTCACCCCTGGCTGGCACAGAGCTGAAGCAGTCCCCCTAATCCCATCAGTGGAAGCATGGGGGCAAACAAGGGGGAATGAATCCTAAGTAGCCCCAGCTCCCCCGACCTGGGTCTGAAGAGTAGGGGGTGAAGCCCATCAAGGTGCAGGCTTCCCGCCCTGCCCCAGGTGCAGTATGCTCAGTGGCTGGGGGAGAAGCCCCTGGGGGGGGGGGTTTCTGCCCCATAGGATGGCTCTCCCATGCTAATGCCCCAGCCCCACCCCCTCACCAGCCTCCTGCCTGTCATCTATAGGAGCCTGGTGAGGGGTGAACCTGCCTACTGGCGTGGAGTGTTCACAGCCTACTGGAGCCACACTGCAGGGATCAGGGTCCCATCTCCGGGAATTTCCCCCCTCCCCATTGTGCAAACCCCTGGCTAGAGGGGATCCATTCCCTGTCTTGCCCACCCTCCTGCAGCTCAGGGTGGGGAGGCTAGAAAGGGGGTGGGACTGGGACATTTCTTGTCTGGCAGGGCTGGAAGGCATATGTGAGCACTCCCCACCTACTGGCCTTGGCCAGTGCAGGTCCCTGCCTGCCTCAGCCGACTGACAGTGAACGTGTATTCTGTCTGTGAACAGCCCAATCTATGCAGCTTAGAGAAATCTGCGTAGGTTGAATTGATTCCTCCTCAGGCTTTTTGACTGTCTGTACTTGCATTAGAAGACATACATGTCTTGCATGTGCAAGAAGACATACACTTAGAAACAGGCACACTCTTTAACTCAGTACAGTCATAACCTGCCTGTTCTTGGTGGGGTTAATATTCAGCGAGTGACAAATGCATGCATTTGGTCCTGTATTCTGAATAATAACTGTTCTATAAAGAACTTACAAAGGTCCCAACTCAAATAGCCTGTTTCATTCAGAAACATAAACTTACTGAGCTTTTGTGAACACTATACACCTCATCTATCTATTACATCTTTGCAGATTAGATGGCTTTGTGGCATGAGCTATGGTCACTATTCACAGTATCTCTGGCCAATCTGTCCAATAAATCTTGAGTAGTGGCCATAGCATGAGTCTTCTAATCCAGGAGGCTTTGTGCTGCCACCATCCCTGCTGCTGAAGTAGTGGAGATAGAAAAGAGGGGTTGTGACTGAATGCCCTGAATTGTATTCATCTCTGAAGACAATTTTGCCCTGTGGTGGTTAACTTTCATTAAACACTAGGAAATGGAAAGCTAACATTTAGGTCCCTTTTCCATGATTCCCAGATTAGTCAGTAAGGCCATGTGTAGATGAAATGAGAGGCATATGTGCATGATACTTTAAAGCGAGCTAAATGCTTTTGCACCACTTTAATAGTGTCAGTATTCTCATGCTTCAGAGGCGTATTGTGCATTAATTCCAGCTGCTGTAGGAAATTCGGCAGCATAATGCACCTTAAATGACTTGGAGAGCAGGAGACTAAAACTCCTAGGAGGAGGAGTTTTAATTTGCTGCCCCTATAGCTGCAGAGTGAAGCACCAGGCTCTGCAGGAAACCCGGCAGGCAGCCTGGCAGCATCCCAGCAGGCTCTGCCCCAGAAAAGCAGTAAGCCTGGTTTTTTT
>JAGPOW010000261.1:140081216-140115626 GCA_030014935.1 Caiman crocodilus
TTTTTTTCCCCTGTAGCCTGCCTGAGCTGCACAGGAGCCTGGTGCTTCCCTCCACAGCTTCAGTGCCCCTGAGGACTGCCCGAGCTTCCTGGGGAGGGGCGCCACTGCCATGGAGCGAAGTACCAGCCCCAACTTTGCAGCCCACTGGCAGCTCGCCCTGCCCTACTCACAGGAGAGGCAGGTAAGTCAGCTGGGTGTGTGTACAACATGGGGGTTTAATCAGCCCTAAATTGAAGGGGTGTTTTTTTAAAACCCACTGCTTCAATTTAGGGCCCCTGTTGCATCTACACATGCCCTAAGCTCCTTGGCCATGGCTGACAATCTGGTTTGGCCAGTGCAAACTGGTATAAGTCAGTTAGGGAAATTCCAAATTGGTAGCATTTTAAACCCATAAAAAACAACATGTAATTCAAGGCACTGGTTACAACAGTCAGCTGTATCCATAAGCCTTAGCCCATAAAGCCTCAGTACAGATTCTGAGGCCAGTTGACTGTATCCCCAGTGCTGCAGTCAGTCTGCAATTGCTTGTTAGGCCACTTGTATGATAAAGGCAAGAAAGAATCTAGCAAAGTACAGCACAGTTTCCCTGTCCTTTCCTACCTGGATAATCAGAAATATATTGTTAAATCTTCTACGGTATACAGTAGGTAGGTGGGGCCAGCTGCTAAAAGCAATTTATTAGAATATAGAATTGAAGTTCCCTTTTCAATTATGCTGTTTAAATTTTCTTAATTGTACTGAAAAGTGCCAAGATTTATACTTCTGCTGAAATTAAGCCAGCAGCCTGTTATATTCAATGCAAAGACAGGTATTCTTGTACCAGAGGAGTGGACTGATAATAAGCTAACTCAGTGTATACCTTGAATGACTTTCTCTTCTGGTCCCCAGTCTCACTCCTTCTCAACAGGAGCAGGACCAAGTGCTGAAAGTTTATTGCTTATGTCCTTTGTATTTCTTAGGAACCATAGTGCCTAAGATCCTGCACAGCCTTTCTGAAAAATGTGTTGCATTCAGGGAATGTGAGCTATTGGATTAATGATATCTGGGACATTATTCCACTATATGGTTAATTGCCACTACAGGTATTAGAGCCTACTGTTAATTTTTTAATAGTCTCTGTTTTTCTTTTGTCATTACCTCCTGGCAACTTGTCCAGATCTTGCTGATCCTCTTGGAGAAGGTGTGTAGTAGTTTCTTTCTCAAAGGCATCAAAGGCTGAGAATATTGTATGGGTGAAAATGAAAATGAATAATTAGAATGAGGTTGGACTACTTTGGTGAAATTTGGATCCTTTCAAATTTGATGAGGGTTTTTTTCTGTTAAATAGGATTTCTCAGTTTTGGAAGTGATAGACTGGTTTTGCTGTGAGTTGTTGCTTAGTCAGTGGGCTTGATTATTGTACTTTAAACCTGATGTGCTACCTTTCAGGGCTGTACATGCCTTCTGATTGTTAATGTAAATTATGAAAGGGGGAGGGAATTTCCAGAAAAATAGGTTATCCATCTAACATGTATTGGCCATCCTTCATTATGGTGGCAGTCCCCTTTGATGCACTTGGGATAGAAGGCAGATGTTAAAGGAATGGTTTAATGAGCCTGTTTCTTTTCTTGATTGCTGATGAAAATTAGCAGCAATTCAACTGAAGATGATAGCTTATAAGGTTTCAAACTGTGCAACTGAGAGATGCTTGCCTCATGGAACTAACAGCCTCCAAACTTCATGGATCCAAATGTATGAAGGAGCCCATGCTAAAGTCTAGTGCAATTTTACTGTTCACAAAGCTACGCTACCAGCATTTTACCATTTTTTCCAGTAGTTTCTGGAATTTTAAAGGAAACCTGGGTTCCATAGCATGGGAAAAGATTGCAGGGAAAAATAGCACAGACTTACTGCTTAACTAACATAATTCTGGGTAAACATCCAGCTCCTATGACCCTGGCTTTACTCTAGCAAATTGCCTTTCTATACATGGATACTTGGCCCTGCAGAGGATCCATCATGAAAGAATCAGCAGGACTATAGAGATATATGATCTGCCCCTTACACGGGGGTAGTCCATCACTTCTAAAGCTGAGAAATCCTATTTAACAGGAAAAAAAACCCTCATCAAATTTGAAAGAACCCACATGACACACACATGGGCAGGTCCAGAGGGGCTCCAGTCGTACAGACCTGGTAAGTGCAGCCCCTGAGCAGCCCAGCTGGAGCAGGCAGGGGTTCCTCTCACCCCCAGAACAGCCCCTGGCAGCATCAGGCAGGAGGGGAAAGGGGAATGTGAGGAGAAGGGATGGAGGGGAAATGCCTCTGAGCATGAAGGAGAAGGGAAGTAGGAAATGCTTGTTTTTTTGGACTTAAGTC
Source organism: Caiman crocodilus (assembly GCA_030014935.1). Lineage (NCBI taxonomy): Eukaryota > Metazoa > Chordata > Crocodylia > Alligatoridae > Caiman > Caiman crocodilus. Next base: position 140,083,575 of record JAGPOW010000261.1, read on the forward strand.
TTCTGCTGCAGCTCCTGCAGCACTGCCTACCCAGCTGCTCCTGCAGTCTGCCTACCCAGTGGAAGGGATCAGGGTGAGGAGACTGGGAGTAGGGGTTGTAGCCTCCCCTGCAGCATTGGTCACTGCTATTCACTATTTTTGGTAGTCTTATGACATACCCTAGGCCAGGGGTAGCCAACGTTTTTTGGCCAAAGCGCTGAAAAAAACCACAATGTCTACTTTGGAAGGTGCTGGAGTGCTGACATGCCAGAGCCCGAAGCAGTTGCTTGCAGCCTCCTGGCTGCAGCCAGCCCACGGAGCCCGGTCTCCTTTCATCAGGGCCTGCAGCCTCGCAGCCACTGCCTGGGAGCAGCCTGGGCTCTGTGGCTGGCAGCAGCTGCTTAGACCCCCAGCTGGCAGTGGTGTGCCGAGCAAAATGGCCTTGCTTGCCATTCTCAGCATGTGGTAGGGGTTGCTGCCCCTGCCCTAGGCCTTTGACAGTTTTTAATGGAGCAAAAAATCATTGTTGTCTTTTCAAGTTCACAAGGGGAGGATAAAAATCCATTCCCAAAGCCTTGTCAATTCTTAATGACCATAAATTGTAAGTGCTCTGGTTTTTTTATGAAATTCTAGCCGAGTGCTGAGCTTTATACTCTTTCTGTATATCTAACATATGCAAGATAATACTGAATAGCTACTGTCCTCTAGGGACCTTCACAAAACCAATGGGCCTTATCCTTAGCTCTTATAAATTGAGGTAGTTGTATGAACTATCTCAGTTTATATTACCTGAGGATCTGATCCAAGGTGTTTATCTTGCTAGGTTGCCTTAGTTAGAGAAATTTAAATAAATAAATATGACCCCAAATGTTCTCCAAATTACCTCTACAAATATCAGCTACTGAATAAAGCTACAGCCATCCCTGTGAGGCAAGCTAGGCAGTTATAATGATTGTCGTGACCCAGTTAGCTTATCTTTGTTTCAGCTACCCTGTTTAAACTCTCTAATAACTAGATTAAACAAATAAATAAGACAGTCAAATTTAATTGGCTCAACAAGAAGCTTAGGATAAGCTGGCACCAGTTCTGCCTTTGTGCCAAGGGAAAGGAGACTTGAGGGTTACTTATAAGCCTGGTTACATGTGTTATCTATGCATATAATGCAAAATATTTAAGGGTTTAACTTTTTTTAATTGGTAAGAAGGCGTATATATGCTGGTTAAAATGACACAGGAATTTCACTGGAACTAGGTTACTTCCATTATTGTCTCACAAGTAACTATCCTTTTGTGAGAACAGAGCAATTTCCAGTAGTTAAAGAATAAGATCTTCTGCATGGCCTGGTTTTTCCTGCCTGATGATCAACAGCTAATAAAAGTGGAAGCCAGCTCTCAAGATTGGTTCTTGTTTCCATTTCTGAGGTTATTCATTCTTATGGGGGGGTGTTCCCTTTGTTTAATCTCTTTCTCAGTTTTCCTTCCCATTTCTCTTCTGATTTTTTTTCCTCCCTTTCTCTGTATGCTTCCCATCTCTACTCCTAAGGACTATGGGGCCTCAAATATTTCCTCTATCCATCTCACATTCTGCTGCATAAACGTCATTGGGATGTTCAAATTTTGGGTTGCTTTGTACAGACCATGAGTAGATCAGATGAGAAGAGTAAAGGGTCATTCAATGGGTCATGAAAATAGCTGCAGAAAATGTAGTCAATAAGAGTAAAGCTGAATAAAAAGCATAATTCAGATCTGAAACCCAGCCTGTGAGAAGTGGCAAGTATTTGATTCAGATTCAGAAGATTTGGAGGGACGCTGATTTGAATCACTGTCCTAATTTGGTTTGGCTGAATTGGATCCAAAGATTTGGTGCCACTTTTGAGATCTGGCCATTGACTAAACAGGTAGCAGTCTTCAACATTGGACACAGCTGCCTCCAGCTGGCAAGTCTGTTGTGGTGAGTGGAGGCGGGAGGGAAGGGACATGGGGTGGGGGCAGATCAATGCCCCCATGATGAGGGAGGGATTGGGGTTGGGACAATCTGCCCAGCTGGGGCAGGGGGGCACAGGACTCGGGGAGGGGGGCTCCCGCCGCTCCTTGCCACCATGCGCTGCCATTCCAGGAGGGCATGGGAGCGGGCATACGCCCCTGGATCTGTGCAGGGCAGGCAGGGCTGGGCTGGGCTGGGCTCTGGAAGGCTAGCCCCTGCCGCTGGGCTGTGCTCCATGGGGCTGGTGGAACCACTGCCATGCTCCAAGTGGCTAGCCCCTGCTGCTGGGCTGTGCTCTGTGGGGCAAGTGGCGCCAGGGCTGTGCTCCAGGCTGTGGCTAGCCACCTGACGTGCAGCCCTGGCTCCACCCAGCCCATGGAGCACAGCCCAATGGCAGGCGACTGGGGCTAACCTCCCAAATCACAGCCCTGGCTCCGCCCACCCTGCAGAGTACAGCCTGGCAATGGGGGCTTGCTGCCCAGGGTACAGCCCTAGTCAGGGAGGGGGTGGGGTGGCTCATGCTGCTGCATGCCACCAGCCCAGGAGCTGCTTGTGTGGTAATTGTCCAGCAGCTCTGGCCACTGCTCATGCTGCTGGTCCAGGAGGACATGGGGTGGGGCCATGTGCCCCAGGATCTGCACAGGGCGGGCAGGGCCAGAGATGCACCAGGTGAAATGCAGAAGGTGCTGGGAGCAGGGGTGCTGGGAGCTATGCCCCACACTGCTAGCCCAGACAGCATGGGGCCAGCATGAGCCTGAGCCCCTGTGCTGCCTTTCGGCAAGCGGTGCGCAGCAGCAGGAGCTGGTCCAACCTTCCCATGTCTCACAAAAGAGCAGCGGCTTTGGCCCAGCTAGGCAAGCAGCAGCAGGACATGGGTGTAGGGGAGCATGTGCCACCCAGAAACTCACTGCAGTAACCCCATAGGCCCTACTCCACTGCCCGCCCTGCCCCAATCCAAAGGCACCCCCCATACGCCCTGCTGCTGCTCACTCAGCTGGGGCAAAGCCATTGCTCATCCAGGAGGTGTAGGGAGACCAGGCCAACTCCCACCACTGTGTGCCACTTGTCCAGAAGCAGCACAGTGGCTCATTTTCCAGCCCTGCACCATCTGGGTGAGCAGTGGGGGATCATAGCCCCTGCTCCCACTGCCTTCTGCCTAGTGCAGTCTTGACCCCACCCACCCTCTGCAGATCCTGGGCCACAAACCCCCACCCCATGCCCTCCCAAACTGGTGGTGGGTGCAGTGGAGAGAGCCACTGGACAAGCCACGAAATAAGTAGCTCCCAGACCAGCAGTGCACAGCAGTGTGAGCCATCCCTCTGCTTCCCTGAGCAGAGCTTGCCCCAACCAAGGTCCATCCCCATCCCCATCCCCTCCATCGCTGAGGAGGCATTGATCTGCCCCCCTCCTCCCCATATCCTTTCCCTCCCTCCTCCGCCCACCACAACATACTCACCAGCTGGAGGCAGCTGTGTCCTGTCCAGCATGGTTGAGACTGCTGCCTGTTTAGCCTAAGCTGAGTTTCTGAATCAGTGCCAAATTTTTTTCTGAATTTATTCAGAGGCTTCTAATTCAATTCAGACTTTTTAATCGGTCTCCTGATTCGATTTGGATTTGGAGATTCGGCCTCTCCTCTGAATCATATAGACTACTGAATTTTTCACAGCCCTACCTACTACTATCGGCAGCAAACCAGCCAAGGGATTTTTGTCCTAGAACCATGCACTGGTAGTAGGAAGTTGCTTAACCTCCAAAAAATTGGCAACATAGAGAAGGTTCCTGAATGCTTCTTGCTTTCAAAGTTTATAGGGGTTCTAGAAATGAGACACTAGTGCCCATAGTCATCAACAGACACGTGTATTCTTCTCTGGTCATGCACAGCATAAATCATTGGGTCTCAACCTTTTTAGACACAGGGCACCCCTCAGAAAATGCCAGCCATTTACTTTCATTTATGTTTTTGATTATGGGAAAATAGAGCAATTCTTTTGTTGCAAAGAATTCAGAAAAGCCACAACAGCTCAGACTGTTTTAAACAGCACGGATTCCCAATTCTCTGGGTTTATCTTGGGAATTATATGCAGGGGCTTGTATACCTAACTAAGATATGGTTGAGCAGGACCCATAAAAGTATTTTGTGGCACCCTGGTTAAGAAACACTGGCCTAGATGGTTATCAGGTTCACTATCACTAACATGGAGTGGTTTGAACAGGTTTAAGATGACAAGATCTTTGGAAATTCACCCAGTCTCTTGGCATAGGAATGATGTGGGAGTTGTCTGTCCCCGTCAGTGAAAGGAGTTTCCAGTGTTTTATGTTCTCAAGACCTTATAGGATAGGTGCCCACTGTCTGCAGTATAGGAGAGTTTCCCAATAGACTCTTCTTTTAGTCTCTCTGTATATCATATCCAACATGCAGCATCTTTTCCTGTCTGTCCTTTTCTGTGCCTCTGCATTACTATGTACAGTAACAAATGAGTGCTTCATGAAAAGCCAGCTTTTTTTATCCCTTACAAACACAAATGCCTTACAATTCATGCAACATGGAATGGCTAAATGTGCCTCTGTAGCCTCGAGGGGCTAATTTACCTTGTTTAATGTTACACGTAAAGAAAGTCTTAAAATGTAAAAAGCTTGGGACAATGACAAAATTATGGCCCCAAAGGGATGTTTTTGCTAGTATGTTTCTTGCTTCTTCTTTCATTACTGTGCAGCTGCTTTCAATGCTATGTATTTCTCTTTTAACTGTGTTTTTCCTTTCCTATATGGTACCTATCTTGAGGGGTGATGGCCTGTAGATCCAGGGAGGGGGAGAGCCAAATGGAGTAGTTTTTAGAGACAGGAAATATGAAACAGCCTAGGAAAGTAGGGGATGTCTTTTGATCTATGGACATGGGACTAACTACTTTCTAGGGGAGAAAAGCTGCCTTTCTTTCTTTCTTTTTTTATTTAGTTTTCCATCTTGCATACCAATTTACATGTATTCTGAGAGTACTGCACAAATATGGATGCATCTACCTTTGACTATGACAATATCCATCATATAGGACAGTACTCAGCTGGTACCCAAAAAAGAAGTTTCTAAATACCCATAAGCAAGGGCTGATGCATCAGATTATAGTTCTATGGCATTTGATATAGAAGGGATGAGGCTTTAGCAGTATGACACATTCCAAAATATACTTACATTGTATGTCCACTTACTGCAGTTAATCCACTTAGAAAGTGGATTACTACAGCAAGATAGCAAGGAAAGAGATAATTTGTGCAAAGATACAGGACTAAAATATCTAGATAGATATTTCACTTGTAACGTATTTCCCCAGTTCTGCCATGAATAGGGTAATAGAAGACAAAAAACAGGGAGAGTAATTAATAAACTGAAGCAAAAAGAAAGAGGAAAATAATATGCAAGAAAAAATAAGAGGCGAACACCATATGTGAACTTGAGTGGCTTGCTTAATACACATATTTTTATACAGGATAAGTGTTCCAAATAAGAGTCTGGTATATTTGTTGTTTTTTACCAAAATGCCAAGGGATTTTATCCAGCATTTGGGGTGTCCCTTGGCTCTGCCCAGCACAGGCACTGGAGGCAGCCCAGCTGGTAACTGCATCTGGTACCACCACCCCATGGCACACATTGGGACTGGGGTTGGATAACAGCTGGACTCGGCTTCCCAGCAGCCCTGAAAGTGGTGGCTCCTTCTGACTGCTGCTGCCAGTGTTAACACTGCCATCAGACCCAGTCCCACTGCCCAAGTGTCCCACCTGATCCACCCTACAGTCACCAGCAGGAGCACCATACAGAATAGGTGGGTGGGCAGGGTATCCATGGAGATCAACCCAGAACCCCAATGGACAGAGCACACTCAGCAGGGCAGATGGGATGGCACCGTGGGCAGGCAGGGACCAATGTTCAGGAGCAGGCTGGGGCCAAGGCCGGAGCTGGAGCCTGGGGTTGGGATGGGGCTGGGATCATGGGACAGTGCAAAGGTAGAGACCAGGAGAGAGGCATGATCCACTCCCATCATGGCCCCGTGGTGTCACCACCTGCGATCCCAATTCCAGCCCTGGCCCCAGCCCCACCCAACCATCCTGCTCCCAGATGCAGCTCTCCACCCACCCAGGTGGTCAAGAGTGGTCAAGAGAAATCATGGAATCTCCATTCCTGAAAATTTCCAAGAGCAGGTTAGGTAGACACTCGGCTGCGATGCTTTAGTCAGGGGTGCTTCTGCAGGTCAGGGTGCTGGACTAGATGACCTTGTGAAGGTCCTTCAACTCCACTTTCCTATGATCCTATGAACTCCTGTGTAGATAAGCACTAATATTAAAGTTCCCTCTAAACCACATACATAAGGCCTGTTTCTATGTTATCCAGAAGAACCATATACAGCAGTGAAAAGTGGATATAAAATGTTCTTCTTATTCAGGAGCAATTCTCAGCCACATTGCACATGTTTTGCAGTGATACAAATGACTTTACCCAGTGCCAGGTCTCATAGTTTCTCAATTAATTGTCTCTGCCCCTATAATCTCTTTAGAGCATTTTGAAGAAGGATTTAGAGAGAGAGAAAGTGTAGCTTAATATAATGATTCTGATGCACATGCCCAATGTACCAGGTGATCACCCATCTTCCATAGGGAAATCCTGAAAGATCTTAAGTACACCAGTTCCTTCCACATACCAGTTTCGGTTAGTCAGAATCACACTCTGACATATGTCAGTTCTCCATGGTCTGTCTCTTTCTGTCTTCCAGGTCAGCTGGGGCTCTCTATTTAATACCATTTCAAGTATTTTATCTTTTTTAGACCTCTTGAACCAGATTAGACCAGCCCATATGCTTCCTATGGTGCGATGAGGGTTAAAACTCCAAAAGACTTTTCACTACTCTATTTCAGTATTGTCAGTTCACCTTTACTATGTCCCGTTGTCTTTATTTCTGGAAGCAATCTTTAGCTTATCCACTGAGTCAGGGATTCCATCAGTAGCAGCCCATAAATGAGCATGTCCCATTTATAACATCAATACAGTTGTCTTCAAATATTCCATAATTTATCATTACTCAGTGTAAACTAGTTTGGAATCAGGTCCGGTAAGTGTAACAGAGGATAGCTCATTCTGATTTCCTGTAAGCTGTATTAGCTGAGCTAGTCTACATTTTAATAATTGGCCAATAAAGGGAGCTTCTGATTTAAGTTGGCCATTCAGCTCCTCTGACATTTTTGCTCACTTTTCAATTTCAACTTCCTGTATTCTTCCATTTATAAGTAAAATTGCTACGTGCAATTAAACTGAATAACAACACCACAGCTTGTTAAAATGGCTATTATTAAACTAGCAGTTGGTCTCTATTCCATATACAAGAGGTGACATTTTATTGAGCCATTGAATGACAGTGTAGCAGGGCACATGGGGTGTGAAGCCACTGCCAGGTGTGGACCAAGGGTGATTGGGAGTCAGCTGACCCAAGGAGCTTCCAGGTGAGGCTAAACCTAATAGAAGGAGTCACCTGTCTCCAGAGGGAGTCATCTGACTCCGGCAGAGGGCTGGACTTAGAGCAGCTATAAGTCCAGACCCTGAGAGAAGCCTGGAAGTAACATCTTGGTCTCTGTTTGCCCATCTTGGACCCTGCCACTGAGGCCAAGCCCCAGGGAAGGACTAGTCTGGGATGCCCTAAAACCCTAGCCCTTGCTGCCTTGCATGTTATCCCTGGACAGGGAAAGGCTAGGGCAGCATACCCCAGAATAAAAGGTAGGGCAGGACAAGATGGTCCAGAGGCCCGTCAAGGGGCCAGGAGAGACCAGGATGGTCCAGAGGCCCAGCCAGGGGCTGACGAAAGGCAGGCCCAGATGGTCCAGAGGCCCAAGCGTGAGGCGAAGGAAGGGCAGACCCAGATGGTCCAGAGGCCTAGAGTGGGGCTGAGAGAGAGACTACAATAGAGGGGCCCAGTGGCCCGGGCAGGGCCTGGGGCAGATCAGGACCAGAAGGATCCAGAGGCCCAGAAAGGGGCTGAGAGGGAGTGAGAATAGTGTAGTGGGACTGAAAGGGTCCAAGTGGCCCAGTGAGGGGCCAGGAATAGTGTGTGGGGACCAGAAGTGCCCAGCAGCATAGCAAGGGCTTGGGGAATAGAGGAAGGCTTAGTGTGGGGCTAGGAAGAGCAAGGCCCAGAAAGGGGCCATGTGAGAGACCAATGAGTCTGGCAGCCCAGAGAGGGGTCAAGAGAGAGACCGGGGGCCTGGAAGCCCAGAGAGGGGGCCACCTGTGACAGCCTGAGGACCCTGGAAGGGGCCAAATGAAGGACCAAGGGATCTGGCAGGCCAGAGGGGAGCCAAGTGAGGGGCCAAGGTTGGCTGCCCAGAGAGTAACTGAGTGAGGGACCAAGGGGCCTGGAGACTTGAGTGGGGCTGTGCAAGAGGCCAAGTGGTCTGAAGGCCCAGAAGAGGGCTGTGAAAGAGACTGAGGGTCTGAGGGCCCAGAGAAAGGCTGCATGAGTGTAGACATGAGACAGAAAGAACATCTACAATGTTGCCCTCTGAGGCAGGGGACATGGTGTAGGGAAGGTATGAAAACAAAGACCACAGCCACCAGATGATCATCATTAGAGCAAGACCAGGTCTGGGAAGCCCTGGGGCAGCCTCCCTTTTATAGCCATAAAAGGCATCAAGATGTGGCAGGAGAGTGAAGGGGAGACCATTCCCTGAGTGAGCAGGGCAAAAAAGGAATTTGGGGGGGCCTCCAGGGATTCACAGCCACCCTAGGGGCGCCAGCCTGCTGCAGAAGCCTGTAAGCTAAAGTGAAGAAGAGCTAGTATGTGTTGGTCTTTTTGTATAGTGATAAAGAAACGTAAATAGCACCTCATGGTTTTTCAGATTTCCAAGAGTTCTGCAGATGATGATGGATTGAGCCTCATAGCTTCTATAAGGCAGGACGTCTTTTTTATAGCAGTTCTTTCTCAGCCAAGGAAATTAGCTCATGGTCATACAGTAAGTCAGTATGAGAACCAGGAACAAACCCAAATTGCTTGATGACTTAGTAGAATTGAATGTTTCCTTTCAGCATATCATATCAACATAAAAATTAACTTTGACTTTCTCAGAGCCTGTGTGGATACGTTTAAGCGTGTCATGTATAAGTTGTTACGTTTGCCTGGGAATTGCAGGAGGGAGCCCTTGAACTGTAGGCAGAGTATGTACGGCTCTCCGAATAAACACGCTTTATCATTCTATAGGCTTAATTCCTTGGTTTTAACAGAACTACACTGCCCTTTTTTTAACTGTGGTAAAATTGAAAATTCTTTGTTTAGGATGTAGAACTTTTGTAACAATTGCATCTTATTCTGATTGAGGCTGTATTGCTGCTCTTACCTTAGCAATTTTGATGAGCCTCATCATATAACTTGCTGTCCCACCTCACATTAAGACATTAGTGATTTTGCAAAGGAATGGAATTGAAACAGAAATTTTGTCTTTCGTTTCTACTTGCCCGAATTAGAGAACAAGGAGGAGGGTTTATGAGAAGCCTTAAGAAGCAGTGGTGTTTGTTGGCAAGTGACATTAATAACTTATGCCAGGTATCCAGGTTTTAGCTGTATTGGTCTAGAGGAAAAAGCAATCAGGACTTGTAGAGATGATATATTTTATTAGACCAACAAGATTTTTGCAAAATAATTTCTTTAATTCCAAGCTTTCAGGCACAAACACCTAAGCACTGTTTCAAGGTAATTTACATCATCACAGAAACTCACACAGAGGTGAGAGACTCTATACCAGCTATGAACTGACTGCCTAGAGCAGTTCCATCTATGGACTCTTCTGTGAAATCCTGTGAAATCTTATGAACTTTCATGCCTATGCAGGAGAACTTTTACAATCTTTTCTTCAATGTCTGATGAAGGGTATTGCAATTAAAGAATTTTTTTGCAAAAATCTTGTTGGTCTAATAAAAGATATCATTTCTACTATGAGTCCTTATTAATAACTGGTAACGTGCCATCTTGTAAAATTTTTCTCTTGTTACTGCATTCAAAGTAATCTCATCAGTCCACTTCCTACACTGTAATAGGAAAATAAGATGTTCAACAAGAGATGAACATATCAAACACATATTTGAACATGAAATGAACATATCAAGCCCATGTTTCAAAATGCAGCAGAAACGCTAACCCTCTTTCCAGGTTATCACTCTTTTTTTGTGGACCAGTGAACACAAATAAGACATGTATCTACTAAGTCAGTTGCCTGATGGATTTGTGACTGGACTATAGCCAAACATAGTTCTATAAAGGTGATGAGTTAGTTACCTCATAATGACTGAGTTATGACATCAGTCTAATAAGCTAGAAGTGCTGAGTAAATAACTTCAAAAGCCCTGAGTTTTGTTAGACATGTAAGCAAACATCTTTCATTCTGTATCAAGTGTAAATGTTGGAAGAGTGACATGTAAAATAAAAATCTGTCAACTAAAAATGGAAATAAAAATCAACTGTTCCCAAGGGGTTCTTTGTTGAATGTCATTCAATTCTTATGAATTGTAAGGGCACTTTCTTTCCTAGGTGTCACTGTAATTTGTGAGAACTAAAATAGCTCATATTCTCTAGAGTCCCTAGATTCCCTAGGTTCTAGCCCAGATTTTAGCAAGCACATCCTTTTTATATTAATTTCTTTCAGTGGAAGCCAGGAAACATAAACAACAGCTTTTTCCTACCATCAGTTAGAACTCTACTTAGCTAACCAACATTTATTTCTTGTGATTAACTCTTTCCATATTTGGAGTCAAATCCATGACACTTCTGTGACTAGGAATCTTCACTGCTACGTTATATGGGATGCTAAAAGCTCGCTCATATTTATCTTGGAATCAGGACTTAAATTCTTCAATTACATGTATTCGGTAGCTGCGTTGGTCTGAGACGAAAAGAAATGCAAAGCTCTAGAACTCTTGGTTCAGAGATAATACCTTATATTAGACCAACTAAGAAATCTCAGAAAAAAAAATCTTTTTCTACAAGCTTTCAGGCGCACGCACGTTTCCTCAGGCTGAGGAAGAATTAAAGATGGTAAAAAGTCCCTATAGATAGAAAATTATTTAAACATCATTGCTCAGCAACAAGAAAGATTTCTACACCTCCCTACTTTTCTGCCATCTGACACCACCAGAGAGGAATCGTGCCTTATCTGAACATCAAAGAGCAACTCACAAAGACACTCTCATGAACCCAGAGGAACAGACTTCCACCTTCAGCTTCCTCTGTGAAAAAATGACGTTTATTTTCTATCTACGGGGACTTTTTACCATCTTTAATTTTCCCTGAGTCTTAGGAAGTGTGTGTGCCTGAAAGCTTGCAGAAAAAGATTTTTTTTTTCACTTTCTTACTTGGTCTAGTAAGAGGTACTCTCCCTGAACCAAGAGTTCTAGAGTTTTGCATTTCTTCAAGTAGATATTGTAAGCAATGTTCCCTCTAAGAAGTAGCGGTCCGTGAGCATGCCGCTTCAGTCCTGCCTCCCCCTTTTGGTATGGTGTGGGACCCTGACAAAAGGTAAGCTCCTCACTCTTCGCCTGGGGCAGGCAGTGGAGCCTTGGGGACTGGAGGCTGGACTCTGGAGCCTGGGGGCAGGGGCTGGAGCCTGGGCATCTGGAGGCTGGGGGGCTGGAGCCTGCCTGCCCCAAGTGAGGCTCTGCTCGGGGCTGGAGGCTGGCACAGGCTCTGGGAAACTGCTCCATTCTCCTGCATTGCCTCAGGGAGTCAGGAGGCATGTGGCATCAGGGCCAGGGAGTGGAGCACATCCCAGAGCCTGCGGAGCAGTTCCCTGGGGCCAGCAGAACTCGTGCCAGCCCCCACCCCAGCCTCCATCCCTGCTTTGCCTCACCTCAGGGAGGAGCCACTGCCTGCCCTGAGTGAGGTTCCTCCAACTCTGCAGAACTGCTCTGTAGGCTCCATCAGCTCCGGGAAGTGCTACACTCCCCAGCCCTGACTCCACGCGTGTCCTCGCTCCCCTAGGCAATGCAGGGGAGCGGAGCACTTCCCCAGAGCTGGCGAGCCCACGTCAGCCCCTGCCTCTGCCTAGGGGAAGAGCTTACCTTTACTACGTGTCCCACACTGCAGCCCAGCTCCATTCCCGGCAGGTGTGCAACCTGAAAATATTCTGTAAAAATGAGGCAGGGAAATTCTACACAATGGACTCACAACCACACAACCTTTATTCCAGCCACCCTAGGCACTGATTGAAGCAGGGGCCTATGGAAAAACTACTGTGAACTAATGTAATTAAAGATGATTGCAATACCCTATCTTCACTGTGTTGTCTGTCCTAGCCCCAATATTCCATGTACCGCACACAAAGGGTGCCTCCACCACTTGTGGCATGGGTGCCACAGGTCAGTCACCCCTGTTCTAATCTCACCCAGTGCCATGAATATTTTAGTGTACTCTCCCAACTGGGAAAAAAGTACCTAGAATCCAAACTTTATGTGGGACCATTGTGAGTTATCAGCTTAGCTCAGAACTTTAAGCGTGCAGCACAGACAACCACCTCTTAAACAACCTGAAAAGCAGTTAGCAATTGCATGTGTTTTACCTCTGTGTTAATGAGGTATTAAAGAGGAATGTAGTGAACTGTTTGTGCTGGGTTTCTTTCGCTGACAGCAGTAGAAATTCTGGGTTCTTGGGTTCAATTTTTAGTCCTGTGAGGAAGTTTATGCTAGTAGTTATTAAGCCTATGTGAAGTGGCTAGTATTCACTTCAGATTCGGCTGATTTGGGGGGCAGTGATTCAATTCAGTGACTCAAATCACTGTCCCGAATCGATTTGGCCATATCTGATTCAGAGATTTGGCTGCTGCCAAATCAGCTGAATCTCCAAATCACCCAGGCCCCATCTCCTGCCCACTATCAAAGTCTCTCCTTCCCGCCCCAGCTTCCGGCTCTTTGGAAAAAAAAAAGCTCACACTCACCAGATCCTGCCCTGTGGGGGTTGAGACCCACTGCCCCTCATTGCCCCATGCCACATGAGGGCGCTCTGTCCATGAGCTCCCAGAATCTTGCCCACTCCCCCACCATCCCCCCATGGCTGCCCCACCCACCCCAGCTCCCGGTGCTCAAAAAAAGCAGAGAAAAAAGCCCTGACTCACCGGATCCTGCCCAGCGCGGAGGTGATCCCCACTGCCTCATGGTGTCCCAGGCTGCTTGGGGGACTGTGCATGAGCCCGAACAATCCCCAAGGCCGCTGGTGAGTTCAGGAATTTTGGGTTTTTTTCTTAAAGGGCAAGAGCTGGGGCTGGTAGGGCAGCCATGGTGGGGGCTGGGAGAGTGGGTGGGAGTTGGGAGGCTCATAGCAGAGCCCCCCACACAGCATGGAGAAGTGGAGGACAGTGGGGATCACCCCCCTGCCTGAAAGCACCCGGTGAGTGGGGGCTATTTTTAAACAAGCAGGAGCCAGGGTAGGCAGGGCAGACATGGGGGGTTGGGACAGCAGGCGGGAGTCCGGGGGTGCTTGGGGAGGCTGAGGTAGCAGGCAGAGGATGGGGCCTGGCGGGGGTCCCCTATGGTCCCTTTCCCACTCTTCGAGCCCTGCCTCCCCTACCCCCTAGCTACCAGCTTCGAGTCTGGGCACAGCTCCACACTGCAGCTGGTCGGGACTGCCCAAATTGCCAAAGATCTCTGAATCTTTTCCAAGTTGATTCAGAGAACTTTGAATCAATTTGGACCTTTTAATTGGTCCCCCGATTTGAATTTGGATTCAGAGATTCAATCACTGATTCAGGCCGAATCTCCTCCAAATTGAAGCAGCACCTGAAGCTTCTCACAGCCCTAGTAGTTAGATAACCTTCAACTCATGTAAGTTTATTCACCCCTTCTACTTACTAATCAGGCCACTGAAATTCCTGTCTATTAATCTCTCCTTTTCTCCTCTCTCTTGCATCCAGTCACCATTTGCCAGTTCCATAGGAGAGGTTACTGCTATGCACCCTCTTGGAGGCAGGCCAAGTTCTACACAGGGTACAATTTTCTGAGGTTTGTGATATTACATGGCTGCTTAAATCTGTAATGGATGGAATATTTACAGATTTAGCTGCAATTTAGCTGGTCAATTCAATTCCTTGGTTTTTAATTCTTTGTTTTAAAAACCTCGGTGGGTGTGTCTACATGAGACATTTACTGTAGAGCTGGCTAATTAGTTCCACAGTGAAATGTCACCATCTACATGTGTGATTCTGTTAGGTTGCAGTAGACTAACAAACACTGCCACAGGGTAGTCCAGATAAACCCTTGTTTTGTGCCCTACAGCACACATGTAGACAGTGACTGAGCTAGCTGGCACACAAGAGTGCTTCAGTATGGAGCTAGCCGACAGGAAGCCCCCATGCTGAAGCATCTTCATGACCTAGCCAGCCCCTCCACAGGATGTGGAGCCCAGTCAGAAAACCCCAGGCTGGCAGAAAACCAAGGGGTTATCCTGCCAGCCCATGACTACTCCAACCAGCCTCCATGTGCGGTGGGGGGCTGGCTGAGGCACAAGTAGTCCCCACACTGAATCACTCTCATGCCTCAGTGAGCACCCCCCTACTCCCCCCCCACCCTGCAGTACATGGAGCCAGGTCGGAGCAGCCCTGACCTGGCAGGCTGACCTCCTGGGTCTCCTGTCCATTCAGGCTGCTGCAACCCAGCTCCATGTGCCATGCACAAATAAACTCCAGAGCAATAAGCTTCAGTTTATTCATATGCATTAATTACCCTTGTAGACATGCCCAAGAGATATCAGCTCCCTCTAGAAGTAGTCCTACTGATGTCTAGCAGAAACAAGAAAATCAAAGTGGTTCTGTCTGCTCTTCATGGTGGCTGCTAAGACTGCATTGCAATTCTAACAAATGCTGTTTATTGCTAATGGAATATAGGAATTAGTCATTGTCATTCTAAAACTGTCAAAATGGACATAAAACGAATGACCTGCTTCTTGGTTATGTTTTATGTTCTGTGATTCTTGCTCAATTTGCTAAATATGAAAGGTTTTTTGTATATTTAACAGTTCATTAGTTGAAAATTAACTGTATAATATTTCAGTAAATAAAGATTTCTAGCTAGCATCCACCGACTTCATCAGCTGTTTACTTAATAGACATACTTTTAAAAACATTGTTTGTTTTACTCAAACCAAAGCATTGCTCAGACTAATCATTAAAAATGTCCTGTGTCCCTGACAGCATAGGGTAACCAAGTAAAAAAAAAAAAGAGAGTGGGGGGGGAGAGAGAGTTTCAAACACTATTTCAAATGAACTGTATATGGCAATTGAATCCTACGTTTGAGCAGAGAAGCCTAACAAGGTTAGGTAATGGTATAAACAAACTAACGAGCGTATTTATTATTGCTGCTCATCTCCTAAGTCAATAGCAGCAATGTGATTAAATAATTGAACTGTCTCACCTCATGCAGGGAGCAGAATTCCAAGAGGAGTAATTAATTTTAAACCGGGCATGAAAAGGAATGCAGAATCGAGCAAGTGTACCAGGCATATTGAGAACATTCACAGGATTTCTGCCCCTAATAATACAAGTTATATAAGCAACAGATCAAATAAACAAATCAAATAAACTGGCCTGCCACTTAATGGTTCCTTCACTGGAATGGATTGGCTGATAGCGTCACCCTCTACAAGACCTCCCAACCTTTTCTGTCCTATTGTCCGTCTTTTCCTCTCTTGAATAGTTCTGAGTGAGGTTGCAAGCCACAGGTCCTAGCAGGGTCTGCTGTATAGAGCACAAAGGTAACTAACCAAGGCAGGTCTTGTGCAATAGGCTGAAATTATATGCCATTTTTTCAATAAACATGTCTACAATTAGGTGTTTGTGCCTTGTGTTTAGGCGTTTGATGTTAGAACTATCTTACCTCAAAATGAATCGAAGGATAAAACATTCTCAAATACTAAATACTTATTAGTCCAGAGATGAACAACTGCTCTGTTCAGCATTGGGATCTTTGTCTTAGATGCTTTACTTTCTCAAGACTGGAGTAGCAAGGATGAATTTGCTTCATGTCCTTTTGGCAGCTGAGCAGATTGTCTCATCTTTTGAAAGAGACTGGGGATTAGCAGGAATACACGAGAATACTGTTAGGGAAATTCTCAGCAGCAGCCCTGCCTGCCAAGGCTAAAATAGCTTTTCTGCAGCTCAGCTGTGCAAGGATCTAAGGTCTAGATACACCAAAGGGTATACCATTATCAGAACCTCTAACCAACACTTTAAATCCTCAATTCCACTCTCCTGGGGTTGTCAACTGGAGGTGCTTAGGGACAAATTTAAAAAGGACTCTAAATCTAAAGGAACAATCATACAATGTCCTTCTCAGCCACCTAAACTCCACAGGCAGTTAAGTTTTTTATCTGCCAATTCCCAAGTTGTTTGATAGCTCTACATCCCCCCCATGCACAGAGTTTGCCCAGTTTTGATGGGTATAAATAGCTCAGCACCTTGTTCATGCTACTGTTTTCTTTGAAAAAAAGGCTAGAGTATGGCATAGTGGGCAAAGCGTTCGCTCAGGAGTAACAGGACCCCTACCCCATTATTAAGGGGTGGAGGAAGCCAGCAGATCAGCACTATCCTGTTAACAGTCTCATACTTACAGAGGGCGCCTTAAGTAAAACAGACACCTGCCCCAGCTACAAATAGTGATTGGAAAGCTTAGGGCAGAAGTAGAAGGTCAGGTCACCCAAAAGGAGTCATAAGGCCCAGGATCTGGCTCAGTCAGGCTGTAGGAGTCAGAGGCGGCAGATTTCCCAGGCATAACTCCCCTAGGTGGCCTACAGGGGAAAGAGTCTGTAACACAGAAGGATGCAAGGGACCCTGCACCTGAAGTAGCAAAACCTAAGTACCTCTGACCTTGTGTTTAGTGCTACAGCTGGGCAAAATTAACTATGACAGGAAAGCATTTTGTTTGGTAATCCTTGTGTTTTGAGAGCAGATGTTTGTGCTTTTCATTTACATTTAAACTGGAGGATCAGAGGGGTAGGGGGTAGATTGGAGGCTACTGGAGTGTCGCAGAGACACCCAAATCAAAACGCTTCTGGGGCCCTGAACCGAGGGGTGCTGAGACTGGGCAGGAGTCCAAATATGTCGAAAGGGAAGACTGGCATGTCAGAGGACTGGACATCTGACGGCAAGGACTAAGAAGCATAATTCCTATCCTCACAAGAGACCTAGAATCTGTGAGGGTTAGAATTGGAACCAAAGAACCTAGAGTCCTGGTGCAGTGGGCCCCAAGCAGCAGGACCTGATCAGATTGAAAGTGAGCCAAGGCCAGAAGGGTCTGAGTTCGGACAAGGATGTACCCCAGAACCTACATTTGCCTCCTGGGGGAAGCCTACCTATGAAACTATAACATCAAGTCATGGCAGGTAAGATAACCATGAGGGGGAAGGACCTAGAGAGTCTAGAGGGAAGGGTGAGGGGGTAGTGACAAGCCAAGCCAGGAACCTTGAAACACCATAACTGAACATTTTTCATTATACCATTAAGGTATGAGATTCCTTAATTTAATTTTTTTCTCATCCTGAGCCTTTCTTCAGGGAGATTATCCTAACCTCAAAGCTATCCATTATTTTTTGTGGGACCAATTTCTTAACTATCTTGACGTTGAGATACTCTGCAGAAAAAATTAGACTTGTGCCAAAAAGCACAAAAATGTGTGTCTAACTGTAGCCTAGGGATGACAGCAGTCAGCTGGGAAAAAGGAGACCTAGTTCTGATCCTTGTTTCAAGGACTGTTTTTTCCATTATGCATTTAACAGTCACTATATTAAAATATCAAAGCAATTGTTAGAAGAGGGACCAGAACCCAGTACCTCACTCTTTTCAATTAATGCTATAAGGTCTAAACTACAAAGTCATGCTTTCAACTACATACTCTCACTTGCTACAGCCCAAAAAACTCTTAGTCAAAAAAATCTTGGGTGGAATGTGTCACTGTCACAGGGCAGTAAAGTGCCTGCCCTTTTAAGAGCAGAAAAACTGCCTAGGGAGAGGGCCCTAGGAACCAGGCAGAAACACCACAGGTATAGGTGACTGTGGCAGCAGGCTAACAAGGAAATTAGCCTGCACCTGCACCCAGTCAGCTGACTGGAAAAAGGCAGGGCCCTGGGCACATATAAACCCACAGGGCTGAGGCCAGTAGGGGTTAATTCTCTAGCAATAGCCAGGGGAAGAAGAATTGCCTAGAGATGCTGTAGCCACTTAATACGCTGTTTATAGGACTAATGGGGCTCCAGGATCTCACCAGGTACCCTGGGCTACAAGGCACTTAATGCTTGAGGAGGAAGTTTGACTCTTTTAAAGGGACAGAGAGCACCCTGCACTGGTTGTATTATGTTTTTGCCCAGGGATTCATATTTTGGCTGTTGTTTATAAACCGGTGGACTAGACTGAGGCTACTGGGGAGGCGGAGGCCTTGGTGGGGCACACTACAGTGTGGAGAGCCCAGTGTCAGCAGGTGCAGTACCAGTGTGGGTGCAGAGACAGGGATGTGGAGAGCCCAGTGATGAAGAAGAGGCTAAGCTATATCAAGGCCTCAGAGGGACAGCATTTGAATACCATCTGTGAGGCATGGGGCATGGTAAAGGGGTGATTTTGGAGCCACACATTTAGCCCATAAGGCAGAGGGTGTCCTGTGAGCTATCCATTTTGAACGGGACCAAAAAGGGGGTCCATCAGGACTGTGTCCAAACATAAATTCAAGGGCAGCCTCCCTACTTATTATAATTACCAGCAAGACATGGCAGGTGAGAAAAAGAGTACCTGTTGGACAAGATTGGCACAGTCATGGAGCCCTAGGGGCATCATGGCCATCCCTGGGGACCCCATGCCATAAGTCACCTTGGGTGAAGCCATATCCTAATTGTTTAGGGTACTCTGTGAGTTTGAATTGCATCAAGTAGAGAAGGGGTTTGAATTCAAATGTGGGAGAGTTTATTTAATGAATCCTCTTTAAAGGTAGATAGGAAAGAACTCTGCATTTTTTTTAAAAAGATGTACACTCATTTAATAGCCTACAAGCCCAGTCTTGAACTCATAGTCGCACAGCCCTAGTGGGGATTGCTGCAAGTTGTTCTGATATTGATACTACATAACACATGCATGATAACGTTAGAGATGTTGGTTTCTCCTAATGGTGTATGTGTGCGTGCGTGTGTGCGCACGCATGTACTCACTATTATCAAGCTGACTTAGTCAGCAGTCCCTTTGAACTATAGAGAGCTTAAGAAGGATAGCCACTGGCCAAAGTACTACGTAATAAGAGGTTGTTCACCTATGCATTAACTTGAATTTCTGAGTGGCCTGTCTAGTTGCTAGCTTTATTTCTCTTTCTGTGTCTGCAGGCAAAGACATCTCTATGTTTTTTGGGTAAGGGCATTAGCAGTCCGTACACGCAACTAAGTTGACTTAACGTGACTTAACTAAGTCCACTTAAGATAAGTCATATCAGAGCTTTTGCACATACAGCTCCTTGACGTGGTAGCAGTCATTTTGTGAACCCTCTCCTGCAGTAGCCCCTGGCCACCAGCTAGGGGTCTCTGCAGGCTGTAGCCAAGGAATCTGGGCTGCCCCAGCCTTGAACCTGTCAACCAGAGCAGCCCAACCCCTCCTCCCACCAACATCATAAAGAACAGAGCCCAGACCAGCTGGAGCCAGCTGCTGAAGCCAGGAGTCTATACTGTTAGCCCAAGCCTCTCTGCTGATTTTGCATCTTTTTTCATACTACACAGAGTTATCCCTGCTTGGCAGTCCTCTATGTGGCCTTCCTGCCACCCCTTCATGCCTGCCCAGAATTCTAGGAGTACCCCATGGTACTGGTGCTGGTCCCCTTTCTCTACCCCCGACCCCCAGACCATATCCTTTTCTGCAAGCTGCGTTCAACTCCCTGGAACACTCTGCTCAGAGACTCTGCTGAATGACCTGCAGCACCTCCAGGACAAGCAGAGGAGCCACTTGCATAGCCAGCCTGTCCTAGTATCAACAGGCGAAAGGTGGGGATGCTCTGGTAAATAGGTCACAATGCCAACCCATGATGCAGGGTGCAGGCACTACTGTCCCCACCCCAGGAAAGTCTACTCCCTTCTACTGTATCACCCACCATGACTCTGGAAAAATAGAAGAGATGGCAATAGCCATGGATGGAGTCATCAGGAGGGGGAAAGTATACAGAAGCAGAGACTTGAGAGCAATAAAGGGTTCTCCATCCCTGAAAAGAGTTCCCTGACAAAGCCCCCTCCGCCCCCCCACAAAAAGAGAGCCCAAGACCCCATGGACAGAGGGCATACCACTAGCTCATTCAATCCACCCCACTGTGCAGGGTGGGCCTCAGCCTCCAACTTCCAGACTGCTGACATTCAAGAGAGAACTTCAAAGTACAGCTCACCTCCTGGCTAGAGGTACCTTGACTCTGATGACAGCCCAAGGATTAGTAGCTATAGAATTGCTTGTATTATTCCTTTCTGTTATCACTGTGTATCAATAAATTTGCCTATTATCGAATGGAAAGGTTGTGGTCAGTATGAGGGTTTTGGGTCCCCATGGAACAAGTCATCTGGGTCCTAAATCCAGTGCCAACAACCCAGGGCTGGTAGCATCTGGCCTTTGTGTGCCTGTGTGCCTTTAAGAGCCTCAGTATATGGCTCTAGGCAGTGCAGGTGCTGGAGTAAGGAAGCGATTGCCCCAGAGGCTCATGGGAATGAGAGAACAAGTTAAGTCAACTGAAGTTGATTTATAGTCAACATAATACAATTCAAGATAAATGCAGCACAAGATGATACACCTCCTGAGGTGTATTAAGTCACCTCTGCCCCATGTGTGTGTACACTCTGACATCTAAGTTGACATAACTTTAAGTCGACCTAAAAGTCAGAAAGTTAGTACATATCTACAGACACTAGAACACTGAAATGATACAGAACATGTATTTTATTTTTATCTACAGATTTAAATAAATTAATAGCCTACCAGCAGCCACTCTTCAATGATTAATTCAGTCAAAACTTACTATACCTGAATACTGAAATGCCAAAGATACCCTACTGTTTTCTACTGTCCCTCCAGTGGTTCTCCCCAAAGACCTGAAAAGAAAAAAGAGTTTCAAATAGTGCAGCATAAACCTTTAACTATATCAACATTAAATATATTGGTGCTATATGTTTGGCTGCTAGTATTTAACTTTGTAAGCTAAGCTCTACCATAAGGTTGCCACTGGGCCTATTAGTTTTAAGGGACATTACAAATAATCCTGAGGCTCTAGGGAATTGTGGTTTAATAAGCTTCCTTGTTTATTGAGCAGTTTATACTGGTATGAGTTTGTTAATAACATTCTTGGGTAAATCCAAACTCTTGCCTAAGACCATGTCTTTGCAATCCAGAAGAGGACTTACAAAACCAGCCTGAGTGTTCTATGACAATGGGAAAATATGATAGCTTTCACTTTAGTGTGTACAATTTTTGTAAATTTAGTGTGACATATTTGCTTTTCTGTGAGATGCAAAAGCTTTGAAAATATGCCCACTAATCCCATGCATGCCATCCTGAGAAGGATGATATTTTTGTTCCCAAGGAAAGCAAAAGGGAACCAGATTACTGTTGATATCTTTTTCCCTTTTCTGACTCTCATACTCATAAAGAGAGCCGGTTCTCAGTAGGGTAATTCTGAAAAGCATATATGTTTGATCCTAATCAGTCAAAATGGAGATGCTCAGACTGGTCTAGAACAGGAGAATAGGAGGTAATTCAGAGTTGGGATGATGTCATCGAGCAACAAACTGGCTAAATAGATGAAATGCTACATTTACCTGAGAGAACATACAGTGCAGTATCTGGGCCCCAGTACTCAAGAACATAATGTCGCTTTTCCTATCACTTGAAAAGGGGTGCAGGGAAAGGGCCAGAAAAAAGGCTTCTGGAGAGAAGCAAAAGAGATGTTGGATGGGTAGAAATGTGTTCATGGGCAGATTTAGAATTTTGAAAAGGGGGGTGCAGATGGTGCAATGCCTTATATAAAATACAACACACATTTTTCTCCAAGGAACTAGAAGGTTTAATAATAAGTGAGGTGCTGAGGGCTATAACATTCAGCTTAAAATTGAAGCAAAATTAATATAACTTTATTGGAATGAGCACTAATTTGCTATATAATTTATTGTGTAATAAAAATGCAACAAATTAGGCAAAAAAAAAATCAAGATGTTGTTTCTTTAGTCCTACAGTCATTAGAATGCAATGGACACTTCTCTTTTTTCAGATTTATAAAACAAAACCTAGCCTTCCTGAGTGTCTTGACAGTGCATCAATGGTTTGTAGGTCTGGGATGTAGGACCTACATTTGTAGGAGCAGCTAACAGACAGCAGAGTTGTAGAAGAAAGGGTAGCTTGATTAGTGGGACATCAAGACTATTAAAAAGAAGGGGTCATTAACAACTGTGAAATTAAGAGTTTAGAAAGAATCGGGTAATTATAATGAGCCCTGAGGTCACTGAATCACAGAATCATAGAAAATTAGGGTTGGAAGTGACCTCAGGAGGTCAACTAGTCCAACTCCCTGCTCAAAGCAGGACAATCCCCAGTTAGATCATCCCAGAAAAGGCTTTCTCTAGCCAGGTCTTAAAAATCTACAGGGATGCAGATTCCATAATCTCTCTGGGTAACCTGTTTCTGTAATTTACTAGCCTCTTAGTGAGAGAGTTTTTCATGATATCTAACCTAAACTTCCCTTGCTGCAACTTGAGACCATTGCTCCTTCTTCTGTCATCTGCTACCACTGAGAACAGTCTACCTCCATTCTCTTTGGAACCACCCTTCAGGTAGCTGAAGGCTGCTCTTAAATACCCTCCTCATTCTTCTCTTCTACAGACTAAATAAACCCACTTCCCTCAGTTTCTCCTCCATAAGTCATGTGCCCCAGCCCCCTGACCATTTTCATTGCCCTCCACTACACTTTCAATTAGTCCATATCTTTCTCTGCAGTAAGGGACCTGAAACTGGACCTAGTACTCCAGAAGTGGACTCACCAGTGCTAAATAGAGGGGAAGAATCGCTTCCCTCAAACTGCTGGCAACACTCTTACTCATGCAACTTGGTATGCTGTTAGCCTTCTTTGCAACAAGGGCACATTGTTGGCTCATATTCAGCTTCTTGTCCACCGTAACTCACAGATCCTTTTCTGCAGAATTGCTGTTTAGTTGGTTGGTCCCCTGCCTGTAGTGGTTGATGGAATTAGTTCTGTCCTAAATATAGGACTTGTCCTTATTGAACCTCATGAGATTTCTTTTGGTCTAATCCTCCAATTCATCAAGGTCTCTCTGAATCCTAGCCCAGCCCTCCGGCATATCTACTCCCCTGAGCTTGGTGTCATCTACAGACTTGTTGTCATCTACAAACTAAGGGTGCACTCTATCCTGTCTTCCGTTCATCTTGTATTGATGAATATATTGAACAAAACTGGCCCCAGAACTAACCCGTTAGGCACTCCACTTGACACCAGCTGCCAATTAGACATTGAACCATTTATTACTGCTCTCTAAGCCCAATGATTCAGTCAGTTGTCTACCAACCTTACAGTCCATTCATGCAACCTGTACTTCATCAGCTTACTTGCAAGACCATTGTGGGAGATTATATCATGGTAAAGTCAGGCTATATTATGTCTACAATGCCAGTCATCTTGTCACAGAAGGCAACCAGGTTGGACAGACATGACTTGCCCTTGGTGAATCCATGCAGACTGTTCCTAATTACCTTCTTCTCCAAGTGCTTAGCAATGGATTCTGTGAGAATCTGCTCCATGTTTTTTTCCAAAGACTGAGGTGAGGCTGGCAGGTCTATAATTCCCTGCATCCTCCTTCTTCCCTTTCTTAAAGACGGCAAATATATTTGCCTCTTTCCAATCATCCTGGACCTATCCCAACCACCATGAGTTTCAAATATGATGACTAGTGGCTCTGCAATGACATTGACCACCTCTCTCAACACCTTTAGGTGCATTTCATTTGGCTCCATGGACTTGTACTCATACAGCTTTTCTAAACAGCCCCTAATTTATTCTTGTGCCACTCTTGGCTGCTTACCTCCTCCCAAACTGTGCTGCCAGGTGCAGTAGTCTGGGAGCTGACCTTACCTGTGAAGAATGAAGTGAAAAAGACATTGAGGATTCAGCCTTTTCTGCATCCTCTGTCACTAGATTGCCTCCCCCATTCAGTAAAGGGCACACACTTTCCCTGATCCTCCTCTTGTTGCTGATATACTTGTAGCAATCCCTCATCCTTTCCTAGCTGCAACTCCAAGTGTGTTTTGGCCTTCCTGATTGGAAGCAAGTTCCTCACTCCTGCCTGAATAGAAGTGCTGCTGCCATTCTTAAGCAGCTGGTTTTAAAACTTTGGGTGGACCAGAAATCAAAATGCACCATGGCATGTCACCTGAATCTGCTCCTGTATGTGGTAATAAACAGTATTTTCATTTTAAGTTTTAGGATTTTTTTTAAACTGCTTGTTTCTGTTGGCATCATAAGGCTCATGAAATATGCGTAAAGTTCTCTCCAACAGAATAGATGTTACTGTGGTACGTTTCTCCTTAAACCTCCCACCAACTTAGTGGTCTTCTTCATGCAAATTTGTCTGATGGAGAACTAAAGTCTTTATGTGTGCATGAATTCCTTCATTTATTCTTGGAATGAAAGTCCATAAGGACTGAATTTTTTTTCTCAGCTCTAGTAAATAGGAGTGAAAACATAAAAAGCCAGATTCAGATACTTTGTCACTCCAAGTGTGAAGCTTTTATAGAATGCTACCCATCAACCTATCACATATGCTTGCATACCGTACTCTTCTTTCCCCAAAAAATCAGATCTCCAAAATTGGTGTGCATGTCTTAAGTGAGCAAGTTAGTTAATTTCTGCACTGGAATTGCAGTCATATTAGTGTCCCAATACTTCAGTGAACTCTGCTTCTCTCCCAACCTAGGAAAGGCAGAGTCTGGTCTTCAGAATCATAGCTTTAAATTTGTCACACCTATTACTGACTTGATAGTAGGTTTTGGCTGAGCAATAAAAAGGTGCTGTGCAGTTGACAGGAGCTGCCACAGGGTTAAAACTGTAGTTTATAACAAGCTGCCAGACTGAGTGGTGTGGAGGAGCCTTCTCCATCCATCACGCCCATCCAGGATTCAGACATGTTGAGCCCCTTCTGTGGTAATAAAGACTCAGAAGATTTTTTTTTTCTCTTTGTTCTTCCTTCAAAAAACAAGGTGCACGCCTTTATTTAGGGGCATGTGGTATATGAGAAAATATGGTATTTGATATCCTAGTATTTAGTAGCCCATTTGGACTCTAGTACAGAGTATGGGAACACTCTATCAGTAGGAACCTGGACCGCATACTAATACAATGTGAGATGGCTTTGTTTGCTGCTGACTGTGCATCATCCCTTTATGAGGATAAGTGGAAGTCTTCATGTTCTGTTTCTTTTAAGCTAAGTACCATTATGTTTCTACTTCATTTTACCCCTTTTAATTTAATATTTTATTTATGGTAGTGTTAGAGTGATGTTGTAGCTGTGAGTGTCCAGGAATTGAGAGGCAAGGATTTTTGAGGGAGAGATCTTCTATTGGACCAATTGCACAGGATAGAGTTGGAGCTAGAGAATCTCTTTCACGTGAGACCTTAAGAAGAATGTGTTGTACTCAAAAGCTTGTAAAAGCTATCCCAACTATGCAGTTGATCCAATAAAAGATATCACTCTAAAAAAAATCCTTGCCTCTCACATTTATTTAGATATAAACTTAGAAATAAAATATTAATTCCAAATGTTGGGATTACTGCTGTAACCCTACACTAGCATTTTCCAGGCTGATAGCCAAACAAGTGGAAAAGATGATCTATATGGATTGCTACAACATCAAGAATATTTAAATCTTGCTCTTCTGTATGGAAAATAATGTAAGAGATGGAGAATATTTTATATGGGCATAGAAAAGGAAGACTGGGTTTATGCTTCTGAAGTAAAATTTCTCCCTGTTAGGAAGTCTCTGCAGTGTTCACTGTGGGTGCCCCCAGAAAAGCACCAAATACTTTTCTTTTGGACAGGTGTAATTCTGTTCTCATAACAGTTCAGTTCCATCGTTTTAGGAAGATAGTGTTCTGCTCACCAATTTGATCATCAGTCGTTATGGATTCTACAACTATAGAATATCAAAAGATGCTGAAACTCTTAAAATAGAACTGTTATCTGAATGATTTTAAAGTGACATAAGTATAACAAAAATACTGTTGCTTTAACCTTGCTTCATTCGGGATCAAGGTTAGGGTGATGTACCTTGCTTAGGGTGCGTCTACATAAGACTTATTAATGCTCCTTAGTCTGTTTACTGTGCAGTAAGTGCACAAGTCTACACATATATACCCTTGCTGCACATTAAAAATGGATAATCATGACTAAATTTGTAAATGCAAGTATCTTGACTAGTTAATGCACATGTAGACATGATTCAGCAATAACTTTAGTGCACCTGCTGCCACGGCTCCAGACCTGCTCCCCACCTCTGCCCCTGCAGAGCACCTTCATTGCTGTGCTGCTGCCCACCCTATGGCGCCCAGGCTCAGGGCATGTCGGGCGCCCAGACAACTTGGGGAAGGGGCTGGCCACATCCCTGCTCTCCTCACTGGGGGCCTCCCTGAGGAGTGTCCTGGGTCTGGGCCCTGCCCCCGTAGCGCTGTGCTCTGAGGAGTGTGTGAAGAGCTGTCTGTGCAGGCTGAGGGGTGCTGAGGCACAACACCCTGCTGCTGCTGGGCTTGCTGGTGCTGCAGGCACCCCTGGAGCTCAGGGTCTGGAACCAGGAGCATAATGGCACAGAGGGCAAGCCTGGGCTGCCCCATAATCTCTGCCACCACTTGGAGGGCTACTTGTGGTAGCACTAATCCCTCCCTGCCCCCTGCTTCGGAGGGGAACATCGCTGCTGGCATCAGTACCATCTTCGGGAAGTTAGAGACCCGTGCCTGCCCAGCTGTGGGATCACAGTCTGCTGAATAAAGTGCTGAATAAAGTTCTGAGCTGTGTCTTGCCTCTCTGCGTGCTGTAGTGAGGAAAAGCCAGGGCCAGGGAAGTGAGTAATGGCCAGGCAAGGAGCGGGGGAAGGGTCCAGGGGCAGGGGAAGGGTCTAGAAATGTGGACAGAAGGAGGGGTGGAAACTGGGAGGGCCTCCCCGCAGTGAGGGAGTTACCATGTGTCCAGGGCTGGTGAGGGTGGAGGCTCAGCATGGGCCTCCTCATAGGCACAAGCAACCGGCTGGCCGTGCCGTGTGTCTGAGGCCCACAGTGCGTGGTAGGCCAGTTCCCAGCCCGAGCTCCCCCTGGGAAGGAGCTAGCACCATTGGCAGCCGGGGTGATCTATCCAGGGGAACCATGAGGTCTGCAGTTGTCCTGGGGATGGCACAGGACCCACAAGGCTTCTTTGCGGCGTGTCCCAAAGCACAAAATGCCTGCAGGCTTTTAGAGCCTGCAGCTAATGGCTGCCAGAGAACAGCCCAGCTCTAGGGCAGGAGAGGCTCCCAGCTAGGAACCCTGGGGCTGGCCTTAGGCTGCCCCCTAGTGGCAGGGCAGACCCCCCCCCAAAAAACAACCCAACCCTTTATTTCCCTCACCTCCCTCGCTGCATCCCTTCCCTTCAACGCGGAGCCCCGTCCCCTCTCTCCCCACCCAGAGTGAACAACCAACTGCCCCTCCACTTTACAGTGTCAAAACTATTTACCACATGTATTTTTCCATCCCATAGTGGGGGGCCATGGGGTGGAGGGGCTTACCGAGCAGAGCTCAGGGCAGGTGCCTAGCCCCCCAGCCTCGGGCTGCTTCCCATGGGCCCAGGGGCTGCAACAACCCCAGCAGGTAATGGCCCCCTGGGACAGCGCTTCCTGAAGGTGGGTGGCTCCCACTCCAGCTGCCCCAGTGCAGGGCCAGCACCCATGTGAGGCATGTCTGAGTCTTAGGGCATGTGCTGTAGGGGAGAGCAGTGGGGCTGGGTCCAGGTAGGTGGTGGCAGGTCTGAGGACCCCTTTCAGGCCCAGGCAGGGAACTGCTGCGGGGAAGTGGGCAGGACCCAGGGGCCCTGTGGGGCCATGGATGGGGGCCAGGCAGTCAGGGGCATAGAAACAGAATTGCTAGGCCTGGGATGGTGTCCAGGGTCCAGTGGTCAGCAACCTTGGCTTCCACTGCTTGGGCCTGGAGGGGTCCCTGCTCCCAAAGCAGCTCAATGCACTCCTGCTCCAGGGTCCTCATGTGTGCCCAGTGCTCCCACTGCATCTGGTCCCCACATCGCCTCCCAGGTGATAGCCTCCACCCACCAAGCCTGTTCCCATGCCTTCTGCTCCTCTGCAGCCATCACCAGCTGCTGGCGCAGGACAATCCTATCCAGTGTGCTGCTGGGGCAGCTGGCACATCTGGATAGATCCAGTGCTTGGTGACGGTGACCCAGAGCCCGCTTCCCCACAGGGGCTGGTGGGCTCCCCCCTGCATCCAAATGTTGACCCTGCAAAGAGAAGAGACAGAAGCCTTTTGTGAGAGTTTGTAACATTTCAGAAATAAGACAGTCTTCACTAAGGGCCACGTGCTGCCTGACTTCCGATAAGGCAGGTCAGCCATGCATGGGTGCCCAGGGACCATAGTAAGACATCCAGGTCAGCCTGGGTCCAGGCAGCCTCTGGCCAAGCCCCCCACAGCCTGCTGGGTGCCATACCTTCCCCCATGCCCCCTTCCATGACCAGCAGAAACACAGGATGCTAGTTATTACTGGAAGGGACAGGGACTAGAGCAGCCATGGTGTGGAGAGGCAGGGTGAGCAAGGAGAGAGCTGTCACATGCTGCCACTGTGCTGGGCACATGGTTCTTGGTCAGGGAAGGGGCTAGCTAGGGATCACAGGGAGGGGCTGTGTTTCCAAGATGGCAAGCAAGCACTGGCATCACGTTTTGGCCTCTAAAAATGGTTCCCAAGTGCTAGCAGCTAGGACTAGCCCCTGGAGCTCCCACCAGTGGCCACAGGCACATGGCAGGGCATGTGTAGACACTTGCCAAAAATTGCTTCCTGTACATTAGCTTAACACAGAGTAAATTTTAGTTATGACTAACTACACATGTCGATGCACCTTTACATCACTACAGGGTTATGTTGACATACGGTAAATCAAACAATAACAGCTGATATGGCCTCCAGCTCCCCTTCTCCCTTTAAAGTAATTAAAGAATATTTGTCCAATCCTTGGGTTGAAATAATACTGAAGTTCTGTACTGAGGATAATTGAGGGGATGGGAATAAATGTTCATCGGGGATTAGGCCATCTTTTATTTAGTAAAATAGTAGTGAGGCAATGAGGAGGAGATATTGTGTGGTACTGAGGGCAGAAATTCTGTCCTTGCTTCTGTTTGGAAGGCATCTCATAGTGTCCAAGTCCAAATGGCAGCAAATGGTGACTGGATCTAGGCTATTTTCCATTTTCAGCCCTGGAACCTCATGTGATGGTGTTGGAATTTTTATATTATCTGCCATAATTTCCTGTGATTTTTTTTTCAAATATCTGTTTTAATTCTGTAACCACTGTATGGAAACATTAAGGTAATGCTCTTAAAAGGACCTGTTAATATCAGCCAATACCATTAATGTATATATAATTTCTTCTGTGGTATAAGTTAATTTAATTTCCTAAATTAATATTGGGTACCAATACATTAAAAAAGAGAAGTTTGTTTTGTTTTTTTTTCCTCTCATGTTTAGTAAGACAAAGTGATTTTGAAATACCAGATGTTAAAATGGGTGGAAATGCAGACTGTCCAAAGGCATATTCTGACTGGTTGACTGAGCCTCAGATGTCACTCCTAAGCACAATCTCCCTCTGGTAAACTGCTAGGATCTCATCACTAAAGCAGAACAGAGTGAATATCCATTATGTTAAAAGGATAGGAGGAGAAAAGGCAACACCTTTATCCATTCCTTTCCCCAAAATTTCAACCTGACCTTTCAGAAGCAGATTGGAGATCTCCAGTCATGTTAACTCACTCACTCTGAAAGTTATATTTTTAAACTCTTGATTATTCAAAATTTATCTTTTAGAGAGGTACCCCAGAGGCTCCATAAGTAAGGCTCCATTGAGATTTGGACTTAAAAGCAGGACTTAAACATTAAATCCCTCTGGTAAATGCTTTACATTTTGTCTCCAGATTTAATACACTCATTCTAAATCATCCAATTAAAATATCAAGAGGGGTTTTTTGGTCAGTGAGTTAGCGACTTTTAACAGGGGAAATATTTAAAAATGAAAGTTTCTATACATTGCTTATAGTAGGCTTACAGAGATGTTATAGCCATGATGGTCCACAGAACGTATAAGAGGTTAGGATTCCTTTGCAATACCTTTTATGGGACAAGAGCAGTCTTGAAGAGGCAAAGAGTTTCTTCGAGGCAAGCTAGGGAGAAATGCCATGGTTTGCTGAAAGGTGGAGGGTAAGGGACAGGAGGATGTGGGAAGGGAAGTGAGCCCTCAATGGGAGCCTTCAATGAAATTTTGAGAGGACAGGATTCTTGAGTGTGGTTTTTCAAATGTTAATATGGGAGTACTTGGGATGAATGGAAAATGAGCAAGGGAGCATGGCAGGGGGGAAAGGTTTACAATGGAGTCTGAAGGGACTAAGGGTTGTGTTGAATTTAGAGTAAAGGCTAAGCTGGGGAAAGCCTTATCCCTTAGTCACAATGTGTCGTTGTTACAAAAGGTCCCCATATAGCTTTATTCTAACCTAGACTCAACCTCAACTCTGACCTCAAACTTTTTTCATTAAAGTTCTCTTTCCTTCCTTTTCCTTTTCATGAAGAAATACTGCACGATAGACTTTATCGAGCCAGGTATATCTGAAGACAAGGTGAGGAATTTACACTTTCACTAAGCTCTTCTGAAAGCACCACCCTATATGTCCCTTATAGATTTCATGGACATTTGGGCTGGAGGGACCTCAGGAGGTCATCAAGTCCAGCTCCCTGCCCAAAGGTCAGAAAGTCAGCTAGAGTCAAAGGAACCCAGCAAGATAAGTGTCCAAATGCATATTAAAGGAGTCCAGAGTAGGTGCTTGCATCGCGTCTAGAGGGACCCTATTCCAGGCCTTGGGGGCTCAGACAGTAAAGAAGTTTTTACTTATGGCCAGCCTAAAATGGTCTTGGAGGAGTTTGTGACCATTGGTCCTTGTCATCCCTTGTGGTGCTCTGGTGAAGATATTCCCCCAGATCCGGATGCACACCCCTGATGTACTTATAGGCTACCACTAGGTCACCCCTGAGCCAGAGCCTGCACTTTTCCAGGCTGAAGAGCCCCAGGGCTTTCAGCCTCTCTTCATAAGGCCTATTCTCCTACCCCCTGATCATGTGCATGGCTCTCCTCTGGACGCTCTCAAGCTTCTCCACATCCTTCCTGAATTGTGGAGCCCAGAACTGGATGCAGTACTCCAGCTGCAGCCTCACCAAGGCCGAGTACAGTGGAAGGACGATATCCTAAGATTTACTTGATGTCCCAGGGGATCTGGGATAACAGAGGAACCCCGTGTCAGTAAAGAGCCCCACTTACCCCTGTAGAGCTGGAAGAGCCGGAGGAGGGGCGCACAGCAAAAACTCTGACATGGGTGATCAGCCATGCATATATACAGCTGCAGCAGAGCAACAGGGGTGGAGGATGCTCCCTGGGAGAGAGAAAAAAAGGCCCCGATCAGGCGGCCGGGCGGCGGATGTGAGGAGTTTGGAGGAGCGAGCCCTCATGCAGAGGGGATCAGCCGCCACACCCGGCAGCGAGGAAAACCAGAGGTGGATCTACAGAAGACTCCGAGAGAGCCGGTTGCATAATTGGCAGCAGCACCGGTGAAGAAGCCAGCTATGGAGCCGGCAGGAGGGCCAGCAAGGAGGCTGAGGGCATTATCGACCTGGGAGGTGGCTAGGGACCCACCGATAGCACCGGCAGCAGGACCGGCTGGGAATTCTGCAGCACAGGCGGCCATAGAGGCAATGAGGAAGGCTAGTGCAACGCCGACAAGGGAAAGCAGCAGCTGCGCC
>JAGPOW010000261.1:140115726-140133078 GCA_030014935.1 Caiman crocodilus
GCTTCAATTTATGTTACAGCCCAGGGGCTTGGGTTTTGTTGTTGTTTAAACCGGTGGTTTGGGTGAGGCTGTAAGGGGTTGGAGGAGGCCCCAGGGGAACCCACAGTGGACTGTGAGGACCCCAGTGCCCAGGAGGGTACAGTATATGGGGTGTATAGACCCCAGCCCCAGAGAGGGGTGCTTTGGAAAAGCCCTAGCATGGGCATGGCGAGCCCCGGAGAGGGGGCGTTACTGAGAGGCCGTAGTGTGGGCATGGCGAGCCCCGGAGAGGGGGTAGCACCTACCAAGGCCCAAGGAGAGGGTGGCAGTGCTGAGAAGGCCCCAAAGGAGGGGGCAGCACTGAAAGGCCCTGAGAGAGGGCGACAACACTTGAGAAGGCCCAAAGAGGGGCCAGATTGGGGAAAAGGCCGATATATAACAGATATTCCATCTGCGAGGCTTGGGCTGTGGTCCTGGGGAGGATAGGAGCCACAGATAGTCCCCCCTGGCAACAGGGCAGTACAATGGTAGCCTCCCACTAATTAACATCAAAGCATGGCAGGTGAGAAGGGGGGTGGTTGCCTCAGGGACAGGTGTGTGGGTCATAGTTTAGCCAGGCCCAGAACAGTTACCTGTTACATGGGGTCAAGAAACCCACTCTGAGAAGGGGGAAAAAAAAAAAAGCGGGGTGGTACGTGACAGCAGTACATGCTGCCCAAACGTGGAGCCTAGCTGGCCAGAGCCACACTCCAGCTGCTGCCCAGGTTTCCTGCCATGGCTGCAGCTCCTGGAGGTCCATGGAAGCCCAAGTAAGGCTGCTGGGGCCAACACAGTTACTGGTCCTAGCCTCCCCAACCCCACCTGGGATATCCTGCTGCACACCAGAGCATGTATGGCACAGGCATTCCCCATGGACAAGTGGCAGCAGCACAAGGTGTGCCACTGCTACTTGTTCCCAGAGAAACAAACATTCCCACTTATCTGGCTGTGCCCTAGGAGTTCAGATAAAGTGATGTTTGGTTTATCAGACATGCAGATGAAAGTTGCCTTCTAATGTGCTTTTCTTGATGGGGACAGCTATCAAACCCCATGGACAGGGTGGAACACCCCGTGACAAGATAGCTTTCTTCGATTCTATGTGTAAGGTCATACACTGACTTAAAACAAACTGTCAGGGAAGGTTTTTACTGAACTGTTAAGAACAGTTTCTCAAGCATTGAGACTTCATGTTCAAGCAGCATCTTTCTCCAGCATTGCTTAGCTAGTAGACCAAAAAAATGTGTAGCAGTAGTTTTGTAGTTCAAACCGTCTCTAATATAGAAGTTAAAATGTTTTATGTAATTAAAGATTAGGAAGGAAGCAAATGGGGATTTGGAAGGGAATGATGAGTAGGAAATTTAGAAGAGAAATTATAGAAGTATAAACTACTTGCAACAGTCTAGTGTTGAAGACCTTACTTATAAATCAGCCACTTCTACAATATCTCAAGTACAAAGAAAGGATTTGCAAATCTACTCATTCTAATTTAGGGTTTATTGAAATGATTTATAAATTAATCATAGGAATTACATGTAGATGATAGGATTTATAAACCTAGGAGATGATTATAAAGTATGATGTAGGCTTCTTATATATGGCACAATAGATTTAACTACATTTACAGGCTTGTAAAGCTGTTCCATGCATTAACCAAATCATATGTTTAAAATAACAATTTCTTACTCAAAGCTGTGGATGAAATACCCCTGGGTTTTGTATACTAGAGGTAAGGTAAGACAGAAGTAGCAAAAAGTCAAAGAGAAGATTTATGACAAAAAAGAAAATTAACAAAACAGAAAATAAGAATGGAGCATATACTTCCCAGGGGAGAAGAGAAAGGGAAGAAAGTAGTAAAAAACAACTACAAGAATGCACCTTCCCCAAAATGATGTTTCTAAAGATATAACAAACAGAAACTTTAAGAACAACAAAATATTGTGATTTTCCCCCCCCCCCCTAAAAACAATTCATTGTTTAGCAAACAATGGCAAACATCAACTAACAGAAACCCAGAAAGGAACTTTACTAAAAGTGAGAATGTGGCCATGTTACTGAGGATTGGCATGCAGAAAGAAAATCAGGAAGACCAAGACTCAGATTAACATGTAGCTAGCAAAGGGCATAAAAAAAACAACCAACAACAAGGCCTTCTACAGGTATGTCAGAAGTAAAAGAAAGACCAAGTAAGTTGTAGGGATTTTAGTGAACACAGAATAATTTGAAAAAGCTAAAGTACTTAATGCTTTAATTACATTAGTTGTCATGAATAGGGTCAACTTTCAAATCAGTGAAGTTGACAGCATGGATAGAAATGGATATAATTGGCTTGGTGTAATGGAAGTACAGTTTAGGGTTTATTTAAAGAAACTGTATGCATCAAATCAGCATGGCAAGAGTAGATTCATCCTGGAGTACTCAAAGAATTGACTGAGGTTCCTGCAGAGCCACTAGCTATTCTTTTAGAGAACTGCTGGAGGTCCTCTGGATACTTGGAAAAGGGCAAAAATAGATCACCCTCTTCTTTTTCTTTTTCTTAAAGATGGGTGCTGAGTAATTACAGACCAGTCTGGCCTGGCAAGATTATGGAGCAGATCATAAAATAATATATTTATATGCACCTAGGGGATAACAAGGTGACCAGGAAGAGTAACATGGATTCAAAAAGCAAGTCATGTCTGACAAACTTGATTTCCTTCTATGATTAGGTGACAGATTCTGTGGATGGGGTGAGAGTAGTGGATGTGATGTATCTTGACCTTAGGAAGGCTTTTGATACTATTTTTTTTTTTTTTTGATGCCTAATTGGGAGAAGATCTTGAGTCTCCTGGATCTGGTACTGTTTGATAATCTTCATTTAATGATTTGCAGGATGGGATTGAGTGTACAATTAGCAGATATGCCAATCTAGGTGGACTTGAAGACTTTGGAGGATGGGTTTAACATTCAGGAGGTGCCTAACATGCCTTTAAAGTGATGTGATAAACTCCAGTGGAATCTGCACCAGAGAAAACTACTCCTGGGCATTTACACATGCGCCCGGGACCATAGCACTTTAAACCAAGGTGGAGCAGTCTTAGGCTGGGAGGGAGCCTAGGGGATCAGCTGCAGGCTCTGAGTAGAAGCATTGGGTAGCGGGGGAGGGGGGGTTGGGGCAAAAGGATGCTAAATTATGGGGCTAGGCAGGAGGCAGCTCTCATGCTTTAACACCCTATTGCCCCAGCCAGTCCCTGTTACCATCTACACATGCATTTGTGGAATAAATGACACTGCTATAGGCTAGTACTGTTGCCAACAGCACTATCCTACAGCAGAGCTAATTAATTTACTGCACTTGAATAGCTGCACATGTGCAGATAGTGATGCTTTACTGCAGAGCTAATTAATTAATTCCACAGTAAAACACACATGTAGATGTACCCTGTATCTGGAGAACAGGCCTGAAATTAACTAAATAAAGTCCTGCACAGAACAGTCATACACACCAATATAAACTGGGGAATGATTCCTTTTCTACAGAACTGCATACGAGTCAACAGTGTGCTCTTGTTGCAAAAAAAGGGACAATAACATATGGAAAGTCAAGGGAAGCAATTCTTTCACTCTGTTTAGCACTGGTGAACCCTTACTTAGAGCGTTTTGTCCAGCTTTGGGCACTTCATTTTCAACGAGGTAGAAAGAATCCAATAGAGAACAGCAAAAATAATTAGAGGTCTCAGCCATACCAAACAAGGAAAGGCTGAAAGAAATTAATTTATTTAGTCTAGAGAAGAGAAGATTGAAGTGGGGGGGATTCTTATTCTTCAAATACCTCCAGTTTTGTTATAAAAAGATGGTGACATTACTCTGTGACCACAGGGGACAGGACAAGTATTAACAGTCTTAAACTGATTCAAGGAAAATTTAGGTTAGAGATTTATAAAGAGCTTTCTCACTAAGTGAGAAAGCGTTGGGACACAGCATTCTTGGAAGTTTTCATGAGCAAGTTAGACGAGAACTTCTCTGGGACTAGCTTGACAGGATGAATCTCCCTTGAGCAGTGTATCAGCCCAGAAGACCCCTCCTGAGGCTCCTTCCAGCCCTATTTTTTATAATACTCTGATTCTTCATTAACAACAATGAGGGGGGAAGGTTGGTACAGGGGGTAAATGAATACTGCTCGGGAGTGTGTATTTGTGGCTGTCAAGGCTGCAGGTATCTGGAAATGGCTACAGTGATCAAGATAAAAGAAAAAAAATCTGGAAATACGCTCACTGTTAGCAGCACCTTTAGCTAGTTATACCTTTGATGACGCAAGCAATTTCAGATCTCTTATAATATATCATTATAAGACCAAGCACTTGGCATTCTTTTTTTTTTCTTTTTTTTTTTTTTTTAAAAAGAACCAAATGAATGTGTTCATTCAGTGGGAGGTGCTATAGAATATCATTTTCTTCTTCCATCTATTGCAGTCTCAAACTCAAATTCCAAAGAGGAAGGAATAACTGACAGTATAAACAGGGTGATCTGAAAAATTTGAACCATGCCACAAAAGTATTTGCAATTTGCATTGGCTGGAGTTCATATTGCAGCTGCCAACCTACAGTGGTTTGTTCAGACTTTTGTGTTTGCAAGTATGCCACAATCTATTTTTATTCTGTTGCTGTACAGTCACAAAATCTGGCCTGATGGAATCGTCCTACTATGAGACAGATAAACTTCAAATCAGCAGACCTATGATCACACTGCATCTGGTTCAAGGCTCCAGTGTGGTACTGAGATCTGTATTTAAGTAGACTACATTAAGTATTGATGTTTCACTGCTCAGAAAAATTTCAAGTTCTATTAAAGCTTACCAGGATCTAAACATAACACATGCTCAGTATAACGCATAACATGATGCTAGTTCTCATTTACTTTATAGCTTCTTGAATGACTGAACATAGATTGTGCTTTTTGGCATATAACACCATGTCTTTTAAGTTCTAAGCACTCATGCCAACAGTACTTCAGTCCCTACGAAAGCTCAGTCAGGTTTCAGTAAGGCTTCTGTTGTTCAGTGAATGTCTGGGAAGAAAAAAGTGCAGCTACTTTCCATGATAAGCCCATTTTAGAAGCAATAATACATCTGTCAATAAAGACAAAGGAATTTTAATGCTTTCTGAAGTCTCTTCCATATGGAGTAGGAATAAAACAAAAGCCTTCCTCTGAATAATAAGAATTTGGAATCTGTAAACAGTACTCTGAAAATACAATGAAGTGTATTTGTTACAGAGCTGCCAAGAAGTAGGAATCTCCCATTTCTCTCATCACCATGTCCTGTAAGAACTTAGTTTTGTAGTATTGCCCAATCTTAAGGACACTATATATAGTGGCAACTAGCCAAACTACATGAGTAAGGCTGGGTCCACATGTATAATTTTTGCTGGTTTTAGCAATGTTAGAGTTGGACTTTAAACAATGTGGCTATATCCTAGAGCAGTGGTTGGTTCTCAAACTTTTTTTTTTTTTTTTTTTTTTTTTTTTTTTTTTGGGGGAGAGATTTAAATATTTGGGGGTGGTTTTGGGGCAAATAATTGTTTTTTGAAACAAAAAATCCACAACATTTCTGTGGGCTATCTGAATGGAGTTTGCCAATCAGTGGTGGTCCACAGACCACAGTTTGAGAACCTCTGCCCTAGAGTAGATTCAATTATACTAGCACAAAAATGGCTTTGATTGTGCCATTCATTTTGCTAAGAAAACAGAAAATCTAGCAGAAGCCAGTATCAGTAGAAGCTGGGTCTGTAATAGAAAGATCTGTTGGGAAAGCTAACCTGACCTGAGATGCAGAATGCAGCCAAACTATACCTGAGTAGGCTAGATAATCAGGGCTATGTCTACTTTATAAATTACTGTATTTTCTCTCTCGCAGTGTGCCCCAGAATAAGTTATAATCCTTCATTTTGAAAAGCAGAAGAAAGAAAAATATCTTTCTTTCTTTTTCCCCTGTATATAGACTTTAGCTTTTGTCGTAAGTGGCAGATACTGCTTTTACTGTAGTTCCTCACATACAATGTACATTTCAATTTCTAGCAGCTCTTCATTTTTTTGAAAAAAGAGAATTTGGTATATTTTTCTTGTAGTTATGCATGTCATTGTAAAGCCAGCCCGGACCTTCCATGGAAAAAAAGATGTCTGATGGTCTTCTTTCCAACGTAAATTAGTTGGCAAGTACCTCTTATAAGTAAAAATGTGATGTACTCTGAAATGGACTGTAAAATGATGCTTTCCTGCTACTATGGCTTATGTTCTATGTATACTCAGACTTAACTTTTGACTTCAGTGGCAAAAAATGTTTTGCCACTTTTAGTCCTGAGTCAACACCACTAGGAAAAACTACAGCTGAATTGCATTTCTTTTTGCCTCTCAAGGAAATATTTAGTAAATTGCACTTGTAGGGCCTATCATTTCCTGTCTCTCAAACCCATTAGAGGTAAAGAGAGAATTAATTCATTCTCAGAAACACTTCAGTAGGGGTGAAGGAAGGAGCCAGTAAGCTCCTGTTGACCATGGTGCTGACTCTGCTGGGCCTAGCAAACCCCCACCACTGAAGCCTGGGGAGAGCTGCACACTCACGTGTGAGGGCTAGGGCACCAGGTGAGAGAGGCACTGCCCAACCACCTCCTCCCACACATCCCATTGTAGCCTGCCTCCACAGCCACCCATGGACCCCCAGCCCACTGACCCCCTCCCCTGCCCCCCCCCCAGCACCATGCTCACTGCAGATAAATCTCAGAAAAACATGTTATGCCCTCACAACAAACTGATCCCACCACCACCGTCTTCTCCCAACAACAGCCCCTGCTCCACGCATCCCACCCACCACTAATAAACTACCCTCTTCCCCATGTGAACTATTAGCAAGTGAAGTGCTGTGGTTTGCATGGCCTCCAGGGGTGGGCAGCTGTAAGGTGGGGGCACCTAGAGGGCAGAGCCCAGAGCACGATGGCCAGTCCATTGTCGGTGTGCATGCTGTGACTATTCCAACAAGCAGGGGGATCACCAAGTGTCTACAGCAGCCAGTGGTCCCATAGCATAGGCAACTCCCTCGGGGTCTGGGTGGTGACCAAGGCAGGGGCTCGTGGCTGGTGGGGAGTGGGTGCTGGACCTCTGCCTGGGCCCATTGAGGGTGCTGATGCTGGGCAGCAAGTGGCTGCCAGGGGGCAGCGGGGACTAGGGTCTGCAGCCAGACAGCAAGTAGCATAAAGGTGACTGCCAGGGCCAAGATGGTGTCCAATACCTAGTGGTTATCATCTGTGGCCTCCACTACTCTGCCTACAGCCACACTCTGCTCTCACAGGGCTTCCACATGCTCACACTCCAGGGCCTGGACCTGCACCCTGAATTCCCAATCAACCCAGTCACTATACTGCTGTGCCTAGGCACAGGGGTACAGCATGGGGCTTGTAGTTACATGGTGAGGTCCCACAGTACCTGCAGGCTCCAGGTAGGCTGCTGGGAGTGGGCTGCTGGAGCTGGCTCTGGTGCCCTGGTGTCTGCAGCTAGGCCTGGGTACTGGCAGGAGCCTAGAGCAACCTGCAGGCCTCAACAGCATGGACTGGCAGCCATGCAGCACTGCAGTGCCAGGCAATGGTGCTGGAGTGGGGGCAGGCTGGTGCCACTGGTCTGTGGCCTGCACATAGGGGCACAGGGACCTAGAGTGGCCTCAGGCTGCCTGCTTGTACCCCAGGGTTCCTAATGCCTGAAGGCTTTTAAGGGCCATGGGCTGAGGCCACCAGAGAACTGGCTCAGTCCTAGGGCAGGAGAGGCTCCCAAACCTGGAGCCCTGGGGCTGGACTCAGGCTACCCCCACCCCACACTTGGTGAGCTAATGGGGAGAAAATTTGCTCCCAGTAGCATCTAAATGTGCACTAATATGTAGTAATTACTCTCAAGTAAATTTGCTACTTGCATTTTCAGGTAGCAAATTTACTCACGAGTAGCGATTTTTACTCTACAGCAAACCTATGCATGTGTAGACATGCATGCTGCACAGTAATCCACCCTAGTGCACAGTAAAGCATCTTGTGTAGATGCACACACTGTCTTGACCGTTGCATAAAAATGTAAAGCATATCAGCTAATGCTGTATTTTCTAGCAGTCGATTTTGATAGTAAATTCTCCAGTAAACTTTCATGAATCTTAAAATAATCAGATCCCTTATGATCATCATCTTTCACCCCTGTGTAGATAACTAGAGGTAGAAAGAACTCTTCATTTCCAGATCTTACTTAGTATAGAATCTATTTTTGTTTATTAATTCATTGTGTGCAGTGTTATTAAGATTTCAGTGCAATTATCATGGTTTGTGACTTTTTTTTTTAAGCAGTCTTTTCTTTACTAATGTTTAAAAATCTCCCTAGTTTTTCTGAGTCAAGGAAGGCACATATTCTGCCTTTTTCAGCTAACAGGGCATGTACAGTTTATCATCAGCTTAATCAATAAGTAGACCATCAGCAGACTCTAGGCACAAAAAGCAAAGTAGTAAAGTGACTGCACTTTGAATTAATGACTGTAAAGCAAATGAAATAATCAGATAAATCAAAAAGTACACACTAACAAACCAATGTATTATTATATTTCAATAAACTTGCATTTCTTCATATTTTGAATAGTTTCCATCCTTTATATATGTGGTTTCTTCAAAGACAACAATAGAAAATTTTCAGCCCTTTGCTGTAAAAAAGAAAAATGCTCTTTCACTGAATGATGAGAATAATCCATGTAGAAATCTGATGTGTAGAACTGGTCTCAAAGGGTGAAAAATTGCATGAAAAACTGCTTTTTCACATATATATCTCTTCAACACTGCAAAATAGAGACCTCTTCTCTTGTGAAAGCTCCCTCATTTTTACTGAAGTGTTTTTTCTAAGTTTTCATTAATGTAAAGCTATTTTCAGAGAGTACTTCTGTTTTACTAAACACATAAACTTCCAAAATATATCTGATTAACATTTTTGATAGATTGGTGGAATTTTCTATACAATCATGATCAAAGAAGGTGAGAACATTCTGAGAAGTCAACATTCCCCAGGAACAAATTAAGCAGAAATTAAGATGAGGTTGGTCCCACTCTGATTCAGAGTTTACATACATTGTTTTATCTGCAGACATGTTGACAACCATGAGTATTCCTGTCAAGCTATTATCTCCAAGCAGAGTTAAAAGAAAGGTTGTATCTCCTAGCTATTCCCTTTCTATTCCAGATACTGTTTCCTTTACTATTCTGCTACATTACTTTTCTTGATTTCAAGTGGCATTATATGGCAAAAGAATGAAAGATTTATTCAGTAATATCTGCCTGTGTGCAACCTATTATAGATGTATTTGTTAAATTCCTTTGCCTCTACAAGGCAAAACTTCTGCATTTGTCATGTATGTTAGAATCTAAGCAGTTGTAAATATATTAATTTTGAATGTGTAACTTGCAACGTGGCTAAGATGTGAATTGCAATAAATCCTACATTGAGAACTTTTCCAGTGTTTGCAATCCAGTATTGGAACATTGAACTGCAAAGGGTTTCCTGGACCAGCAACCACACCATAACACCAAGAAGTGTGTTTGAGAAGGGATGTATCCCCAGA
Organism: Caiman crocodilus; assembly: GCA_030014935.1. NCBI lineage: Eukaryota > Metazoa > Chordata > Crocodylia > Alligatoridae > Caiman > Caiman crocodilus. Next base: position 140,125,349 of record JAGPOW010000261.1, read on the forward strand.
AGCTGGGATTAAAATGTGTTAAAAATTATTATAAAAGGTTACTATCCAAACTTGGGTTTATCTAATAAGCAGATCATGATACAGCATCTTCAGACTTGAAATTAACATTATTCAACCCCTTTAGATTTCTCTGACTGCTTTTTTGAGAGATGCTTTCCTGGAATGCGCCAGGCAGTTGAATCCAGTTTTTATTACTAAGGCTGAACTCTGAGCAAAAAATCGTTGGGTCAGCTAATCTTACAGCTATAGCTTTGTCTTTGCGGCCTAGTCAGTTTCACGAACAGTTACAAGTTACTTTTGTGGGTTGCAAACTTCATGCTTTATATTAGACTGTAGCAGGGCACTAGGGTGCCTGCTACTTGGAGAGCTGGGATAACTCCTCAGGTGAGGCTATCAGGGGTTGGAGGAGGCCTCATAGAGGACTCGCAGTAGTGTGGGAACCCCCGTGCTGGTGAGGGTGCAGTGTCTGGGGTGCATAGACCCCAGACCCAGAGAGGGGCAGTTGAGAAGCCCCAATGTGGGTGTGGTGAGCCCCAGAAAAGGGCAGCGTTACAGAGAAGGCCCTGAAAGAAGGGCAGCATTGAGAGAGCGAGCGGAAACGGCTGCAGAGAGCCCAAGCGCTAGAGTGGGCACGGAGAGAGAGGGACAGAACAATGTCTGTGACATCTGTAAGGCTTGGGGCGTGGTATTAGGGTGGTAGGAACCATGCATAGCCCCTAAGGCTTGGATGCATGGTACACCCATGATGGGAGAACCATGGTCAAGAGGACAGAAGGCAACCTCCCTATAAAAATATATAAAATCAAAGATGTGGGGGAAGAGAATAGGAGGGTGTGAGTCAGCAGCTTGGCACAGTAAAGGAGGCGGCAAAGGAGAGCACGGCGACCCCGACATCCCTCCTGTTACATACACACACATTCCAAATGCCTCTAAGCAGTATATATATGCTTCTTATTAATTTATTTGGTTTTGGCCATCACAATCTACTCCTTGCTATTTTGGAGCATTTGGTAAGGCCTACAAAAGTGATTTCTGCCAGGTGGTATATACATGGTTGGCAGAAACAACAACATTTACTTTGGCATGGGTATTAGACTTAATTTTTAGAACAACAACATTTAAAGATTATATTGAATAATATTAATCCCATGACTCAGTTTATTACTGCTACAAACCAAGGAAAAGGAGTACTTTTACTAAAAGTATATACTTGTACGGTACAGACTACTTCATACCACATACACAGTGGGAGAATATTACTAGCACCTTTTTAATAATTCGCCTTCCCTCTTGAGCTATGAGGGCAAGTTGTTTTCCTTTTCGAGCATCTTCAAACAAACCTTTAATGTGGGCTGCCACTTCACCCCATGCTTTTAGCTGGGGTATGTCTACATCCTTAACTCAGGATTTTGGAAGACTCAGGTTAAGGATGATGCTTTCTAATTGGGTTTTTGGCCACATTAAAATAGCTTCCTGGCCTTGGACAATTAAAGTAGCTTCTGCACAGCAGTTGGTGCGGGAGGTCCAAAACATAGTGTTAGTATAGTACAAGCGGCCAAAACCTTTCCAACAAACCTACTGAGCTAGGGTAATATAGGGAGTTGCTGGTAGGAGTGTTATGCAAACCATGTTGGGGGAACTATTGGGTCAGTCCCCTCCATAAAGTTCCCAAGCCTATTTAAAATGCCATTTACAGGATACACTAGAGATTGAGTACTTGGTGCCTTCTAGGATTATAATTTCCCAAATGGGATGATGTAAATTCCAGTCCCACATACATCCTCCCCCCAGTCCTGTTTTTAAGAGATGGGCAGTGGACCAAGCGCCGTTTGCTGCTCCATGTATAACAAAAAAGCATTGTTTTGCTCCACCCCTCCCATCGTGTGCTCCACGTGTCTCTGTAAACTAACCATTGGGTTAAAACTGGGGGTAGCCCATGACACTCTAAGCCAGCAGGCCATTCTTTGTGTTTGAGATCTCTTGTCACCTGGAGGACTGCTGTATTTGGTGAGCTGTACACCATTGTGCCAAGGTATGATCAGGCAGGGGAACTGCTGGAGCTATTGTTTCCCATGGAAGCGGGGTCAGAGGTTTTGGTCACCTCTTTAGCCTCTGGGTGGTTGTAGAATTTCAAGGCGCAGGCAGGATTGCAGCAGTGGTCACATCAGGACCCAGAGTGGGTATCGAACCTGCAGGCAGAATATAACGGCACCAGGGCCATTGGAAGAAACCACAACAATCTCTCCCTGTCCCACACTCATTTTTCCTTATTTTGGCATATGGGGGGAAACCGAGTAACCACCTTGTCCCACAGTAACACTGACAGATTCCCCCTTGTCAGTCCACAATCCATTGCTGACGACTGAGAGGCCAGTTTCACGCTTCTTTGATTGTAGCTGGGCACTCCCAGTATCCCAGTGTGTCTGAGGCCTTGGCAGTGGGTGTGATCTGGGGTGCAGGAGCATGGGAATGTCCCACATTAGTCAAACAATAGCAAATGACTAGCAATCCTGTCATGATGGTGTTCCACCTCTTCATTGCTGGATCAGGGTGGTGGCATTGCTCTGAAGCAGGATGATGACTCCAGAGCAGCCTGAGGCTGCTACAGCTGTGACTGCGAATGGACCCAATCTGCAGGAACAAGTTAAAATGGAGTCTGGCTCCCATTAGATGGATCTGACTTTGGCACTCATGAGTTATGTGCCCTGTGCCATTAGCACCCCTTTCCATTTGTCCCCTTGCAGATGCCTAACTATTACCTGGTCTCCCACCTGGAGATTTCCCCAACCACCCCTTGGCTGTTCCACTGCTGGCTTGTGGGGCCCACTTTGACGAAAAGTTTGCTGCATGGTGCTTCCTCCAGTGTGGGGCCAATTGTTGGCCCAGTTGACTGAGCTGTCGAGGTATAGGTCCCAGTCCTTGAGGGCTGAACCAGCAGCCATTCTCAGGTTGCACTTTAAGATACCATTGGCTTGTTCTACCAGTCCATTAGATTGTGGGTGATAGGGAATGTGATAGGTCTGCAGGACATGATGTTTTGTGGCCCACTCATAGGCAAGATGGTTGCAAAAATGTGAACTGTTGTCACTTTGCAGCTCTACGGGTGGTGAGTAAATGGCTAACAAGTTTTGTAGTGCCTTGCCGGAGTGAACATCATTCTGGTGACTGCTTCCACTGCTACAAACACATACTGTTGTTTTCTGGGGGTACAGGGAAGTGTGCCTATAAAGTCGCATGCCAGACTTGCCATATTACCTTCTTATTGCATAATGACACAGGGGCATTCAAGGCCGTGGTTAGCCAGGCCTTGAGTTCCTGGCAGGTGATGCAGCAGTTGACTAATTCCTGCGCTTCCCTTTTAGTTAGGTGAATGCCCCAGGTGGCTGCTAGGTGAGCAGTGCCATTAGGGCGAGGGTGCCTATGCTGTTGATGCAGCCATTCTGCGGCTAGCACTCCAGGGGTGAGGATGGGACTGCACCCAGCCCTGGTTTAGGATTGTGTAGGTGTACTGCTGTCCCAACCATGTGAAGGCAAACAAAGGCCAGTGATTTTTATGCCTGGGGATAGCAAAGAACATTTCCTTAATGTCTATGGATCCCATCCACTGGGGGCCATAGCACCTAATGCTTTCCATCAGTGCAGGCATGGATGGGACCATGGCCATCACATGATCGGTGTTGGCATTCAAAGCCCTAAAATGAAGTCAATTGCCAATCCTGTTTTCTTTATGTACCGGTCACACTGGGTTGTTGTACAGGGAATGAGTTTGAATGATGGTTCCATCCTCCAGCTGGTGATTGATGTTCTGGGTGGGTTGCGTTGCCTCGGGGTGTGCGGTATTGAGGTTGGGGTACCCCCTTCATGGCTGGCAGGGTGAGTGGGGTCATAGAACATTGTGTTACTGCCATCATAACATCTTCCTGCTCACTCTCCTGGGCTATGGCACAGACAAACTGCCAGGTTTCCTGCTTAAGGATAAACTGCTGCCCCTGCAAATGTGTTCAGAGTCAACCAATTCAGCCCTCCCCAGAGCATTACAGTGGCTGCTGTTACTACAAAACCATTAAGCAAGGTGAACATGGGTTGGACCGGGTGTCCTGGTCGTTTGGTGCTTCCCACTCCTACTACCTGGTAGGGGGTTCTCCATGCTCCTTTTTATTCTGCACAGTTTAAAATGCATAGCTGGGCACCAGTGTCTAGTAGCATGTTAACTGACTTTTCACTTAATTGAATCTGTACAGGTATCCAAATTAAGGGGCTAATATTAACTTCAGATACTGGTCTCCAGCTTGCTACTGCCCCCATTGTGGCCCCTTTCTTTGAGGGTTGGGATAGCCAGACTCCCTAGGCCACTTGATTAGGCAGGTAAATGTTGGTAGCCCTGCATGAGCCTGGGAAAATTCTGACAGTTTTGCCCTCAGGGCAGAGTCTCTCCAGTGACACTGTTGGTGGTGCAAAAGGCTCCGCTTTTGGGCTTGCCCTCTTAGTACAGTGTTTAGCCGACAGCCCTTGCAAGACGTTGGGGAGCAGTCTATCGATGTGCACCGTACTGAAGCAGGCAGCTAACAAGTCTTCCACATTTTTGCTTGCGGAGTCTTAGGCTAGTTTTCGCTGGCTTTTCTCAACAATTTGGAGGTGTCAGGGGTTTATCTTTTACTGAGACCACTGCCATGGCCTTGGCAGTTTTCATTAGCTTGGTAAGCCTTGGCTTCTGCAAAATGGGTAAAAGCTGCACTAATTGCCGGATTGCATCTCTTCCCAGGTGATTTCACTGCCTTTGGCTCCAAGACCACAGGGTTGAGGTGTACTTCGTGATATTTGTTGGCAAAACCTCCTCTACAACGGTGCTGTCATGATTTCTGTATTTGGTGTGCAAGTCCAAACTGCTGCACAAATGATTTTGGTTAGTGCTACTGATACAAGCAGCAGACGGCCTCCTCTAAATTGGCCTATGCCTGTGGGAAGGGTTAAGCTCTTTTTCCATGTTACCCTAACCCACTGCAGTGGCTTGGAGCACAGCAGAAAACAAAGTAACATTTTTGTCACTTTCTGCAAACTGATTTAACTGGAGCTCAGGGCACAGAACCATACTTGTGGTTTTGGCTCTATTCACTGAAATTGCAAATTCCCCTTCACTATACATTTGAACTAGCCAGTCTATTACTGGCTCTTCCAGCTTGAACTCATATGCTTTTAAATATTTTTAATCTCTGCATGGGTAAAGGAATTCAGCTCTGTTCAGGAATTCTCTTCTTGCAGCCTTGAATGAGTTATCACCATGGGAAAAACTTGGCTGAGTTTCTCCCTCAGGGCGGGGAAGTCTCTAGGTTCCTCCCTCTGGGCAGGAACATACGTGGGTGTTTTAGCACCAGGCTTATTACTAATTTTATCCCTTTGATCTTCCCAGAGCTCAACTTCTGGTTTATCTCTATACAGACACTTTTGTAGAAGGATGGCTCCACAGCCTGTGCTAACTGCACTCCATTCTGGAGGGAAGCAGCCACATGCGTGATCATAATCTAAACAGCTCTGTGTAGCTTGTACAGCCTTGCACACCACACTGTTAAAATCCTTTTCTTCCCTTAATTCCCTCTCAGTCTGGGTTACTTGGTCTTTTAGGGACTGGTTTTCTTGATGAAGCTGAGTGGCTTCCTCTGCTCCCAGTCCTAGTCATGTTGTCAGCAGCCAGGACAGGCATCCTTTCTTAGGTCTGCCCTTCTGCACGGCAGTGAATGCTGCCCACTGACAAGGTACTGTGGCTCCAGGTGGGCCTTAACCTCTCTTTATCCCACCCCAGATTCTTAATACCCGTAACCTCTTCTATTAAAGCAATCAGCAGAGTCCACCCCTCTGTCCCCTCTGCACCATTCTTCCCCTCCGAACTCTCCATCCTCAATCTTATTTGTTCGTGATGCCAATTTTGTCACAGACCAGCTGGGCACTGTGGTTATATCAATTGAATCGCAGACTGACTGGGTGCTGCAACTGTATCAGCCACTGGGCTGTTTGGTTCAGGTTTGAGGAGGCAGAGTTGAAAGTAAAGCGATGGCAAATTTATTATAGCTTACACACACAACAGTTAACAGGAAGCTAAATGTGATAAGCAGATAATGCAATATTAAAGAGCTAATTGCTCTATTTATCTGTTGTTATTATTTACTATCTGCCACAAGCCAGCTGGGCACTGAGAGGGTATCAGCCACTGGTCTGTTTAAAACAACAGATAGGCCAGTCTGTCGCAGGCCAGCTGGGCACTGTGAGGGTATCGGAGGGTTTAAAACAACAGATAGACAGACATGGGTTGGCAACTTATTGATAGTCCCTCAATGCCAGCTGCACACCAAATGATTCCAGCAAAATCAGGCATCCCCAGTCAAGGCTGTTGGAGGGATTACCAGGGAATTTCCCTTAATCAGGATTTGATCCTCACTCACACGAGGAGTCCAGGGTCTGGGTGTGGAACAGCAACGACTGTTCTGTTCCCTCCTTCCTACTGGTCACCTGACACGTGCTCTATATGCCTAATCTTATGCTAATCTGTTGTCTTTAGAGCCACTCACAATCTTGCCCTATAGCTGTTACCCTATGGGATTAAAAGGTTTTAAAAATTATTATAAAAGGTTACTACCCAATCTTGGGTTAATCTAATAAACAAATTACAACGCAGCATCTTTAGGTTTGAAATTAACGTTATTCAACCCCTTTAGATTTCTCTGACTATGCTTTTTTGAGAGATGCTTTCCTGGAACGCGGCAGGTGGTTGAATCCAGTTTTTATTACTAAAGCTGAACTCTGGGCAAAAAATCATTAGGCCAGCTAATCTTACAGCTATAGCTTTGTCTTTGAGGCCCAGTCAGTTTCACGAACAGTTACAAGTTACACGTGTGGTTTACAAACTTATAAGCTTTATATTGGACAAAAATTCCAAATGCCTCTGAAAAGTACATATTAATTGCTTATTAATTTCTTTGGTTTTGGCCGTCACAGACAAGGACCCTTTTCAGCCTGGATAGGTAGCTATCACCCTCCACCCCATCTTCAACCAAGGACTTGGATTCTGTTTCTCTTCCTTACCTGAACTCCAGCCCTTCCACTTACTCACAATGGCAGCAGGAGAAAGAGACTGCTTGTGTGTGTGAGAGAATCACTAACTTCATGGGGCTGTGCAGTGTGTTGTCTGTGTAATAATAAAACTGATATTTGGACCCCTAAGTTCGGTTTTGCTTTACTATGGTTTGGCCCTGCTCCAGTCTCTGCTCCTTGCCCCTCTAACTTCTGTCGCATTTCTCCCTCTCCTGCTTCTGGATCCCTGCCACCTCCAACACCTGTCCTGAGCTCCTCTCTGCCTCCAAACCCCCTGTTTCCTTGCCACTTTCTTATCCCCACTGCCTTTGTCCCCTAACAACTAGGTTTCTGCCTCAATTTCTTTATTGGCTGTCTCCTCCTAGCCACCACTTATCTGCCCTCCGCCCCCAATATCTCAGCTGCCTGCCTCAGTTTCCATCCCCAGTCTACCTTAAGTAAACCCAAGCCTCAGTTCCTCAGCCAGCTTCTTTGTAGTCCACTGGTTCTTATCCTGGTTCTGGCAACTTTTACTCCCTACACTTTTTAACTCTCTCTCTCTTCACCTGAACCTTCCCCCAGGTACCCCAAGTGTGCACGCGCGCGCGCACACACACACTGTACCATGCAAGTTAGGAACTTACGTGTGTGTGTGTGTGTGTGTGTGT
>JAGPOW010000261.1:140137187-140151605 GCA_030014935.1 Caiman crocodilus
ATTCTCCCATACTTGAAAATTATGTATAGTTGTCAGGAGATGAAATGACTCCACCAGATTGTTGTCTGAGAAATTAAGTTGTTATTTGAAAGGTTGAGTGACATGGCTACCTGTGAGTGACATTCAGTAATGCAGTGGCAGAGGAATGTGACCTTAGTATATATACTATCATGCAGAGGGTGCGTGATCGCCTATAGCTTAACCAGTCAGGAGTTACCCCCACAGCATGACTGGCTGGACCAGCATGCAGAGGCCTCCAGACTGGTTGGGGGGGATCTATACAGGGGACTGCGCACCTCCGCGCGTGGTCGCCAGAGAGACCTGTCGCCAGGCACTCGGAGACACTGTTGCCAGACACCTTCAGGCTTCGGTCTCCCCATTCAGATCTGCAAGATAGCCTGATCAACTGTCTTGCGCTCTGGGCAGACCCCTAGGTTATGAGTTGCTTCTGGCTAGAATACTAGCATCGGCTGCCACAACTTGTAGCTCGGTCACACGCGCTCCGGAACGCCCTGGGCGTTGCCTTGCCAGGCATCGCGCTTGTATTGCCATCGCTTTTGACTGCAGTCAACCTCATCTGTCACTCGCTGATACCTGTCACCTGTTCATCTTTGTCACCACCTCATCTATATCTACTCGTTGCTGTAAAGAGTTCTTGTAATTAGTTCCTGCTTTCACCAAGTTACTTCAGCCTGTTAACTACCTCGTTCTTATCGAATTGTAAGTAAACTTCTAATTTTATTTCATCAACCAATTGCCTCGGTCTCCATCTCGCTCCACCTAACATCTGGCATCCCCGAGCGTGTCTGAGTTGATGCCACCACCCAGTGCCCCACTCAACACGCAACCGTGGCTGGTTCCCAAGTACCGTCTAGGAATCGTGTCCCACAATGGTAAAACTTTTGTTAACCGGCACCTTACAAGTCAGCATGCTCTATTAACCGGCATGCTAGCTTGTAAGGTAAAGTGAAACCAGATGTGCCCACCGTGGCACTTCCAGTTTCTCTGTGCCCCCCGCGGCCCAAGGCAAAGCAGCCTGTGCTGCCCAGGGACATAACAGGCTGTGCAAGACCTGCCTCCCTCTCCCATGGGGCCAAGGAAGGGTTGGCAATACTGTGGGAGGCTTGGCAATGCCCTGAGTATGGCAGAAGTGGTGGCCTGAACAGGCAAGGATGCCTGTTCAAGCCACTCGGTTAACTGGCATATTTTATTATCTGGCATCCCCCATTCCCAGAGGATGCCAGATAACAGGTCTTTTACTGTATTGAATTCCAACACTTGTTTGTTGTGTCCTATATTCATAGATGACAGGGTTAAAAAAGACCTACTAAGTCTCATCTAACTTAAAGCCTTCCACTGCTAGGAGTCAGAGCAAGAGGAGAAAATCTTCAAGTACTTTCCCTCACAAAGGCTGCTGTCTGTTGTCTTGGCAATAAAAGAGATTTAGAAGGATGATTTCTAACCCCCTGCATTCCGAAAATTCATTTGAAGGGTCAATTTAGCTTTTGCAGTATTGGGGTTTTTTGTTTTGTTTTTTTTACCAGTTATATCTCCCTGCCATAGTACAGGAGCTGACCAAACAAGGGAGGGCTATTAAGGGAAGTTGGAGGTAAAGATGATCTTAATCTATTACTCCTTCGCTGCCTCTCAGTGGAATTCAGGAATTTCCTCTGCAATGGAAGTTTTATATCTAAGATGTCACTGTGGGGGAACTATGCCAAAGAAATATCACTGACTCTTTTTTTTTTTTCATAAGCACAAGCAGAGTTTTTCTTGTGGCGCGCTCTTTCCATATGTACAGGCAGGGGACAATATAATATATATTTCTGCAAAACTTAGGATTTAAAGCAACTGTTCCAAAATAATGCGGTATTGGGAGTGAATGGGTGCATCTACATGTGCAGTTAGCACAATTGAAATCAATTCTGGAGCAGGCTGGCAGGGAGCCCGGCTAGCCTGCCAGCCTGGGACGGTTCCTCCCTGGCTCAACAAGCTGTGGAAGGACTGGCTGGGGCACGAGGTTCTGCAGTGGGGACTGTCTGCTGGCCAGACCCACGTTACAGAACCCTCATGCCACAGCCAGCTCCGATCGGTGTCTACACGGGCATTTCAGCTTGCGTAACTACTGTGCTGTAGGATAGTACTTGTCCCAGACAGTAAAATCCTACAGCAGAGTTAATCAATTTACTGTGCCCTAATGCAGATGCCCATGTAGATGGGAACACTTTACTGTGGAGTTAATCAGCTGTGCAGTACAGTGTATGTATAGATGCATCCAATGATTAGCAAATTAAGTATTGGGATGTGATACGCTATTCTTTCTATTGGATGGATAGTAATTAGACTGTCTTCTGGATTTCTTTGACTTGATCTTGTTAGATACAGTTCTGAGGTATTTTTTTAACCACAGCATCAGTGCTAAGAGATTTCTCATGGTTGCATCTCTTAAAACACACACTTACTCACTGTTCTTCTCCACCTGAGTAATAAAATACTTCGTTTGTTAAGATTGCCAGATAAAACTATAAGAACTTATAGAAAGAATAGTTTTCAACAGAAAATTAGCTCATGTGTCTTTTGCCCTCATAATGTGATCTTTGTCAAATCTTTTTTAATTCGAAGTAGTCCCATTTCGAATATGGCATATTCCCATGGTCTAAAAGTGCAGCCTCTCTGCTTTCTTTGAAAATTATCTTTTGCCTTTGTCTTTTTTTGGTTGCCAAAATGAATTAATTCAACTTTTTGCTTAAGCCAGCTGATGCAAAAGAGAGAGTGGTATAATAGTATTTCACTTCCTGTTTTGTCCTGCATTTGGTGTGTCACTTTAAAGGAAGTATTACTCATCATTTTATAGATAGTGAGCTGTATATGGTGGAGCATTGTATGTTGAAGTTTTTGATGAATTCTTATTCTGATAAGAGGACAGGAAGAGTCATGTAGTAATACGTGCAGGAGGCTTTAATAGCACTGTACAAGGATATAATACTATGGTGATCTTGGTTGGAGTTTTATATTCTCTACTTGTTCAATGTTAATTTGTTCTACCTATGTAACAGATAAAATGCTTGTCATTCTGTAGTTGCAGCTAACTGTGTTTTATTCCATTATATACTCCTTTCCACCCATTATACTTCTCAAGTATTACTGTCCATTTTTAGCTGTACTTCAGAAATCATTATAAAGTCTCTTTGGGTGTTTTTGGAGATCCTTTAAAAAGAAGATTAAGTCAAACCATATGGGTGCTTGTACATGTGGCAGGGGTTTGTCTGTTAAATTGGAATAGAAATTGTTTCAATTTAGGGGCTTCCATCATTGTTATAGCAAGTACCCCAATCCTTTTCTGTTCCTTTTTTTTAAAGGAGTCTGCCCACGTTTCCCACAACAGCAGGGTAAGCTGCCTGCAGGTGGAGCAGCCCCTGAGCTGAGGGGCCCTGGCCCTTCTCTACTGTGGCAGTGCCCCCAGGGCCACCCAGCTGGGAGGCTAACAGGCAGGTGCTGCTCCAGCTCTATCCTGAAAAATGGAATAGAAACTAGAAAGTGCATTTATAAAATTTGTAGATGATACTAATTTGGGAAGAGGTGCTAGCATCTTCAAAAACAGAAAAGAATTTAGCCCCGACTAGATAGTTAGGCTGTGTGAAATTTCACCTAGTGTATCATTTTGAAGCTGTTTCAATGCATTTCATACTCAAAACAGAAACATTGAAATAAATAAGCATTGAAACAGATTTGGAATGAAATGAGGGCACTCGAAACATTTTGAAAGTTTTGGAACATTTTTAGGTTTGAAGCAGCCCAGTGGTGGTAGGCAGGGGAGAGTCAGGGCTGTGCTCTCAGCAGCTCTGCAGCCCCATGTTGCTCAGCCTGGCAGGGAGCACAGCCATAGCTTTCCCTGCTTCCCACTGCTGGGCTACATTTTGTGGGGCTGATGGAGCCAATTGGAGCTCACTGCCTGCTCTGCCCACCTCCCAATACTGGGCTGTGCTCTGATCAGCTCTGCCAGCACCATGAAGCTCAGCCCAGTGCCAGGAGGCAGGCAAAACCAAGATTGTGCTCCACCTCCCACCACTGAGCTGAGCTCCAAGCAGTTTTGCAGCCCCATGGAGCTCAGCCCGCTGACAGGAGGCAGGCAGAGCCAGTGCTGCAGTTTACCTCCCAGCACTGGGAGCTCCAAGGGACTGTGGAGCCATTTCAAGCTGCCTGGGGCCAGCAGCAGCATCTGTCTTCTTCCCCAGCACTGGGTGCGACCTGTGCCTAGCGCTAGTCCCAGGTGGTAGTGGCAGCCTCCTGTCATGTGGCACAGATCCAGGGGCTTGCACCCCTGGAACAAGTCTGGCACGGCCCTGAAGCCCTCTTGGGAGTGTGGGCCCCCAGATCTCCATGCCAGATGACAGGAAGCTGCCACTGACAGCAAATTTTGCTTTTAGGTCTTGAAGGTGCAATTTCTGAGAAACCTCTGCACCTATCTCCTTGAAGCTTGGCAGACTTCATGCCCTCAGAAGGGGTTACCATCCCTGAAATTTGCATTCAAATCAGGCAAGAAATGACAATGTTTTAGGTATTTTAATGGTTCCCCATTATAACCTATAGGCAAAACATTGAAATGAGTCAAAACAGTTTCAAAAATATAAAATGGGACAGTGCTTCAAAATTAAACAATGATTAAACAAAACACTGTCCCTTCAAAATGGTGAAACAGACGTCAAAATGAAACAATGGTGTTTCACACAGCCCTAGATAGACTGTCTTTAAAAATGGTCTGAAAGCATCAGGATGAAATTCAGTAAAGGAAAGGAGAACATCCTACACTTGGAAAGGAAAAAGCCAGTGCATAAATACAGAAAGGGGATAGACCACATGACTGCAGGAAAGAATGTGGGGTTACAGTGTCTCAGAAATTGAGTAAGAGTCATTGTGGCCTTTGAAAAGCCCTGGGATGTTAAAACAGGAGTTTCTGTATGTAACAAACCAGAGAAAATTATTTCACATTGGGTGTGTCTACTTGGGCTATTAATATGCAGCAATAAACTCTGACATGGAATTTACACATGCATCTGGGACTGCAGCATCTTGAGCCGGGTTGGGGCAGCCCTGGCTGGCAGGGGGTCCCAGAGGTCAGTCTACCAGCCCGGGGCTCATTTGACCCAACTCAATGTGCTGCAGAGGGTAATTCTGGGGCACAAGGGTGCTTCAGTGCAGGACTAACCAGCTGGCCCCCCCTGTACTGAAGCACCCTCATGCCCCAGCCAGCCCTGTTATTGTCCACATATGCATTTCAGCCAGTAAATAACACCACCACAGGTTAGTACTAACCTTTGGCAGCATGTATTGGTTTACTGCACCCTAATAGGGCTGCACATGTAGACACAGAGACTTTACTGCAGAGCAAATTGGGTAACTCCACAGTCGGGAATGACTGGTGCCTCCCATGATGTGGTGGGGGGCACCATGGCACTTAGCAGTGAGTGGGGACTGCCTGTAGCTGGTGGTGTTTGCAGTGGCAAGCAGGGGCTGCCCACAGCCACCACCAGTGGTGTTGGTGGCAATGAGCGGTAAGTGGAGACCACCCGCAGCCACCGCCAGTGGTGTCAGCAGTGGGGAGAGGTTTGGAGAGCAGCGAGCAGGGTCTCCCCATAGCTACCACTGTCTGCGTCAGCAGTGGGGGGCAGGGTTGGGCAGGGAGTGCCCACAAGCTGGCAGCAGCTTTGGCATTGGCCAATCTCAGGGGGGGCATGTGCCCCCCATTCCCCCCTATGTCTACAGTAAACATCTCATGTAGATGTGCCCACTATTCAGTATTGGTGAGGCTCAGCTGGAGCAGTTTGCCAAATTCTGGATACCATTTAGGGTGATATATTTTATTGGACCACCTGTGTACAGATAAACAAGCTTTCAAATGCAAGACATTTGAATGGTAACTATTTGCTCCCTGCGCCTGCTGAGAGTATGACCAGAAGCAAGTGGTTTAATTTGCAGATAAGTGAGATTTGGCTTAGTACTAGGAAAAGCCTATGAACTATAAGGTAGTTAAATACTGGGAACCAATCATTTAGGAAGGTTGTAGAATTCCACTCGAGCTTTTTAACGTTTTTGTGCAGGCCTTCAGAATAGGAATGGTCTAAATATATTTTGGTTCTGCCTCAGTACAGGGGGATGAGCTAGATAAAACCTTGCAGACCCTTCCATTCACCGCTATATTTTCCTGATTTTATAATTCAGAAATGATGGCATGTAGCTGTCAGTCATGGTGGGTGCTTTGGGCTGTGGGGGGCCAAGGCTTGACTTTGAATGGGTTGTCAGTTCCTCTGCATTCTTTTTGAGGTTGCTGTTTAGTTACCTGGAATCTCAGCTTTCATTTAAGAACAGAAAGCAAGGCTCTGTCTTTCATGATCATGAAAAAACCCTTCAAAACTGGAGCTGAACAAATACTGATGCAATGGTACCTGCTTTCATCTATGTATAGCTTGAAACAATTGCTCAGATATGTGAACTCTTATCTGAATATGTGATATATTCAGCTTAAAGAAGAATGGCCAGAAAAGAAAATCAGTTTCACAATAAAGTATAGTTCAGCAATGTTGTATTTCACTGATACCCTGGCATTTCAAGTAAAATGGAACAGTCCATCCATCCATCCATCCATCCATCCATCCATCCATCCAGTGGGCCAGTAGAGGAATCGGAGAGGTGGTCAGCCTTTCTCTGTGGCTACCAGTACATGAACCAGATTCTAGGGCAGAACAGGTATCTCAGCAGTCTGCAAGGGGCAAGCCAGAGAGCTGGACAGTCAGGGGACCAAAGACCTGCCCACACCCTTTCCATAAAATCTTTCAGTAGAATTGATAGCTTCCTCAATTCCATTAAACTGCATTTGCCTACTGAAAACTTTTGTATGAAAAATTTCAACCCAGTTGAATCACAGTGACTTAAGTGCCAACCCTATTAGCTGTTTCACTATTATCAAAGCATTCAAGAGCAAAGAGGAACAATTGTCTATTTCCTGTGAATTGCATTTCAATTTAGTGCCTTGAATGGGTGATGTTTGGGAGGAGATCTGTAAGCCAGCTAAAGGGATTGGTGGAAGCCTATACCACAGGGCATTTTGTGAGCCTCAGGTATCATGTTTCTTCACCTCCTTTCAGAGCAAGAGAGGCAAGTTCTGTTCCATTGGTGGGCATCAGGCTGGGAGGGTACTGGCTGGCTGTAGTGGCTGCTGCTCCACTACAGAGGGAGCTCTGTAGGCAGCAGCATGGGTTTTCTTCAGGTCATCTTTTAGAGCTTTTTCTTTGCAAGGTTTTATGCAGCTAGAAATATTTTAAAATGAAGATGAGATTCTTTGTGCAAGTCGACACCAGAATAGCAGACAGGTCTGGCCAAAATACCCCCCTAAGAGCACATTGCCCATCTGATCTCACACCCACATGTGCCTCAAACCCTGAAAGTAGTAAAGTCCACTACAGGGTTGTTTCCATTATCGATTTTTCAAGCCAGCTCTTGAGAGCATCTGCAAATAAATGCTTCTGAGCCATTCCTCCAAAATATTTCCAGGTTTAGAATGAGCCTGTTGGGGAGGGGGAGAGGAAAAGGAGACAGAAGTACTAAGTGGGGGGCATCCCAGCCAGATCAGACTCCTGCCACAGTTTAGACATGCCTTCTAACCTGAGTCAAAATGTATCTGAAACCTTATAGGGGTATAAGCTGTAGCCATGTTGGTCTAAGGACATAGGCAGACAAGGTTCTTTGGGTAAATGATATATTTTATTAGACAAACTCAAATAGTTTTAAAAAATCTTCTTTGCAAGCTTTTGGGTATAAATAACCTTTATCAGGCTGAGGAAGCATCTGCAGTTGGTGTGTGCTCTTCCTGGATTGAATGAAGAGTTGGGAAAAAAAAAAAAAAGCCAGAGGCTGGTATGCATGCAAGAAAAGTAGTCAGTGAAGATGTAAATTAAGGAGTCAATGGGTAAGAGACAGGCTGGGGGAGGGAAAGGGGGAGGAATGTAGCAGGTAAATAGTAGAGATGTACCTGGGGAGTCAGATGTCAGGCAGGTTATAATGTGTCATAAATCCAATGCCTGTATTTAGTCCATGGTTTTAGTATCCAGGTGGTTGATAAAGTGAAGTTCATAGGCTCATCTGTGAAAAGTGTTTTGTAAATTCCCTTTGAGGATTAGAACTGAGAGATTAGAAGGGTGGGGGGTTTTTTGTAAGAAATCTGCCCCCACAGAATCCTTTTCCTTTTTCTTTCCCCTCACTGGGAACCTCACCTTGGTTTAGTCCCTTTTTTCCTTAATAGTTTGTTTAATGATTTGGTTTATTTTTTAATACTTTCCCAGTGTGTGTGGAAAGGGGACTGGAAATAAATTTTCCTGACTCTTGTTTTTAATATTATTTTTATTATTATTACTTTTCTCCAAACTGTACAAGTTGGGGGGAAAATTAGTAGGGAATAAAAATATAAAGAAGTCAGTGTGACTATTAAGCAAAAATTCTCTGAAACATTTATACTTTATAACTTGTCATATTTAATAGTTGGAAATTTTTCATTTCAAATTTTGTAAAGTGTGTGTTCAAAATATGGATTAATTTTGTTTATAAAAATGATGAAACAATCAGAGCTCTTATTAGCACATGCACCTGACAGTGGTTTAATTAATGTAAATGGATTTTAAATCAAATGAAAGCCAATAAGTTAGTTAATTTTACCCTGCCTCCTGTTTTGGTCCTACACAACAAATTTTAAACTTAAATTTCTCTCCCTCTCTCTGTCTTTTTTTTTTTTTTTTTTTGTCTCATGCAGTATGACTATATAAAGAATTCTAATTTGGGCATGCTTGAATTAGCCACAAAACTCCATTTTTTCTGGCTATATTAAACTTTTATGGCATGTATATGGATAATAGGAAAAGATAGTTACAATAGTGAGGAGAAGCTCACCAGAAATTAGTGCCTCATTTTCATGACAGAAGATTACTGAAACTGTCATTGCGAAAATGTATCTAAACTATCTATGCTCTCAAATGCATCCTGGATGCAGTAGGAAAGCTTTCATTCACTGGTCCTGTAGATACATATTACTACAATAATCTGACTTTCTATACTGATTTCTTTATATACTGTAATAACATTGCTTATCATAAACCAACAACTCCTGGAGTCAAGTCTCTTTATTCTTAATCTGGTTTCTCATGTAGTTGAAGGTGTAACAAAGAATGCAGATTTCTCTTTCACTTTTAATAGGGTTTAAAGAGACAATAGTCATATATACTGCAAACAGTAAAGTAAGCTTTAAAGCCTACATCCTTACATTTGACCTGAAACAACCCCTCTAAGGGGCAGCAATACTCGTTGTGTTCTGTATTCTATACACATCCATAATTGGAAGATAGATAAAATTGGTGTCAACCCAAACATACTGTTTTTTTGTCTCTCTTTCTCACACTCATTCTCTGAGACTCTGTATATCCAAGCTGCTATAAATTAATCTATGAAAGAATTCCTTTTGTTACCAGAAAAGCAACCAAAAGGTTTTCAAAATAAATGTGTTGAATACCTTTGTTATGACCTGTAAGTTCCAATTTTGTAAAAACCAAGATAAGGAGGACACTCTCTTTCTATCTCTGTTTTGGTGACCATTATTCTCTGCAAAAGGAGATTTGTAAGAAACTGTTAAAATTAGGCAGGTAAAATGTTGGAAGATAAAACTGCCAGCAAACAGCAGCTGTGCCTCCCATCATTTTCTGTACTCACTCTCTAACATCTATTACTCCATTCATACTTATGTTTACTGATTTATATTTTTCCTCACATCTCTCTTCTGTGAAAAAACAACCTACAAAAAGACTTTCTGCATCATGATATCTTCAGTTTAAAGGGAAATAAACCCTCTCTTTTCCATGGCTGTTTACATTCTGAAAACTATTGATTTCTATGGGAGGTGAACTTAAGTATGATCTGTTGAAACTGTTTCAGACTCTGTGAACAAGATTATTGCCATCAGTTCCTTTTATTTTTTTTAAGACAAATGAAACAATACATTTTCTATTGGCTTATATGGGCCACAGCATTTTTTCTTATGCCAGCCTTAGTTGTCATTGTTAATGTTCTGTGATGCTGAGTGATTGGTACTGTATTAAACTGATTATAACTGCACTGGTGCTTTATGTTGTTGTATCAGTTTGTGGCACTCTACAGCCCTAAGATGCTCTCATGAAATCAAGGAATAAAAGCTCAATCTGTGCATGGTGATATCAGTGGATCAAGGGGGGGGTGGTATCATCAGTGGGGATGGTATTATGATGCCATGATCCCTTTCTCCTTCAAAGCAGTGAGGGCTCCAGGAGGCAGGTTTACTTGGACTTCTCTCCCTGCCATTACAGAATGTTCACATATTCTATTACTTGAGGCCACAAATTTAATCAAACTTGCCAAAAACTGAACCTGGAGATGACAGGACCTAAATACTTTCAATTATAGCCACTCCAAATTAGCTAGCATTATAACTGGAACATAAGTATTTCAGACAATTAAATGCAGAAATGCTGTATGGTACCACTTAGAAACTGTTCAATATTCAGTATTCTTCTGACCCATTTGGGGTAAAGGGCAGGTGAACCATTACATCTATAAAAGGATACTGTAAAACCTGGATTTATCTACATAAGACACTACATCACCATACCTCATTGCTACAGTGACGTAGTGTTAGCAGACATGAACTATGCCACCAGTGTTACTGCCCACTAGCAATAAGCTACTGTGCAATAGCACTGGAAAAGACCTGTGTGGCAAGGGGACTATGGAGTGATGGCAGTTACGGTGCGGTCTGATGCATGTGCGCCCCCTGCCCCCTCTTCCCCCCCCCCCAATTACAGTCAGAGGCCTAACTGAGCAGTAGTGTCTCTACATCAGTGGTCTCCAAACATTTTAAGTAGGAGATCATGTTTCACATTTAAAAGCAACCTCAAGATGTACCTCACTCCCACCCAGCAGGTAATTCTGTGGGGTGGGAAGGGGGGGCACAGATAGAGGCAGAAGGAGAAAAATTATTTGGGGGCAAGCCTCCCCAGCAGGTAAGTCTGTGAGGTGTGGAGGGAGGGGAAAGGTTGGGCAGATCAAGGCTCCAACACTAGCCCCACTTCCTCCTTTACTACTCGAGCCTTGATCTGCCCCCCCCCACCCCCACAATGGCAGGAAGGAGTGGAGGTGCCTCGAGCCCTGCACAGCCAGGGGAGAGGACAGAGTCAAGAGTGGCTTGTCTGGAACCGTGGGGAGGGGGGTCAAGAAGCCTGGCAGGGTGTGGGGGGCATGTGCCCCTGGATCTGCATGCCAGCTGGGCTGGCTGCTGCTGTGGACTGGGGCCAGGGCTGTGTTGCATGGCACTGGGGGTGTGGTTTTGGGGGGAGGCTGCAGGCACCTGAATATTTGCCGTAGCCCCCACTCCCAGTGCCGCTGCTTGGCCCAACTGCAGTGCGGCGCATAGTGGACTGTCACTGTGAAGAAGAGCAGAGCGCTGCTTTCCCCTTGCCCCACCCACTTCTCCCGGGGATCTGTGTGGGGGATGGGCTGATGCTGGAAGATAGCACCATGCTCTTCACTGCAGCAGCTGCTCTGCTCTGCAAAATTAGACCCCTAGATAACCAGGGGGCAAACAATACCCCGAGGGGAAAAGAACGGATCAGGGCATGGTCCCAGACTGTGCCCTGAGGCAACCATAGGCTCGGTCCTCCACAGAGACACTCCGGTAGGCTGTCAGAGTGTCTCTGTGGTTGGCCCTTTCCCCAGTGCTGAAGCACACTGCATACCCATGTGGGGCAAGCAGCAGTGCAAGCTTCAGGGACCTGGATCCAGCTTCTGCCAGGTATGTAGGAGATTGGGGGGGCTGAGGGATAGGACCTTGAGAGAGGCCCTGCTCGGCCCCAGCCCCCATTCCCTTCCCCAATTCCCTATTTGTTCCCCTATCCACCATTCATTCCTTCCATCCCGCATTTGTTCCCCCAGCTCCCCGCTCACTCTCCCAGCCTCTCCACCAACACACACTCTCACCAGCAGTAGCAGAGAAGGAGCAGGAGGCTGGAAACAGAAGGAGAAGTCTCCGGCTCATTTCCAGGGGATTGTCTCTAGGCCCCTGCTCATTCTCCTGCTTGTCTCCAGCCTCAGAAGGATGGAGACGAGCATGAGAAAGATGAGCCCCTAGATATGAGCTGAAGACTTCCCCTGCTGTCTCCCATCACAAAAGGTTACCCCGGTGGAGGGCTGTATCCCCTGTGTGGGGAAATCAAAACGTATAGGCATTTAGAATTTAGTTTATTATGATGATAGAGACACTGCTAGGCTTCTACATTGCTTTAACACTGTAGGTATATCAATAAAACATTGCCCAACTGATCGCTGCCTCTCTGTCTCTCACTCTCTCTATACATAGTAGTCTTTTGTTTGAACTGTGTAGGAACATTAATTTCAGGGTATTTTACAGAGAGATTTTGGGAGATTTTTATTGGAGATCTTCCAATTTTCAAATAGGGAACATCAGCATTCATGCTAGGGAGGCCAATGGCAGGCCCCTGCCTGCTCAGAGCTGGCATCTTGGACCCAGCTAAAGGTGACTGACTTCCTGGCCAGTTGGGGCTATCAGGTTATCTAGCCAACGAATGACCCTACCTGTAGGGATCAATGGATAATGCAGGGCCGCAACCTGGTTTTTATACTCCTTTCTTCTCAGACACTTACCTAGCGCACAGTGATAAAAAGGGCCATAGACCTGGTATCCTCATAGAATGGTCCACTGGGGCTGTCAGCAACTAGGCATAACTGGGAACCATTCTGAAGTTTTTCCAATGTATACTGAAAAGTGAACCTGGCCATTTCTAGAGTCAGGGAAGCTTAAAAGTAGCTTACAGTAATTCTGGGTTTGAACTGATCATATCCTGGTTAAGGTAGACAGTTTGATCCCATCCTTTTAGTTGCAGCTGTGGTTGAAAATGCATTCCAGTTCTTTCACATAGGAACACTCAGCTTTCTGGATGGAATTGCAATTTCACTTCAAAGAACTTCAACACCTTAAAAGTAAATATGTAGCTTACTGACACAGACTTGTGAGATGTGCATATGAATAAAGTGTATGATAAAGGAATTAATGACTAATACAGATATGCACATCGAGGGGTAGAGTTTGGGTTGTATGGGCAACTTTTGCTTTGACTTCTCATTAAATATGTATATTTATAATCTTAACTTGACTTTTAATAATTTTTTCTAAGAATTTACCCAGGATCATTTCAAAAGGGGGGAAATACAGAGAAATACTTTGTTGCATAGAACAGCATCATCTTGTGACAGAAGTAGAATTCTCCATCCTTTATTCTATCTTCATTTGGTGGACTACCTGAGTGCAAGTGGAAGAATCTTCACCTGGGATTTAAAAAAATAATAATAATTAAACCTCTTTTACTTACCTATTATGCTGGGAGATATTCATGGGGGCCATCAATCAGGGACCAGGTAGGAGTGCATGTGCGCTTCTTGGCCTCTTGAAGGCTCAGATCAGCTGATAACATGCACTCTTGATTCAGCTTAAATGAGGGGGTGTGTCATAATAACCATAAAAAGAAATAATAGAAGCCACTGCCCAAGATACAGACCATCTTGGTTAAGTTAGAGAAGCAGCTAAGCCATGTAAACTGATGGGTTTCCTTGAAAGTAGACGGTAAACACTATAGTTTGTGTACCGATTAGTTTCAACTGCATGCATGTGAGGAATCAACTGGAGAAGTAAGACAGGGAGTGGAAGTCTCACTTGGAGCCAGTAGAGAGACTGAGAATTTTTTGGCAAAGTACTTGATGAGAATTCAGCCATGGGTTTATGAAAAAGGAAAGTGTTCCCAATTTGTGTTTTGTTCTCTTTAGGCAAAGCAGGTTTTTGTCTACACTATTCATGAACGAGCAGGATTGCCCCAGAGACATACCCATCTTCACTTTCTCATAGATTACATAGATTTTTAGGCTCAGAAGGGACCTTAATAGATCATCAAGTCTGACCCCCTGCCCTGGATCAGATGACCTCAGCTAGGTGTTTGTCTCCTCTTAACAAGCTCCAAGGTAGGGGAAAGCACCACCTCCCTTGGATACCTATTCCAGATTTTATCAGCCCTCACTGTAAACAATTTCTTCCCAATGTCTAATCTATATCTGCTCTCCATCAGTTTATGGCCATTGTTCCTAGTAACCCGAAGGGGCACCCTGGTAAACAGAGTGTCAAAGTGTAGTGCCCAGAACTGGACACAGTACTCCAGCTGTGGTTTTACCAATGACGCATACAGCGGGATCTGGGCCAATTGCATGAGTGGGCGGACAAGAACAGGATGGGATTCAACGTGGACAAGTGCAGGGTGATGCATCTGGGGAGAAGCAACCCCCAGC
>JAGPOW010000261.1:140186014-140196435 GCA_030014935.1 Caiman crocodilus
GGGATCATCTTGAGCTGGCAGATGGCAGTGCAGGCAGATAGTCCCCACATATGCTAAGCCAAAACCACCCTGGGCAAGGGAACAAAACACATAAGCACCGCCAGGATGCCAATTCATCTCCACAGACACCAGCCCCTTGCCCTTGCTCCTTCTCATCCTGGCACCAGTGGAAGCATGCCTAAAGTCCCCATCCCCCCAAAACAGAGGCAGGCCAACCTGAAACATTGGGGGGAAATGTGGACAGAAAGTAGGGACGCGTTGCAAGGGCAAGTGCCATCACCTAGAGCATTGGGGAGATTCTTGTTGTCGATGTCCAGCCCCTCTTTACTTGAGTGTCCAGGGTTCAGGTGATTCACAGCACTTGTGGCCCCATCCTACCAAGTGCCCACATGCACCACCTTCAGCAGGACAGTGGTGCCCTACCTGTATGAGGCATGCAAGAAGTACTTGAGGAAGGAGCTATACAAGGCAAGTCTGCAGGTGGCCTTACACTTCACCTTTGACATCTGGAGCAGCTGGGATAAAGATCACACCTACCTCTCCCTCACAGAGCACTGGTGGGACCAGTCAGGCCATCAGTGGGCTCTCCTTCAAGCCAAGGTGATGAATGAGTCCCACACAGCAACAGAGATCATGGGAACCATGAAACACTTGGTGCAGAACTGGTTTGTTGGGCAGGGCAAGCTCACCCATGGGTTCATGGTTACTGACAATGGACCCAATATGGTCAAGGCAGTCCTTGATGCCAACTTAGTTGGTATCCACTGTGTGGCACACAAGTTCCACCTCATTGTCAGGGATGCCTTTGAGGGGGTCAGGGATGCTGGTGATGGTGCCAGCACCACCAGCAAGCTCATTTCCACATGCAGGAAGGTGACAGGCTACTTTGCTGTCGTATGCAGCAAAGTTGGTGCTTGGGGATCACTGACTCAATGCTGGTAATATTGGCTTCAACAAGGACATTGAATTTTTTTGGAAATCTTCCCTTTTCATGTGGGAGATTTCCAAAGCCCTTCTCTTCCATTCAATAAGGGCTTGGGTCTCAGCATTGTTCTCATCAAACTAGTTTTGGTGTTGATGGTTAGTATAGCCAGTGGATTCAGCACAGAAGTTATGGACACCCATTATAAACCCCTTCCAGAGGCTTCATTTCATAGAATCATAGACTCATAGAAAATTAGGGGTCAAAGGCACCTCAGGAAGTCTTCTAAGCAGGACCATCCCAATTAGGTCATTCCAACCAAAGCTTTAGTGGGGTCATAAAAGCCTCCAAGGATGGAGATTCTACAACCTCTCTGGGTGTCCCAGCTGCCAGTGGGAGGGTTCAAGATTGAGAGAGTGGTCAGAAGTAAAAAGATAAGAAAGGTGTATTGATTTAACCAACATACAACTATGAGTAGTATAACAAAACAACAACAGACAATAATATCCCAAGTCGGCAATTTATCGGCAGTCCCCTCTGATGCGTGGTATATGACAAGCCTTTTAAAATTCAGTGAAGTCAGGCATCCCCAATCTGCGCTGTCCAAAGGGTCCCGAGAAGGGCCCTGGTATTTAGTCCTTGGGCTTCTTGAGGTCCACCAGCCCACCGAACCCAGGTCAGCAGCTTCTCTTCACAATGATAGTTTCCTTTACCACACTGCATCTTCCTTCTGCTAATCCCCAGATGTGCTACCAAATTTATAGCTTTTTAAACTATACCGTTGGCTCACAGCCACTTACAATCGTACATTAAGAGCTTTCTTTATATGACTAACCAATAGCAGTACAAGCCTTCGTGTCTTCCTTATAAGGTTGATTTTAGCTCTGCCACTGCTTACAAAGCCTTAACCAGGTCCCTTTAAACTATCTCAACTTTTTAGCCATGATACATTTTGTACACCACAAACAAACAACAGGAACCACCTGGTCCCACTCTGTCACAGGGCACTCAGCAAGCACTTCACCTCAAGCAGGCACAACTCCTGACTGTCACATCTGGGTAACCTGTTCTAGTGCTTTACTATCCTCCTAGTGAGAAAGCTTTCCTAATATCCAAACTAAACTTACCTTGCTGCAATCTGAGACCATTGCTCCTTGTTCTGACATATGCCACCACTGAGAACAGTCTAGCTCTATCCTCTTTGGAATCACACTTCAGATAGTTAAAGGCTGCTTTCAAACCCTCACTCAGTCTTCTCTTCTATAGACTAAATAAACCTAGTTCCCTTAGCCACTCCTCAAAAGTCATGTTCCCCAGCCCCCTAACCATTTTCATTGCCCTCTGCTGGACTCTCTCCAACTTGTCCACATCCTTTCTGTAGTGAGGGCCCCCAAACTGGACACTGTACTGTCCTTACCAGTGTCAAAAAGAGAGGAAGAATGACTTCCCTTAATCCACTGGCAACACTCTTACTAATGCAGCCCAGTATGCTCTTAGTCGTCTTCACAACAAGGGCACACTATTGGCTCTTATTCAGCTTGTTGTCTACTGTAACCCCCGGGTTCTTTCTTCCAGAGCTGCTGCTTAGCCAGTGTTGTTTCCATTGTTCTCCTTGAGTTGATTTTTTTTCTCTTGTTATTTTATATCACCTTAAAAAACCAAGTATTTACAGTGGTCCTCTTCAATATTATATAAGGACATTTTTCAGTATGTTTAAGTCTTACTTACATATCATGCTACATGTATTTATTTAAACAAACAATCCCAGTCTTCTTTCTCATTCATTTTTTTCAAATCATGGTAATTATGCCAAAAGAAACATTAGTGCAACATTATGAGATAAGATATTACATACCCCTTCAAAATCAGGACATTCGTTGATATATGATTCCCATAAAAAACAGTATTTGGCATATAGATTAAGACACTGATGTTAATACTATATGCAATACTCTTGAAATGCTATGTATGTGAAAAGTAACAGAGTTGCAATTACTGAGGGACGCATTCACTTTGAATTTCCTTGCCTTTATGTTCTATTTCAATAGTTTAATATAAGTTCACAGTTTGGGGTTAAATCTATAAAAGTGTTCATAAAAAGTGGGGAGGCAGTGGTACTGATCCATCTTGATGAGGTTCATCTGTAAAGTTGGGTACAATACTTATACTGAGTTGAATGCCCAGTTGTTCCCTGGACTACCAGGATCTGAGGGCTCTGAAAAAATAATGCCTAACTGAACAGCACTGATTCCTTTGGCTAATCAGTGAACCATTATGAATACCAAGGTGTCAGAAGATGGTAGCTACTATGAAGTGTGAGTCTTCAATGGACAGAAGAGTTTTCAGCTTTGTGGGTGAGATATAAAACACAATTTCTCTCAGCTTGTCATTAAAAGCTTCCAAGTATGCCAGATACTGACTACAATAATTACATTCTGTCTGTTGGAATTTTCCATGTCAATTGGATGTATTATATATTACTTTCTGTCCTAAAATATTGTTTAGTGAGAATTGTTCTATGCTGTCAAAAGGCTGCCATATTCTATCTCACAGATATCTGTAGTTCAGTAATACATCAAGTGATCCCAGTATCTGTTGTGTAACACATATGCTTTGTTGTCCTTTGAGATGGAAAGTGCTACATAAACATAAAGGGTGAGATTTTAAACATTGCCTGTTATTGATTTAGCTCTCCTCCCATTGAACTCAATGGGAGTTTTACGATTGATTTAACTGCAAACTGAGCACATTTGAAAATCTCATTGAAAATCATTATCAGTTAAGAATACAGTTAAAAATAAATGAGGATGTGATCTTCTAGACCTCTGTGAAGCATACAGAAAATACACAGGAGAAAAAAAAGGAAAGACAATATGCAAAGGTATAAGACTTGCTTACTAGGGAAAAAAATACCAGAAGCATCTAATTAGCAGTGTAACCTTTTCATTCATTAGCAAAGAGTATTCCCTATGCTCCCTCTTCCTTCCAACTGCAATTCCCACCCCAAGAATCGCATTCGTAAAAGTAGCGATCATAGGCTGAATTACAGAAGTCATCTGAGGGAATCCATTTGACAACCAGTATTCCAAACAGCTTTCCCCATCTACAGAGGAAATGAACTAAATAAGGAGAAAAAATAAAAGAGGATGAAGAAGAGGTGGAATTACAGACCCCTGAAAAGAAGAACTGCTGCTATCAGTCCTGCCACTGCATGAGAAGCTGAGCTGCAATTCATGAATGTGACAAAACACATTATCTGGGCATAACAAAGAGGACTGATAACTTGGGACACAAGAAAAGGTGTTCTGGCATACCATACCCAGTGCAGAACTGTATAGGTAATTTCTACCCACGTAGTAAGATTGTAGACATTTTATTTAATTACAAACACAAGGTCAGCAAGAATACAGAAAAAAAGTAGGGGATTTCTCACATTTTTATGTCCCCTTCATGCAAAGAAAATGAAAAGGCAAATGAAAAATGTTTCTAATTGGTCTGTAACCCAGACATATCTAGATTTGCTGCATACAAACCATTTTTTTAAAGGTTATTTTTTTCTTACAGCTAGAGATTTTTTTAAGCAAAATGTCTTAGGGTTTGATATCACATGATCGAAGCTGCAAGCCAAAGCCTTCATTATCATCTTTCTTTCTGCTCTTCTAAGAGCAGAGCTCTCATTTTCTTTATCTAGGACCCCTTCCTTCCTGTCAAACTCCCTTCAATCTGGTAAAATTAGTGGATCCCCTTTACTCTTGTTTGCTTCATACGTTTCTGAATAGGATTTGTAATGGGTGAGAAATGACTTTTATTCTCTTCTTTTGTGACTGGAAATGGAAGGCTTCTGGTCACTGATAGAAAGGGAACTTCTAGGCGCAGGCTGTGGGAAGCCTCCACACCGCTTCACAGTCAGTTTTAAAGAAAGAAAACTTATATGAGCCATTGCTTAGTTTTTTGCCTGATGCACCCAACTTCACCATCATGGGCCTCAAGTTTTACAACAGTCCATGGAACTTGGCACTTCCTCTGTGCTGTTTTTGGTCCATGTTAAAACCCCGCAGTAAGATTTTTAAATGTACATTAGCTTACAAGTAAAAGGTTAGAATGAAGAGGTAAGAGACCCCAGCCCAGAAGCAAGAGGAGTAATGTTAAATGCCTTCCTCAGTAGAGTAGGATGGCCACTAGTTGCCTGACATGGCTGGGCAGAAAGCAGGGGGGGGGAACCTGGAAATAGCAGGAAATGGCTTTGGTCTACAGATAAGAGCAATCATTGAGAAAACTGCAAAAATGATGTGGCCAGGAAAAAAGTTACTTATTTTCCTGAGGTTTAATCATTTTTATCTTCTCCCTGTTTTTTCCATAGGGGCAGAAGTCCCCTCTTCCTCTCTGTGTTGAGGATAGTGTGGGTAACCAATCTCTCTATTAGTTGAAAAGCAATGAATAGGAATAAAATTTTTGATTTGTTTGTCCTATGTGAATAATAAGTATAGTAGCAGTCATTAATTATGTTTTTCAGTTAATATTTGTAATCACTTTGAGAGGTTTGGATGAAAGGCACTGATTAGGCCTCACTAACAAATTTAGTTGCAAGTAGGTAAGTTTAAACACTATGCTACGAGTGTTACTGAGATCAAGATTGTAAATGGAAAAAAGTACTGTATACTGAACTAGTGAATAAAACCATTTTTTTTTAAGAAGCATAGACTTATGATAAGCAGGTATCAACAAGTGATACTGGTATAATCTCACTTACTACATGGGATAACCAGATTAGGCCCTGCCCCACAAGGGCCTTTGTAACCTTACCGTTTCCCATAAATCAGCCATGTAAACAGCGCTTCTACAGGCCACCTTAGTGTGTCTCTCAAGTCCAGAAGCGGACTAAATCTTTGCCTTGCTTCTATTTTCAGCCTTGACCTCAGGCTTGACCTTGCTTCCATTCCAAGCCTGGTTTCTGCTTTCCCAAAATCCTGATAGAGCTGTTGCTCTGGGACTGCTCACATCCCAGTCTTTGACAACTGAGTTGCTAGGTATCACTTTTGTTGCATGTCAGAAGGCGGTCACATCCTTCTAAGGGCTGCTCTTTGCCACCCGAGCAGGGGCTGGGAAAAAGTTACTCCCCCCAAGTGCTATGAAGAATATTCCCCATTTGTTGACATCCTTTTTATGTTCACTCACCTCAAGTGTTCTACCAAACAAATTGGCTCATGGAGACAATCCTAAATATTGAATTTTAAGTGAATATTCAGAGAGAGAAACATCCTACAAATGTCAACACAAGAAGTCTGTTTCAGAATTACACACGTCCAAGCAGGGAACAAAAGCATACCATCTGATAAAAGCCTACTATGCTGCTGTAATAAGAACAGATGATCAAACTAGCTTGTTTTTATACTATTAAATATTTACAATGAACTGCTTGCAGGAAGGAATTATTCACAAAATATTTTCAGGGAATTACTTCAAATAGCAAAAACCACAACAAGCACAGTAACATCACAATCTGGACAATTATGCAAATGGAAAGAGGACTAATACAAGTAATAAACGATTTCTTAAAATGACGCTCACAGTTCTACACCAGAGCAATGTCCCACAGCTATGTTAAGCAACAGTAACATTGTAGCATCTGTGTTCCTCTTCCTGCTGCCCATGCGTTTGTTTCAGCATCACTAATACTACCTGGCCCTTTGTTTAGTCCAGATTTGAAACCTCTTGTGTAAAAAAAACATCCTTTTGAGCACGTCTATTTCCAGTCACCAGCTGGTGACAGTGTCTTCAGCTGAAAACAAGTTGACTCTGGATGTTCCTTTTGTTTTATCCTAGAAACCTTCTTTTGCCACCATGTTAAAGAGCTCTTCCCCTGCCCAGGATTAATCAATATAACAACACTGCTAGGAGCTTTTCAAAAATGTTTATTTCTGAAATAGGATGTATTTCTTAAAATTGAACCAGATACCAGTCAAACCTCTTGAGGTATATTTCCCTTTTATTGACAGGATTCTCTTTAAGCTGATAAGCCAGTCCTATAGCATGCAAACTCTCTTTTTGAGAAATTGCATGCTATAGGACTGGCTTATGGATGATCACTTCATCATACATGTGTTCAAGACAGTACAAAAATAACCAACCAGCTAAAAAAGGGATAATATATATATATGTGTGTGTATATATATATATATATATATATGTTTTCAAATTGCTAATGCTATTTTTTAAATATAAACTGGAGCTTAGCCATTCAAAGCCGCACTCCAGCTGCCGGCCATGCTGCCTGCTGCAGAAGCACTATGGTTGCAGCTCCCAGAGACCCCCAGGACCCTAAGTAAGGCTGCTGAAGCCAGCACAGTTGCTGACCCCAGCCTCCTCTACCCCACCCAGGGTCACCTGCCACACACCAGAGTACACATGGCACAGGCATACCCTGGGAGCAAGTAGCTGCTGCACAAGGTATGCCGCCGCTACTTGTCCCTGGGGATACATTCCTGCTTGTCTGGGTGTGCCCCAGAGTCCGCACTTTCAGCCTTGTTTCCTTGTACATCCTCATTCTCATTGAGGTGTTCGAGCTGAGTCAATATAATCAGACAAGGGGCTCTTTTCATTAATTATTTCCCATGGGAGGTGACAATTCCCACATTTTCTATGGATTTGTTTCCTATCTGTTCTTTCCCACCAACATTCATTCACTTCATACCTCCCTAGCTCTTCTTTGATCATATCTCCAAACTGATTAAAGTCAAGTAAATATTAGACTTTTTGAAAAGTTAACAAGACTTTGAGCTGGTACCTCAGAGAATAAAATTAGAGATGCAGAGATTTTTATTACCCTTTGCAGCGATGCTCATTGATTAGGTTGTCACAGTCTGAGCCAAATATGAAAAAATTACCAAAGATTGGTAAGTAAATGCTGACACATCAACATTCTGCTGAATTATTCCATTAATCTGTGTTTTAAAAGCTACATTCAGCAGGATCTTTAAAACAGTGTAACAGATATTCATAAAACTACTGCTATTAGACGTAATGACTGCCCTTTCTGAATAAGGGAAGATCTTATTGAGGCCACAACCATCAAACACTATTAAAAATGAATACCTCTCATTAAGATGTGGAAGCAAGCAACACAAGAGAACTGCAGCCCTTTTGTTTAGCTCAAAGGAGTTTGTATATTATAGTCAGGGTGGTAAGAAGAGTAGCTTCCTTTGAATCAAATGTCATTAGATTTGACAATATTCTCCACTGCATTTCAAATGTGTTCAGCTAGGCTCTAAATATATGGCTTGGCTCCATATCCAGCTCCAGCTTCTCTAGCCTATACAGACGGTAGAAGTCTTCTAGCAACCACCAGCAGCTGGAGATAGTACGCTCCCTACTTTGCAATGCAGGCAGCAGATCATGACTGTGAGTGTTGCAGCCCACAGGTGACATGGGAGCCTGTTGTTGGCACTGTGCCACTTAGGAAGCCCACGCAACACAGGAATCTCTAGCACTATAGGTGCCAGTGGTTTTAAATCATCTTGTATCATTCGAGCCTTGTAAGGTAACTGGGGCAGTTATTCTGTCCCAGAACTATTTACTGAGCCTGGAACTGCTGAGCCTACAAATGGTAACAGCTGTTTTTTGAGAACATGAAAAGTATCGTGTCTGATGTAATATGCTGTTAATGGTTTTGTTTTTCTAGCCTTAACTCTGAATTAACAATCCTGCATATTTCATAAGGGTAAGTTTCTGCCCTCATTTATTCAGACAGGTGTAACTTCTGTGAAATTTATACATCCTGGTACATGTACAACCAATTGGATACAATGTAGTTCACCATCTTGCATTTTTTGCTTTGTAGATCAGTTATAATCAGTGATTCAAAATTCAGAATATGTTAGCTGTATTTTGAAGTGCCAGTGGTAGTTTTGTTCAATTTAAGAATTGCAGAATTTGACAAGAAATCCTGGCTAATTCCTGACAGAAATAATTGCACATTCACTTCTACTTGCACTTGCTGTACAGGAGGAAAATATTGTTGAGGCTCTACAGTGGGCCCAGGAGAACATTGTCACCCTTTAAACTCTTCAATATAATGGTGGTCATACTCCGTGTGAGTGTTTGGATCTGTCTGAAAAGAACCTGACAGCCGTGATTTAACTTATCATATTTGTTCACACACCACCTGTACATTTTCCGCTATCTCAGTCCCCACCCACCTCATAAATTGGGATGCATGGAAAAGTTGATTTTCTTCTTGGAATAGAAGCACCTTGGTTTGATTCCTGCTTCACCCAGTAGCACCCATGGCATTTTTATTTAGAGCGCTGAGGCAGTGACTTAATGGCTTGTTTTTCACTCATATATGCTAATTACTGTTTTTCCTTTGTACAGTCTTCATGTTCTACAAATCAAGGTAACTTTTCTTGTAGCAATTTTTCTGTCTGCTAGGTATTTGTGGTATCTCTTCTCCTATTTTATAGACTTGTAGACTGTTTTTAGCTCCTCAAAATCATATTGGCACCCATGAAGACCAGTCTTCAGTAGCATCTAGCGCTTCAGGTATTTGGTTAAGCAGGAAAGGGACATGGGTGAGCTGAAGATTAAATTCTGCTCGTGGTCTTTCCAGCCATAACTCTGTAAACAATTTTTTCTTCATATTGCCTTCCCAAAAACAAGGTGCATGTTTTATTTGGCATGTGGCATGCCGTAAAATATGGTAAGTCCTGAGCCTGTAGAAAGCATTTAAGCATCTAATCCCCCTGCTTGAGTCCCTAAGAATCTATTCACACAGCTATTTTTTTTATATGCCTTCACCTAGGGGCTAAGACTAAGCCACACAGAAAGTGGCACATAGAAGGAGAACCCACTCAATTTTTGTATGGATAGGTTTTTAACTCTATCATGGTGAAATAGGATCCTGTTTTAAGTCTTAAGGGTATGTATATACTGCCTCTGCAAGAAACCCCGAAAAAGCAAGCTCCATTTATTTGCTTCTTCTCCACATGCAACTGCATGCTGAAAAAATATTACTATTTTGCTATCAGAATGATCCTGGACCATTTAAGAGCACAGCTGAGACTCAGATCCTGAGAGCACCCACGGGCATCCTCTACAAGGGGTAGATATAGAGTTGGATCAAGTAGAAAAGTCTTATTTCTCAGCTGCTCTCAAGATCATTGCAGCTGGGGTGTGGACGTGCCTGTTTGACATAGATGTTAAATTAAGAACAATAGGTTCTGGCACATACTGTTTCCTTTGCTCTATGGCTTGACCATTTGACATGTCTCCTCAAATACCATAACTGTTTTTGGCATCTTTTTTCCCTGATTCTTCTTGTTACTAATAAGGAACTCTTTTGCCTATTTCTTCTCCAGGGCTCCCACATTATTCATGTTAGCTTGCTTTCTTGTCACTCCTTTTCTTCCTCTCCCACACTCATTCATTCTCCTAAAAGTACAGTTTATTTCAAGATGTTGGAAAGCTGGACCAGAATTTTCACTTTCAGGGTCCAGAAAAAAAA
>JAGPOW010000261.1:140202414-140229821 GCA_030014935.1 Caiman crocodilus
CCTGTTGTCCTTGATCCTAGTCGCCAGGCGAAGCTCTACTCCCGCCTTGGCCTTCCTAACAGCCCTCCTGCACTCCCGAGCACAAGAGGAGTACTCCTCCTTGGAGACGGCTCCTCTCTTTCATAGTCTTACCTCAATCATACAACCTAACTGGCCTATTGTTTCCTGGGTCCTCCTTCCTCCCTTTTCTGAAAATGGAAAAGGGCCAGTGTGGTTCCCAGTCCTCTGGCACCATGCCAGAGCACCATGAGTGCTCATAAAGCTGTTCCAGGGGTCCCGCAATGACCTCCACTAATTCCCTCAGCACTCTGAGGTGGAGATCATCAGGACCAGCTGAATTAAATAAATCTAGTTCCTCCAGAAGTTCCCCAACTAGATCCTCACTGACTCTAGGTCTGGGTGCCCCTCACCTGGGGCCTATGGAGGTCCTGTTGCAGGTGGGGAGGTGACCCCGTCCCTGCTTAGGAAAATAGTGGCAAAGAAATTGTTATATAGTTTAGCCTTTTTATCTGATGTGATGACCAGATTTCCTAGCCTGTCTTGTAGAGGCCCCACATTACCCAGTACCTTCTTTTTACAGCTTATGTATTTAAAAGAGAACTTCTTGTTGTTCTTGATCCGGGTAGCTAGTCCCAGTTCCATCTCCACCTTGGCCTTTCTGACCGCCCCCCTGCAGCCCCGAGCAACCAAGGGGTAGTCCTCCCTGGTGTTGGACCCTCGCTTCCATTGGGTAGACACCTCCCTTTTAGGCAGGAGATGTTCCCATATGCTTTTGGTGAGCCATGGGGGCTTTTGCGCCCTCTTTGATCCATGTTGGGATTACCTCCCTTTGGGCTTGAAGAATCTTCTTGAGGAACAACCACTCTTCTTAGATCCCTGACTCCTCTCCCCTCTGGGACTACAGTGCCTCCACGACTGTTCTCATTACCTCATTGAAGTCCACCTTCCTGAAGTCCAGAGCTGCTGCCTTGCTGCAGGCCTTTGTCACCTTGCGCTGGATGGTGAATTCCAGCAGGTGATGATCACTGTCGGCCAGGTGGTTGAGCACCCGCAGACCCCTGACCAGGTCATCGCCCATGGCCAGGACCAGGTCCAACAAGACATCTCCCCTGGTGGGGCTGTGCACCTCTATCTCACCTAGGAACCTATGTGAGTGGTCAGACCTGGCTGACTGCTCTTCCCAGCAGATGTCTGGAAAGTTCAGGTCATCCATGATGACCATATCGTTTGACCCAACTACTTCCATGAGCTAACTTAAGAATTACCAGTCTAGCTCTTCCCCTTGGTTGGGTGGTCTGTAGGAGACCCCCACTATTAAGTCCCTTTCCCCTCGACTTCCTTGTATTCTAACCCAGAGCACTTCAATGTGCCCCTCTTCTGACCCATTGCTACTCATTGAGCATGTGTATTCCTCCTTTATATAGAGCGCCACAGCCCCACCTTTCCTCCCTGTCCTATCCCTCCCGCAAAACCTATAGCCCTTGATATTCACCACCCAATCATGTGTTGGGTCCCACCATGTTTTTGTGAGCCCCACTATTTCTGGGTTGGTGTCAGCTAGCAGGAGGGTAAGTTCCTCAGCTTTTGCCCCATATTACTAGCATTTGTGTAGAGGCATTTGAGGCCTCCTGAAGAGGTGTGCACTGGCCCCCTACTCTCAGTACTGCCTTGGCCCTTTTTGCTTACCTGGGTATTTGTTTTGCTCATCATCCATCTAGGCTGGGCTGTTCTTGTGGGTGATGCTTGGTTTAGTGGTCCAAGACTTCCTCCACCCTCATCTTCACCCTGGCAAGTTTCATCCAAATCAGACAAAAAACAACAAAGTTATAGATATTTCATTGATTCCCCATTATACCATATGGCCAGGTCTCGCAGGCGGCTCCAAAGCCGTTTCAGCCAGATCGAAGCAGAAACCCAGAAGCAGTCCAGAGCTCCAGATCGGATCCCTGGCATCCAAAGCGGCTGGATTCAAAGCCAGATCAAATAGCTGCTTACTTGCAGAGGCCTACCAGGAGACAAGGAGGTATCCCATATGGACTACCCTTTTCTGCCTGCAATTTGGTCCAAGCTCCACTGGGTAATAGAGCACATGCTTAATTTAAGCGCTTGAATAATCTTGTTGTCTTAAATTTAAGCACTGAAAATGCATTGTGAAGCTGGCTGAATTGCACATGTGTAATCATCAAGCACTGAATTTTTAACAGACCAGTTGGGGATAGGCAGCTTCCTCTAAAACTTGAAAATTGCAAAGCCAGGATACAAACAATGTAAGTTATTACTTTGTTACAATCTCATGCTTTTTCAGATTAAAAAAAAAAATGATTTGGGAGGAGACAGGCTTACCAGATTTTGCTTACTATGAGGCTGGTACAACCCTAAACCTGGGTTCAATGACCCAGGACAGAACTTTGGGGAGAGTTAAATCCAGTTATACATTACTGGATTTGTATTCTTCCTTGCTACTAGAATTTGCACTATTTCTTCCTTAACAAATGACATGATTAGCTACAAAATTAGACCTCAGTCATTCAGTGGAGCCAAAGGAATCCCCCTGAACCCGAATGGTATCTAGGATGGATAGAGTCTGCACGTGAAAGCAGCCCTGTTAAGGTAACCACTTAGTTGCATGCAGACTGCCTGGAGTACCTGGCCTTGTACCTAGTTAATCTGATCAGACATTGCTT
This sequence comes from Caiman crocodilus, assembly GCA_030014935.1. Classification (NCBI taxonomy): domain Eukaryota; kingdom Metazoa; phylum Chordata; order Crocodylia; family Alligatoridae; genus Caiman; species Caiman crocodilus. Next base: position 140,205,099 of record JAGPOW010000261.1, read on the forward strand.
GACTTCACTGGAAGAAGGTGCAAGGGGATCAAGCTTTTATGCTGCACTATTCTGTTTTTTATGGAGCTGGAAATATGTAGAGTGTCCACATTTTTGCTTCAGCACACAAGCCACACTTGCGTAATTACATTAGTTCATTTTTACATTCCATAAAAATCTGTTCCTCTTAAATATCTCATTGAGAATAGTGGGGAATCATTAGAAACAGTTATTTTAATTGGCCATTTCAGGATCTTATAGGAAAAGTAATGCTTATGTGCCTAATACACCAAGGGTTTCCAATATTGTAGTCTTCTGATATTGATATTGTAAAACTATGGAATATTTTTTATAGCAGAACATGTACCTCTACTTTAATACTAAGTATAACACTGGAGAGAAATAACCAGATATTACTGAACAATTTCAGCTACAACTCCTTAAATAAATGGGTAGTCTTAAAGCAAACATGCAAAAGGATTTAGAAATGGGGTGTGTGTGGGTATGCAAAGCAATAAGAGAAAGAAGTCATTACCCAAACTGTTAACACTGCAGCATTACATTTATGGCAATTGTATCTTCAATTCCAGTTATGCAGAAATAAAGATGTTTTTGCTCTTCGATTCTGCATGTTCCAACACACAGTTGAGCTGAGCTGGAGCTGGTTGTGGATTTCTGCTTGTTCCCTGTGTAACCCAGGTACACACAAGAGTGTGCCCTATTCTCAATTGGATGGGATGAGTAGGCAGGAGGGGTTGCTGTGAGAGGGATGCCAGAATTTTAGGCGAATCCCTCTTTCCTCTATAGATTTAGCTGAGGCCCAAAGTTCTTAACTGTATACAATTTAGGAGGATGTTTTCTGACAGAGGAGCAATAGAGATGATGGCAGTTTTAAAGGCAGTAGTAACAAGCAGAGGAAAGCTAAAGAGGGAGCGGGAAAACTAAGGGTATAAAGTGCAGCTCCCCACTGTAACTCAGAGTACTTTGCAGGAAGCATTCTGAGTTACAAATGATCCCCCAAACAGAAGTGCATTGTCAGTTTCTGGGAGGAAGGGAATCTAGCTACTGGCTTTCAGCCTGCAGCAGGTTTCACTTGGCAATATCACAGCCCAAATCAAGTGAGTGTCCCTGACCACCCCTCTGTATGATTGGCATTGAGACTGCCCCTCTATATGATTGACATTGTTCTATGTTTGGTATGTTCCAAGTAGGAAAACTCATCTAGGCGGCAAATTTTCATTGGCAACTCTAAAGGTATAAAAGTCTGCGCAGTTTCCGCCCAAATCGGAGCGGAGCACATTGGCAGGGTGACTTTGGCAGACTGATCACCCACCAGCAGCTCCCCATCAGCGACCTCCTGACGTACCCCTTCCCTGCATGCTTTCGTCTGTACCCTCGTTGCGGCAACTCAATTTGTAACTACTCAAGTGAGGCTACAACCTGTGTCATGGCCACCAGTGGTGGAAGTAAAATCTATTTTAAAACCAATACACTGTCCCGCCTCTCCATCGCCAGCCCGCCTGACGTCCGCTTAATTAAACACCGTCCCCCTCGGTCGGCTCTGACCGGTCAGCCGGCTGAGACAGGCAACAACCCATGTTCCTTCCCAGACGGAGCTGTTTTCAGAATGGGAGGGGAGAAAGGAAGTAAAGAGAGTTCATTCTGGGGGGTCCCCAGCAAGTGCTGGAGGGTGAGGTGGGTGAATATTGGGCCCCATACTGGGGGCTCCAGTACATCTGGCCCACCCTCCAGCAGGGGCTGAAAAAACCCCAAACCAAACCCCTTTCACTCCCTTCATGCAATGAGGGTTCAGATTTTCAACCTATCAGTCATTTTCTAAGCAGTCTGCAGCCATGCACTTCTGTTTGCTCATAGCTGTAGACTGTTTTCTGTGGCCAGATTGGGTGAAAATTGTCACTTTTGTCTGTGCCCCAGTATGTAGCTTAAAATGTAAATGCATCCTTATGGGCTTGAGTATGGCTATCCCATTCTGTCCCATTCTTGCTCACACAACACAGGAAGAATGTGAGTGATAAATAGTAGGACATAAAATTGTCCATATAAGCCAAAAGGTTGCCTAATCATAAATAGAGGTGGAATGCTAACAAAGCCAATTTGAAAACAGTGCAGCTTATTCCCTCAATGTTAAGGGGAGGCTAAGGCTCTGCAGGAGAACACTTCTTCTTTGGGGAAGTTTTGGAGACCTGGCAGCACAGTTCACACTGAGACACACAAGGATGAAAATTTAGGGATGGAATTTTCAAAAGCAATTACTGCTGGCTTTAATTCTACACCCAGCAAACTATCCACTGAGTAGAGTGGAAGCAGCATAAGGCTAGTACCAAGAACTTTTAATAATGACACTAAAAGAGTTTTAGTGTTTTACAAAAAAAGACACAGAACAAAATATTCCCTTCCTGCCATTGGCTACATTTACACCAAGCAGGTGTTAGAGAGCATCACTACTTATGAAAGACCACTGCTACTATACCAACCAGCCACTCCCCCTTCTCTTTCTCTTGAAGCTGTCTTTCAACAGTCTGCCAAACAATTCAGTCTTCTTTCCCCAGTGCTGTGCTTGTGGCAATAGGAGAAAGACTGCCACATCTCACATCATGTTCTAGTGCTTCACCTCCTTGCTATGATGTTCTGGGACAGTGGTAGCCAACTTCTTTGGTACATGTGCCACAAACCCCTGCACCTTCCTCGAGAGCCAGTCTGATCCTGTTCCCCTGCTCCCAGGTCTGAGCTCCATGCCTGATCATCTGCACTGTTTTCTTCTTCATTCCCCGTGTTCCCTATCTGCCACAGGCTGCCCTACGCCGCTCCCCCCCCCCCCATTCTGTGTTTTAAGACACAGTGGGCTTGTAGCTGGCTAGAGGTAGAAGAAAGGGGATATGTCTATGTGAACATTACCAAGTTCTTCTGAGAGGAGAGACTTCTCATCCATCAAGGAAGAAATACATAGATTTAACCCAGTATACTAAACCAAAATTGGAAAATCAAATGCAAATACAGAAGTTATTTTTCTGACAACAGCTTAGTAGTATCTCATTAAAGAACAGCCTGAGATGTGAATTGATGTGCATCTCAAAATCCTGTCTTTTCTGTCTGTCTGCAGTTATGGAAATGAACAAGTGCTGGGGCTTCTTTAGGAGATTAGAATCTGGTCTTCAACTGTAAAATATTTTACACTTTGAATTAAGGTTTATGGATACTATAGTGTTGTGTACATCGGTACCAGACCCAGTCCTGAGGTACACCAAGTGGAAAATGCATGCTGAGCAGTTTGGAGGAATGGAAAGACATAGGTCCCTTGATCCTCATTGGAAATGGCCCTCAGGGTGATCTTTTCACAAAACAAATGGATTACTATATTCCACTAAATATTCTCAGGTATTTAGAGAGACATCTAATAAAAATTAACAGTCAGTCGACATCAAAACACTGTGAAAAAGCTACTAGCAATTACATGCTTAAAGGAAAGGAGAAAGAGAGAGAAAAAATAATATGCCTTGAATAACAGATGGGGAAAAAAATGCATCTGCCAGAAGGTGGCTCAACACTAGCATAGACTCAGCCAATTAGCCTGACACCACTGTCTGGTTACTACAACCAGTTACATGCAATGTGTATGTCACCACTGAAGGAAGGTGGAACCGCATTTGTGCAAGGTAAGCAAAAGCTCAGCCCTACCCTAGTCTTCTTATTAGGACCTGGCCTAAAGTTACACCTGAAAATGGCTCTTTTCATAGCTTGCATTCCCTTGATATAGTCTTGATCTAGTCCATCTTCAAGGCGTGGAGGGTGATTTGTGTGAGGCTTGTGAGGGAGCAGTACAGGAGATGATACTTTGCCGCTTTGATTTTCCTAATGTGAAATCGCTGAGAGGACTGGGCACATGAGGCTGTGGGGCTGGAAAGAGGTCACTTATCATATGTGTGAAGAAGTGCGCTGTTGTCTATGAAAAAATGTTTCAAGGGAACCTGTCAGGGGCTTGCCCTTGTAACTGCCTCTCTTTCTTCTAAAAGCAGATCTTAAATTAATCTTGATGGGAGGCTTAGCTGCCTTACATCACTCCCATGGTAAGCACCAGGAATGATTGAAGACTTTACTGCTCTTTATGCAATATCTCATTTTCATACCTCTGATTTTCCTCCCTCACCAGATTGTGATTGAAGTTTTGGCTTTCGTGTGCTGACAGAATGTTTTAACTCTGCTGACTGTCTGCTGTTGTGATGCTCAGTCAGGTTGTGCATTAGCTCGGTGACCTGGGATTAAGTCCTGGCTCATACTTTCCTATGTGAGGAAGAGTTCTTACACTCCTGAGGAACCCACCAAAGGGATGACAAAGTGCTGAAGTTGCATTATCCTTCAGCACTGCCTGGAAACACAGCTTTTTTTTAAATGGGTAGGCCTACGAAGCAGTATCTGCCTATTTTGTACAATCACCAGGCTGATGTGTTTGAATCTCAACATATAAGATACATTTGCTTCTAAGCTTCTTTTGATTTAGTTAAGCAGAAACACTGCCCCTTTCTTGGCGCCTCTGGCATAGCTCCTGCACACATGGATCTTTCTGTTACCTCATACAACTTAAAGCTAGCTGTCCAAGGCCCTCCAGACCAGCGATTGACCCTCCCAGGCTCCCCAGTATGTTAAGCACCATCTCTATACCAGAATTTACGGGATAGCAAAAATCATTTAATAAAAAAAAAAGAAACAGATCTAGACAAAACGTAAGACGATGGGATGTGTTTCCCTGCCAGAGTTACCTTACTACCCATGGGCAGACAAGGTTCTTTGGGTAAATCTGGTATCTCTTATTAGACCAACTCAAATAATTGGAAAGATTCTTCTTTCCAAGCTTTCAGGTATAAATACTCTTTGTCGGGTTGAGGAAGCATCTGCAGTTGGTGTGTGCTCTTCCTGGGTGGAATGAATAGTAAAGAAGCCAGAAGCTAGTATGCATGCAAGACAGGCAGTTGTAAAGGTATAAATTGAGGAGTCAGTGGCTAAAAGACAGGTTGGGAGTCAGGGATGAAAGGGGAGGTATTAATGTAGCTGGTGAATGAATGTACCTCTCCACCATTTCCCTTCCCACCCCACAACATCTCTCTCATCCACTGACTCCTCAGTTTACATCGTCACTGACTGCCTTTCTTTCTCGCATGCATGCCATCCTCTGGCTTCTTCCTGGATGGAAGGAATAGTAAAGAGCACATGCTAACTGCCCATGCTTCCTCAGCCTGACAAAGGTTTTAAACCTGAAAGCTTGCTAAGAAAAAAAAGTCCAACTATTTAGTTGGTTTAATAAAAGATATCAGATTTACCCAAAGAACCTTGTCCGCCCAGGTCCTTAGATCAAAATGGCTACAACCTACACCCTTATTACCCGTGAGGATTCTTTAGACTTAGGTAAAACTCTCCAAAGGAGTCCACATTCCTTTTCCTCTTCCGCTCTTGCCCACTGCTTTTCTTTCAAAATGCAGAGTCCTTCTTTAGCCAGTTTCTCTCAGACGACTGAAGAGACCCTCTCTGTTATAACTTCCAGTCCTCTTTGTCAGGCTCTCCATGATAAACGTTGCCATGTGATTAGTCTCCCACCAGGAAAGCTGATGTTTAGTTACTTCCTGATGGAGTTCAGAATTAGCTTGAACAGCAGCTAACTCTTGGTCTATGTGGCCATGTCCACACAAGATGCTGACTGCTCAGTTGTTACTGTGCAGTCATTTAGTTCTTGTATAAACATGTACGAAATGACTGCACAGCAACCTGAGTTACTGTGCTGTAGCACCAATGAGCATCTTTTTTATGACACTACTACGCAGTAGCCTAATATTACTGTGCAGTAGTGTTGTGTCATGATCATTGCCACATAACACTATTGTGCAGTAGTTTTGGGCTACTGCACAGTCAGCGTCTCATGTAGACAAGGCCTATGTATGTCCCTGTAAATAGAGGACCCCGGCACGCTGTAATCCTTTGTTGTTAGCCCTGTTTTGCTACCCCTCATAATTTCAGTCCACTTTTGAAAAAGAACAGCAGAGGCAGATAAATGCAGTCTTTAAAAGAAGAGTTCACAGTCTGACAGATGCATTTAGAGAGTCTATAATAGGAAACAAATTCATGATCTGAACAAAGATTCCTCAAAGCATTCCAAGTCAGTCTGCTGAACCAGCACATCCCTTCACCGCCCTGATCACACCCTTTCCTAAGCCACCCCCCCCACTTGTGTAAATGTGCACGTTCCCTCTCATTTTCCTCCCCTACCAAATTGTGATTGACGTTTTGGCTTTTGTGCGGCGACAGACTGTTTTAACTCTGCTGACTGCCTGCTAGTGTGATGCTCAGTCAGGTTGTGCATTAGCTCAGTGACCTCTACTGGATCTAGACCACTGCTTGCAGAGGATGTAGCATATTATTAGTAAATTGCTGTTCTAGAAAAAAAATAGCTGAATTAAAAGTAATCTAAAAAAAGCTTCCATCCAGGCTTTTTCCCCTCAATGGGGATACAATGAATTAAATGATTGAGTTACTGAATGTGTTTGACATAGGCTCACAGTGTAGTAAATAACATTTTAAAATGCAAAAAATAATTATACTATTTGCATAATATATCGTGGCATGTTGTTTTAAAACATGTACGCTGAGGTTTTCAAAAGAGGCTGAGAGAATAAGGCAAACATCTTCCATCGAAATTCACTTAGAATTGGTCGTATAGCTCCCTTTATGCTCGTTTGAAAATCCTACCCATAACTGCATAACCTGGTTAAGTGTTGCAGGGAGTCTAACTAGCAACTGACCTTTGTGTTTTTGAGAATTCTCCCCCAATAAAACCCATCTTAAATAAAAAGTGTGTTGTAAGGGGTGTCTGACTTCAGGGACAGGGTCTCTCCCCTGCCTAAGACTATCTGTTCCTTCCCAATTAAGGCTGAAAGGCAGAGGTTCAGGAAATAGATTCTTCTTAAGCAGAAGAACCTGGAGTCATGAGAGAGAGAGAGACAGCATGAAGTATGTGAAATGGGGAAGCTCTTTACTACATCGTAAAGAAAGGTCTTCACAGAGCTTTCTATCTCCTTTTTGCTTACATCATAGCGTGAAGAAAGACATAATTATATCAGTATCATTTGATACATAAGTTCTTAGGATGGAACTGTTATGTATCTGCATGCTTCTGTGACAATACATATCATAACAGCTGATGTGCATTTCCTAGCAGAAGTGACTCCTTTTATTTAAAGCATTTGAATGCTATTTCTATCTTGAGCTTAATTAACTCATATACAATTTGATTCTATGAAAAATACACAAAGGGAAATGTAAAACAAAGAAAAAAAGTGTGAAACCACTACACAATAAAAATAGTTTTTCTAAATTTGTTCTGCAGTATCCTTAAGCTAACATTGACAGAATAAAATGGTATGGTTGTAAATTGTACTGATAGTTTTAGTATTAGATAAAGAGCAGAAATAAGATTACTGAAGCCTCCTATCCAATTACCTAAAATAGTCCCGAGACCATATGGTAGGCTGCAGATATGATCAGTAACTGGAACACCACAATAAGAATTACAGCCTGTGGACCTAGCATAAATCTAACTATGGATAGTTGTGACAGGGTGGGCACCCCGGGGCCGTACTCTCCACTCTACGGCCCGCCCGCCTGTTCTCGCCCGCCACAACTTGATCTTAATTGGTTCATTAAAAGATCTTCCATAAGCGGGAGGCTGCCCATTTGTGCCCCGATGCCAGGGAGCGCTTTCTTCATCTCCTTCCATCCCTATACCGCAGCCCAAGCCTCGCAGATGGCATCTCGGTCTTACGCTAATTGCCAGCACCATGCTGGGCCCCCAGAATCGTCCTATACAGACCCTGACTATGTTCAATAGTCTCTAGCAGCCTCACCCCCTTCAACCAGGCTATCTAGCACCCCAAAGCCATCTTCCCTTCTCAGCTGTGGTCCTCCCCAGGACCTTTAGCCACTTGCCCTGGCCCACCTCCAGGCCAGCCGGAACCCCGGGCCTCCAGCTCTTGGGCGTTCCTCGCGGTGGGCCCCCCTGGCCCTTTTGACCCCTCTCTGGGTCCTGGCCCCAGCCCGGGCCAGTCAAAGGTACACGCATCTTGGCCAGGTCTCTAGCCCCTCTCCGGGCCCATCAAACACACGGCCATTTACTCCGCCTTCACCCGAGGTTCCTAGCCCCTCACTCTCTAGGTCTCTGGGTCCACCCTCTGGGCCCTCCAAACAAACACACTAAACAGGGTAACCCACCCAGCGGTGGGTGCAAGGGGTTAAGGTGCCCCAACTTGCCTTCCACCAGGATGGTAACTGGCCTGGCATTTCCTGGGGGCTCCCGCACCACTGAGAGCCCCACCAGGCCTCCCACTCCCAGCAGGGTGCAGTTTCAGGTCATGCCCAGGATCAGGAGCCTCCTGCTGTCCCCTTACAGCTCCAGCTTACCTCCAAATTGTTCTTGCCAGCAGCTTTCAGGCCAGTGCCCTGCCACAATAGTATATGTTTAAACTTGCATAAATTAAAATGGCTAACATATAATCACTAAGCAATAGCATGGGAAAGTAGAATGAAGTGTTGATCAAGGCCACCAGTGATGCTGGCCATCAGTGTTGTTAGTGCAGATAATTATTTCTGTAAATCGCTAATAGTAATTAAAGGTAACAACTGCATAACTTTGATGTTTTAACTTTTGATGAGAAAAATTGGATTCTGTTTAGCCAATTAGTTCTGTGAAAATGGTATTTTTTTCTTGTTAAATGAATGTGGTAAGGCAGAAATCTAGAATCACTTGTTGCAAGCCGTGGTCATTTTCAAGGGGCCTATGATAAATGCTTGGTCAAGCAGGAGGCCCCAAAAGCCTGTTTATGAGTCACTGTAAAGTGAAACTGCAGATGTGACAACAAGCTTAGTCAGCAATGGAAAGAAAACAGTTAACACATCCAGTTAAACCAGGTCTCATTTAAATAAAGTAAAAAACCTAAACAAAGGCTTACAGAAGAAAGCCTAAAATTGATAACTCAAATATACTGCCACAGCCTAAACATGTTAGTATTCATTATTGATATAACCAAGTTTTTTAAATTTGTTTTGTTATAATGGACAATTTATTATTAATTTTATTAGATAATTTGTAAAACAAAGTTGCCTTGACAGTGAAGACCATAAACCAAAGTGAAAAGAAAAGAGGATAATGGCAAGCAGTATTCCATGATGGTGAGCAGTGGCAACATATAGGGGCTGCACATGGGTGCACCCCCTGAGATAAGCGCTAGTGGCACTTCCGAGTTTAGCGATCAACCGCTGAGCCCCATCTCTCCCCTGGTCAGTGATTGGTTGCTGGTATCCCCCCAGTATTAGGAGGCACCAGGCCTCCATGATGGTGAGGGAAGGAGAGAAGGAGAAGAGGGAAGGAGAGAGTCTCTGTTACAGAGACATAGGGCATGTCTACACATGCTTTAATGTGTCTTAGTTAATATGCATTAAATCAAGTAGTTCGGAGGGCATTTATACACATGCTCTGGGAGTGGGGGCCACCACGCCACTTAAAGTGCCTGGAGCGTCTTTTGTATCATCATCCCCATGCTTCAAAATGGCAGAGGGGATACTTTTATCTAAAGCTTGTGAAATGCTATTAACAGTTGAACAAGCTTTAGATAAGGCACCTCCACTGCCATTTTGAAGCATGGGGACACTGATTATGAGACACGGGATGCTGCTGAAGGGCATTAATTGCCACACTCCAGGAGACTCTATTAATTGAGTGTGCTCCAATGTGCTGAAATTCCAGCGCATCAGAGCAGCCTCCCTGCTCATGTATACATAACCTCCATTGTGAAGTACTGGGAAAATGTACATTAGTTCATCTTAATGTACATTGACTGAATAACCTGTTTTTTAAAGTGACACTTTAATGCACATTAAAATAGGCTAATGCACATTAAAGTACACATGTAGACATGCCCATAATACCAATTAATTAACACCTCCTCCAAGTCTATAAGAAAACTGGTTCAATTCAGTTTCAAAAGTTTTAGTGAAACAAACAGTGAATTTCAAAACAAACCATCTTTAAATATATAGACTGGAGGGAAATTTGGAGAATGGTGCACATTTTAGAAGATTTGTGTTAGTCTGCGTACTGCTACCTTCCTCCTGAGTTGTCCCGACCAGTGGTAGATTTACGATGAAACAAACCGTACAGTGGCACGTGGTCCTCAATGAGAAGGGACCCTGCTGGTGCCTGAGCAGGGGGGTCTGTCCACCAGCCAGAGAGCCTCCCATGTTTTCTCTATGGCCCTCACTCCCACCCAGAAGGTTGTGAGCTTCTTCAGCTGTTCTGGCTGGAAATTCTGGCCACTGCCCCTCCTCCATAGCCAGTGTGCCAGGCTAATTCCCCCACAGATGTGCCATGGGGTGGGAGGTGAGGCCCCACACCTTGCTTGGATCACAAGGCCCCACTACACATAAATCCACCACTGGACCCAAATGGTAGAGGGGAGATGCTCTGTTATGCAGTTATGGGTAGCTAGATAGGCATTGGAATAAGGATTTGTTCTTGTGGTTTTGGGGAGTAACAATAATATTTCAGGTCATAGATCTGCCTCTTGCTTGTTTTCTGACTTGGTTGGTAATAATTAAAGGGAATATAGGTGTACTTTAATTCTGTGTCCAAGCTTGTAAAAGAGTTCCTGACCGTAGACAAGCTGTAGTCCTATTTCTCCATGGGCTGAATTATCCCAATATTTTTTGGTAACAATATTTCTACTCACTATGCCCTTGCTTGAATCAGGAAATCAGGATTTGGGCATGTTATACTTTATTTTCTTGCATATAACATACCCCCTGAATAAATTATGCAACCACCAAATTTTGCAGAATGAAAAAAATAATACTGTTCCTTGGAAAATACTTTTAAGTATAGTATTTTTGCAGGGAACTGCTGCAGTAGGAGGTTAATACTGTGGGAGTAAGAGGGAAACAATACATAATGACTGCTTTGTAAATCCCTTTGTTGCAGGACAACAGAAATGCTATTTAATAAGTCAAATTGCCCAATACCTCTCTCTTCTCAAGCTGAGCTGGTGGAAAGCTAGCAATTTGTGCCAGGTCACCTGAGAGCCCAGTTCGATTCAGCAGCATTTGTTGGGTCAACTGAGGGTCTCTGCTTTTGCACCCAGGGCTTGGATTTTTTTCAGAAATACAGAAGTTTCTGCTGAGTCAGTAGTAGTTTATGCAACCTGAGCCCCTGTCCTCTCTGAAGAAAGAGTGTCCACAGCCAGTGGTTAGGGAGCCCCATGAGTTCATTATGTTTCCCTGGGACCTGACCTGTTTCACTGACCCTAGGACTTGACACTACACATTTGATGTCTGACTCTGAGGACATGCAAAGCCCATGAAGTTTCTTTGATTTTGTGTGGAGAAGCATATGTAATCCTGGAGTTTAGCATGGTTTCCACCAGAAGTGGAAAGTGTACCCAGAAGTGGAAAATTGACCCTCTGGTTACAATTAGTGAAGTCCCTAATATGTGAGCAAAGGATGAATTGCTTTTAGTTGTGTTAAGGCTTTGTCATACACTCTAATGATGTATTGCAGCCTACACAATAATAATTGATGACAAAGGCAGCATTTCCAAATTTTTTCTTTACTACAGAAAGCCCTATGTTGACCATGATCAAGATGGTAATCGTAATGGTAGCATCTTTGAAAACGTCACATAGGGTGCATCCACACATGCAAGTGCATGCTCTTGCAGGAGCTCAAATAGAAGCGGTGCAAATTTGAACCGGGGCTTTTTGCCTCAGCACACATGCTCAAACATACACTTTGTTGTGGAGCAAATTGTGCCACTTGGGACAAAATAACCCTGCCCAGCTCCTCCCAGATCTGCAGCCAGGGGGAAGTAGAGCCCGGGGCCAGCACCTGTGCTGTCCCAAGTAGTATTAAAAACTGCCCTGGCAAGTAGCTCAGGGCTGCTCGCTTTCTGGGTCCCAGCCAATTGGTACCTGTGAACACTACCCCTTGTGTCAGCTGGACTGCTGAAGCAGACTGGAGAGTTCCTTGCACTCTTTACTCACTGTGGCACTCTGGCAATGGAGGCTGCTGCTTGGCTGTGACCTGTTACACACTTCGCAGACCTGGATGAGGACTGCACAGCCAGTAGAGACATCTGCCCCTCTGGGTGAGCTGCCAGTGGGCTGTGGCTGCAGAGTTGGCCTTTGTGCAGCACTACTGCCATGTGTGCCTCAGGCCTGGCCATCTAAACAGCTATCACCCAGAAGATGTTCTGGGTGTGGTGGCCTGCTTTGAACTGTCAAAACATGTCCTCCTGGCACCAGTTGGACAGGAGGTCAGCCACTTTCAGCTGGGTCCAGGGAGCCAGCTCTGAGGACACAGGCTCCTGCCTCCAGCTTCCCTACCAGGAATTCTGGTGTTGTCTATTGGAAAACTGAAAAATCCCTGATAAAAAATTCCCAGAATCACTCTGTAAAATACTCTGAAATCAATTTTCCTCCACAATTAAAACAAAAGACCACTATAAACAGAGAGAGAGAGTGAGACAGAGACAGTGATCAGTTGGGCAATGCTGTACTGATATATGTACGGTGTTAAAGCAATTTGAAAGTCTAGCAGTGTTTTTATCATAATAATAAAGTTAATTCTGATAACATGTATCATGAATTCATGAATACATGAATATATATTTTGCTGCCCCCCCAAAGAGGGGCCATGCTTCCCCTCAGAAGCTATGGCCCCCCCACAGGAGATACACCCCCCCACAAGGGATAGAGCCCCCCACAGGGGTGGGAAAGGGATCGGGGGGATTCAGGGGGCAGGTGGGGAGTCGGGTCAGGCAGGGAAGGAATCACGGGACTCAGGAGAAAGGCAGGGGGTGGGGCTGGACAGGGAAGAGATTGAGGGGGCTCAGGGGGTAGGCAAGGTGATGGGACTGGGTGGGGCAGGGATCAGGGGCTGAGGGAGCAGGCAGGATATCCTCCAGGGGTCTAATTTTGTCCCCATGCTGCAAATTTGTAGCATAGAAAACATTTTCTCATTCCTGCACATGCCTCTTGCAGCATCTCAAATGGGTTTGAGACCTTCCAAAAGGCACATGTGGGTTCATCTGGATGTGCCCAAAGTGTGCATCTACACATCACCATTGTTTATTGTACATAAGTGCTGGTATATTGTGGCGGGGATACCTCCACAAGAACAAACTTACTGCCAGTGCAGGAATGGCAAGAAAAGTGGCAATAGCAAAATGTCACTGGGGATCAAAAGTGCCTTTTGGTTCTGGCATGAACGTACTTTATTAACATGTGTCACCAACGATTCACTGGCCAGCACTCAGGAAGGGAGTTAAAATCCACCCCAACCAACATCCATGGAGGACCAGAAGTGGATCCTCCTGAGAACCCATAGCAGCGGAGAGAGACTGTGTGCCCCAACAGGAGCGATTGGTGGCAAACCGGGGAGTTTGGATGCCTGGTTAGAGCTAGCTTGGAGGAGCCAGGATACCTATCTCTCCAGCCAGATACCTACCTGGGCTTCTCCCTGGATCCCAGATGCCGAAGGCAGGGACTAGGACAATGATGAGCCTGTGGGAAGAAAAGAAATGCAGAAGTGGTGAACTCCATGAGTAACCCCGGGGAAGGATACCTGGGGTAAAATACACCCCTTGGTAAAAAAGGAGGCAAGTCAGGCCAACTTTGAGGCCTCAGGAAGGAAGGTGAATTCTCTGAATGAGATGGTACATATATTCTAACTTTGACTTTGAATAAACAGGGCCTATTGCCTGGCTGTAGTTGCTAGCCAGAAGGTAGGTTTGGCCAAGACTTAACATCTCATTTGGTTGGTGTAAGGCAGGGTGTAGGCATCCAGAGCCCTGGGCCCAGAAGCCTGCACGTGAGCATCAACAGGGAACAGGAGAGGCAAAATCAAAGAATTTCCTCCCATTAAGAATTATTCCAACCAAGTCATGGCTGGTGAGACACCTTAGGACCTTAAAGACTCACACCATCAGGCAAGCTGCTGACCCACAAAGGGACAGGAGTGCCAGACCAGCTTGAGAGGGTGAAGAGCTCAAACGGGCATCACAATGAATTACATGTATAAGTACTAGTTTATAGCACTTCCACCTTTTGGAAATACTAAAGCACGGTGCATGGTTATATTTCACCATAGCAGCACACTATACTGGGGGAGCATGCCACTACTGAGACATAGCTACTGATCACGTATAAGTTTGCTCTCAGGTCTACCTACCTGCTAGGGGGCTAGCCTGAAGCCAGCCCCCAGGGCAGAAGGCTAGGAGCCTCTCCTGGTTCAGGGCTGGGCTGCCTCTATAAAAGTCTGCAGACATTTTGAACCCTGGGTGTAGGGCCATAGGGCAACATGTAGACATGTCCATAGTTCTCTGGAAACATAAGATTATATAATTTCTGACAACCTAAAAATGTAGAATCTTCTTTGAAACTTTTCAGTGAAGGACATGGCTTATAAATGAAGCCAAAACCTGTAGACATAAGAAAAGACTTGCTTTCTGTAAACAGTTCATTAGAACTGCTTTTATAAATGGCAGATATTTGAAGACTTGTGCTTGTAAATGCTCAGGATTAGTGAAGAACCATGCTTAAGGAGTGGATGGTCCATTTTGCCACTTCTTTCTTCCCAATTCCTTTCTCCCTAGAACATGGTGGAACTTCAGGACAGAGGCTTCTGTGGGACCTAAGGAATAAAGGGGATAATATGTTTCTTAGAACTGAAACAGTCATTTCAAACTGACTACCCTACATTCATGAAAGTAAAGGAGATGGATCAGCCTCTGAATTTTTATCCCCTTTTCTGTAAAGACAGGCAGGTGGGGGGATGGTGGGGAATGGATTACAATTTTGCAATTTAAATGTAATGAATAATATGAATTTCACTACTGAATTATAAGAATGTTATTTTGGACAGGGTCCATTTAAGTTATTTTTCCTCCTCAGTGATCTGTCAGCATAAAACAATTGTTACATGAATAATTTTACCACTGTTGGCATTTTCAAAACCTCCATAATTTGTATAATTAGAATAAATGCTTTGCAGACAAGTACCATTTAGAAATCTCTGCTGTCAAATTAAATAAAACCAAAAAATAGAGAATAATCTTACGCACAACTTTTACTTAACATATAGATATAGAAATGATCAGCTATTATTATTACCACCCACTGGGTATGTCTACACAAAACACATTACTGTACATTAGTCATTAGTATAGTTTACTGTGCAGTAAGCACATACATCTACACATGCACACAGTTACTGCACAGTAAAAACCCCCTCAAATTCTGCTTAGATTTGCTACTTGCAAGTGCAAGTAGCAAATTTAAGTGGGATTAGTTAATGCACATTAGCACACATGTAGATATGACCTGGGAATAAGTTTTCTCCTGGGTCTGCCTACCAACTAAGAGGCTAGCTGAAGGCAATATGAGGAAACTGTGTCCCCCTGGGCAGGTGACAGGCTTCCTGTGGCTGCCTACCACCACCAGCATGGGTCTGGCAGGCAGAGGATGTCACCCATGAGGACATGTAGGACTGGCAGGAAGTATAGAATTGGCATGAGGAGGAGTGGGACCAGGTACACCAGAAGTTCCTGGCCAACCTCCTGGCCCAGGAGCACAAGTGGCTCCAGGTGCTGCAGGAGCAGAATGTCATCCTGGGCCAGGTAGTCCAGACCATGGATGATGACCATCAGATGCTGGACACTGTTCTGGGTCTTATGTTCATGCCTCTCACTGCCCAGCACCCTACCCTAGTCCCTCTTGCCCCCTGCCCGTACTTGGAAGAAGGTCCTCTGCTGCCTCCAGATGCCAGGAGTCCCTGGACAACCATGTGTGTCCTGCCACCCAGCACCCCACTCCTGGGCCCAGCCCTACTGTTCAGCCCTGTACCACACAGGTGTGGAGCAGTGCCAGGACTGCACAATGGCCCTGGTGGGCCTGGACCTCTGTCTCTCAAAGAGGGAGCCATCTGTGTTGGGGGATCACTGGCTGCCATCATCCCTGGGCAAGCCAACACCCATTGCACTTGCCACACCATCCAGACCTACAGGGGAACATCCAGAGTGCTAGCTGCCTGCCTCAAGGGTCTGCCACTAGGTGCTCCCACCCCACGGTCCCCTATTCTGAGACACCACAAAAATATTTTTTTACATAGTTTGCACAGGCTAGAGGGGTTTTATTGTTGGTGGGCAGGGTGTGTGGTAGAGGGGCTCTGTTTGTTGGGAAGGGAGGAGGGGACCTGTGTTATGTGAGGGAAGTAAAGACTTGCTCTTCTGACATGTATGTGAAGTGAGTATAGTGCTGGGGGTGGGCAGTGGGGGTGTGGGGAGAGCCATTAGTGGTAGGGCGGTCATATGGAAGTGGGGGGTTCAGGAAGAGGTGATCAGCTAGAGCCTCCCACTCCCAGTGCCCTGGCCCTCACTGGCAGCTGTGTGATTCTTCTGGGGCCTCAGTGTGGGGGGGCACTGCTATTGTCACCACTGCAGGTGGTGCTCCCACCACAAGGCATCCTCTGTGTGCTGTGCCGTCTCCACTCAGACCTCTCACTACAAGTGCTCTTGGGCCTTGCAGATGTGATGCAGCACACAGGCTGTGATAACAACCCAGTGGAGGCTGTCCTTGGCAGCCCTGAGGCAGGCAGTGAGGGAGTGCCAGCAGCCCTTGAGGCAGCTTAAGGTGTACTTCACCAGGGCACAGGTCCAGCCCAGACACTCATTAAAGTGGGCTTGGGGTGGGGCGAAGGCTGGTATAGAGCTGCATCAGTCAGGGCAGGAGCAGAGAGGCAGGGCCCCCAAAAAGCAGGGGTGTGATCACAATGACACCCAGCTGCAAGTCTGGCACCCCCAGTATGAAGTGCCCACTCTCCACAAATCCCACCAGGCCAGAGTTGTGAAACACATGGCATTATGGGTATTGCCCACCCAGCCAGTGCTCACATGGGTGAATGTGCTGCAGTCATCCACGATGGCCTGGAGCACCACAAAGTGAAATCCCCTGTGGCAGCAGTAGGGGCAGTCTCCATGGGGTGGGCAAGTGATGGAGATGTGGGTCATGTCCAGGGTCCCAAAACAATGCAGGTATCCCAGGGGACAACCCTACCCTCACCACCAGGGGGTTGTGGACACAGAGTCCCCCGGCACATCCTGGAGGGTACTGCACACCTCCAGGATAGCCTCCCCAGTGGTGCCCTTGCCTGCACCAAAAAGGTGTCCAACATACCAGAGGCCCATGGACATTACTAGCTTCAGCATGATGAGGACCAGTCAAATATCTGCAAGGAGGGATGGCCATATGCTAGTTTCCTGCCACTCCAGGTGGGCCAAAGCTGCTAAAGTAGGTCCCAGAAGGAGGCCTGCGTCATGCAAAAGCTGTCCAGCCACTACTCATCATCGCAGGTGTGCTGAATTATGTGCAGCCACCGGTACTTGCTGGCACAATGGGCCCAGAGGCAACGGGGCTGGAGGCCCAGGAGGGTGAGGGCAGCCCTGGCAGTGACACTGTGGAGACCTTTGTCAACATCCCTGCTGGCAGCAGTTGCATGGTAGCAGCAGTGGCCTTGGGACAGTAGTCAGCAGCCAGGCAAGTGGTTACTGTGCAGAAGGGAGCCAGCCAGGGTGAAACGGCTGTGGGCCAGGTGGCAAGCAGCATGGTGTGCCAGCAGGGCCATCACAACATCCAGCAGGAATGCAGAGTTCTGGTTGTCACTGCCAGAGGCAGGGATGGGAGCAGCCATAGCACTGGGAGGCAGAGTGGCCAAGGAGAAAGCAGCCACATGCTGTCCCTGTGCTTGGCATGCTGCTCCAGAGCAAGGAAGGGGCTGGCCAGAGAGCAGGGCTGGCATTTGAAGATGGCTTACAGGTGCTGGCAGCTGCCACTGGAGCCTAGAGCTCTCCCCAGTGCTCACAGGGGCCCACTGCAGGGCTGTAGGAAACTGGGTGCAAATCTACTGCCTAATCCCACATGTCTAGACATCTTCCTGAAAGGTCTTTCACCCAATTAGCTTACACCAGTGTAAACTTAGGGCACAGCAAATGCATGTGTAGATGTGCCCATTGTACATTTATATTAACAGCTTTGCAAAAATTTTGTAATTTAATTCTTTGGTTCCTACTCTGCTGAACTTGCAAGTGCTGGGCACTCTGTGAATAAAGTGTGTTGTTTTAAGTCAGATTTCAGTTACATGAATCTACTATTGTACAAAATTTAGAACACATGTTGTGGGGATTACCTAGACAAAATAAGGAGTATAGAAGTTATACACTGATAACTAATTTTAGCTGTCTGGTGATAAAGTATCTAGATGTGCTGTAGAGTACACAAAATGCATGCAGAAAGATCCATAACCTATATTGCCAGTAGACCCATAAAAACTCTCAGAACTATGCTACACACATCTGAAATTAGCTCTTACCATTACAAAAGAAGTAGGGCTACTACCTAAAAGTTGCCCCCCAGGCAAAAGAATTAAAAGTAAGATTAAATGGCTATGCTTTTGCCACTTCTTTCATCCTGATATGAATATAAATATTTCAAAGAATGTAGAAATTGTGAGCACCACCTTTTGGTGAAAAAAGTAGAACTGACCCGGTCTCTTGCTATTTGTAAATACCACCTATTGGCAGATAGCGGGGATTGAACACGGCTCTTGAAAATTTGCCAGTGCACATTAGAGGAAGCACTGACAAGAAACGTTATAACAAGAAATGTTTGTTTATTTTATGTTTAATTATTTCAAGTTAATAACATGCAATACCAATAACGCCTCATGCATTTTCAGAGTACTCTATAAACATTATCTAATTTGTTAATATGTATCTTTATGTTCATAATTTATTTGCACTATGCTTTGTTTTCGATAACTGTGTTCAATTAAAATGAGGCACTATAACATGCTATGTACTAACAAGAGAGGCTCATGAATCTAAAAGGATTTAACTGAAGTTCTGACATATGGCTCATTCTTGTACTGCCACTTGTTATAGCAAGCAAAACTACACTAGTAGTAATTGGCATCTGTCTCACAGGACACTAGAATTGTGCTGAGTGAGGCATCAACTCACTGTACATCTGTAAGTGTGGCTGCAGAGCCTAACTCTTGAGTGACAGACTCTTCCACATTTTTCATACAGGAAGCCCTTGCCATTCATGAATTCACCATTCATGATGTCGAATTTTCAAACCCAGGCTCTCTCCTATGCATGCTTTGTCCCCGTATGCTCCCACCATGCTCCCCGCCCCCTTCCTGCTGCTAACAGTGCCAGCAGCGTCTGCGAGAGCTCTGAGCTTGCCTCCACCAGGCCCCACGCTCCCGCCACTGCCGCCATGCTCCTGACGGAGTCGCGGATTTCGCCATTCAGAGGGATCCCCCACAAATGGCAAGGGACTCCTGTATTTGAAGTGATATCAAACAATTCTGACTGCTGGTGCAAACAATTCTGAATGTGGGTTCTCCCAAGGTTTCCCCTTTCCTCTTCATGTAGGCTACTCTTTCCTCCCAAACTTTAATTCCATGCTTAATAAACTGTTTCCAAGCACTTCAAAACTCAACAATCTTCACTCAGTCATTTGGCTTGATGTTCATTGCTTTCATATCTCTCTTGCAACCATCTTTGAACCGGAAACAAGGTTGCCCACACAGTCTTCTTCCTGTGAAGAGTTCCCCATACAAGAGAGGTTGAATAATTTTGCATCTGAGTGTGTACGTAGATACATTTCTTCAGTGGTGGTTCCAAAAGCTTGTGTTGAAAGAAGGGGGAAAAAAATCTCAGACAGGATTGGGGTAAGGGCACAGTTCTGATTGACTACACTTCAGATCTCAAAAGCTTGACATGGATCCACCATAGCCGACTGTTCCCTGCATTCCAACATAGTAAAAATGGATTATGTCGAGGAGTTTTGGTAGACAGAGCAATCTTTTCCAGTAATTGGAAAAGAACTTCTCGGCTAACAAAATCAAAGGCCTTAGTCAGGTCAATGAAAGCAATGTAAAGGGATCTTCTTTGTTCCCTACATTTTCTTGGACTTGTCAGAGTGAGAAGATCATATCTATGGTGGATCTACTAGCTCTGAAACCACACTGTAACTCAGGGTAAACAGTGAGTCAAGATCTGAGCACTTCTGAGCACTACCTAAACAATGATCTTTTCCAACAATATTTAGTAGTAAAATTCTACAATAGTTGTTACAGCCACTGTAGTCACTTTTATTCCCATTCAGAGTGACTATTTTGGCATCTCAAATAGCTTGTGGTACTGTCCTGACTGTCCAGCAGTGAGTAAGAAGCTTGTGTAGGTGGAGAAGCACAGATTTCCCACACTAGATCACTTCCACAGGAATGCAATAATTTTCCAGGGGCCTTGCCAATGGTCAGATTGTCTATGGCCTTACTTCCATCCTCAACAGCTAAAATATTGTTGAGCTCTTCAAGAAACCAGCATCTCAGTGAAATTAAGGGCAGTGTCACTGACATAATTTTCCCTTGAACAGAGTTCAAAATAACGTTCTACCCATCTTTCCACCTGCTGCTTTCAATCTGTTACGACTTTTCCTGACACTTTTTAACAGAACCAACTTCTTTGTAGTTGGACCTATTGCTTTCTTGATTCCATCATGCATGCTTTTAATGTTTCTAGTGTGAAATAGGGGTTAAATTTCCTTGCATAATTGCAGCCAATAATCATTAGTGCAGCATCTTGAGCTTTGTTGGACAGCATTCCGTGTTTTCCTCAGTTCCTTCCAAGTTCCATCCGAGGCATTGTTTTTGTGATTTAAAATAGCAGTTTGTTTGGTCTTAATAAATGGAATCAGTTCCTGTGATCCAATCCAGGTTTCTTCAGACCTGCTTGCCAAATATGGAGCTAGTAGTGACAGAGGCCCCTTTTTGTTTGTTTTTTGGGTTTTTTGAGGCTTCCCCACTTCTCTTCTGCAGTCTCTTTGAAGCAGCAACTTCCAGAGCCTCTATAAACTGCAAGAATTTCTCATGATAAGATGTATTGGTGATGATGCTGGTAATGTGCAGCAAACACTGATACTTAAAGCCAAAGGTTTTCTTTGGTTCAGTTTGATCTTAGTGACCACAAGTTAGTGATCAGTGTTGCAATCAGCTATGAAAAGAGGACATTGCTGAGATTGGACTGCCTAGTGATGATGAGGTCCAACTGGTACCATTATAACTCTTAACTGCTGCCTCGCATGCTAAATCCTTGCTTGAAAGATAAAGTGAAACTGAAATGACGTCTCCAAGGTGCAAAAGCCTATGCAATGTATATGAAAACACAAGTTGCTGTACCTGTGTTGCACTTCAGGGTGGCTGGAACATCCCCCCTGGAAACACCATAATCCATGCTCCACTCTGCCTTAAGGGTAACCTCCCCTACTTCTCACCCACCATGCCTCAGTATGCATATTGGATTGAAAGGGAGGCTGCCTAAGAGCCCTAGAGTAAGCCCCAATCTGTCAAATAGCTCCTGGATTCTACCAGTCTCAATCCTGCCTTTGAGATGGATGGTCTCTCTTGGCCCATCCTTCTCCCAGGGTACCCATAACCTTAAGGACTAATTACATGACACCAACCTCCCCTTTACACTATGTCTATGCCTTGCACATGTCATTGTACCATCATTCTCTTGTTGGAGCTGCGACCTTCCCAGCCTCCACCCATCTTCTCTAGCTGGGCCTTTTAGCCTGGGCCATTAGGGTCAGGATGGACTCACCTGCACTGGAGATGTAATCTCATCCACATCTCTTCTAGGGTCCCAAAGCAGTTATCTTCACCCCTTGGGACTGGACCTACTGACAGAGTGGTCTCCTCCGTTGCTTTGCCAGCTCTACACAAATCTAAAAGAAGTATTCAGAAGACAATTGATAGTTTTGTGATATCATATTAAGCTAATTTTATATGACACATATTGGTAGTTCAAAGCTGTGGGCTAAATGTTAAACTGTTTAAGCAAAGAAAACTGGGCATTTGTCAAACAACTTAATCTCAAACAACCTTGTCTGTCAACCTTTCAGCTAATTAACTTAAAGCATATGTTCTGTTTCATCTGCTTGTTTTCAAGAAGTTTAGACTTATTTTCTTAGAAATCTGTTTTGCTAAAATAATCTGTCTGATTTTATAACTACAGAAACACAATCCCAAATGGAATATGTTTGTTCTAATATTATTATTGTAAGAAGCTAAATTGTGCTATGAGAAACAAATAGAAACAAGCTATATGGATTGTCAATTTTCTTTTGTTATTACACTGTTTTCCTAAATACCTCTGATCCAGAAACTCAGTCATCCAATGTTGAAAAGCTCTGGGTTTTCTTTGCTCTGAAATAATGAAATGACAAGGCAGAGTTCATCTAAAATCTTTTCCCTCTTCGTCACATAAACATACCGATTATAAGTGAATTTAAAAATCACTTCCATTTAATATAATTTTCTTGCAAGGATTCCTTATGGTAGATGATGATTTTGTTTTTAATGGAAGGCTTCTGCTTCAGAATTAAAGAGGAGGGCTTTGGTTTTCATTGCTTGGTATTGAGCAGGAAATAGGGCAGAGTGAAACATTAGATTTACTGGTTCAGAGAGACATGAGCAACAACCTGTTTCACTAGGTGCTAGGAATGTCATGGGAGTGTCTCTTATGAACAGTCCCTATGCTTTGTCATCTATCTATAGCAAAAAGTAAGCATATATTCTAGGCGACTGATGAGCATTTAAGTGAGGCTTCAGTACATGTCAGGAAAGGAATAAATGTATGCAGTTACTTCCTAATGAACACTTTTGAATTGCTTTTGTGGGGGAGGGCTGCGTAAGAAAAAGACAAGGAGAAAGAGTTTTTCATCTTCTCCCTTTGCTAATCCTAATGTATGATATTAAAGAACCAGGTTTATTTATTTATTTATTTATAGAAATGTAAAAATATAAGAGCAGCTATTCCTGGTCCTCCTGATGAAAAAAACCTTGTTTCTTAAATGGTCAGCACCAAATGTTTCAGAAGAAGATTTTAAATCTTTATAATGGATAATTACGAATCAATTAAATAAGGTAATGTTTGTGATAGGATGGCTCCTGTAAGGATTCCTTGGTGCGTGTGATTATTTCGCTGGATAGTGAACCTATTTTGGTTTATTTATGGAATTTGTAGGAACATAAGACCAGAAGGAACATTCTGGATAAACACTTTTGGTTCCCTTTCTCCCAGGCAGCTATGTCATATAATCCCTTCCATAATGTGATCAAAGATTATTTTGAAACCAGGTATGGCTCTTGCCCTTGCTACTACTAGGTTTCTAGTTTCCCTTCTTATAATAGTTTGTTTATTCCCATAGTCTTCTCAGTAGAACTTCTCTCACCTGATCCAGTTTCAATTAATCTGTATTGATTGCACTAACACCTTGTACAATGACATTAATACTTCCCAAAAATCTCATCAGATACATCATATGACTGCAATTTCTTTTTCAAAATTTCATTATATTTCTAGATCAGTCATGCTGTCATCAATTAACACACTTAAGTTTTCTCCTCCATTGTCTTTTTTATCCACTGTCAGTTTTATGAGTCCTCAGTTTATAACCAAATTTCTTTTGCAAGACCTTACATTACTGACTTTCACACCATTTCAGTTATTTCAGGTCTCAAGGTATTCCAGTTATTCTTGAATGGTAATTCCAATCCCCCTCTGAATTAATTACATTATATCAGTGTAACGGGGGGCCTTCTCTGGGCTGATTTGCCTTTGGCCCACCCACCTGTTCTGAGCCAACCACCCACCTTCTCACCCGCCACGCCTTGTTGTTAATTCATTCATTGATGTTAATTAAGTGGGGGGCTACCCATTTCCTTGCCCCAGTGCCAGGGGGCACTATCGGAGGCTCTGTACCTCCCCTACACAGCAGCCCATGCCTCGCAGATGGCATCCAGCCGTTACTCTCACCGGCCCCACACTAAGCCCCAGAATCCCCCTATCAGGACCCCTCCAAGCTCCCTCCATTCAGGAAGCCTACCACACCTTCATTCATGCTATCTAGCTCCCTGAAACTTTTTTCCCCTCTCGGATGTGGTTCCCCCAGGATCTTTGGCCATGCAGGCCCTGGCCTCACTTCCAAAGCCAGTCGGAAACCCCAGGCCCTCTTAGCTCTGGGCATCCCTTGTGGTGGGTCCCTGGTCCTTTTGATCCTTCTGGTCCTGGCCCCAGCATTGACGAGTCGAGGGTATTCACTCAATCAGGCCTCCAAGCCTCTAGCCCCACTCTCACTCCTGGGGTCTGCCTTAATGACCCTACCAGCAGGTAACCTACCCAGTTGTGGGAGCTGGGTTTAAGGTGCCCCAACCCACCTTTCATTGGGGGGTAACTGGCCTGGCATTTCCTGGCAGCTCCCACACCACTGAGAGTCCCACCAGGGCACCCTTTCCTGGCAGGTACAGTATCATAGTATCATAGTATCTAGGGTCAGAAGGGGCCTAGAGTAGGCCATGTATTCTGACCCCCCGCCAATGGCAGGAACAAGTCCTGGGGTCACAGGACCTCAGCCAAGTACCTATCTAATCTGCTCTTAAAGACGCCCAAGGTAGGAGCAAGAACAACTTCACTAGGAAGCCGGTTCCACATCCTAGCCACCCTAACTGTGAAGTAGTGCCTCCTAATGTCCAACCTAAACCTGCTCTCCAGTAACTTGTGACCATTGTTC
>JAGPOW010000261.1:140235019-140248846 GCA_030014935.1 Caiman crocodilus
CAAGGAGAAATGCAAAGTGCTGCACCTAGGGAGGAAAAATGTCCAGCACACCTACAGCCTAGGGAATGACCTGCTGGGTGGCACGGAAGTGGAGAGGGACCTTGGAGTCCTAGTGGACTCGAAGATGAACGTGAGTGGGCAGTGTGACAAAGCCATCAGAAAAGCCAATGGCGCTTTATCGTGCATCAGCAGATGCATGACGAATAGATCCAAGGAGGTGATACTCCCCCTCTATCGGGTGCTTGTCAGACCGCAGTTGGAGTACTGCATGCAATTTTGGGTGCCGCACTTTAAGAGGGATGCGGATAACCTGGAGAGAGTCCAAAGAAGGGCCACTTGTATGGTTAAGGGCTTGCAGACCAAGTCCTATGAGGAGATACTGGGGCACCTGGACCTCTTCACCCTCCGCAAGAGAGGTTGAGAGGCGACCTTGTGACTGCCTATAAGTTCATCACGGGGCACAGAAGGGAATTGGTGAGGTTTTATTCACCAGGGCACCCTCGGGGGTTACAAGAAATAATGGCCTCAAGCTAGCAGAGAGCAGATTTAGACTGGACATTAGGAAGAACTTCTTCACAGTCAGAGTAGCCAAGGTCTGGAACGGGCTCCCAAGAGAGGTGGTGCTCTCCCCTACCTTGGGGGTCTTCAAGAGGAGGTTAGATAGGCATCTGGCTGGGGTTAACTAAACCCAGCACTCTTTCCTGACTATGCAGGAAAGGAGGTCAGACTCGATGATCTATTGAGGTCCCTTCCGACCCTGACATCTATGAATCTATGAATTATGGAGGTGACTATTTTAGTTTTGATTCTGACTAATGGAATGGTTGAAAATGTTTTGCTATTTAATAATGCTCACTATTCTAAAAAAGGAAGAAATGAGCATCAAAATGAGGTTAATGGATTTTATATTATTTTATATGAGGTTGGATGTCTTAATGATACACTAAGGAATAAAGAAAAGCAGTAGAAAGGGCAGTTTCTGAAATGTGCAATGAAAAACTTTTCCTGCTTCAGAAAAATGGGAAGCGTGGCAAGAGGGATAAATGTTCAAGGATAAGTACAAAGAATTTGCAGAAACATATGGGGATAAAACTGAGATGACAAAGGGACAGAATGAATTACAATTGGCAAGGAACATAAGAGGCAACAAGAAAAGGTTTTATTGATATAGTAAAGGTAAGAGGAAGACAAATGTAGAGATTCAATACTTAATTGGGAAGGAGACTAGATAATGGATGACATAGATGAATCTAAAATATTTAATGCTGCCTTTGCTTTAATCTTCACAAAAGGTTAAATGTGATTAGATGCTTAACAAAATTGATGTATACAAAGAAATGGGAGCACAGGCAAGGTTTTCAAATGAAAGAATATTTAGATTAGTTTGATATAGCCAAGTCATCAGAATATAGTGAAATTCATGAGATAATACTTAAGGAACTAGCCAAGATGATCTCTGAATTGCTAGTAATTATCCTCAAAAGCTTCTGGAGGATTCATGAGGTCCCAGTGGTGTGGAGAGGGATAATCATCGATTTATAAAGGGGAGAAAAGAAGGATCTGGAGAATTATAGATCAGTCAATCTAACTTAAACATTGAGAAAGTTACTGGAACAAATTAAACCATCAGTTTATAAAGACCTGGAAAAGAATGTGGTAAGCAGTCAAATCATGTCAAACCAACCAGATTTCCTTCTTTGACAGAACAACCGAGCAAGCAAATGAGAAGAAAGCATGATAACTTGGCTTTATTTAGGCCTTTGATACAATCTCAGACTTTTACAAACCAGGAAATTTCTGATCTAAAGGAATCATTGTAAGATAGATGCACAAGTGCTTGTAAAACTTCACTCATGGAGCAACTGTTACTGGCTCATGGTGAAACTGGGTAGGCATTTCAAAAGGGAGTCCACTTATGTCTGCCTTTTTTCCAGTTATATTTAGTGTTTTTATTAATCATTTGAACAAAATAGAGAGTATACTTAAAATATGCAGATGATACTAAGATGGGAGGGGTTGAAGCATTTTGGGAAAATCATCCACAACCAGGAGGATGAAAAGACATAAAGACAAGCACAAAATAGAAAGAAATCAAACGCTCAGATACAAAATGAGGACAAACTAGCTAGGCACTCAGTCTGCAGATAATACCCAGGGATTATATTTGCTCACAGTCTGATGTGAATCACCAATTTGATAGTACTGAAACAAAAATTCTGAATTCATCCCAGAACAGCATTTGCATGAGTGTATCGGGGGCAGGTACAATATGGCCACAGTCCACACCTGACTGACATCTCCCCAGAGTGTGCTGTCAGGATGGAGGAGGGCAGCACCACCACTACCAAGCTTCAGTGTTTTTCTCTTGCCTCCCAGGCCTTGATGTACTGTTTATATAGCTGGATGTGTGAACTTACGGAGGTCCTGATCAGTCCTCTCAGAGGGTTTTCTTTGTGGGACACCCCTCCCATACCACATAGTACATGTCTGGGTCCTGATCTTGCATCAAACAGCTGCATCACTAGTGATTAATTGCTAGCTTACTAGATGAACATGTCCATGAGTTCAAATCAATTCATTCAGGCTTGGAAAGGCCATCAAATTAAATTCATTCACTGTGGGTTCATGGGTCAATCCCTTTGGATCAGTTCATTTAAGTGTCTCTAAGACAATTGACTCAAATCCAATTCCTCCCGGGTTCATGAGTCAATCAATTTAGATCAGTTACTTCAGTTCCATAAGAAAATTAACTCAAATCAACTTCATCCCAGGCTCATGGTTCAGTCAATTTTAACTCCATTTATTAAGGGTCCATAAAGCAATCAACTTAAATCAACTCATCCACACGTGGGGCCTAGGTCAAATTGCATCACTTTCTTGCTAGCCTAATGACCCTTCTCAAACATCAGCCCGCCCCAGCTTGGCTCCTCAGGGCCGTGACGAACAGGGCTCCTGCAAGGAGGAAGCTTCCCTCCTGTCCCCTTCCCGGACACTGCAAGAGGAGTGTGCAACCCAGAAAAGAAAACAAAAAAAATCAAAGATGGAGGAGACACAGTGAGGGACTCTCTCTCGCTCTCCCTCTCACTCTCCCTCTCTCTGCTGGCTTCTTGCCTCCAGTTTCCTAACTTCAATCCCCTGCCAGCTGGGCCCAAGCAGTTCTCTGGCACTGCATGTCCAGGGTTTTAGTAGCAGTCCTCCAACCATGCTGGCCAGTGGGTCCACTTTCTTCTCCCAAGGATGGCTGTGGGACACTGCTGACTGGGAAGGTCTCCAGTGTCCCCTCTCCCAGCTTGCCCCTCTTCTGGCCAGAAATACCCCTCTTCATGCTCCCTCTGCCAATCCAAAAGGAACATACACTGCAGAAACATAGCAGTACACACCTTGCTTCAGTTGGGCTTCTCTCTGCACCTTGGTAAGTATCCCTCATTTTTTATTCCTGGGGATTTCTCCTCGCCCTCCTCTTCTCCCCTCACAGAGTGTCATATATAAGACATGAAAGATAATTATCCCATTTTACTTGGCACTGGTGATCCTTCTATTGGAATATAACATCCATTTTATTCACTATGCTTTAAGAAGGATATGGATAAATTAGAGAGGATCCAGATGAAAGCAACAGAAATTGTATTCAAAGATGACCTACTGGGAAAGGATGACGGTCCTATTAGTTTTGACTAGAAAATAAACTAAGGGAGAAGGGAACATAACTCATATAAAAATATGTATTACAAAAAAGACAATGATTGATTGGTTTTCCATACTAGCTAAGGGTAGGACAAGAAGAAATAAGCTTAATTATATGCCAAGAGGGTTAGATTCTAGAAACTGTAAGGGTAGCAAAGCATTAGACTAGGTTATTTACAGATATGGTAACATCTGTCATCGCAGGAAATCAGATTAAATGACCTCTTGAAATCCCTTCCAGCCCTTCATTTCTATGGGTCTGTAAACTTCAAACTGGGTCACAAATTCAAAATAGAAGTCATGTTTTTGTATTTTTAAAAACTTAAGCATTTTCCAAAATATCATTTTTAATAGGTGGTAATGCTCATTTTGGACTGCTTATTAGTATTCTCAGAATGGGACTGTGGTGTTTTAATCTGCTTACTACTAAGTTTGAAGAGGTTTAAATGACCAGTCAAACCAGGCACAACAGCGGCATAGGATTCAGTATCCTCCAAAAGATGCTAAGCCATTTCTTGCATAATACCACTGTCATTCCTTATAGCCTTCATAGGTATCAAAGGCCTCTCACAGACTTAGAAGAATAACATGGATATCTCAGAACAGATTTTTTCCCATCATCATGATTTTTGGCCCTGTCCTGAAAGAGTCAAACAGGGGACCACTGAAGTTGCCTGCTTCAGAGATTCCTTAGGTTAA
This sequence comes from Caiman crocodilus, assembly GCA_030014935.1. Taxonomy (NCBI): domain Eukaryota; kingdom Metazoa; phylum Chordata; order Crocodylia; family Alligatoridae; genus Caiman; species Caiman crocodilus. Next base: position 140,239,403 of record JAGPOW010000261.1, read on the forward strand.
TAAAGTAATGTTCAGAGCTGATTCTTCAGAAACTGGCACTTCTGCCAAAAAAAAGTTCATGCCTTATGTTGAACACACTTCTAAAGAGCCAAAATATATGATTTTAAGTTTTGTGATCCTTCTTCATAAATCACTTCCTCCAGTTCTGTAACCATTTTTACTGATATTTTTTTCTGGTTTAATGCCAATTTGTTCCTCTCTTTGTAGTTTGAAGCCTTTGTTACTGTCCTCTTTTACTCCCTATTCTAGAGTGTGTGGTCACCACTGTTAAATAGAAAATATAATTTTTATCTGGGAGTTGATTGTATATGCATCCCACAATTATTTGAATATGCTAATCAGCTCATTTTTTCTTTTTCTATTGTTTTAAGCATAATAAAATGATGTATATATGTATCTATATAAACTACATATGCACTGTGTACATGTCTGCTATAATAAATAATAAAGGAAAAAAGAAAAAGGAAAAAGAACAAAAAGAGAGAGCGATAGAAGAAGACAAGAAAGTGTGCAAGGACTAATTTTTTTAATTACCAAAGTAATCTAAGAATTCTTTCCAATTTACAGTAAACTTTCCATAGCAGTGAAGCCTGGTTAAACCTGATTGTCATTTGATGTCAGATGCCCAGTCTTACCATAGTAAATGTCAACCTTTGGAGATGTCCTATTCTTCTGTGGCAGGGCAGACATGTCTGCCACACCTACAAACTTACGAGGGACATCAAAACGCTACCAGCGGCAGCCAACAGAGATGCAGACATCCAACGTGGAGGAGTGGCTACCCCCAGTGTGGACACACTTTGTGCATGCATGCTGACGCCGATTGACAGGCCAGGCTCTTCTGGCAAATTTAAAGATGCCACAGGCTGATATCAGCACAGAACTGGAAGTGAGTTCCTGGCAGCATACAGAACAACACAGGGAAGCCAGAGTCCCCAGAAGGGGTGACTGGTGGCAGCCTTCAGAGGAAGGACAGGTGCTAAGATATGACTCTGAAGGGTCACGTCATTTACCTGAGTAGGGCCAGTGGGATCCAAGCTAAGAGGGACTGACCTGGAGCCCCAGTGAGCTTGAAAAGAAAGAATACAGAAGCAACTGGTGGCAGAACCATGAGTTGGGGAACAGGAGAGGTGGCAGCTGCAGCTCCTGTCTTTCTCTAATACTGATTTGCTTTGAGATGGACTGTATTATAACATACAGGGAGAGTTCAAGGCCTGAAGAAACTATTTACACTGTTGGAGAGGGCCAGAGGAGGCCATAGAAGACACCTTCATATTAAGATCCATGAAACAACATGTTGGCACTAGGCAGGGTGTAGGGGAGGTGCAGCCCCATATTAGCCCACTAGGGGCCGGGACAGGCAAATATCACTGGACTGAAAATCAGATAACATCCTATAAATTCCCAGTTGTATCAAAGTTGTGGTAGATGAGACATTTCCATGGTCCTGGTAGTTTGGGTAAAGCACAAGCTGTCAGCCCACAGTACAGAACGCAGAGTGGTTTTGGCCATAAAACAAAAGCAGAGAACTAAAGACAGGCATGGAAGGTTACATCTTCCAATGCAGAAATATAATCCTGTGTGCCACTAATAAGGCCAGCCATAAAAGTATAATCTAGGGAGGATTCAGTTTGAATTCCTTAGGAAATATCCAAGAACCCACACATTTCCCAGACCTATCAGTGCTGTGTTCCAAACCTGTTTAACTTTTTTCCAAAATAACTGATAATAGGACATGACCAAAACATGTGGTCTAGCATTACTTGCAATGCATCACATATCCAAAATTTATCTACTGACAGTACAGGAGTGTGTGTGTGTGTGTGTGTGTAAAATATTCTTTTTTCATTTTAGATGAAGGCTAGTGCAGACTAAAAATGTTCTTTTGTTGTCTAAGATAAAATCATATTTGTTGATGTTCAAATATTGTGAATTCCTGATTTCCACTGGGATTCTGTCATCTGGATATCTAGGTCTTCATTCCACAAGTCATAAATAGTCTATATCTGATCTGTTATCTGATATCAGATATTCATAGAGTAATGGCACAGGATGGGAAAGAGAGACAAATTACAAGGTAAAAATGGATCATCAAGACTCTTCTGCAAGTTTCAGGAAATAATAACATTAATATTATTAATATTAATGCTGCCAGAGCATCTCTGTTGGCCCTCACCCTGATGCTGAAGCATGCTGCCTGCCCATTCAGGGCAGGCAGCATGCCAGCAGCAGGGCTACAGTGCTAGTAAGGAGTCAGGGGGGAGGGGACTATGGGGGGGACTTCTGCTGGCCCTGCCTGCTCCCCCAGCCCTCCAAACCATGCCCTGCCTGGGCCCACCCCCTGCCTGCCCCTCAATCCCCCTGATCCCTTCTCTGCCCAGCCCCACCACTTGCCTTCCTGTCCCCAACCCTGAACCCCGCCTGAGCCCTTCCCTGCCCAGCCCCACCCCCTGCCTGTCCCCTGAGCCTCCCAATCCCTTTCCCACCTGGCCTTACCCCTTGCCTCGGCCCCCAAGTCTCCCCAATCCCTGCCCTGCCTGGCTCCAGCCCCCCCCCAGCCCTGCAAGGCCCTCAATCCCTACCCCCCACCCCAGCATCATCACAATTAAAAAACAAACAAACAAACAAAAACCCTGGCACTTACCAGCAGTTCTAGCTGCCATCTGTGTCACTGAGGGACCCCCTCCACAGTGTGGGGCAGAATGGAAGCCTCATTGGCCCCAGCCCAGGCTCTGCTGCCCACCACTGCCCTGTGCTGTTTGGGGAGGCTCTGCCAGGAGGCCCCAGAGATCCCAGAGCCCCTGCTATAGTGAGTAGAGACTTTTTTTTTAAGTGTCAGTGCCTGGGGTTGGGGGGGCAGCCATCGGGGCTGAGGATGCAAGTGGGGGATGGGGCCGGGTGGAGCAGCCATTGGGAGGTCTGGGGGAGCAGGGGAAGGCTGGGTGGAGCAGTCTTCTGGGGGGGTTGCAGGAGCCGATGGGAGATGAAGCCAAGTGTGGCAGTAATGGGGTGCTGGGGTGGGGCATGTGGGCCATGCAAGGGTGGTAGTCCTTGTAGGAGCCATTTGGCCCCTGTTGGGGGGGATGTTACCCCTGGTGAGGAGCTGTAACACCTGGTGGGGGGGCAGCAAAACATATAGGTATTTAGAATTCATTTTATTATGGTGATAGAGACACTGCTAGGCAGTACCAACTGGCTGGGCCCCAGAAGCTCCTGAGAGCAAGTAACCCTTAGCTAGTTTCCACAGCAGCTTGTTGTACATGATGCGGCCAGGACAGGGCAGCTTTTTATACTGCTGGGGACAGCACACTCTAGCTCCCCCTGGCTGCAGATCCAGGAGGGGCCAGCCAAGGTTATTTTGCCTCAAGTGGCACAATTTGCTCCACAACAAAATGCATGTCCGAGCACGTGCACTGAGACAAAAAGCCCTAGCTCAAATTTACACTGCTTCTATTTAATAGTTTCATAGTTGGTAGGGTCAGAAGGGACGTGAGCAGATCATCAAGTCCAAACCCCTGCCAGGGCAGGAAAGAGTACTGGGGTCAAATGACCCACAGCCAGGTGTTCATCCAACCTCCTCTTAAAGACCCACCAGGTAGGAGCCAGCACCACTTCTCTGGGAAGTTGGATCCAGATCCTAGCCACCCTGACAGTGATATCTAGCCTGAATCTACCCTCTGCCAGCTTGTGACCATTATTTCTTGTCACTCCTGGGAGTGCTCGGGGGAACAGAAACTCTCCCAGTGCCTGCTGGTCCCCCTGACTAGTTTGTAAATGGCCACTAGATCCCCACTCAGCCTTCTCTTGTGAAGGCTGAACAGGTTCAGGTCCCTTAGCCTCTCCTCATAGGGCCTGCCTTGCTGACTCCTGATCATGCAAGTGCCCCTCCTCTGAACCCTCTCCATGCTGTCCACATCCCTCCTGAAGTGTGGCACCCAGAACTGGAAGCAGTACTCCAACTGCTGCCTAACCAGTGTTGCCTAGAGGGGGAAGGTCACCTCCTTGGACCTGCTTGAGATGCATCTGTGGATGCATGACAAGTGTGGTTGGCCTTCCTAACCACGTTCCTACACAGTCAGCCCATGTTCATTTTCACATCAATAATGATTCCAAGATTCTTTTCTGCCTCTGCACTGACAAGAAGGGAGTTCCCCAGTGTGTAGGTATGCTCCTGGTTCTTCCTCCCCAAGTGCAGTACCTTGCACTCATCAGTGTTGAAACCCATCCGATTCTCATCCGCCCACCCCTGTAACCTGCCTAGGTCTGATTGCAGCCTATTCCTCCCTTCTAGTGTGCCCACTTCACCCCACATCTGCAAATTTGAACAGGGTGCTTTTTACCCCTTTGTCCAAATGGCTGATGAAGATGTTGAACGGTGCGGGTCTGAGGACCGAGTCCTGTGGAACCCCACTGCCCACATCCCTCCAGGTCGAAAATGACCCATCCACCACCACTCTCTGTGTGCGGCCCTCCAGCCAATTAGTGACCCATTGTGTAGGTGTGGATGCCACAGTTACCTAGTTTTTTAATGAGAATGGGGTGAGAGACAGTGTCAAAGGCCTTCCTAAGGTCCAGAAAGACTCCGTCCACTGTAACCCCTGCATCTAAGGATTTTGTGACCTGGTCATAGAAGGCCACCAGGTTGGTCTGACAGCACCTGCCTCTGATGAACTCATGTTGATTGCCCCTAAGCATAGTCTCCCCTGATGGCCCCTCATGCCAGGATAATTTTCTCAAAAAGCTTCCCCAGGACCGAGGTAAGACTAAGGGGCCTATAGTTTCCTGGGTCCAGCTGCTGTAAGTGCACATGCTTGCATGTGTGGACGCGCCCAATAAAGACAAAGACATTAACACAAATCACATGAATGCCGCTCACTTCCAAGCAGTATTTAACAGTCTAAAATCCCTCACTTTTTTTTACTTTGGTACAACTCAGATTATTCCATAAATTCACCTTCTCCAGATTATATCAATGTATAAGAGGTTTCTGCAGCCCCAGAAACAGAAGAAGTGTTGGTTTTCCCTCAGTGAACCAGTTTCAGGATGGCAGGAAAACTCATGAAGCATCTAGGCTGCTTGTATCTGTCCAGTAGCTTTGCCCGTTTTAACAGAGCCTGCTTTTCAGTTACCTCACAGGGAAGATCAGGAAACAGAATTATATGAATGCCAGGCTAACCTAATGTCAGCATTTGTAGTTCTCTTGCAGCTCTGAGCACTCTCTCTGTGGTGATAAATTGCAGGAACTTGGCAATGAAGGCCCTGCGTATTTCTCCCAAAGTAGACCTCCTCCATTGAGAACTGTGGGCCCTGTCTAATTTCCACATCAGCATCTGAGGAGAGCTTTAATATGTTGACAAGTAATTTGGTCAAAAACTTGGTGGGATTACCTTTTTGAGATCAACAATGCAGATGTTGTCTGGATCTGCCTTTCAGGTGCAGCATCTTATTTCTCAGAGCTTGCAGTTCCTTGCTGGAGGGAAGTGAGAGTCTGACTTGCTGGTCATTTCCACAGTCTGATCCTCACAGACAGAAACACTGCCCTCCATTCTCTGAAACCTCTTCATTGGGGTATCCCACAAAGCCTGAACATTCATCAAAAATTTCTGGGTGTTATTCACTGTATTTTTAACGCTTGATACCTCTTTAGCCACTCCTTGCATCAGAGAAGCTAAGACACAGGTCTTCCCCTTGCATCTTACCCCAAAGGCATCTTGGAAGCCAAGGGGTTCCCTGATATTTCTGGACTTTTTGATGGCTCCTGCTAATGGAGGGGAGTAAGAGCTTTTCCCACCAATGGAAAAGGATCTTTAGTTTCAAGTATAATTTTTATTTTAATGACTGACAGTGGCAGAATGTTGGAAATTACAGGAGGTTGTTAGATTGACATTTGCTTTAGTCCACAGCCAGTCCTCATCTCCCTGCTTCTTTGCCCTCAGCTCCACCTACAATCAATTTATTTTGTTGCCATATGATTGCATAGACTTTTCCTTCATGCATCCTTAGGTTATTCACACATTGCTATCTTACAAAGATATCCTTTTCTTCTGTTGAATACTTGCTTCAGACTATACCTCCAACCCTCTGGTTTGCATTTTCTTGCATTTCCCTGGGTATAACTCATTTCATTATTTCACATTCTCTGTCATGGCCATATTAATAGGTCATTTGTTCATATGTACTCAGTGGTGGATAAAATTCATCCCTTTTGCAGTCAGTTCGTCTTAAGAATTGAAATACAATTTAAGCAATGCTGAGGACTGCTTGGGTCTCCTGCATAGAGCTTAATTTCTTCCTAGTGTCTTAGAGCCGTGCCCAATTTAGTACCACTTATGAATTTAATTAATATGCTGTTTGTTCTCTCTCATATATCATTGTTAAGGATTTAAATAGACTTAGCTGCTACCTGTTTTCCTTTTTTACAGTTTTATGGGACTCAATTATCCAGATGGTATTCATAAGAATTACAAAGCATTGATAGTTGCTAATTAATAGACCTGCACCCATTCTGAGAGATAATATTTCCTTATTGAATAATATAATACGTAATTACAGTTTTGCATGTAGCTATATTGTAATAAGCATATTGTGAGTACTGTTTGGCTTGGTTTTCATGTATGTATATATCCATGAAAAATAAGCTAAATTACTCTCATGTAACCCAGAGCTATTTCATTAAATGTTTCCTATTGCTTTTATTCTGATACTATTTTATACTTAAATATATAATGTCTACAAATTTGTGCAAGGAAAAGTTTTAATCAAGTCAGACTAGGCATAATCAATCTCTATAGTATCCTACTAGAATATGCACCTTGTGGCAGGCTGCAGACTGTAGGGACTTCCACCCAGCTGGAAGCAGGCAGAGGGTGATTGCAAACCTGCCTCAATAAAAGTGGGCCAGCTGAGAACAATAATTGCCTGGCCTGTAGGAGTTAAAAGCTCCCAGAGATAAGAAAGAGAGAGAGAGAGAGAGAGAGACTTTGAGTTTTAAGAGGCGTGGACGGTCAGCAGGCGGCCAGGGACGACCTCGTGCGCCACCGCCAAGTCGTACTGCAGCTGCAGTGAGAGGAGGGTCACCACTCCGTCGCTGAGGTTGGTGCTATGGCTCAGGAACATGTGGCCTCTCCAGGCAGCGTGCCAGTCGGCCTGAATGTAGATGTCGCCGTGCGTCTCCTGGAGAAAGACGATCACCAGGTGCGCCTGCTGCGGGCCCTCCAGGATGGCTGTCCGTTTCACGAGGTCTCTGCAGCCATTGGTGCTCAGTGAGGCAATTGTTGTGGCCGCCATGAACAGGAAAAGAGGGAGGAAGGGTGGGAGAGAGGGTGACAGGTACCGGGCAGAAAAACTACAGAGACAAGGGGAGGCCTAGCGTTGCCCTACCCTATTCCATGGGCCCGTCTTGGCCCCACATCTTCCTCACCTGTGTCACCAGCTTCTTGAGCCGGAAGGCATGCTAACGCGTGCCCGGGTCCTGGTGCATAAGCCTCGTCGCAGCGCTCGCGGCACAGACAAACTCCGGGGGTCTGGGCACCACTGCCGGATGCTCTTGGCCACGTTCCTCTGGCCCTTCGTCTGGTCTAGGAGATTGAGGAGGCCCCTGTAGCTGGGGGCCACCCAGGGGGGTTTCTCCAGAAGGAGGTGGATATTGCCGACCGAGAACCGGCGAGGCTGTACCCTGGGAGGGGACTTCCTGGTGAGGCTGGTGAAGGTGCCCTCAATGGCCAAGCTCCCTAGCAGGCCCCCCTCTCTATCCGGGTCGAGCACCGTCTTGGGGAGATGGATCCCCATCTGTTTTGGGGGGCAGATGTTGTCCCGCTCCCAGGGCTGCTTGCAGTGCTCCGAGGGCAGGCACTCCATCTCCTCCTCCCCGTCGGCCTCGGCAGGCAGGGGAGCAGGCAGCGGGACTCTCCGCCATCTCCCCCACCCGCCACTGCCCGGGAGGCAGGCACTCCTCCCCCACCTCATCGCTCACGGGCCCCACTGGCTGGCATGGGGGCGAGGGGTTGCCGGACATCTCTGGGACACCCTCAGTCATGGCCAGAGGCAGCAGGGTTTCTGGGGGGGATGGGCAGAGCGGGCTCAGGTTCCCTGGCTGCCTTTTCCCCAGTGCTCTCTGAGACAGGCCCCGAAGGGGCAGGAGCTCCTTTAACTGCTCCTTTTTTCTTCCTCTTGTCTTTTGCTTTTTTGGGGGTAGCTGGCACCTCCCCCACAGGGGGTGGGCCAGGCTGCTTGGGGGTCACCACCTCCAGGTCCACCGCCTTGGTTGAGGCAGGGGTTGAGGGAGGTGGAGGGGAGGTCTAGCTAGCCGTCCCGGGGAGAACAGGGACAAGAAGGGACCGGGAGGACTCCCCAGCCCCTCCACTGGGCAGGGCGTCCGCCAGGACAGGGGCAGGAGAAACCTGGGAAGATGTCCTAGGCCCCCCCTTGGGCAGCATGCCACTGCCAGAGGAGTCGAGCCCCTCGGATGGAGAGGGGGCGGAGGGGGACTTGGCAGGTTCCCCAACCCCACCCTTTGAGGAGGGTCCCGCTCCCGAGGTGGATGCATCAACCTCCTGGGTGGGCGCAGCGGCCAGTGCCCCAGCCAACTGTCCCAATGGGCACTGGGCAGCCAGGTGGAAGCTGCCACCACAGCGGCAGCATAAGTTCCCACCCTGGGAGAAATACACCACGTACAACCTCCCACCGGACATAAAGGTCAAGGAGGGAGGCAGTCTCTGCGTGTCCCCCCTGAGAAGCATAAATGCCTGCCTCCGGAAGGACAGGACATGCCTCAGCTTGGGGTCCCTGCTCCCCATGCTCAGCCTGTGCCAGGGGCTGCTGAGGACCCCGTAGTGCTCGAGCGCGTTGGTGAGGGCCCAGTCGGACAGGTGCGGGGGCACGTTGGAGGCCACCACCCGCACTGCCAGGGTCTCCAGGGACATGACCAAGTGGTGGACCACTGAGACATCCAGCCCCACCACGCACACCTCCCTCACCAGGTTGGGAGAGCTCAGGTAGATGACGGGCACTGAGTTAACCCGGGAAGCGGACCAGACACTGCGGTGTCCCAGCAGGTTCACCAAAGCGCCAGCGCAGTCCTCCACCATGACGTGGAGAGGGGCATGCACCCACATGCCATGGCCGAGGGGAAGGTCTGCTGAGACATCTCCATGCCAAGCACTTTGGCTGCTGACAGGCATCCCGGCAGGAGAGGGTTAACTCTTTCCTGGGGGGGGGAAGCACCTCAGTCTCCCCCCCAAGCGGGGACTGGGACTGGGACGGGGCTCCAAATGCCACAACCTCGGCCTGAGGGGGGCAGAGTGACCCCGCAGGGGCTCAGGGCCAGCCCCAAGGCAGGGGGAGATGGCAGGGAGCGAGGGAAGGGGCTCTGGGGGAGGGAGGCAGCAGGAGTCACAGGGAGAACTCAGGCGGGGGTGGGGGAGGGGCAGAGGCAAACGGAGCTGC
>JAGPOW010000261.1:140248946-140276966 GCA_030014935.1 Caiman crocodilus
GAGGAAAATACCAGGCCGGTACCAACAACCTCAGGCCAGGGGCTGTCCTAGAGTCTGGGGAAAGATTAAGGGGCTGTGAGGCCGGAAGCAGCAGCTCGAAGACGGAGGACGCACTCCAGAAAGGGCGAAGGAAGACAGTGGGGCTAAGGAAACAGCAGGACTGCGCAAGTGCCAGAAAGAGGTGGTGACTCAGGCTGGGTATGGGAAGAAACCAAGGATTGTGAGTTAAATCTTATATATAAACCCACTATATCTATTTTTGTTTGCTAAGTTACTGATTTGTGCTTGTGGTGTTTCCTGTGAGGCAAGTGTGCCCAAGAAACAAAACCTGCATTGAGCTTTTAATGACTGTGTGAGTGGAGCCTTCAACCCGCTACACTCCTCCTCCGGTTCATTTACATTTATCAACATCATTTGTTTATAGTACTTTAGACACTTTTTAGGTCATGGCAGTGCTTATATCCATGCCATTTTGAATTAATTTTTCATCATAGTCTGAACACAAATATTATGTAATTTAATCTCCTTAGGGTGCTGAGGTTTAGGATAAATGGAAGTTAAGGTGAAATTTCAGTTCAAATGGAACAACATATTGATTTTCATCATGAACTCTGGATCTGGATTCAGCTGTAGTTGTCTAGGAAGAACTACAGCAATAAAGTAACTGATGGACAAAGGGACTCTGTTAATTTAGACTTGTAGGTGAAACAAATGCTATATAGAATGAAGCTTAATGAAAATATACTAAAAAAATGTCAAGTGTTCAAGAGTTCAAACAAATGAGGGGTTTACTAATCCTTTCTAATATTAGATTAAAACTGTACATTGCTAGAGAAAGCCTTCATGAAAACATGTCCAAGCACTTACTGCTATTCTGCATATGCCACGTTCTCAAATGCCATGTAACTGCTTTCATGAGCATGCCCAAGACTAAGACCCAGAAACGAACACTGGGAGTTCACTTAAAAGTTGCTGTATAATAATTATATAGTATGTATTTGTCTTCGGAAAATGGAGTGTGGGTTGTACTTTAACCTTGAAAAGGAGGACTTTAATGTTTGGCCACACAGCTAAAAAACATGATCAAAAAACTAGTAACTAAGGCCTAGTGTCAGGCCTCAGCCTTGAACCTAAGGCCATAAACTGGCCAGAACAAATGCTCATCCCAACCTGCCACCCTACTAGTCATACATGTCAGTCAAGGCTATTCCAAAGCCTCCAGCAGGGCCCAACTTGCAACTTACTCAGTGCCACGAGTGGCTAGCTGGGGTCAGATGACTGTCTAGCTCCCCCATATAAACTCCTGATCTGGAACAGGAAATGCCTGATCAATAGGGCTCAACTTGATTCCAGACTGCCTTGCTGTCCCACACAGCTTGCTCTCTGCTCGTTCTCCTGGTTTCTCAACCCAGCTTACTCTCTGACTCCTCTTTCTGCCTGATCTCTCAGCTTCCTGATGTGGCTTGTCCCTAGATCCTGCCTTATTGACCTCCTGTTTGTACATGCAATCTTCTAGTTCCTCCCAACTGTGATCAGCTCAGTCCCAAAGTAACTCCAGTCCTGGCTGCCCACAACCTGGGGTGACACCAAATCACCAGCAGTGGTGAAACATCATCTGTCTCATTCACTTGAGTGGAAAACTGTGTCCAGTGGAATCTGTTGCCCAAATCAAGCTTTTATCTGAAACATCTGCACCCTGATGGACAACCCTGACAGTGACTGATCTGGGTGAAGGACAGCATTCTTGCCAGAGAATTTACACAATTCAATACTGACATTGCTGCATTTGGTGAGACTAGACATAAAGAAGAAAGAGGGCTCGCAAAGCATGGTAGTGTCTACACTTCCTTTGTGGAAAGTAAAATCTGAAAGATAAGCTGCATCCACAGTGTGCTTTCACTATCAAGACCAAAATTGTTACTCAATTGCCAGGATGTTCAGTTTGCATCACTAAGCATCTCAACTCTATCTTCAGCTGACAGATAGACGACATGCGATAGTCAGCAGTGCATACACCACAACCCTTGATGCAGATGATGAAACAAAAGAAGAATACCATTCTAAACTCAACCAAGTCCTGTTCCCTGTCTTCAAAGAAGGGATGATGATTGTTCTTGGTTATTTCAATGCTAGAGTGGGCAGAGACTCTGAGATCACATCAATACCCTGTGAGTGCAAAGAAAAAATAATATGGATGAACAAGCAGTTTTGTTCAGAGTCAAAACCATAAAGATGCAGAAAATATAATGCAAATAAGACTTCTTTGGATGGTTAATACAGGTTTTTATAACCTTTATCAATTCTTCTGCAGTAAATGATACGAATACATGTTTTTCTCTTATTTGGACTCTTCAGCAAATATTTTCCCTAAATATTTCTTTAGAGTCTTGGGTAAGAAGCCAATACACTATTGCCATAGGAAGTACAGAGAACTTAATTTGTTGTAAATAAGAAAAAACTGGAATACAAATTGATAACTCCCCTAAGCTGTGGTCCAATATTATGGGAGAGAGATTTAAGATGGACCGGTATCAGAAGGCATTCACAACATACTACTGGATATATTATGAAGCACTTTTTTTTTTAGATCCTCCACGTTCCAGTAAGACTGATCAACAGAAAAATATGTTGTACCAAGATACACTTGTCTCAGAGATGTTATTACCTGAATGCATATTAATTAGGTTGATTTATGAAAAGATCATGAGAGACGACAGGAGTTTGTTGCTTTCTTCCAAGAGAGGACACTCGCAGTTTTTAAAAGTTCCTCTGAAGATTTATCACTGAAAAAAACCAAAGCTAAACTGATTGCAAGGGTAGAGGATCTGAATTACAGATATTGGTAATCTTTTCTTTTATGTAACAGTTTGCTATAAAGGACAGCCTTACAACTGGAACATCAGTTCTGAAGAATCAACATCTGCCTCTATGAACTTACCCATTTGAAAAAAAATCTCGCCACAGGCAACAGCAAAGGCAGTTGTCTCAATAATGTAATTTCTGGACTTGGGTCAGGAGGCAGCAGAGTAAGTAGTAGTACAAGATCTAATGCTTCCGAAGGAAAACAGGAAATCTGGAAAATATGACAGATTGGTTTCAGTTAAATAGTCCAAACTTGTCCAAGTTTGCTTGGGACCATATGACCTGTGGCTGTTGATTTGGGTTGGCAACATTGTCTTTACTATTCCAGCCTGTGATATTTCTTCATTATCTGATTGTACGATAGTTAAATTCCTCTTTCCTCATGGGTAGAGTGTGTCTGTTGAATTAATACTGGATGGATCTATTTTCTTCTAACTATGAATTGCTGAATGACCATTCTTCTATTTGCAAACCTTGTCAATAACTTGGTCATTTCTTGATATGGACTTGGATCAAGAAATGTATAGAGTTCTCATCATCTCTTTTTCGAAAGCAGCAGTTGTCCTCACGGTGGTCTGACACAAACACTGTAATATTTGAATCTTCTTGCTTGAGATCTATGTCATTGCTCTTTACTGAAAATGCATCTAACATGTTAGTTAGCTAGGTTTTTATTTTCCTTTATAAATAGATGAATTAAGGTCACAAAGTACACTGAAGTTCTGTATGGGCATTTGAAGTGGTGATTTGGGAGGAAATCCTGTTGCCTGTAAAGGCTGGGACTGGCCCTGATGTCCCATGAGACCCCTTCCAGTACTATGCTCCTGCAACCTACAAAAGAATTGTAATGAATTTGAAATCATCTTTTGCCTTTTCTTTTTTTAAGGTATAAGATTAATATTTTTAAGGAATAGGAAAGAAACATTTTTCTCTGAAACTGCTGCAAGGCAAAACTTTTTAAACATTCCTAGGATAATAAAGTTCTACCTAAAATGACCCAAGAGCAGATATTTAATCTTGAAATGTAATTGGCACAAGTCAGTACTATGTTAAAGTACAGAGTTAAATTATCAATAGCAACTGTGATTCTACCTCTATAAATGTTTGTTATAAATCACGCTTGTGATGTTTGTTATAAATCGGGCACCTGTAAAATGCATGGGAAGACCATTAAAAAAAAATCCCAACTCTACATGTATGTAATTAAGCTGACAGGAATAATTTCTTTAATTAGGGATGGGAATTTATTAACTAAAATCAACTCCAAAGCAAAGTGTCCACTTATTATTTTTAATTTTTCAAAACCCTTACAATTCCTGAGATTATACATTTTGGATTTTGTAACATAAAATTTTGCACCATACCAAGTGCTCTTCTTTTTATATTTATGGCTTGATAGGGAGCAAGCAGAACCAGAAGTCTCCAAACAAATCATGTTAAAACCATGCGTGCAGTCCAGTTTTTTGTGAACAAAAATATTGGACAGGATCCGGATGAGGATTTACAATTTGCATGTGCATGCAGCCAAACATAGTTTGACAGCTGTATCTTCCAAAGGTTTGCTTATAGGACCAGATTTTTAAAGCTTAAAGTGGCAAAGTTGTGCACACACTTTCATGAGCCTAAAGTATACGTATATAAATAGCTGACTTATATTCTGTAATCAGTTATTTGCATGTGGTTTCTTAGTCAGAGAAATCAGAGGTGATTAAAATGACATAATAAAATAACACCATTCATACAGCTATAGTTTAAATCTCTTCATATTCCCAGCATGTATATGTTGGGGATTGAATCAGCTAATGATAAAACATAGACTCAGAGGATGAGATTCTGAGTCTGCCACAGTCAATGTAGGCTTTGCAGTTGAGCTCTAAGGGACCCAGATTTTACCCTGTATAAAATAAAGATTCTCTAAACCACCCCTTAGATCATGGGAGATGAAGACAAGGTATGTCTGGATGCCTGGGACTCCAAGGAGCTGGGCAGGGAGCAAGCTTATGAAGAAGGGGAACCTGTCGCCTACCAATCCCCAGCTGACCTGGGGGCTATGAGGAGCATCTTCATTGGGTGCTGGTTCAGCAGGGGACAGTGGTGATGGCAACCAAGTTTCCTCCTTCAGTGCATGCTTCTAGCCAGGAACACCTGTAGGAAAGGGTTAGGTGGGAAGGTAGGAAACTGCTCACGGATGATGCTGGCACTCTGCAATGCTGCAGCCTAAGGCTGATGCAGGGCATGAGTGCTTCCAGATTTCCAGCTGCACCCAAGTCAGCCAGAGGCACTGGCAGCAGTGGTGTAAGAAGGTGGAGAGAGGGGGCAGCATCCATAACACCACATCCCTCACCCCTGATGTGCCTCTAAGATGCATCTCTACTTTGATGCCTGCCTAATTATCAAAGGTATTGGAGGCAGAAATCAATGAAAGCTGTCCTTTTAAGCACTTGGTACCTGGAACTGAATCCACTGCGCTACATTGGGTGGTATTTCAACTATCAAAACAAGGCACAGGAAAATATAAATGCCACAGAATGGGATTAAAACCAGCCTACATATTGAATAGGTAGCTGACTGAAGTAAGCGTGCCGTGGCCTAGAGCTAGCTAACTGTAAATACTGAGGACAGGGGTGCATCTTGTTTCCCAACCCCAGGTACCAAACTCAGGGCTGCAAACAGATGTTCTTCTCACTTGGGTTCCAAAACCCAGAACTTTCTCCTAGAGTTATTCTTTAAAAAGGCTGAACAGGACTCGTTCTTTTCTTTTAAACACAGCTTCCAGAAAGGATGGTGTGGTGGCTGTTGTTATAACTGTCCCCTCTGTTCTGCAATAGGACAGTGGTCAGTGTTTGCTCATGAAGCAGGAGCTTTGTTTCGGTTCCCTTTTCTTCCTGAGGGGGTTCAAAGCGACATCTCCCACCTCTTGGGTTAGTGCTTTTACTCACTAGGCCACGGGCTGTTTTGAATCTGAGGCACTCTCCATTGCTTCTGTGGAAACTGTGCCACAGTTAGGGGGCGATGCATAGGGGGTGCATGTGCACGCCCTGAGTGTGACAATGTACCCCCAGCAAAAAGGCACCATCAATACTGTCAGCAGTGCCTGCAGGCAGTCGCCACTCGCCATCCTGCTGCCAACACCACTGGCAGTGTCTTCAGGCAGTCCATGATCCCCACTGGCTGCTGCCGACTCTGGCAGCAGCAGCTCTGGGTGGTCTCTGACCCTCGGTCGGCACTTGCCACCCTTTTCCCACACCGCTGACAGCACTGGCAGCATCTGCTCCCGTCTCCATCACCGCACTCCCACCACTGCTATGCCCCCCCAGCCACTGGGGGCATGCACCGTCCTTGGAAGAAAAGAATTATGGAGCTAGAGAGGGAACAAGAGGGACTATGACTACACCTCCTCCGGCTTAGGGCATCCAGTTGGGAATGAGGAGTCCCACATTTTGATCCCTTCTTTAAGGACCTCCTCCCCAGAGGAGCTGCTCATGGCTCTGTCCCATGTTCCACCCCCGTTGTGCAGTACCTTTATTTGTTTTACCTAATGTTTGTTTCTGAATTTTATATAAAAGAATCTTGGTAGAGACAGCAAGGAATGGAGCCCAACTTTCCCCCCTCTCAGGGTTAGTGTCCAAACCATTAGGCTACCACTTTGTGCCCTGGTCAGAATAGCTAGTAGTCCCATGGTTAGGCCATTCCTGGGAAGTGGGATATATGGGTTTGAACACCCTCTGGCTACGTGATAGTAATGCAGCCGATGATGTTGCCAATAAATGACCCATGCATGTTCAACCACAGGACAGCACACAAGTGGCTGGGAGTGCAGCCTGGCAGTATGGAAAGCAGCTGGGTGAGGCTGGTAAGTCTGTTCAGGGGTGCAGATCAAGACCCCAGTGGTGAGGGAGGAATTGGGGCTAAGGCAGGGGCAGGCATTGCATAGTTGGACAGGGGCATGGGACAGAGCCAAAAGCTGCTCATCCAGAGAATGCAGGGGTGGGGTGGGGTGCGGCTTCTGTCACTGCATGCAACCGAGGAGGACATAGGCAGGCTGCTGCTGTGGGCTGGGGCTGGGCGTTGTTCTGAGCTTTTCCCAGTGGAGGGTGGGGGTTGAGCCAAGCTGTGCTCAGGGCAGGCAGCAGTGGTGCTGGGAAGGAGTGTATTGTGGGGACTAGAGCAGATTTTGGGGTGGCTGCAGCTCCCCACTGTAGCCGCCTCCCAGCAATGCTGCCACCTACCCTGAACGCAGCTCTTGCTCAGCCCCTCCTGCCAGGAAGAGCCCAACACCGCCCAGGGCCCCAGTCCACAGCAGTCTTCACTCACCCCACACGGGTCCAAAGGCACATGGCCCCCTGCCCTATTAGGGTGTGTGTAGCGGCAGGAGGCACCCCCCCCATGCCCACCAGAGGAGCTGCTTACAGCTCTGTCCTGTGTTCCACCCCAGATGTGCAGCACCTGCCCCATCCCATCCTCACTCCCTCCCTCATTGTGAAGGCCTCAATCTTCCACCCCTCACACCTCTCTCTCCCATGCGCCTTCCCCCCACAACACACTTACCAGCTGGAAGTTGCTCTCCAAGCTGCCCAGCTGCATATCAGTATCTGCCAATATGGCTCATTAAAAATTGGCCATTGGTATTGGCCCAAAACATCTCTATTGGTACACCCTAGTAATTACAGACAGTATCACTAGTTTCTGCCCTTTTGATTTAAACAACTAACATTTCAAGTTACAAGTGAGACTTTATAAAGTGGGATAGGGAAAAATGCTGTGTTTATTGATTTATATGAAGCAGATGCATGCTTCATATAATGGTGGGATTCAGCACACCATTCATACAAGTACACACACATCACCATGCACACCGTCATACATAAACACATGCATGCACAACATAACCACTCCATCCAGCAGTCATAGTTACCAGCAGCAGCTGCCCAATATTAGGCCTGGGTTGGCCACCCAGTGCTGTTGAGGTGGTGATAAAGATAGAAGCTGGAGTGGGGTGAACACACACATCTGTGTTCCAAAGAACGCAGCAGTCAAAGTGGCTCACCCAACCCGGCATTTTTCAGATCCTTCCTTTTATAGAAATTTCCAGTCTTTTTCCAGCATTTTGGTGTTTTCCCACACTCAGTCTCTATTTAGAAGTTGTTTCTCATCCATCTTCTGATTATCTCAACTCGAGTTCATGTTGGTTATAAAAGTTGGTATCTCATTCTTGAAGTGTCCTTGAAGCCCACATAGCAGGATATGCAGCACTCCTTTCCCTCATTATCTCCTTTGTGTGCCAGGTCTCAAGCAGATTCTTCAGCCATCCATTAATTAGTTTAGTTTACTGACTGGTAACTTACATGCTGGGACCTTGTTGCTTACACAGACGGTTAAATCTTCCTTTCCTTGTCCCATCACCATTCACCCTTTCACACAAATCCCTCTCATGCAGGGCCATACAGAGTTCATTCACTTACGTCAAGCAAAAAGGCAGATACAAAATAAGTTTATGTATTCATAAAATACAAAAATAAAGGTTTATCAATTCAACACTACTATCATTTAAAATAAAACTAACACACAATTAATACATACAAATGGAAATTCACACACACTGTTCATGCATAAAAATGGAGATTCAGACTACACTCTTCCCTTTGTTTTAAAAGAAAGGGGAAGTTGCTACAACATTGTGTTAAGACCAGTCAAGTTAGCAAATGCTTGGTGTACTCAGAGAACACTTACTAGACCAAGCCCCTCTAAAGATTTAGGCAGAGGATCACCTGGTTTCTGGATCCTGGGGATCTGAAAGGTCAAAAATTGCAGAACCTAAGGTGTTTAAATACCTCCAGGGCTGGGGAGCACCTGGTTTCTCAGCATTGCCATTTTCCTGAAGCATCTATTTAGACCAAAGCATCCAAATTCCCTCCAAGTGCTGTTTTAGATTCCCAAGTCCCTTTTTTAGTATCTAGCCCTGAAAGACTCATGTTTAGAAATGAAAGGGTTAAATCAAGGGATTTAAGCAACATAAAAAATAGATTTAGATGTCTTACTTTAAATGTTTTGGCCTAAATTACTTGAGAAAGGATTTACAATTGAGATGAGAGACATTTTGTACTCAAGTTCAATAACCCTAACATTAACTCCTGTGATTGGTGTGCCACTTGACACCATATCTATATCCAGAAAGGACATAATATTTTTTTGTTTTTCCTAAGAGTGAAATGGATGACCTATTTTCCAGAAAAAATAATCCCATATTGTTGAATAACTGCATATAGTCATTGTTCCTCGCCACGCACACACCCTTATAATTTTGTATTCAACTCTTTGAAGCTACTCAGGAACTGTGCTCTAGAATTCTGTTACTGCATCTTCCAGAACCTTAAAAGAGGCACACATGAGCCCATCAGACAATTACTGTCAACTGCTTTGGTTACAAGAGTAAATGACTCGCAGGTTGAGATTTTTCTGATCTTCACAAGAGATGACAGGCTAGGTATGTTAGAGGAAATGATGAAATATTTAAAAACCCTTTTCTTGCAAAAGAGGGGAGGGATGAAGATGAAACAGATGGAAATTGTCAGAAGATTTATTAATGCTTGATTTTTATATATGGCATTGTAGAAAGTTCTGATATCACTTTTATTGATATATATTAGGTAGGATTGCTTGGCTGATTTTGATATGTTATATGGCATAGCTGACAAACAAAAAAAACCCCTTTAATTGCAAAAATGCAGTAATAGGAGTTATTACACACTAACAAGATTTTATAATATTGCCATAGGGTGTATTAAAAACTAACTAGAAAGCATATGAACATTTAAGACTAGAAGATGATGTTATTGTTCTCTGAGGTCTGTCCTTACCATAAAGCCTATCAAGGCGTGCTCTTACCTTGCCCAATTTGTTTTTGCTGCTCATGTTATGTTACAAACACCAATGTAGGGGAAATTAACAGCAAGCATATTCCAAGTAGTTGATTTTTCAAGAATAAAGCATCAGAAATATTTTGTGTATATTTTTCCTTAGAAAGAAGTTAATATAATTTCCAATGATTATATTTCAAATTAAGTTTATTTTGGTAGGGCTGTCAGTGTGGCCAAAGCATTGTATAAATAAGGGTCTATATACAAAGCACCTAGTGACTGTCATAGCACTATGTATAGTTACAGGCATTTCACTGTGCAGGCGTTACACAGAGTTGTGAAATGTACTTTTGAAGAGTAACTTTTTGACACTGCCACATTTTCAGCATCTTTGTAGCACTACAAACAGCTTGGATGGGGGTAAGCTTGTTTTTTGTAGTGCAAGCTTGTCCAACATATGCCCTGCAGGCCACCATGCGGCCTGCCAAGCCATTTTATCTGGCCTGTGGCAGTGGTGGCGCTACTGCTGCCGCCATGGAACACAGAGCCACAGCGGCATGCAGAACCTATAAAATCTGTGTCTCTCAGCCAATCCAGGGTATATGTCACCCTACATATAAATAGTTTAGATTTATTTTTGTAGATACACTCATTTCTATTGAATTTCAGAATAGTACCTTGGGTGGGCCCAGGGATAACATACTCGGGCATATTCAGTTCATTCTGTCTTTTTTTTTTCATTTTCTCCTGTCTTTTTCATTAGCTATATTCTGACCTTTTAATGCCACCATCTATTTTAGTTCAGATACTCAGTTGCCAATTCTCATGATAGTAGTGGAAAAATTTTGGCTGGAACCAAAACCAGTGAGAAGCTGAACTCAGTGAGAAGCTACAGCCCTCTAACAGACTTTAGCAAAGGAAATCACTTGTGTTGATTGCTTGCCCACTTCTCCAGCTCCTGCACAGACGAGCTGATTGAGACTGTACAAGAAGGAGGCGTGTCAAAGGTCATGTGATATCACTTCCTGATGCAAGGTCACTTCCTGTGAGGTCTTTCAGTCTGGCTTGCCGGCCCACTGGGTGATAAAATGTTCATGATCCGGCCCCACATAAAAAAAGGTTGGACACTCTTGTTGTAGTGCTGCAAGGGTGTATTTAGTGCTACAAGTATAATGCCTGTCTGTGACCTTATAGATATACCCAAATGGGCGAATACTGGAGCAATATTTCATGGTAAGTCCATTGGAGGAAGGCTTCTGTGGTCTTGGTGGACCATAAGAAAAATGTAAAAGCATTGGGCATTCAGACAAATCTCCTGCTGTATGATATTTTTCTAAGAGACATGGGAGAAAATAGTGTTGATGAATCTGCTGTTCCAACCATTCTGTATGATGAGGGGGAAAGAAAATCTGATTCCCTCACTTGATGGCATGAGGGGCCATTAGGTGAAATACATGGTACCGAGTTCCCTTCATTCCATGCAGAAGCTTCTGCTTGGGTCTTTGTGATTTCCTGTGTTTGTGTAAAATCAGATGTAGTGGGGATGGAGAAGAAAATCACCCAAGTTAGTCACTAACAAAGGAATTTATAAATTGCTGCTTCTTTGCCAGTTGGGACATGTATTGTGAACACTGGATGCATCCCCATGAGTTATTTGCTGTGCAGTTGCCTAATTAGCTCTGCAGTAAAATCTCAGTATCTACACATACTGAGGAAATGAATGAACTGCATTGTAGGTGTAGCAACTTCCCCCCGTTTTTTTTTTTAATGCATTCCCTCTTCCCTAACCATTTCTAATTTTCTTTCTGACCTCTCTATTCCTTACAAATAGTTGTTAGTAGTATTAGGTAAGCTAAATTCTTGTATTCCCTTTTTTTATATTGTAAATAATGTTTTGCTAGGTTTGTATTGATTTTTTTTAATGTTGTATATTGTATTATTATCATTTTCATATGGATTTTTCTTGTTTCATATGGTTAATATATGCGTTAGGCCTGTGTTTGTAAGTGAACCAAAGTCATGTCAAGTTTCCATTTCGTATATCAAGCCTCCATCTTGTGTCCTCTGCCTGGGCATCCCCTGTACTGCAACTGTGAGTCATGTATCCCTCCCATGTAAATTGGTTCCTGGATGAATAAGAGTGATTGGGAATGATTGAAATACAATGGTAGCAGGCCTCTGCTGAATGGCCTGTAATAACCGGGCCATCACCTCGCACTGATTCATCCGGGAACAGAGACAAGATCCCAGCATTTGAAAGACAAAAGACCCTGCAGAACCAGCAACTCTACCATTGTACCCCACCATTACAGACACCTGAAACTGCACATCTCTACCTAAAGCACACAGGCTCAGTACGCCCCTTGGCATACTGATGGGCATGCCTCCTGTCATTAGGGTCACACAAGGTCTGTGCCTATACAAAGTGGTAGTGAAGACAGACCCAGTGGGAATGCCAGTTCTATCTGAACCAGACCAGCTCCATGTCACACTGCCTATCCACCCCAGAGGCCCTGCCAGTGACCTCCTCTGGACAACAGCAAGCTGAAGGAGACCCCGACTGGCCATCGAGGACCAACTTTCAGCCTGGGATACATAAATATCACCTTCACCTTTCCTCCTCCAAGATGGAGTCTCTCTCTCCTCCTGGACGTCAGCCCCTGCATCAAGCCTCTTTAACCCCTGCTGCCAGTGTGTGTGCGTGCGTGCATGCATGAGCGTGCACAGGAACCAATAAGATATTGTGTCACCATCTCCCCTGTTCAATAAAACCACTGTCATTTGTAACCCCAAGTTGGGGATTTTTACTGAGCCTCAGTCCCTTCCCCATCTTAAATTTCGGTCTATCTGTCTGTCTCTCAGCTTCCCCCACCTTTTCCTGCCACCTCTCAGCTCCTATCTGTTGCTTCTCTGTTCCCCTGCTGCAGCCTCTTGGCCCTGTTGCTTTCTGCCGTCTCTCGGTCCCATTCCTGCTGTCCACCGCCTCCTTCCTGTGTCTTTCTGCAGCTCTTCCTGCCACTCTTAGCCTCTCAGCCTGCTCATTTCTGCATCCTCCTGCCTCTCTCTCCACCTTCTGTTCCCAACCTTTACTGCCTCTTTCCCCCTTTCCTCTGTTCTCCAGCTTTCCCCAACATGCTCTCTAGTCGCCTTTTCTCCCCCCACAGTCCTCTGGCCTATCACCAACTTCCCCAGAGCTCCTTCGGGCTGCCCCACAGGTTTCCTGGCAGCTGGAGCCCTTCTCCAACTCCCAGCACCAACAGCCCCACCCCTGTAGCTTCCTGAGGTCCCCAGCAGTTCCTCTCCAGCATCCCTGGTTCCTGGAGCCAGCCCCATTTCCTTGGCACCCTCTCTAGCTCCCCTGCATGCTCTGTCCCAATTTCCCTCTCCCCGCTTAACTTTTGGCTCCCCCATAGCTCTGGCTTGGGTCCCAGCCTCTGTGCTGGCTTCTCTCTGGCACCACTTCCTTGATTAGCAGGCTTTGGGCTTGTCCTTTAATCAATTATGGTCAATTAACCTAAAGTAACCCACAAACCTCAGTTCTTCATCCCAGCTTTTCCTAGTCTACCAGTTCTAATCCTGGACCCAGCAACTTTGACTCTCTAAACTTCCACTTTCTTATCTTAACCTTTCCCCAGGTATCCCAAGTACACCAAGCACATACATACACATTACAAGTCCCAAGTTAGGAACTCACCTGTGTGTATGTGTAGGGGAGTGGTATGTATGTGAACTGGTGTACATATATGTTACTGTGTGCATGATGTACTAATTAGTGATCCATGTGTGTATTGGGTGTGCAGGTATTGATAATTGATTCTGGCCTAATTTTTGGTCTGTATAGTGTGTGCATAGGTGTGCATATGCCTAGGCTGGTAATTGACTGTGTGTGTGCACCTAATTGATTTCTGTATTTGTGTATGTGCAATTGTACACTGCATCCTCCTGTCTAGCAGCACAATTCTTGAGATCCTGGAAGCTGGTCTGACCCCACAAGGCAACATAGTAAACACATTATCCTACAGTGGGGTTATTTACTGCACAGCAATGTACATGTAGATGCTGACAGGGCTGGTTAGGGCCTGAGGGTGTTTCAATGCAGGGACTGCCTGCCAGCTATCTCTGCACTGGAGAACCCTTGTGCCCCAGTCAGCCCCTGTACAGCACAGTGAGCCAGGTTGGAGCACTCCAGCCAGCCAAGACTGCTCTGATTTGCCCTAACATGCTGCAGTCCCAGGCACACATTCAAACTCAGAGCCTGGGAGCAATAAACTTTGGCACAAACTGCATAGGAGTTTATTCAGTTGACTTAATTGCACACACAGATGCATCCACTGAGAGACAATTTAACTCTTGCAGTTGAGCTTCTTTTCTAGATCAGCTCAGTTACTCCTGAATTTTTTGGGTAGTTATCATAATTCTTATGGGTACCAATGACAGGTTTTAAGAAGGAAGAAATGGATCAGCTGTATATTTCTCAATTGCTAAACTGAACCAACATTCTTGAAACAATGAGTCGATGCATTTATGTATATATCAAAACAAAAAACAGTAAGAAGTGCTTTCAGGTTAAAATGCCAGCATAGTTCATATCTATGTACTTGCTCATGAAGTGACTCCCTTGGCAGCAGCAAGATGTAAGCAGTTTGGTCTTCTTCAAAATTCATTGTAATTGGCTAGTATTATTGTTTACAAAACAGAATTAATGCAACTAAAATGGGCTTTATAAGAGAAGGGAAAGGCTCAAGGCCATACAGATGTGTTGTGTAATACTATACTATCATAATAGGCATTAAAATCTTTGTTAGATCCTAGTAATGCTAATGAATAAACATGCTGTGTAAATGAGATGTCGAAATGCTAGGGGTGTGCAAATTGGGCCATCTTCAATTCAGATTTGGATTTGGTCCAAATTGGGGTAATTATGCAATTCGTTGATTCGGATCACTGTTCCTGATTCAGTTTGACCAAATCCCAATCTGAAGATTCAATGCTGATTCAGAGAATCAGCAATTCGGCCACAGACACAGCTTTAAATGTTTTTTCTACATACCTTGAGGTACCAAGTGTGGCTCGTGAACACTGATGCAAGGGTGGATGGAGCATCACACATGAGCACGGAGAGGACCCCTGCATGCTCACCCCAGGTGACCCCCAGACCCAGGAGGAATTAGTTGCCAAGCCAGGAGGGTACAGTGGAGGGGGTGGGCCAGCGTGTTCCCCAGCAGACCCAGAATTGGACTGAAAGTGCTTCTGATTGACTTCTGGGTCTGCTGCTGAGCATGCTGGGGAGCCCTCCCCACCCCCCCCATGCTCTTCTGTGGGATGCTCCATCTGCCCCAGCATCACAGCATTCACGAGCCACCCGGTACCTTACAGTATGTCGAAAACACATTTCTAGCTGTGACTATGTCTGAATCTCCAAATCATTCTGAATCTCCAGATCAATTCAGAGGGTTTTAATTTGATTTGGATAGATTAAAGAGTCTCCTGAATAGATTTGGATTCAGCGATTCAGCCACCAAATCAGCCCAAACCTCCACCAAATCGAATCGGGGACTGAAGTATAACACAGACCTACAAAATGCTGCAGACGCTGCTTACATGCATTGTCCCAGGTTGGTATTCTTAGCTGCTAAGAGAAAGTTGTGCTCATGTTTCACCATTTTGTGTAGGGACTCATTTGATAGTATTTAATCTTGTACATGCCATCCTGCCCAGTACCACATGTTTTTACTTAATTCATTATGCATTTACATGAATTCAACATTTATTACTGTTTCTCTGGCACTCTTACATTTGATATTTAAAGTGTATTTGCTGAATTACAGTTATCACAATTGGTATTATTTTTTTAAATCATCCCCTTAACCATTCTTAACTTCCAGAATTCCCAGAATAGTGTGGTGTACTACATTGGACTTACCTTTAGCTCAGTACTGGTTAAAAAAAAAAAAATTTCTAGTGGGGGGAAAAAAATGGAAAGTGGAAAATTCATTGGAAATTTCCATTGACATTTTTTTAATTAATTTAAGAAATGGCCTTTTTGCTTAAATTTTCCTTAATGAAGCCATTTTTACCCAGTTCAGAATCCCAAGGACAGTTTCAGTATGAATATAGTGCTATCTACTCTATGCCAGACTTTCTTTGGTTGTATTTCCTGTGGACTGAAATGAATTAAACAGTGTTAAAGCAGAAATGAAAGACAAAAATATTTGAGATTTCCTTTTTGTTTTGAAAGTCACTTGCAGCATGTTTTAACCTACAGCCAATTTCTCATCTATGCCAGTCAAACCAGAGTATCAGCAGGAAAAATCTAAAAATCTTAATTTGTTTAATTTATTCTGCTAAATTCCATTGTGGAAGGAAAGGATTTTCAACCCAGGGATTTAGCACAAATATATGTCCTTAGAACAGATGCTCAAAGAAACCAAAATTGTTTCAGGTGCCCTCATTCCAGTGACTCCACTCAGCTTTCCACTAAAACAATACAATTCCCTAGGAGGTCCCTGCTGACAGTTGACTCTGGAACTCCATAATGGAAGTTTGCCCATGTAAAACCATCAGACTTTTCACATTTGGTAATCTTTTTATTTTCCCCTCGGAGTCTACTAGGGGATAGCCCCAGGTTGAACAAAGTTGTTCTTTGCAATAGCATGCTAGGAGCCTGATCCAAAGACCTACAGAGCCCAAAACCAACTGTGTAGCTACAAAGAGCTTCTTTAACAAGATAAGATTTGATGGAAGTAGCATTTAGAAAGCATCCAGGTCAAATGGTTTCATCCAGGCCACTTCACCACAAAAAATTGAGTAGGACAGGAATGAACATCAGCAGCATGAGCACTTTAAACATTTTAGTCAAGCTGATCTTTGTTTCTTTTTCATTTATGCATTTGTTTCTGTATTTATTTATGCACACATTCATGGAAAGGGTGTGCTTTGTTGTCTGTGTATTTAGCAATATTTTTAAAATGTAAACATATGCCAAACTATGGTGGGTCCCCCTTTTTGCCCAGACAATACCATCTGCAATAAAGTCTATAGTCTGCGAGAACAGTGAATCCCTCTTAAGCTGACCTTCCTCAGTTAGAGTACCTGCTATGAATCATAGGATTATGAGAAAGTAGGGCTGACCTTACAAGGTCATTGTGACAAGATGCTTAGCATACCTTTGACTTTAGGAGGAAAAAAGGGCTCTAGAAGTAGCTCAGACATCAATTGGGGAAGACGCCTGACTGGAAGGGGACAGGACCTGAGGTGTATATATAAGCCAAGGGCCTGAGATGGGGAGGCAGTGTTATCCTGGAAGTTGACAAAGAAGAAGGTCCTAGGCAGGCTGCTGAGAGAGTGACTCTGGCTCATCCAAAATATGCTTATGGGTATACAGCCTTGGGGCTGGCAGTCTAGCCTTAGGACCAGAGGAACAGCCAGCATGCAGCCCTAGGGCTGGAGAGCATCTGGTGGTTTGTGGAAAGGACTAAAGGGAAGTAAGGAGGTCCCAGATGGCCGAGAGAGCAGAGAACCTGGGGAGCAGGTTGGGTTAGGGTTCCCACCCCAGTCACTGACTGGCTGCTGGGGAGGCAAGTGCCTTCCTGACTCAGGAGGCACCAGTTGCCCATGGGAAGGGCTGAAGAACAAGGAAGGCCACCACTAGATACTGGCAGGGCTGGAGACCCCATCAGTCTCAACTGGCCTAGGAGTGGGGCCAGGGTCTATGGAGAAGGACTGAAGGCGAGGAGGGCCACAGTTAGAAACCGAGGAGGCCAGAGAGGGGCTGGTATAATATATGAACAGAGCCTGTATGGGTGTTTATGATGTGCAACATCTGTGAGGCATAAGCATGAGTATCAGGGAGGCTGGAGCACACATAATTAGTCCTTAAGATAATGAGCATATACACCTGTGTTCATGAATGTGACACTCAGCTTGGGGATCTCTGGTGCATCCTTCCTTTTTTTTTCAAAGATAAATACATTGAGGTATGGCAGGAAAGCAGAAGGGGAAATTGCCCAAAGAGAGCAAAGTGATAAAGGCTTTTGGGTGGGATACTGTGGGGGGGGGGAGTGAGGGGCAACACCTAGAGGGCTGTGATTTGGAAGTGAGGGGCAATGGCATGGGCTGGGCACCAGCATATCTAGGTTGCTCAGAGCCACAAAGCAACTTAGGGGACAGCGCAGCTGCACTCGCAGCCCGGTGAGTGAAGGGGGCAGGGGGAGTTCTGATTTTTTCCATTATAAAAAAAACAACAAAACCTAGATCAAAAACCAAAACATAAGTATTTAGAATTTATTTTATTATAGTGCCTGAGGCACTGTCCGGCTTCTAAACAGCTTTAAAATTGTAAATATATCAATTAAATATTGTGCTCAACTGTCTGTCTGTCATGGTGTTTCGTTTTAATCATGGGGAAAATATGGATTGGGGGGGATTTAATCAGTGAATTTGTGATTTTTAAATGGAGAAAACCAGGATCCATGCTGGTAAGCACTGCCTTCCCCTATGCAACAGCAATACAGGGTAACTCATGGTCTCTGCCTGAAGTAGGCATGTACCCACTAAATTCAGCTCATCAAAAATTTTCCAGTAAAACCATTTAGAAAATTTTGAATTTTGACCTAATATTTTTTTCATGAAGGGTCTACTTTCTGTGAAAAAACATTTTAATTGCCATG
The DNA here is from genome assembly GCA_030014935.1 of Caiman crocodilus. NCBI lineage: Eukaryota > Metazoa > Chordata > Crocodylia > Alligatoridae > Caiman > Caiman crocodilus. The sequence goes on from JAGPOW010000261.1 coordinate 140,267,335, forward strand.
AAAAAAACAAATGAACAAGAAACAAAATTCCTTTTCAGTTTTCAGATGACAGATGAAATATTTTCATTCAGAAATAGCATCTGCTGTGGATTGGCTGTCTGCTGGGAATAGCATACTAGGAGTCTCATGCTTCCATTTGTATCTGTGGACCAGGCATCACAGCCAGACATCATCTCCCATGATGTGCTACAGCCATGTAATTTGCCAAGAAACACCAAGAGAAATAACCGTCGTACACCTTGGGAAATATAAGCTCAACAGGCAGGCCGGCCTAAAGGAGAGAATGAGCACATAAGACATTCAACTAAAACTCCCCTGTGGCACCAGAGTAGAATTATAGGTTTGACAAGTTTCTGGGCTTTTTATTAGCCCAACTCAAATAGTTGGAAAAATTCTTGACAAGCTTTCAGGCACAAACATCCTTCATCAGGCTGAGGAAGTGTCTGCTGATGGTCTGTGCTCTTCCAGAATGGAGTGGTAAAGCAGTCAGAGGCCAGCACATATGCAAGAAAGCTAGTCAGTTAAAATGTAAACTGAGGATCAGTAGGTGAGAAGTGAGTTGGGGGGTGAAGGGAAGCAGGAGTGAATGTAGCCATAGTCAAGGGATGAGAGACAGAAAGGTTGCGGGAGAAGGGAATGAGAATAGCCGGATTTAGTCCATGATTTTATGTATCCAGTAGATTGATGAAGTACTTTTTAATCAAAGTATTTCAGCATTTATTTCTTGATGATAGACTCAAAACTTTCAACAGGGTCACAAATGTATTTTCAACCAGCTCCACTGCTTACAGAGGAAAGCCTAATTGAAGCACTGCAGACCAATGACAGATGTGAAGGTTACCGGGCTTTGAGTCTGCTTTTCACTAGCGTATGCCTATAATGTCCACTTATGACAACCTCACATTGGTGAATGAGACTATTTGCTGTTTCTCAGTTTCCTCTTCTTCAGACATCATCATCTCTCTTATTTTGGTTCCTTCTATGAAAACATACTAGGTGGTAATCCAAGGCTCTTTGTTTTCATTAAGTCTGCTTTTTTTCAAAGTATGTGAAAACCATTTTGTAATGTTTAGAACGCTCAGTCATGCTACTCCCAAATATCCTCCAGTTCAGCAATTGTGCATAACAAAGAGAAGCTTTTGCATTTATCAGATGTAGATCACTTTCCTGAATGGTTAAGCTATTGCTGAACAAATGCTAGGGATTAAGTATCAGTAAGAATTTCTCAGGTAAAGTTTCTGCCTACATCTGGTTAGGAAGAAAGGGAGTGAGGAGGTGGAGGGAAAGGGAAGAGGAGCAAAAACTGACAGCAGTGGAGCTGGGGAGGATGGACAGATGTGTGACAGGTGTATGAAAGTGATGGTCAGAAAAAAAGGAATACAGGACTAGAGTGGATCAAATAATGCTTGAGGGGAAGTAGTTAAAATAAACATTCACAAGGCAGAAAGAGGCATAGCTAGTAGTTTTCCTCAGGAAAGCAGAAGAGATACCATTATTTATGCTGTCCCAAAAGAGTAATTAGAAATTCCTCATTTCAGAAGAGGGGGGTGTTTTACCCTGGTTATTCTTCCTGGAGACTCACCTATGGACAAAATCAGCATAACAGTGTGAGGACACATCATAGCTTAAGTGCATCAAGGGCATGTCAGTGAAGAAGTCTAATTCCTAACACCTCTTCCGTTGTCTCTAATAGTGAACTGATAGCACCAATGAACTGTTATCCATTACTGCTACTACTTAGCGATGACAGAAGAAGGAGCAACAGTCTCAAGTTGCAGCAAGGAAATTTAGGTTACATATTGGGAAGAATCTTCTTACTAAGAGCGTACTAAAACACATTACCCAGAGAAGTGGTGGTGTCTCAACCGGTCAGGGCCGACTGAGGGAAATGCTGGTTAATTAAGCAGACGTCAGGCGGGCTGGTGGATAGAGAGGCGAGATATAGCATATTGATTTCAAAAATAACTTTTACTTAAGCTTTACTTACGCCGCTGGTGACTGCGACGCAGGCGGTCAAGTTGCTTGCGTAGTTACAGAAAGAAGATAACACAATGAGTTTGCAAAATGAAACTGAAAGCACAATGAGCATGCAGGGCTAGGAATACGTCGGGAACAGACGGGGAGATGTTGCTGGGTGATCAGTCCGCCAGCTTTTCTCTGCTGCGTGGCAAGGTCCTCTGTACCTTACCACGTGTTCAGAGCTCTCCAACTTGGGTGGAAACTATGTAAACTTTCAAAACTTTTATACCTTTAGAGTAGCCAATTACAAACTGCCAAGTAGGAATACTTACTTAGGCAGAACATACCAAATTTAGAACAATGCCAATCATTTGGAGGGGCGGTCTATTGTGTCAGGGACACTCACTTGATTTGGTTATGACAGGTGGAAGCTTCATTCTTGGAGGTTTTCAGAATCCAGCCAGGCACAACTTTGGTTGGGATGATCTAGTTGGGGATAGTCCTGCTTTGAGCAGCAGCTTGGACTAGATGACCTCCTGAGGTCCCTTACAACCCTAACTTTCTAAGATTCTATGAATGATCCTGAGCATGTTAATTAGTATTCCCAGATCATGTTCCATGTAATACAGTAACATAGTATTTTTCAGGAAGAACCAACCACTATCAAGACATCGTGAAATCACTTCTATATACCTAAATATATTTAACCACTTTTTGTGGTTTGTAATAAATTGACCATTATCCCTATTCACAGAATACTGAAACATATGTTGAATGATCAAATTTACATAATGTGCAGATGAATGCATGCCACTTTGAATTCTAATTGGCACACATTGCCTCCTGGTAGAAACAATTTGTTCCTCTTTAAGTTTGTCTATATTGATGAATAGTGTATCCTTTAAAACTATTTCTCTTTCAATCACTAAGACTATTAAAAGGACAATGATAGCAAAATTAAATGAAGCCCAATTAAATTCTTGTAATTTACCAGTCAAATTTCTAATAGTAAGCGAGAAGCCAGTTCACTTACCAATTGATAGGTTGCAGTATTATGTTATAACTTTTGTAATATTTCAAGGTCCTATCAGTTTTAAAAATCAGCAAAGGCCCAAACTTGATCTCGGTACCCAACTTAAGGAAGTAAAGAGCAAATCAGGGTTTGATGGCATGCCATTAATCACTGCAGTATCACAGCTTGAGCAGGCAATTATTTTATACCTTACTAACTGCAATAAATAGACAAATATTCTAAAAATGTGTTAGTAATATTGTTATAGTCTATATCAGATCAAGATGTGGCTAATTTACACTGGCTAATCATCAGGGATCCTGGTGATCTCTGATTTAAAAAATAATCTCCAATTTTCAGTTTTAAAAAAAGTAACCCCATTGCCACATTTTTCCATTATTAAAATGAAACACCATTATATAGATGCCTATGTATTAGTGGTGTTTCATTTTAACCATGGAAAAATGTAGATTTGGGGTTACTTTTTATTTTATCCGGAAATTGGGGATTTTTTTTTAATTGGAGAAAACCAGGATTCCTGCTAATCATAATCCCCAAGGGCACTGCACTATGCTATCCCTATACCCGATGGAAATCCTGCTTTGTCAGGGGAATGCTCAGCTGCCCGTTTAGGGAAGATGTGTAACTGCATTAGAGAACCCGAGTAAGGTGCACCAGACCCAAATCTCATGGAAGCCCATACAATTTTAAACTAATATTCCAAACAGAATAGAGGCTTTTATACAGTCTGGCACTGAAGGTATGAGAGCCCCATGTATCACATAATATTGCTTATTATAGCAAGAGGCTGACCCCAGGAACGTGCTCAGCAATGCCAAGCATACTTTAGAAAATATATTAAAAATATCTTTCAGAATGGAAGTTACTAATAACATTTTGTAACTACAAAGTGCTGCACTCAACAAAACTACCACAATTTAATTTGAACCCTTCTGAGCTAGGGCTGGATTCTGAAACTGCCAGCTGTAGTACCTTTGAGTTGGCATAGTAGGAGTTAAAATACTTGGCCCAGTTTATGTATTGCAGTGCATATTGTAGAAAAAATGCTGTATATTTTGGTGGTCTGAGATTTTCTTTCCATCTGAGCCAAAGAAAAAAATTGAAATGCTAAAATTATGCTTATAATCTAGAAAACTGTTGCTACTGCATGAATCACAGCACAGATGTGCTTTAATCAAAGGGTTCTAAAACAATTATCAAAGCTCCTAAGTTCATTTGCAGATCCTCTGCATTTCAAAATCTGTTCTAAAAATTCTAGCATAAGTTTGAAATGCTGAAAAGATACTGCCGGCCAACAAACCTACAATGAATGAGATTTTAAGCTCATTTAAGCCAAAACTGAAATAATATATTTAAGATTACGCCCCTTAGTATTTCAATTTTATAAAATGCTTTTCCTTGTTCGATCATTTCGGAAGGTTAGAAATAATGTTAGGCTGAGTCTTACAGTTGAGACAAAAGTTTTTAAAAAAATTATTATTCTGGAAAACTATTAAAATAGGGAGCAATAATTTAGATATTTTTCTTCTTGTACGTAGCAGTACATACAACTGACATTGTTTTATGTAAACATGTTGATGAAAATAAAATGTGTCCTTTTAAGTAAAAATAATGGAGCAATGACACCAGGTATATTTTAATATATGGGCTCAAAGTGCAATGTTTGACAAAAAAGGAATATCTTTCCTGAAAAAAGGATCAGGCCATGTTGAGACCCATGCTCATATTTAGTAGCATTTTGATTCACATACAGAAAAGCGGAAGTAAGAATTTTCCCTCCATGTTTTCTTTCAATCTCCACCTGATGGCTCCAGGTGCCCCTCAATCTTCTGATGGCTTTCAAAGTAACGTTTAAAATGATCATATCAAATTGAAATAAGATAGAGGAGGGCAAGCACAGTGAAGAGATGATGAAAAGCAAGAATAACCTGAGGGAGAGTGAGTGGTAGGGGTCATGGCTATCTGTTGCTCATCTTTTTCTATTTGTGTTCATAGATTCAAGGGTCAGAATGGACCTCAGTGAGCCATCTAGTCCAATCCCCTGCCACTGGCAGGCAAGAAAAGGGTCACCAAACCTGGGATCACGTGATCCCAGCCAGGTGCCTGTCCAGTCTCCACTTGAAGACTCTCAAGGATGGAGTGAGCACCACCTCCCTTGGAAGCCCATTTCAGATCTTGGCAACCCTGATTATGAAGAACTTTTTTCTAAAGTCCAGTCTAAACCTACTCTCCAGTAGCTTATGGCCATTGTTCCTTGTTGTTCCAGGGGGGTGTCCTGGTAAACAGATTGTTGCCTACTTCATGTTGCTCTCTCCTTATGAATTTGTACACTGCCACAAGGTCCCTTCTCAGCCTTCTCTTGGAGAGGTTGAAGAGGTTAAGGTCCCTTAGCCTTTCCTCATAGAGCCTTCCCTACAGGCCTCTAATCAGACGAGTGGCTCTTCTCTGGACCCTTTCCAAGTTGTCCACATCCCACTTGAACTGCAGCATCCAGAACTGGATACAGTACTCTAGTTGCGACCTGATCAGTGCCATGTAAAAAGGGAGAATTGCCTCCCTGGACCTGTTTGTGAAGCACCTATGGATGCACGACAAGGTGAGATTGGCTCTGCCAACTACTTCATCACATTGATGACTCATGTTCATCCTGGAGTCAACAGTGACTCTTTCTGCATTTGTGGTGCTGAGAAGGTTCCCCCCAGCCTATAGGTATGATGGCAGTTCTTTCAACCTAGATGCAGCACCTTGCACTTTTCCTTAGGGAATTGCATCCTGTTGCTCTCTGCTCACGTCCCCAACCTGCCTAGGTCAGCCTGGACCTGGTTCCTCCTCTCCAGGGTGTTGGCTTCACCCCATATTTTTGTGTCATCCCTGAATTTGAACAGGGTGCTTCTCACCCCTTCATTCAGATCACTGATGAAGATGTTGAACAGCACCGGCCCCAGAACTGAGCCCTGACGGACTCCACTGTACACATCTTTCCAGGTTGACACTGACCCATCTACTGCCACTCTGAGGGCATCCCTTGAGCCAGTTTGCTACCCAGACTACTGTATAATCATCCAAGGCAAATCTCCTCAGTTTATTTATAAAGATGGTATGGGAAACCACGTCAAAGGCCTTCTTGAAGTCCAGATAGATTACACTGACTTGACTTCTGCATCTAAAATTTGGTGGCCTTGTCCTAAAAATAAACTAGGTTGGTTAGGCAGGACCTGCCTGCTATAAACCCATACCGGTTACCCTTCTGCATGTGGAGTCCCTCTGGTCCCAGTGATTTGAACACATCCAGTCCCTCCAAGTGTCCTTTTAGCATGTCAGCACCAACCATTGGTCAGGTGATGTTCCCACTGTTGCTGTCCGTGATGCATATTGAGAGTTCATCTAGATTCCTATTTAAGAAGACAGAGGCAAAAAACTCATTAAAGAGTTCTGCCTTGTCCCTGCTATCTGTCACTAAGGCCCCCTGCCCGTCTTGTAGGGGTCCTGTGCTAACCTGCACCCTCTTTTTGCTCCCCACATGCCTAAAGAAGGTTAAGAACCTGTGTGAGCAGTTAAATCTGGCTGATTGTTCCTCCCAGCATTGTCTGGGTAGTTAAGGTCCCCCATGACTACTATGGTTCTAGACTGCATAGCCTCTCAGAGCTGCCTGGAAAATTCCTCGTCTACCTCATCCTTCTGGTGTGGAGGCCTGTACTAGTAGACTCCCACCACCAGGTCCCTTTCCCCTGACTCCCTTGGATCCTACCCACAGAGTCTCTGCTTATCCATCCTCTGATCCCAGTTTGATTAGGGAAGATATGTACTGTTCTTTGACATAGGAAGCAACACCCCCTCCTTTTTTCCCTCCTCTAACTCTCCTGAACAACCTATAACTCTCTATTCCTACCTCCCAGTCATGAGTGGCCTCCCACCAGGTTTCAGTTAGTAGCACTAGGTCCAAGTTATTACTCTCAAGCAAGAGTTTTAGATCCTTCTGCTAACAGCGCCTGTTCTAACATCTCTAAAATTAAAATCTGATTTATCATGTCAAAGGCCATTATGCTCAAAATTTTAAGTAGCAGGCTAATTAAAATTCTCATGACTGGCTCATTTATCAACACTGTTTTTTTCTGTAGGAAGAATCCAAACTCAAGCAACCACAATGTATTTTTTTTAATTTGAAAACTATTCTTTTTAAGTAAGGTATTCTATACTTGTCAGAGGATAGGGACTAACAACTGTTGTGATCTTAACTCTAGAAAATGAAGACAAGCATCCCACTGGAGTACAAATCATGTATCAGTACTAGCAATACTCTGACTTTTTTTGATTCCTACATAAGGGTGCTACAACAGGATGGTCTACTGCTTAAAGGGCCTGGAGCCTCACAGCAGCTCTTTTAAGGCAAAACCTGTTGAAAGAAGTGTTTGAGGCCTGAAGGTGGGATTGTCAGACCATTTTTGGAGAAGTGTGCAATGCAGACATAGTCAGTAACTGGAACATGAGAGGTGCAGACAGAAAAAGAAAAATCCTAAATTATGAATAATATTTGCTTAGGTCTTTATAGTATCAATATGATCCATAAATAATAAACCATAAGCCTATATATAAACAATAAGCAATAGTCTAGGAAAACAGAATAAGAATTTGTGAATCAAGGCTTACTAGTTTTAGGCTAGGCAAAATATGGATAATTGCTTTTCAAAAAGTGCTAATAGTAGTTAAAAGTAACAGCTGATGTTTTGCTCCTGGATAAGAAGAACTGATTTTATTGTATTCAGCTAGAGTAACTGAGTAGGGCAAAGTGAAGATGAATGCCTTGTTAGAAAAGAAATTTTAAGGGACAGTTAAAGGAGATTCTGAAGGCATGAAAGCAGAGGAAAAGATGTCTACCACTGAAAACGTCTATTATCAGTTTTGGCCATTCTCAAAGGGCTTATGCTAAATTGCAGATGTGCAGCTAAAGCTGAGGGCCCCAGACCCTGTTTCAGAGTGAACCTTTGCAGTTGTTATAACTAGCCTGGTTGGGAAATGAAAAGAAACAGTCTGTGGTATTTCAGTAACTGAAAGAGGTAAGAAATGGTACCTTGCAAAAATATAAGTTTCACAAGGACAGAAGGAACCCAGTTCAGTCCAGTTATTAAAGTCTCACTGAAACAAAAAAAAAGAACATAATCATTTAGAGAATAATCTACTAAAATAAGATATGCATAAATATTGGGCCTAAACTGGGGAGTATTCGGCGAACTGAACCAATTCAAGGCTTGCTCCTAGTCTCCTCTTCCTTCTAAGTCTTTCCTTAGTACATATCACAGGCTGTATTGTATTGTTGCAGTTAGCCTGATAAGCAATTTATTCTTCAGCTTTGGGGTGTAAGCCATAAAAAGTTGGACTTATAGGCCTGTGTTTTGCCTTTTGGATATCAATAATATCCTAGCTGCCAAGAGGGTGGGGGATCAAGTGTAATTATGTGACTGAACCTTAATTCTGCACATCAGCTTGCACAAAAGGTCTTTATCATAGTTGATCTCTCTAATCTCATCTCTCTAAAAGGCAGAATAATCCTGATGTTGTACCAACAAAGGGTCCGATGACTTCCTGGTGAGCATCTGGATCCAGTAGCATAATTAAGACTTCATACAAATATTATTACTACGGCTATGCGAAGTTTCAGGTGCTAATTCGATTCAGAAGAGATTTGGCCCGATTCAGCGGCTGAATCTCTGAATCCAAATTGAATCAGGAGACTAGTAAAAAGGTCCAAATTGATTCAAAGCTCTCTGAACCTATTCAGAGAGCTTCAGAGATTCAGGCAGTCCCCACTCACCACAGCAAGGAGCTGGACCTGGACTCTGTGCTGGTAAGGGGGGGCGGGGCTGGAGGAGGAGGGAGGGGACCATGAGGCCAGGCCCTATCCCCTGCCTGCTCCCCCAAACCCCCAAGCATCCCTGACCCTGCCCACCCCCCTCTTATCTACGTCATTGGCTGCCCTGTCTGGCCCCAGTTCCCAGTTCTTTAAAAAACAGAAAAAGCCCTGCACTCACTGGCTGCTGCAGCAGCTATCGGGGCTTCTGGGGGCTCATGGAAAAGCCCCCCCATGCAGTGCGGGGCAGTGGAGGGCAGCAGAGATCACCACCCCTCACCCAGCATCACAGCAGCTGGTGAGTGTGGGGCTCTTCTTTGCTTTTTTAAGAACCAGGATGCTGGGGCCAGGCAAGGCAGCCATTGAGAGGGCGAATGGGATGGGGGCCTGTTTGATTCGGAAATTTGGCCAATTTCAGTGGCAGCTGAATCTTCAAATTGGATTTGGCTGAATCGATTCGGGACAGTGATTCAAATCTCTGTCCCCCGAACTGTCCGAATCCAAATCCAGAGCAAATATTAGTTGCGTTGCACAGGCATAATTATAGATATTATATAATATTATATATTATTAAATTATAGATAATAGAAATCTAGGGGGTTGTATCACCCCCAATCTATTTCAACAATTAGATAGGTGCTGAGAGCCTGACCTAAGGTAGATTGGGAGGAGACAGCAGGGTTTGCAGGTGGGCTTGCGGGGATTGGAGGGTTAGTGTCAGGATCAGGGGTGAGGGGTTGGTGGGATCAGAGAACTTCTCTGACCCTGTCAAACCTCCTCAGCCCTTGCTAATGA
>JAGPOW010000261.1:140292336-140302939 GCA_030014935.1 Caiman crocodilus
AGGGCAGGGCAGGGCTCGGGCGCGGGCTGCTCTGACATGATGCACGGATCAAGAAGCCGGCGCTGATCGCGCGAGGAGCCGCGCCCCCCTCCCCGGCGGCAGCTGCGCCTGTATCTTCTCCATCCACCTCCAGTGGCGGATGCGCGGAGCAGCAGTCGCTGCACTCGAGCGCCGCTGCCGAGGCGGCGGCGGCGGCGGCGGCGGCGGCGGAGGAGGAGGAGGGGGCGGGGGAGCCAGACAGACTTTGCCCGTGCAGCGGGCGGTAGATGCTGGAGCCCGGCCGCCGCCAGCCGGGTAGGGAGGAGCGGCGCGCGCCGGCCCAGGATGCTGCCGCTGCAGCGGGGCAAGGTTAGCACCTCGCTGTCCTGAATCCCGGAGCTGCCGCGTCGAGGCCGGCCCGGCCGATCCTGCCCGGAGGGAGGGAGGGAGCTGCCGCAGCCCGGTGAGTGCGAGCGCGAGCGCGGGGCCGGGGCTGGAGTCGGCCCGAGGCGCCGGGGTCGTCGTCTCTCTCCGCCCGGGAGCGCCCGGCTTATGTAGGGCATCGGCAAGGCTGCGCTGCCCGGCGCCCAGCCGGCGGGGGTGCGGTGGGGTGGGCTGGGTTGGGGGGGATCAGCTCTGCTTTGCTCTGCCGTGAAGTCGGGCTCCTGTGGGCTCTGCTTGCGGAATGGAAACACTTAGTCATACATCTATGTCTGCTTCCCCCACTGAAAGCCCTCGTCTCTGTTTAGAGGCATCGCATTGTGAGGTGGGTGCTGTCTAGTGGCAATGATCCGGTGTGTCCCCTCCCTTTTAAATGGGTGTCTGAAATACCCGGCCTCTGGGGCTTGGTGGGTGTGGGGTGCTGCAAGGGGATATGGGGCTGCTCTATAATTCATGGCTGAAAGGAAAGCTGCTTTTCTCTTCTTTTCCCTCACCTTCCCCTTGCTGGCGTGTAATGTGTTTGCATCGATCGCTTTAAACCTAGCCCTCCAGTTGCTACAGAGGAGGTGCAGCAGCACAGGCAGGAGATGTAATATGCAGATGGAGCTGGCTGGGAAATAATCCTAAAGAAAGATCATTAGGGGAAAAAAACAGGTGTAGTTTCCACTGCAAAGGGTGGTGGAGCAGGTGTATGAAAGCCTGCGAGGCTGTTGGGAGATATCTGGTTACTCTGGCGCATTTTATCTTTTCTGTTGTATTTTTAATGTTAGGGCGTGATTTGCTTGGGCTCAGAAATTTGTGATTGGCCCTTTAATTTTATCAAAGAACTTGCAGGGGGTTAGGTTAAATAATTTTACAGAAAATACGCCTTTTTCTTAAACTCCTGGGTGTTAACTTTTATGAACTGCAGCAATTGATATTTATGTATCTCTTTAAGATAGTGGTAAGATTTGCTTATTTATTTATTTTTGCTATTGACCACAGCAAGAGAAGAGAGACTAGAACTTCAGATTTCTTTTTTTTTTTTTAAATCAAACATGACACACATGACATGTATACATATATCAAGATGTATTCAATTACAGCTCTTGGCAAAACCCATAATAGGCATTTTCCATTTGCTAGAAAGGAGGCAGGTGAAGGACTGCACAGTATATGCCAGTGAGATAGAAGGAAAAATATCTTCAGAATTTCAGTCCTTTTTGGTTTATGTGAATGGTAGACTACAAAGTTGCCGAACCTCACTTTGGCTTGCTCTCTTAGAGGAAGCAAAACATTGGTTGATTTGTTACAGTTATCCCATATTAATGAATTTTTAAAATTTGATTAACATACTTGAAGCTGCCCAGTAAATACATCGCTGTTGAACTAGCATGACGTAGGTGTACATCTTTTGAGGATGCTACTGCTATCTCTTCTTACTGGTCTTTAAGTCACAAAATGGCTTTAAGGGTTTTTGCCGACCTCTGACATTAGCAGCTTATTTGCAGCAACACATAAGCAAATGTATATATGTTTTATCAATCCCTGCTTAAATGGCTTGATCCTGTATAAAGTTTTTGCAGCAATCCTGTTCAGTATCTGAATGAATTCACCTGTTTGGAGCCCCAAATGAATGTCAGTCCAAATCCTGCAAACTAGAAGAGGACGTTCAATTAGATCATACTTATTAATAGAATTTGATCAGCCACCCAAATCTGTTACCAGTTGAGGAATACACTATATTAAATGTTTCAGCCCAGAAATACAAGATTGTGTCTTTTGGAGAGGGCATTTGCAGTTTTGCTGAGTGAGAGAGGCTTTCCAAAAGGAAAAGTGGGCCATGATGTATTTGCAGGCCAAAGGAAATATCCTATAAAGCTGTTGGTAGGCAGTAAAGAAACCTGTTTATTCCTGAATTTGAGTTGTGTGTGGTGTTGTAGATCACAAAGCGGAATGACCTATAGAGCAGCCCGTGACAGAGAATTAACTCTACTTGAGTCTGGTTTCTCAGATGCTTCAGTTGACATTAATAGGCAGCACTTCAGTGGAAATAATAACCTTGCAACTTGCTCCATTGTTTTTTTGTTTTTTTTTAAATAATACTTCTAGGGTAAGAGAGTTTTACATTCACATAAGGAACTCTGACAAACAGCTGCACTGCGTAGAAACAGCATTCATTTATAACAAAAAAAAAAAAAAAGTGTTTCCATAATTTGTATTTGAATAATTTGCCCTAAGTCACAGCAAAGGTAATTTATTTATTTCTCAAGATGAATGGGTAAAAATAATTCATATTTTGTATGCTACTAAGGAGGTCATAGAACAGTTTATTTCAAGGGTTTTTAAAAAGTACCTTTTGAGGCAGGCTCTGGATTGATAAGTAAGTGAAGTGGATAACAAATGCAGCAGAACTCAGTAGTGTTAAATCTTGCTCTCGATTTCAGATGCACATTCTACTTCATGCTACACTGTGATATGATTTTCACAGCATATCAGTTATACAAATCTCAGTATAGCTTCATTAGGACTTTAAATTCTTGCCTTTCTGAAGTGGTAGGAGCAAGCATAACCAAAGATTGCTACTTGTGAAAAAAATTCTTCCTGAAAAATTTTTTTCTTCACATTTTAAAGAACAGATTCTTTTTTTTCTAGTTTTCTTTATGCGGTTACATTTGAATGAGCAAAATGTTTTTGGTGTACATCTGTGTCATTATTTTAAGACATAACATCTGCATTATATTTTTTTTCTCAAATATGGTGGCAAAATGAGGTGTTTGGGACAGTTTATTTTGCCACCAACCTTCCTGTCTAGTAACCTTATAGTACAATAACAACCACTAATTTATGAAAAACTTAATATATGACGCAACTTATATCCCGGCTGTGCATTATTTATCAAAATAGTAAATAAAGCTGAGGAAGGGTTTGTGATGCCTGAAAGCTTGTCCAGCAGCTCTCGCAGCTATATAGTTCGTCCAGTAAAAGATGTCACCAAAAAGAAGCCTTGTCTCTAGGACATTTTCTGGACCATCAAGGCTACAACACAACTCCAGTCTCACCTAAATGAGGCTTTTATTTTTTAACCGAATTATCTAATGGTTCCTAAATGTGCTGACTAGTGATACACACACCATTCTGTTTAAAGTAAGAGTTCCTTTGCCCTCTCCAAAACTCATTACTCCAACCCCAGTTTTTTTTTCCCAGCGAATCAGGAGAGCTTACTTTGGTAGAATGATGGAAGAAGTTCTTGGTGGCTTTCAGAAAGGCCACCATCTCCTACCTTGTCAATGAGCTGTTTTTCAAATGGTGTCATGTCTAAGTTAGAGGGAGGGAGGTGCCTGCGACTTCTTTTTTTGGTGGATCTATTTGCTCTTTGTATATAGGCCTATTCTTGATGCTTGTTTTAAGGAGATATGGAACTAAAAAATGCCTCCTGCTTAAGAACCCTGCTTCTTAAGTCAATTTGCGTCTCCTTTTTGAGGGAGCATATGCACAGTCTTCTCTCTCACCCAGGAAATCCTTTTTAGTTCTGCAAGTGTATCATTCACAAATCTGAAAAGCACTCTAGGTAGCACTCCATTTCATTTTGAAATCTCATTGACTTTCCTGAGAAGTGTTGATCGACCGTCATGAATGGATTGTGCAAGTCGACTGCCTGGACAGACTTCTTCAGGCAACCTGCCATTGCATTTATTTTGGTATGACTTGATAACTAGGTAGGTGTGGCAATAAGTAAAAAGTTTGTTCGAGTTTTAAATTCTTAATTCATTACATCAGGTGCTATTCTCAAGTATGACTGTGCCAGATTTAACAGCTTTTTATATTACTATTAAATAATATGTCAGAGAAAAATAGTTTCCAGTGAATTCACTGCCGGTCCATCCTGCTGATTAATAATCTGATGGTTTTTGTTTGGAGAAAAATATTACAGTCATAAACAGCAACTTCAGTACAGACAAAACATGGAAAAGCTTGCATCATCCTGTCCTCCTTATTCGTCACTTATTTTATCAATCTGCAGTTTCTGGAAAAAAGGTTATCTAGCTCATAATGAGAAATGTATATCTGAGTCCTTTATACATTCTGCAATAAATGCATTGTTACAGGGACTCTTTTTGTAACATGACCCTCATATTAATAACATCTATGTTTCATTGCAGCACCCAGAATAATTTTACTAAATAATCTAGTTGTTTTGAGTTGGCTTCTGTTCATCTCAGATATTTGTCTTAAGAAGAGCACTTGTTCCACCTATGAGTATTGGGAGCAAATTGCCATATGGCTGTTCTTTGGAAGGGAGAAGGTCATCTCTGCGGAAATGGCACCTCCTCCACCTTTTCTCTCAAATTCATTTTTCTCTCCTCTCTTCTTAGAAAGCCTCACAATAAAACAATTTGCTTGTAGACAAGGAGGAATTCTTTGTAGACACTTTGGTGTTGCTGAGGGTAGAAACCCATTCTACCTATGTAAACTATATTTCTTCAGTTGTAAATTTATTCCTTCATATTTCAGGCAGTCAGTGTTTAATTTCTTTATGCAGGATAAGATTTTCAGGGAAGTTTAAGGAAGTTAGGTGCTCAACTCTCACAGAATTTCAGTGGAATTTGGTCATTGACACCTATTATGCTGCTTTAAAAATCCCAGCTAAACCTCCCGCGAGCTTGAAACTGTTCCAAGTGTTTTATGGGACAAACTTCCATTTACTAATCACTTTCTAAATTGTTTTGTTAATAATCCTGTTTTTCTGGTTTTTTGTTTATTTTTGTTTCCTTGTTGAAACTGCTGTCTAAAGCTTAACCTGTCATATCAATGCTGATTGGTGATCTGAGGCCCTTTTAAACCAACTGGCACTGAGGAGGGGTGTTTAGGGGCATTTACTGATGTCAAGGGATGGCTCCAGATACTAAACAGGAAATGTGACTTAAATACTCTTCAGATAAAATCTTTCCAGAATTTAGAAAGCTGTCTTTTAGGCTGGGGGAGAAGACATGAGTTGTTCAAAGAAAAAATAAGAGATTGAAAGCGAAATGTGCTGGCCCTATAATTTTTTGTTCTCAACAAATCTAATATGCATTTGAATGTAAAAATTACATTGATTTATTCACTGGAGCATTTTTGTCATGTTTCATTGAGTTTTGGTTCCCGTGAGAGTGGAGCCTGATGGATCTGGCCCATGTGTAAAACTTCTTGTTCAGGGTGCATTGTTCTGAAAATGGGATGCCAAATTCCACGAAGAATGAATCCGGCTTTCAGGTGTTTTGTATACAGAAACACAGTACTTGTGTTGCATTATGGTGTTACATTATGAACATAAAGGTTAATATTCTAAAATTAAGTCACATGTTCTTAACAAATGTCTGGATTTTTGAACCTTAAAGATTTGTTTTAAAACAACAACGAAAACCCAAAAAAGAGCAGACTTGATTAATAAGCTGTGAGGAAAAGATTTGCAAGATGACATTGGTTAGAAAAGCCAAGCATAACATACTAATTTAGATTTTGGCTTTTTCCTCTGGTGTCGGTGTAAGTGTAACATTTTGACAAAATTCTGTTTCCCTATAAAGGCTATAGTTTAATTAGCTTAATGGTTCACGTTGCTCTTCCTGATCCTTCCCTATTGGCATACGTTGCCAGCTTCCCTTTTTTAATGTAGGGATACTGGCTAGATCAGATCAAATCTGCTCTTTTTCGGGTTTTTGTTGTTGTTTTAAAACAACCTTCTTTGTGCTTCAGCTGGGTTACCTTCTTAACTGATTGTTTACTTGGCAAGTGGAAAGAGCACAGCTGCTTTACATTTTATTTTGGCATGGGAATGTATAAAACTAAGAGTGCGGAGGTGACAAAAGAAAGTATTTAGAAGATAAGGCTGGGGTTAGGGAGGATGTATAGAATGAAACATGTCTTTCATGTATGCGATGATAGAATTGTGTAGAGGCTTGAATAACAGTGGTGTGCTTGTGGATGCCAACGGTGATAAAGTGCTATGTGGAGACTTAAGAAGGTAATAAAGGTAAATTTTCAGAAGTGCCTTAAGGCCAGATTATCAGAGCTTTTCAGGTGCTGTAAGATTCAGGCAGATACCCAGTGGCATTTCAAAAGCTCCTAAGCAGTTTAAAACTCATTGAAACATATACAAGGTGGACAACTAATCTGCCCTGGATCTTTTGAATAGGCCATCAAAGGCCTATCTCCATGCCGAGGGCTAGGTCCCGATGTTTAAGAAGCCCAAGGTGGAATTGGTCGAAGACTGTAAACAGTGTAGTTTAGGTTGGTAGGTGTTCAACTTTCTTTGGAAACCTTATTCTGAGTCGCTTGAGAGCTGAAGTTCAAGTAAAAGCTCACCTTTTAAATGACAGGTACTCAAAATCTGTATAAATTAACTCGAACGCTTCAGTATGGAAGGAAGACTCGGCTGTATCTCGTGAATTTAAAACCCAGTCAGATTATTCAAGTGCCTGTGAAAGGTGACAGACTGGTTAAATCAAGCATTTACTAAATCTGCTAGCCTTTTTAGTCAAAATGCAACCTATTAGGAGACCTATTATAATAAATGCAGATAAGAAGCTTCTGTTAGGATTTTTGAGTTTCTTTATAGTGAACAAGAAAGTGCTTGTGGGACGTACGTCCAGAATATAACTTTGGGATACACTGCTGATTTGAGAGTTTCATTTAGGTACTAAATCGACTAGATGTCAAGTTAACAATTTGGAATATAATAGTGGATGCTAATGGGTTATCGGTACGTGTTTATCATTCTGTAATGGATGCATTGTACAGCAACCAGTTGTTGGTGTGTGGTTGCAAGAACATGCAACTAGAAGTCACCTCAAGTTACATTTTCATCAAGAAGAAGAAACTTATCATATAATCTTCTTATCATTGTGAAAGCAGTTAGATTTCTTGTCTTCTTTAATCTTATTGGAAATGGTTCCAGAAACAAATGGCTCTATTACTTTCTTCCAAACTCCTACCTAATTTTATTCATAACTAGTTTACGCCAATTTGTTCTTCTGCCAACAGTCCTTTCACTCAAGACTGTCCAATTAGCAGCCTGTGGCAAACTCTCAATTTGCTAGGCTAAACAAACCATACTTTTTAGTTTCTCCTCAGATAAGGGGGCAGTCTATTCTCCTGATCATCTTAAATGCCTTTTATGCACCTGGTCTTGTCTGAGTCTTCCTTGAATGGGGGTGACCGGAATGGTATACAGGATTTCAGGTGATGTCTCAACAGTGTTTTGTATGATTAAGGTATTAATGCTTCCTTATCTTCACTGGAAAAACCTCACTTGATAAATCTTATCTTAGAATAATTTTGTGTGTTTTCACAGCCTCTTTGCAATTGTACCCATACATTCAGGTTCCTCTCTGCAGTTGTTTGTTACTGATAAATAACCAATTTATAGCAAGAAATCTTGTTATTAGTCCCTGAATGCAAGACTTGGCACTCTGCATTCTAAAATGTCAAAGGGGTCAATATTGCTTCTTTTAGGACAAATTGTTTTCCCAAAGCATTTGCTATAATAATTATGAGTTCACAGCGTCTCTAAAGGCTTGCTGCCTCAAAGACAGGAATTACTCCCAGCCCTGTAAGGAGGTGGCATGTGACAACTGATTTTCACTGAAGCCAAGCATTGCATTGTGTGACTGAGTGCAGTGAAGAATGATCTAATAAAATGAACAGAAATCGATTTCCCAAGCTTTAAATTTTTAAAGAAAAATATTATGTCTGGCAAATAACCTAATCACAGTTCTAACTCAGCATTGCCTACCCTTGCAATTGTTATCAAGAATTCTGCAACACTTAAGTACAGTATAGCTGCTGCAATCGTGTTTATGCAACTTGGTTTCCTTTTAAAAGCAAAAATGAGATACTAGCACTGATAGCTGTGGAGAATAAATTTGAAAATTTGATCCCTAAGGACTCAATTTAGAAGGCAGATCATAAAATCATATGGTTGCAAGGGACCTCAAGAATCACATTTTCAACCCCCTTTCATGAATTTAGGAGATGCTGTTCTTAAGCCATCCCAGGCAAATGCTTATCTAGACTTTCAAAGGATCATCCAGCCTCCAAACAAACCTTCAACATAAAATTGTTTTATTTTACATCTCATGTTTAGTAAATGAAACTCACTCAAACTTGCTTGGATCATGACTGAGGTTTTTTGGACATTTGCAGTTATCAGCCCAGACAGCAGTATTACTAAATCCATTTTCACAAGTTCTTCTGCTGTCACCTAGTTCAGGAGGAAAATGTTTGGGTCATCGGAGAGAAACTGTTTTTCTTAATTCTGGTTTGGTGAGGCCTGCAGTTGACTGTCTACTGTTTGGGCTTTCCTTTGCTGCCTTCTGTAAGACAGTTTGGTGGGGGGGACACGATAAATATATTGATATCCTATATTTGTTCTGCAACTATTTATTATTCTTTCTCTCCCTATTATAAATAGCTTTAAGACTTCATACGTTATATCATAAGTTATTCTACTTTTGTCAACTTGGAATAACTTCTTTCCTAGGTATGGACAGTTGCTTTTGATGTCTTGTTTTACACAAAGTGGATTTCATGTACCTGTTTGTACCTTACATTTGTAAAGACAGTGTTCACAGAAGACTCGAGGACCTTGTTGGACTTTTATTTCAGTCGTTTTAGGAAAAGATGGAGAGAGAAGTCTTAATCGCACAGTCTGAATTAAGGAACGGATTGAAAATTGCAGATCTAAGTTGCAGATTAGAAACACACTTTTACATTATAAAGAAATATTTTGAATATTTAGTTGAAATGTGCATTAAGCAGAAGCCATAAGGCCATAGTTAGCATAAGTTAAATGCATACTTCTGTTAAGCTAAAGTGTTTAATGTCCTCATAGAAATAAATGTTTAACAAGTGTTTGTATAACAAAATGTAATGGTACAATTGTAAGGCATGCATTTCTAGTCTAGTTGCATAAATCCATTAACCTCTTGCTGTGCATTTACTGGAGAACTGCAGATACTGATGCTGCAGGCTTACTGGCATAATGAACACCTAGAGAATAAGAACAACTCGTTTTTTTTCTCGAAAGGAGTTAACACGTCCTTCTGTTCTTTGTCTCGCTCTTCATGCTCTGTGTCTGTGCAGCACCCACTTACTTCGCTTGCTTTCTGTTTGAAGAGCCAAAGGCAAAACCATGAGAATCTCTCATTACGAGTTTAGTACTAAAGCTTTACCTGTGGTCTCTCTTCTTGTCCTTACTGGTGAAAGATATTTGATTATAATTGCCTTTTTAAATGTGCACTCTCTATAGATATCTTTCAATGAAATGTAGTCAAGACAACCTGTCCTTGCTCTGCCTGCTCTATTTGTTTATCTAACAGATGTAGTGACCATTTAGTTGATGTCTGTGTAATATGTTTGGAGAGAGACATGCATCCCTCTCTCTTCTTAGGAGAATGTATGCCAAATATTGACTCTTTCTAGTTTATTTATATTTAATAATATTTTCTTCTGGTCAGTCAAAATTCAGATGTTATACCAAAGTTCGCCTTTCTATTTGTGTAAAGTAAAATCTTTCTCTTTGCATTATCACAATATCTTGTGACTTGGGTTCATCTTGGGTAACTAGAATTTTGCACAGCTTCATGAAATAAACCACTGTAGACTGATTTGTACAATGCATCTTTCTGATAAGATGAGGCGCATCCTGTGATTTTTCAAGTAATAGTACTTAACACTTAGCCACGAGGAAAGTGTTGTCTGAATTCAAAGCTGAGACATCTTGAATCTGAGAGGCAGCGTGCATCAGCCCCTGAGTACCTTGTACTATGACTTCTGTTGCAGCAGGAAAATGTATTGAGTGTGCTCATTTGAGTCTCTCTCACAGCATTAATCTGGACAATGTTTTTCCATATTTGTATCTAAATGATGTATAACTGTGACTAACAGCACTATCTAGGTATAGTGAGACTGTACACAATATATATGAGGGGTTGGCATCTCAGTTTCCCCCCCTTCTCGTGAGCATTTGGCAAGAGCAGCTGAATGGGGTGGAAGAGGAAGGGGCCAGGAGAAGTATAAATTGCGCTCTTTCAGACCCCAGTGACAAAATCCGCTCCACCTCAGTGAATCGCTAAAATGAAGTCATATTCCTAAAAGATCATACTGGCTCACAGATAATCAATCAACCCCGCATGCAGGACCTCATGGGCTCAGCCTTCTCTCA
>JAGPOW010000261.1:140306579-140327012 GCA_030014935.1 Caiman crocodilus
CCAGGAGGTTCCTACCTTGATGGCCTTGCTCCTCTGCTTACGGTTAGATGGATTACCTACCATATGTGGGGTCAGGAAGGAATTTTATCTCCTGGATAGATTGGTCTGGACTGTGGTGTTTTTGCCTTCCTCTATGATATGGAGTGCAGCCCTCTCCCTGCCACTGGTTCCCTAGCTTTACCTGTGGCAAATTAGGGTGTTGTGTCACGGTGGACTGTAGTTTTGCTAAGAGGTTAGATAAGGATGTGCTTGGGATGGTTTGGATGGGCATAACTTTGTCCCTGGTAGGAGTTTGGACTAGAAAGCACTCAAAATCTTTTTTTCCATCTCTACTGCCCTACAGTTCTATGGTTCAACCTTTATTTTTTGTGGTTGCATTGGTGACATATACCTGTGTGAGCAACCTTTACTGTTTTAACCAAACTCTGAGTGTGTGTTATAGTCCACGCATGTGCTACAAGATGTTCGTGACTTGGTGTATAATTTCAGGCGTGTGAGTGAGTGTTAGATGCACAGTTCTATTTTATTGGAAATTCTAACGCAGTTCTGTTTAATTTCAAAACTGCTTCAGGAATATTTTCGAGGACATTAGGACAATTACCATGGTTTTAATTTGAGTGCTCTAGTGGGGAAGAGAATTCTTGGTTCTTTTTGATGGATTTCTGAAGATATCTAGTTTTGGTCAGCTGAAAAGGGTCCGTGCATAAATAAAAATTATAGTTTTTTATATTATAAATCTCTGTTTTATTATTTGAATTTAGACTTGCAAAATTAAGAATAGATGCAATAGCTGTCATTCCTTGCTATTTAGTTTTAATTTTCCCTATCAACTAACAAGTTTATCCACAACTTTTAGCAGTGTAGTCTAGAAGCTTAGGAGGTTGTGACAACTTAGAATTGCAACGCTTTTAAGATGCTCGCATTTACAAACCACATTACAGCTATATGTTTTATGTTTCAAAGAAAACGGAATCACAAGTAGAGATTGACTACGTTCTTTTTCTCTTCCTGTCCTGTGTGATTCATTTGTAGATCCTTGTGAGAACGGTGACTTCTACTGCTAAAACCTGTGAATGAATTGCCAAATATCATGCTTTAATTTCCATTCTTTTGTTACACATTCTTTGCTACACATACCAGACTTGTAACAGTGATAAAACTTTTAAATACATTTCAAGGATCTAGGGTTAACAATGTTGTGTGTGTAATATTTTTCAAACATTACATTAGACTGGAACTAATACACGAACCATCAGTACCAGTACTACCATTTCAACTTCTGAATCTCGTGTGGCATGATTTTGTTTTTTTAAAGAATATGGGTGGCCTGTTTAAAAACTGACTTTCTAAAAGATTGATTAATGGTTACACTAAAACATTTCCATAATCTTTAGTCATTAATGGTAATTTTGTTCTGCCCATCTATTTAGTGATGAGTTTTGTCCGGCTCTTCAGCATACTATAGGCCCTGTTGTACTTCCTTAAAGGTTGCAGCTTTTTCTTTTCCCTCATCTAGTATTTTGTGTACAACAATGTGCTTTGGAAATTAGAAGGGAGATATGAAGGTGAGACTTGTCTGTGGTACAAAGGGTCAGTGTAGAGTTTTGTGTGTGTGTGTGTGTGTTTTCCCTGCCTCCTGTTCTTCCTTTTTGATATGTGCTATGTAGCTGGTGGCTTGCAGGCTGCACCCAACCTGCGAGAGGTTTCTGCGCAGCCCCTGGGCTCCTGCCCATCTATCATTGATTCCACTGCTCTAGTGTTTGTGATGTCTGTAGCTGGTGTCTCTGAGGCCAGATGGTACGATGGGAGGCCTGGTGAGCTCACTGCTGTCCCAGCCGCCTGCAGAGGGTTTAGGGATTGAGGGTATGCTCGGGAGTAGAAAGGTAAGAAAGATTTATTGACTTAAAAAAACACAACTATGCGTAGTAACAAAACAAACAATGATAGACAAAAGCAATTAGCATCAGCAACTTACCAGGCATCAGAGAGGCCTGCCGATACACAGCGAGCTTCTCTTCCTCAAAGTTCATTGAAGTCAGGCGTCCCTGAACAACACTGTCCGAAGGGGTACAGGAAAGGACCCTGGGATGCACCACGGGCCCACCGATTCCAAATATTCCAGCTCATTTATAGCTTCTGAATGATACCGATAACGAACGACCACTCGGATTCCTTTTACTTCAACTGTCCTTAGACTGACCAATTAGCAGTACAAGCCTTGCATTCTTTCGATAAAGTAATTTAACTGTGCCACAGGGCCTTCCTACTTCAAGGCTTTGCTAAATTTACGAGGCCTTACTTTATACAAAGCCTCACTACATCTTAGACTTTAATTAGGTTTTTAGCAACAACACATAGCTTATCTAAACAAACGCAGGAAAACACTTGGTTTAATCTTCATACGGCCTTTAGCAAGCACTTGTATCACAGACATAATTTCAGCTATTGCAACTACCCACACCAGGACCGGCAGGGACTCGTGTGCTTGCGTGGCAGCAGTGGCAGGGAGTCCTTCTGCGGTGGTGGCAGCAGGGAGGGCTCGTGTGGCAGGGGCTGGAGCAGGGTGAGGCTCATATTGCTCATGCTGGATGGTGGGGAGCCTGAGGCATGCAGCACGTGCGATGTGTGGCTTGAGCAGCTTGTCCAGCATGTGGCCCTCGGGGGCTCTGAAGTTGGACAGCCCTGCATTGCATTAAGCCATGTGTTATTCGGAGAAGAACTGACATTGCAGGTGTAGCTGTGTGCTCTTAAAGCCCTGTTGGAAAGGCTTTTACGCAGATTTCATTCTAAATCAGAAGGCCAAATTGGAGGCAGAGGTGCAACAACGAAGCCTCTGCCTGGCTGGCTATTTTGGTTCCTCCTGAGGTCATTCATTTTAACAATGACCATACTGGTGGCTTATGTTTAAAAGAAGTAAGAGAGAAGGGACTAAAATAATGACTGACCTGTGATGCTGTGGTAGGAGGTCAGATATGTTTTTGAACGTCTTGTGGGTGAGGGAGACTTAGAGCCCAGGACCTGCAGCTTCCCAGTTGAGTGCCCAGGGACTGAGTCTAGGGGGATTGGACGGGAAAAATAGGTGGACACACACTTTTCCATTGCTGAGGCAAAGTCCAGCAGTCGTGAGTTTTAGCTGACTCCATATTCAGGTATTTGAGAACACTGTACGTCCACAAAGGGTGAGTGCATGGCTTTGGCTACCACCGGGCATGCCCAGTCTGCCTGACTATGCAGTTGCACATAGCTTTTCATGTACACAGTGCTATTTGTCCACGAATAGATTTTTAGCCTGTGTGCGAGTTGCATTTCTGGTACTTGGATGACCAGCTCTGGATGCTTGGCTGACAAGGAAGGGTACAGAATGCTGGTATGAGTTGAGCTGCTCCTGATGATGAAATTTCCTTCGTCAAAATACTTGGTTTGGCCATACAATTTTTTGGATGAACCTAAGAAACATTTTTTGCCATTTCCAGCAAACTGTACATTTCAACTGTAATTTATCTTCCACTTAAAAATGCTCTTCCACTTATAATTATTTCAGACCTCTTGAGGCCGTTTCTCAGAACAGAACCTCTCTAGCTTACTTTCTGCCTGCAACAAATTAACATTTACCTCTAAAACAAAACCAAAACCTTCTCTTCTTGACCAGAGCAAGTCAACAGGATGAGTAAGTCTCTCTGGAGGGGACATAGTCCCAGTAGTATGGGACATTTCTCTCATAGTTTAAAAACAGGTAATGTTTGATTTCTCCATATAAAGGATGCTTAGTAGAGTAGGGTACTCCCTATAGCTGTTTCTTCAAATTAGCAAGCGAAATGCTTGTCAAGTTTTGTCATGCAACACAAACAACGTAGCAAATAGAAGCATCTAGAAAATAAGAATTTAATTGGTAGTAAGTAACAGCTCCCTTTTAAAGTTTAACTTTTTTCTATAAACAAAATGAATAGTATGTTTTATATGTTAGATGCGTGACTGTTACAGTGTATGATGACATGACTTGCCATATGCACTATTACTTTCATAATACAATAATGTAAATAATAAGCTATACAAGACTGGGAAGAAATGTAAATGAAAATTGCATTTGGAAACTTTCTAAAACATTTTATTTTACAAATATTGTTCTCTGAACACCAGTGAAATTGATTCACTTTCATGAAATTAATGTTTGATTTGAACTGGCATTTTCTCAAAGGAAAATTGTTCCAATGAAAACTTTCTAGCCAGGTGATTACTCGTAAGCAAGTCTTGGGACTTGAAGTATCAAACATAGCACACTCTACCCATGTGTCCTTTATGATGACTATAGATCAGACATGCTCATTATGAAGTGGAAGCATGTTCGTTACACTGTTTTTTCTCTTTACATAACCTTCATAAAGTACAAGAGATGGTAAAGTTGGAGTCATGTACATCTCTAGTGTGCTATATTAATTTTTAAAATGCATACATTTCACTGATAATATTGAAGTGATTGCTACAGTTAGATTTTTCATAGCATTGCCTAAAGAGAACATCAGACTAGATTCTGATTTTACTTCTAGGAGCACTTAATGCTTGCACAAAATTTAAGCACCAGTAGTTTCTTCCTTTAATTTTCTATGGCAAAGAGATGAATTTTATCCTGTGCTATGAAGATGCATAGTCTTTGACTCAGTCTTTTATCGTTTCCAGTGGATTGTTCCACAGTCAGGCACCCTGGACTGAAGCTGCTTTATCTACTACTCTAGTGAGGGTTGTCCCAGGCATCATTAGCTGTTTTTTCATCCACTGACTTATTTGGTACTGAATAGGCAGATGGTATACTGTGGTTGCCTACATCAAATACAACTGATATGTCCAGAAGTCTTCGTCCATGGCGATGAAGGTATCTTCCATCAGTGCTGCCCGTGCCTTTTTTCCATTCGTCATTCAATTCTGAAGAAAGAATGGAGTGTTTTGAAGACAATTGTAAATGTTTTGTGGCATCCGGAC
The DNA here is from genome assembly GCA_030014935.1 of Caiman crocodilus. Lineage (NCBI taxonomy): Eukaryota > Metazoa > Chordata > Crocodylia > Alligatoridae > Caiman > Caiman crocodilus. The sequence continues at coordinate 140,311,554 of JAGPOW010000261.1, forward strand.
TGGTTTGTATCCATACTCTGAATGTGGAAAACAAGAGAGGGCAGTAGTTTGTTTATATCTTCTAATCTATTTAATTTTAGGCCTTTATGCTGCTGTCTATCACTCAAAGTATGTAAGTTGTTTTCATATAAAATCATTAGTAGTAGTCAACTTCCAAGTAGATTTCATGCAATCTCTGGTGCTCCTTTTTTCAGGAAGAAAAATCTGCATGGGATAAATGGTCTTCTTGGGGTGAGAGGGAAGTAAGAGTAAGCAGAGATGCTTTAGTTAGAGGACTGAGAATTACAAGAAAGTTTTCATATTATAAACACCTCTTAGCTTTTCTCACAAAATACAGTTTTGCCACAGTTTCCTGAAATGGTCATATGCTGGATTTCTCTGATTATCTTGGCAAGATTAGTCCATAGTGGGATCCACTTAATAAAAAGTGCTTAGACCTCACTTTCATACATACGTCATCCTGGACTTTGATAAGAATTGTCCCAGAAGAGCACAGCTGTTAGAGTGATCTTTTGGTCTTTATCCATCAACTGCGAATTAGAAGCAAGACTTTTAACTAGTATTAAAAGCTTACAGGGAGCAGAGGAGAAGCTTAAGTGGGGCCTGATTTGCTGATGGTGGCTTATGCCATTTGGACAGTAATAACTAGCTCCTGTGCAGTTTCCACTTTCAGCGGTGGATACATTTAATGGCAGTGGTCCAGCATGGAGGTAACCACTTCACTTTTTCTAGTAAGCGGCAGGTAAAAGAATGCAGTTTTGGAAATTAGTGTGCTTATTCAACTAAGTATAGGAAGAAATAAAGTTGTGCTCCAGAGCTTCACGCCACTTTGAATGTAAGCCTTCTAAGGAAAGTAGAGGTGAACTTTTGGCCATCTCTGAAGTGTTTTCCCTTGCATTGGCTTTTTTGGTTTAGGATGATCCAGATGTTCTTTATCTAAGAGATGATTTCCTGTAGTTTGAAGCAAAGGGCAACCAGTGATAGTTACTTGACTTGGGTACGTATTTTAAGAATAGCTTTTGATTCTTAATAGAATTTAAATAGTCTTCACTATCTTTGTAGGTAATACATTCAGGTGTCCTTCACTTAATTTCATCAGTCACTGGCATACTGGTCTATATAAAACATTGCGACATGAGTAGCTCAAATAATTTCAGTGTCTCTTTTGATGACTGGGCAAAATTCTTCAAGGAGGTTCGATGTTCACGTTCTTCTGGTCCTGTTGCAATGGCTTGAATGCTGTTACTCCTACTAGCTATGATCTTGACAATAAAATAGTGTCACTGTGCATGAAGCACCCCGATTTCCATTTCAGTAGGGGAAGTTGAACATCAGTTGAATGACTTGTATTCAGGAAGAGTATTACTTATAAACATTTTCTCAGATATGATGCAGTACAAGACAAACCTCTTGTTTGCATACATAGCTGCAGCTAGGGCCTGGTTTAAATTGTGGGCCCAGCTTATGACCATCATGGCAGAGGCTACCATTTCATTCCTCCCCCCCCACATACACACACACCCTGATTGGCCGAAGGGGCAAGCTTAGGGACTTCTGGCTGGCTGGGAGTGGAGATAAGGAGTATCCTGTTGGAGGTGGGCCAAATAAAGGATTGAAGGAAGGGGGGCTGGAGCATAGGCAGCATTGCTCAAATGCAGGAGGCTGCTGCCCCTTAGCCTTGCCCCCTCTCCCCTTCTCCTTGCTCCACTCCACATTCAGGAACCCCAAAAGTCTGTGCTGAGCTCTTCCCTCCCACTGCCCTCCTGGTATCTGAATTGCAACTTAAATCAGGACCTAGCTGCAACCTAGTCTTTCAGGACTTGCTTGCGTTTCAACTGGGTGCACTCTTTTCAGTGATCTCTCGTCTAGTCTTCCATCTAAGGTTTTTAGGAGAGTGCCCTGGTTTGCATGAGTGTTTTGGAAATGGTCTATTTTGGGTCTTATGTAATCAGTAGTAGTGAGAAGGTGATGCTTATAGCATCGAACTGTGGACAGCATTTACTGCCAGGGTGCAGTTGCACATATGCCTTCCCATCTTAAGATGTGTATTCTCATGGTAGGCTTGTACCTTTTTGGCAAGAAAAAAGGGAAGCAGCAGGACTGTTATTTTTCTAATGTCAGAATTAGTTTTCTTGTTATGCTCTTATATCAATAGTGTATGTGTTCATCTAGCCTACTTTCCCCCCTCCTTCTTTGTTTTGACAGAAGATGCTGTTTCATTTTATGACTGTTAATATAATTAGTAATTATGTAAGATAAAATTAATAGAATCTTGTACTTGAGATGTACCCTAATTGCCAGCATGAGTCAAGAAGAGTCTTTCTCTTTTTCTAAACCATGTTAATATTGCATAGTTGACCACCTATTCGCTAGTCTTATTACTTGCCTCTCTGTTTTTCTTTTTTTCTCCTAAACTGGATGAAGCACTTGTCAAGCTACTCCTGCCAGAGGCAGAATATGGAGTTGTGTGTCATTTAAAAAAATGAAATTCTGATTTTGCATCTTGGAGCACTTAGACTGGTAGTGTTTTCTCCCTTTTTATTTTTCTCCATATGATCAGATTGCTAGTCACAGCCCATCAGTGTGGGATTATTGGGTCTAAGGGAAGAGAAAAAATAGAATGTTACCAATAAATGTTTTTTCTGCATCTCGGGCACATTATTTTAGGGTGACCCTTTTTGTATTGGTTTATAATGCTGAAGGAATGATATAAATGACCTTGAGTAGGAGTGTAAAGTTTTAATCCTTTTTTTTAATTTTCGTGTCAATTCTAATAACTCTTCTTTGAATTGCTTCTCAGAAGGAGCTGAGAGAGAAGGTGGGAGTAAAACCTCTAGAGGGTGCCAAAAAACTTTGCTAGCAGCTCCAATATTAAACTTGCTGTCAGCGAGAGCTGGGAAGAGCACAACCCGAAGTCTTTTACTGCGAAGTCAGATTTGCAGGAGAGAAAAAGTACAGTGTTTCTTGGCTCTAACTTTTCGTCTGTGGAATTCTGTTAGCGTTGCTTAAAGGTTTGGGGTAGAACTGCTTTACAAACGATTAACCTTTTATTTGGCTCTGAAGATGCCTTACAGCATGTAGTGATAGGTAGTTTCAGAATGCCTTTGAAGTACATACGGTCATTCCTGAAACTCTGAGGAGTACAGGTAATACAATGTATTACGTCATGAGTTTATAATAATTACACAGCATTCATAATACATTATGATCATGTTCTTACTTTTACAAAAGGGCTTATGTAACGGTCATGATCAGGTGGGTGGACAGGTACAGAATTGTCACTCTTCTCTTGTCACTCGTACCCCTGACACACGTTACACTTAAGAGATGATGAACCTGTTAAAAAGCTTATTGGGTTACTGTTTATGGTTGGTTTCCATTGCGCCTTGAATTAATAGCGTGACAGTGTAGCTCCATCATGAAGCCTGATGTGGGCTGCATGGTGGGGCTTGGCTGATAGCCATCCCATGTTGGCAGGCTGGCAGCTGTGTGTATCCCACTGTTTTTAGGGTGCTGAGTCAAAGGAAGGTCATCAGCTGGGCTGGGTTGTTGGATAGCAGGAAAACTGCAGGGCTCCCCATGACCCAGCAGCTTGACTGTCTTTCCCTGCATCTCTCAGGAAGCTATGGAGTGAGGCACTTAAGGCATCCTGGGATCACAGACAGGTTTCCCAATCCCAGGGTCCCCATGCCCTGGGACCTTGAGCTAATATAATATTTCTAATATCTCCAATACATGGAAACTCTGGGGTCAGGGGACTTCTCCCATATCCCAGGGCCCCAGAACACTACAAAATTGTATGTGCAGTTGAGCTACACATGGTGTTGGATTTGTTTGTTTTGTCGTTTGTTTTTTGGACATCCAAAAAATTGAAGGGGCTCTGGAACAGCTTCACTGCAGTCCCAGGGACTGAACCAACCATTTGCTGATCATGAGTCCCAGCCCTGGGACCTCAGTAGAGTTTCAAAGTGGCTCTAGTGAAGTTCCAGGACTTGGACCAGCCGTCAGCAGACAGTCAGTTCCAGCTCTGGGACTGCACTGGAACATCAAACTGGTGTGATCCTGGAGCTCAGACTGGCAATCAGCTAGTGATAAGTCCATCAGTTCATGCCAGGTTGCAGCCACCCAGCTATTAATATCCTGGTGCAGGAGCCTGGGATCATGATCGTGGGCTCCCCTACACTGAAAAGTTGTAATGGTGCGAGTAGGATTTGATTTCTGATCTTAAATGTGTGCAACTTGCCCGAGTGTTGGGATCAGGATTCTGATTCGATCGCACCACTAAATGAAAATGTGTGCCAGGGACTTTAATCTTGCATAAAATTGCATCCTTCAGTCAGCAGCTTTTAGTTTGACCGCTTGCATCCAATCTTTAGGGATTTTTGCAAAATGTGTTTTTTATAGCTTTATTCCCCAATTCTCCAAAAACTCTGTGAACAAGTTCTTAAACTGTTCAGATTTAACATTTTTGACATGTTTGTATTTCCTAATGAACTAGATAGCAAAAAAAACAGTCTTCTGATAGCAGTGATAAAAGGTACAGCAAAGGAAATACAGTGGTGGGATGGGTATATGCAACAGGGCAAGGAACGGCCCTGTTCCTCTGGTGCTATAAAATGGTGAGTGTGTGGGAGAGTTGGGTCAAGGATAACTACTTAGTAGACACAGTTAGGGAGAGGGATCTGAATGATGGCAGATCTAAGATGGGACATGCATAGTAGGAGATGCAAACTGGGGTAGAAGATTTTCAGGGTCTCTGCAGGTGTTTGGAAGCTTTCACTACAAGAAGCAATTCTGTTTTGTTTTTTTAGTCTTCTGGCTTAAGAACAGTTGTTATTAAACTTTTAATGAGAAAGTTGGTTGATATGTCTCATTCAAATTCATGATACTAGTATTCCTCTCATTATAACTTGATATGCATCTAGGGAAACCTACCAGGTATGCAATGGGGAGCCTATCAATTAGCAAGAAAGGGGATCTTAATATCTTAGTCTAGACAAGCAAATTACTGATGAGGGCAAATTCTGCATACCTTACTCTAATTAGCAGTAACATCGACTTCTTCTGTGGGACTAGTTATTTGAGGAAAGCAAATAAAATTTAGCCTGTATCTGGTTATTCATTTTTTTTTTTTTAAACAGTTTGCCATGTCTTTTAAATTAACCAGACTGCTTAAAGCTGATCGTGACTAAAACCACTGTGCACTATACAGAATCGATATGACCTGGGTTGGGTGGATTTAAAAAACACCTGATTGATGGATCTCCAAGGAAATGTAAACCGTGAATTGTCATCATCTCGGAAGCGTTTCAACTAGGATGTGCCATCCAGAAAGGATGCGGACATATGGATGGTACCAGAGAAGAGCTAAAATAAAGATCTCATAAGAAACGAGCCTTATGGTGCTTGACTAAAGAAGCCTGATCTATTTAGGGTGAAGTTGCACGTTACACTTAACAATCCACAGACATGGTATGCTCTAAGTGGTGTTGAAGTTAGAGCATGTGAATAGTGTCACAGTAAGGGTAGCACTGTTTCTTGCCCGCACAACCTTGACCTACCACTAGACGGCTGGTGAGCAGAGGTGTTGCTGGGAGTCGGGATACCTGGACTCCGTTCCTGCTCTGAGTGGGGGGAACAGTACATTCTGGGATCCTATAGGATTGCAGACAAAATGAGCCTTCTTAATTGAGCAGACCAGTTTCCCAAACATGAACTGGACAGCATGGCACCCTGTTAAACTCTACCTGAAGTGGCAGATGAGACATTCAGAGGGTGCTTGGCATGAGTTAACGAGCTTTAAGGTTCAAATGCTTGTGCTTTAAGTGCTTTTAGTATGATCTAAGTGTAACACATGACTTTCTTTCATCTTTCTAACAGAATTGGAAGAGATGGCTTCGTCATAATCTACAAGTACCTCCAAAGGGAAAAGATTTCTGATGGATAGTTTACTGCTAAGAGAGATCCAGAGGTGAAAGCAGAAGTTAGATTCAGTTTTTAAAAATACCATATTTACTCAAATATAAGATTACTATAGATATGTTTATTTCAAAGTTTTTCAAATTTGCCCCTCATTTCCATGTGCTCAGGGAGAGCTGGGATTGACCATAACGGGGAATGGTGGGGTGGGGAGACGCTGCAGAGGGGAAAAGTTGTGGGGGTACAAGGCAAGGTGGCCACCTGATCTCCCAGATATATTTTCCTTGCTGTAGCAGTGGAAGGAGGACACATTCAATACAAACCTCTAATAAATAGATTCTATACCTGGAAATTATAAATAAAAAATTATAAAATTGTATATAATTATACCCGGACAACTCTTGCTACCTGAACATCTCATAGGAACAGCACTATGCCAAAAATGAACGGTTGCAAAGCTTCCTCACGTGTGGATGATCTCTACCTGTCTCAAGAAGTCTATGGACCAACAAGAGGTAAAGCTCTGCTGAACCTGGAACTGGCTAAGGGAGATGATCTAGTCAGCAACCAAAAAATTGAAGGAAAGCTGGGAGATGGTGACCATGAGCTGATCACTTCTACTATCCATTGCAAAGCTGGCAAGTCAGTCAGCAATGCAGAAGCCCTCAACTTTAGGAAAAGTGACTTTGATAAGCTCAGGAGGCTTGTTGTCAAGGCCCGAAGGGACCACAACTCAACAGGGAGAGGAGTCCAAGAGGAGTTGTTGCTCCTTAAGGGAGCAATCCTGGAGGCACAAGGGATGTCCATACCATCTCGGAGGAAAGGTAGCAAAAGGGAACAGCAACCCCATAGGCTCAGCAGGGAACTTGTGGATGTCCTACGCTCAAGAAGAGAGGCTTATAAAGGATGGAAGATGGGAATCGCCACAAAGGAGGATTACTCTGCACTGGTCCGTACCTGTAGGGAGTGAACCAGGAGGGCCAAAGCTGCAACCAAACTCCAACTGGCTACACATATCAAGGACAACAAAGTCCTCTTTTAAATATGTGGGGAGTCAGAAGAAAAGCAAGAGTGACATTGGACTCCTGCTAAACCAGATGGAACAACTGACACCCAGGAACAGGCTAACCTGCTTAATGGGTACTTCGCATCAGTTTTTCATTCGCTCAAAGGGACTGCCCTCCCAAGCAAGATGCAGGATAGCCTGGGTGAGACTGATATTATACCCAGCATCAGTGTAGAGCTCGTAAAGGAACACCCTGAGAGGCTGGACAGCTTCAAGTCAGCGGGTCCTGACAGATTGCAGCTCGCAGTACTCAAGGAGCTGGCAGGAGTCCTAGTGTAGCCACTGGCAAAGATTTTTCGACAGCTCCTGGTGCTCAGGTGAAATACCTGAAGATTGGAAGAAGGCCGATGTAGTGTCCATCTTTAAGAAAGGGAGGAAAGTAGATTCAGGGAACTACAGGCCAATCAGCTTGACCTCAGTCCCTGGAAAGATTCTAGGAAAAAAGCATCAAAGAGATGATTCTTGACAAACTTGCTGATGGCAGCATCCTGAGGGACAGCCAGCATGGGTTCGTTGCGGGTAGGTCTTGCCTGACCAAACTCATATCTCTTTCTATGATCAGGTGACATGTTACCTGGACAAGGGAGAAGACACTGACAGTATATCTGGACTTTAAAAAAGCCTTGATCTGGTGTCCCACGATCTCCTTTCAGAAAAATTGACCAACTGTGGCCTCGGCTACATCGCAGTCCGATGGCTGAGGACTTGGCTCCAAGGCCAGACTCGGAGTATAGTAGTCGACGGAAGTGAATCATCATGGTGTTCTGTGACCAGCGGTGTCCCTCAAGACTCTGTCCTTGGACCTGTTCTCTTCAATGTCTTCATCAACAACGTGGGTACTAGTGTTAGAAGTGGGCTGGCCAAGTTTGCTGATGACACCAAACTTTGGGGTAGAACATCCACACCTGAGGATAGGCTGATGAGGCTAACTTTGATAGGTTGAAAAGGCGGGTAAATACAAACCTGATGATGTTCAATACAGGCAAATGTAAGGTACCCCACTTCTTTTGGGAGGGAACCCCACAGCATGCTTATAGGCTTGACAGTACTATGCTCGCTAGCACCAAGTCTGAAGGAGACTTCGGGGTCATGATTGACAACAAGATGAACATGAGCCACCAATGTGATGTTGCAGCTGGAAAAGCAAACCAAACTCTGGCTTGCCTTCATAGATTCTTCTCAAGTAAATCTCACGATGAATGACAAATCCCATTATAGATTTAATTTAAAATGCAATACTAAAATGTGCAGATTGGATTTTGAGCATTCTAACTGAATATTTTTCAGTACTGGGTGTCAAAACCTTGTTGCAAACCATTTGGATCACCTCATAAGGTGTAAGACGGTAAGAATTTCTTCAGGAAAGAAAAATTACCATATTTTTGTTGGTACAAACTGCACTATTTGCAAGTGCATTATATAGAAGGAGTAGTTTTTTCTAATAAGGATAACTATTAGGCTAAGCGGGCTAAGTGTCACCGAGCAAAGAAATTTAAAACTCTCATTGTAAATGAAATAATTTTTTGAAAATATAATTGAAGAAAGAATATGGGGGTATTACATTTAATAATAGTGTTCTGTAACAAATGTATTGCATGAAGAATATAATTTTGGAAAAAGTATGCGCTCTAGTTTTGGAGTCTTGCAATTCTCTTTGCCATATGTCAGCTCCAATGCACCATGATTCGGAGTGCTAATCTGAAAGAATTAGGTAGAACAGTGAAGTGTCCGTGTGAATTCTCTTATAGCAAAACTGGCTTATTTTGGTTCAGAAAAGAGCTGATAAACAAGTCTTAGGCATAAGATCAAAAATACAGTGTCAAGCCCTGTTTTTTACTTCCAATGGAGGGCGGGAGGTAGGAATCAGTAAAATATACTTCAGTCGCCTGATGATTGGAGAGATCAGTTTGCATAGCTTGCAGAACCGTCATCAAGATGCTGTGGCTCTTTAGTGTATTCAGTATTCAAACATTTGAATAAAGAAATGTGATCGATTAGTAAATGACTGAATGATAACAATGTAAAAGCTAACTGGCTTTGAGACTCCTTCTGTCCCTATGTGTATAGGTAAGAAATTTGCTGGATTTGCCATAGAAAATATAGGGTTCTTAGTAGCTAGAGAATTTCTAGGTGTATACCTGTAACTAAGGGTTACTATATCTACTATATTTATACCTTCTCTGAAAATTAAAGCTGTTTATCTGACTGCCGGAAAGTATGCCACTGACATTGACCTTTGTCATTTATGAACATTAGAGATTCATTTCTGCCAGCATGTTTTTGTCTTGTTCTTTTTTTTCCTTTTAGAAGTAACTTAAGACCGTGGTGGTCAAAGTAAAGCCCATGGGCCAAATCCAGCCTGTGAACCATTCATTCAACCTGTGGGGCTCCCCATGGAAACTTGGCAGCAAGGGAGAGGTAGCAGTATTAATTGTTGCAGGTCTGGGAGCTCATGGCACTTAATGCTACCACTGGTCTCACTAGTAAATTTTTGGACTTTGAGGAGCCCTTTGGCCAGGCACTATGGCCCCATGTGACTGGACTGTATCAGGCCAAAACAGGACTTGGTATATGTCCCTGGGCCTAGCATGTGGGGTCAGTTTGTGGCCACAGACCTGGTCTCATGCACCAGATCCAGTCCACAGACTGGCCCCACCTTCTTATCAGGCGTGCTTTCTGAAAGGATTCAGGACCGTGGACTTCACATTTTTTTTTAAATCTTGGTTTAGTCCTCATGAAAAAGTTGCATTAACTTCTCTGCAGCCTGCTGTCTTCTTATTGATCATACAAAGAGTTAGTTCCAGCCTTTGCACATGTGCAAAATGCCTCAACCACAGCAAAAAGGGGGAAAATTTTCCTTTTTTTTTTAATCTGCTATCATGCGCCTTTGCTCTTTGGCTACAGACTTATTTCTTAAGAAATGCTAGTTATGAAATGGCAATTATTTTCACATCTGAACACCTTAGGCAGGATATGTATGTCCTACCTGGAGGTGAAAAACTTTTATTTTACCAAGCTTTTGAGCCATTCACTTTCCCCACTTGAATATATTTGATGTTGTAGACCTTCTGTTACAGGTTTGTTTCGGTAATCCACTTCCTTTTTTTTCGTTTACTGGATGGTATCTGGAAAATGTACTCTTACAGTAAGGATTAAAAATATGCACAAACAGCAATTTTATTGGTCTATGATTGCTCTGCCTGCTGTAACATAGAGCAACAGCACTGCTTCTGAAAGGTCTGAGTATTACTAAACTGCGAAGACTGTCAAAACAGGTGGTCCTTCAACTTATCACCTGCAGCTTTTCAGAGAGACTTTTCTCTTTTTGATGTCCTGCATTTATGAGCACACAGAAAGGCAGGGTTTTTCTTTGTTTGACCTGCACCTTGTTTTCTACACTTCACTCAGGCGATCTGTGTTGCGGAGCCTGTTCGGTTAACACTGACAACTTAGGTGATTTTTTTCTGAGCTAGTGCATACTGAGTATCATTAGTCTACTCCCTGTCCCATTGTCTAGGTACAGACACTACACACAAACTGGTAGAAGTGATCAGAAACTTGTCCAAATGTGTAAAAGAACAGACGCTCAGGGCACGTAGACTGGTTTAAAAATGACAGCACCTGGTCTAAGATGGACCCGGATGGATTAGAATCAGGTTTAATTAGTATAGGTTCAACCGGTCTGTCAAACTTCTTTACCAGATCCTCTCCCAACTCAAGTTGGGTCTCGGTCCCTGGCTATGCCAGGCTGATTCGCAGTCCCTGCTGCCCCTCCCTTGCAGGGTGGGCGGGCTAGCCTTGACCTGCGCTCACCTGCTCTGGCCGAGTGTTGAGCTGGCCTGGCGTCTGGGCTGTCCTACAGCCGAGGCTGCAAAGTCTCTGCTCCCAGCAGGGGCTTCTGTCCCCCCCCCCCCTCCCTCCCCTGCTGCCTTGCTTAGCACAGCCTCTCTTCATAGTCCTGTCCCCCACCAGCTATCAACAGTGGGGGAGTGGGGGGCACAGGAAGGGAAGCAGAGGCCCCAGCTGTATGGATCCAAACCCATCCAGAAGAGATTGGTTTGGGGGTGGGGGGGTGGGAAGTGCAGCTCACTGCAGGGGCCTCCATTTTTTCCCCTGCTGCTGCTGACAATTGGCGGGGGGTAGGGCTGGAGAAAGAAGCCGCTCTGGCCAGCTGGGCCTGGCAGTAAGGAAGGGGAGAAGCCCCCACTTTATGGCTTCCACTAGCTGGTCTGGCTAGATCCGGGGCGGGGGCAGATCCACATGGCAGAAGCTGGCTGCTGGCAGGGGGGCGGAGCTGGGGAGAGATTGCTGGCTTCCCCGCTATCTCGCCTTGTGGCTGGCAGCAGGGGCTGGGGACACGTGCTGGGCAGCCAGTTTAGGGCGGCGTGCTGCTCGGCGGCGTGCTGCTGCCCTCTGCCGTCTCCAGCATGCTGGGAAGCGTGCACGAGCGCTCACAGCCTGCTGGCCTTGGCCGGTGTAGGCTCCCGTCCCGCGCCCCGTCCCCGTCCCAAAATGAAGGCGTTCTTTTCACTCGCAACCCAGTCAGTGCGGCTCGGAGAAATCCATGAAGGTTTGATCAGTTCTGCCTTGGGATTTTTGAAAGTCTGTACCTAGCCATTGTGTGTAACTCTCAGTGTTATCTGGTGGGTGTTTTCTTAAAACCTCAACTCTTGGTATCACATAACTGCACAATAATTTCAGCTTCTATAGGAAAAAATCTAAACCCCACGATTGCAAAGAAAATCTTAAAAATATAAATCTTCAGGTTGCAAAAGTACCCCAACATTTTTTTTTTTAAATTCTTCAATTTGAGTTGGAGATTTAGCTTGTGATGTTGTTTTGAATGTATGGGATAGGTAATACTGCTTTTCCTGTCTTAACACTTTCAACAGACCACATAAAATGCTTTTTTCAAAACCATGTGAACAAGTAGCCTGCCTCTTCAATGTAATTCTTCATTCTTCTTTTTAGTACTTTTTGCCTAATTAAACTGAGTGAAGGAGGCTTTTATTTTTTGAGGACAGTAACTATAGTATGAGACCAATAAGATAAATAATTTAAAAAGAGTACCATATCTAAAAAGGTTGGACTTGAAAGCCAAAGGTTGAATTTATTTGAGCAAGTTGGCTATTGTAAAACTGAATTTATTATTCTTTAATTGAATAAGAATTTAGCATTCTGTGGCCCGTTTAAAAATATAACAGTACTTTTTAAACTAGGGTATACAGGCAATTTATTTATTTTTATACTTCTTCAATCCAGAGAAGGGAGTGTAAATTTTACTTGGAGGAAAAAAAAGTAAGTTTACATTATTTATGTTGTCTGCTACCCCACTTCAATTGAAAAGTGGAAATAAAGCATTAGGGAGATGGTGTTTCTCAGAAGGCACTATTTGCAGAGCTGGGTAAACTCCATTTCTTTCTTGTTGGTGTTTGTTTTACTAGTGATTTTTAGGTTATTTCAACCAACTGGGAACTAGCAATGTGTTAGTTATATGTGCAATCATTATAGTACTTCATCTTGTAGCATACACTAAACACAGGAAATCACTGACCCTTTGAGCTACTGCACCAGACTGATTCAAAGAAAATACACATTAGTCTTTTAGATAGCATTTTACTTGCTCTAAAATCTAAACAGCAATTACAAATTATATTGTCTTCAGAGCAGAATGAGTGACCTGACCTGAGCACCCTTTAAGTGGCGCAAAAATAAATTATTTAGGATGATGATGTATCATTTAGGACAGTGTAATTATTTTAAGGGAATAATGACTAAAATTGTAATCTTTTGCTGTGGTTTTCTATCATTTACGCTTTAAATTGAAATGGATCAGATAATGAGATTTCAATATTTTGTTCAATTTTTGTCAATCACGCGGCTTTTTAGTGTTGTAAAAGTCCAAAAATAAAATGTTTCATAACTAATTAAGCAAAAGGCATGCACATGCCAAGGACTGAACAGTGCCTTTTTTGCATTTAATACTGGGTTTACATCAGTGTAAGTCAAGAACTTCAGCGCAAAATGTAGGCCTTATTACAGAGACTACTGGTACACGCCAATGATCTTCTCTGTTCGGGTAAAGAATTGTTACTTTCAGGTATGTTCTTCTTCTAGATATGTTCTTTAACTGAGCTAGTATGTGTTCTATGGAGGCTTAAAAAAATGAAGACTAATTTCCACCTAGTTCCTTGAAGAAAGGCGGAGGTACTTTTAGCTGTAAGGCTCCTTCTGCTTTTCCTGAAGGACATCTCTGTTTTCCAGCTGCCACTCTGAGTTTTCTCTTTTGGATGTTTGATTCAGGTCAAGCACTTGTCAGGAAGCAAGGGATAAATTTGTTTCTCTCCACTGCCCTCTGCAGTTAACTTTTGTTCCCAGGAGGCTCCACCTAAGTCTTGACTTCTCCTTGAGCAACAGCAGAGATCAATTTGTGTTGGCAAAGTGTTAATTTAATAGTGGAATGGGATAAGACCAGTTTTATGCTAGATCCCCGAAATTGTGCATCTGCCAGCCAGCATGGGGACCTTAAAATCAGGGAGCTGGATGTCAGGCTTCCTGATTCCCCAGGACCTATGAAGGGAGAGGCAGGAAGTCCTGGGGAACCAGTCCTTGGTCCTGGGCTCCTTGTGCAGCTGGGCTGAAGCTGTGCTTCAGGCACATCTTTTAAGGGTCTGGGAATGCAGGGTGCCGAGGATCAGAGACTGCTTCCCGGTTCCAGGCTCCCCACATGCTAGCATGTCCTTTAAAGGATGTGTGTGGCAAGGATTTCTTAGGGTGATATCTTTTATTGGACCAGCTGCATAGTTGGAATAGTTAGACAAGCTTTTGAATGAAAGGTGTGCTGGCTTTTACTCATGACACGAAGCATGGCACAGTATTTAAAAAAAAAAAAAAGAAAAGAAAAAAAGGAAGAGTGGGGACAAATTCCTGAGTGTAACAAACAGTTCACAGAAGATTACTGGGAAATTGCTGATTACTGGGAGATCAATTTTTATCAATAGGAAAGAGGATATTTATTACCTTCCCACAAATAAAAAGGTAAGCAGGTTTGATTCAGGAATCGGGTGGGGTAAAATGTACCTTAAAACCCATATCGGTGTTTAAGGCCTTCATTCTAAGTGTCCAGCCAGCTTATGAGCTTTTGTTCCCAAGTTTGCCTTCTAAAGATTCGTGGTGGCTTTCTGTGGAGCACAAGGAGAGTGGGAGTAGGGGAACCTGTGGGCATGGGTGTGGGACAGCCAGCAGTGGACTGCCAGGTGCTGGCAGAGACCCTTGGCAGTGTGCAGTGCAGTCTGAGATCGGGGGGCTCCACGTGGTGCACAGCACCAGTCCAGCCCAGCCCACTGCAGCGTGCCTTCAGCCAGGATCAGACTGGCTCCTGCCACGACCTTAGTCTCGGGCGCTGCTGTGCGTGGCCTGGAAGCTGCTGCTGTGGGGCATTGGGAGCTGTGTGCCCTGGGGTGGACAGGGGACCCACCCCTCCCACGCTGTCCCCCACCCCCAAGTCCCTGCTTACCAAGGACAGAGCTTGGATCCCGGGCATCCCTAAGACACTGTTGCCAGCCTTGCCCTGCTTCTGTTTGTGCAGTGTGCTGGAGCAGCAGGGGCATGTAGCAGGCGTAGAAACTCTGTGGTCAGGGGCTAGAGCCCGCTGGCGGACCCAGCCTCCAGTTTCTTCAGGGTATGCTCCACAAGCTCATCCTGTGCTGCCTTTTTCCAGTGTGTGGTGTGGTGTGTTGTGTTGTGTTGTTTTATGCAGGGACTTTCTGGTATCAAACTTGGACTCCTCTCTGAAAATACAGAGCGCGGAGAACGCTTTTCTTCCTGGCATGCCTCCTGCAGTGTCTCAATGTGCTTTTGAGACCCTGCAGGAGGCATGTGCTTGCTTGTGTGAATGCGGCCATTGAGTGTAGAATTTTAATTAAAATGTTATCTATGTAAATACAATTGGAAGCTTTTTTTCTCAAATAATTAAGAAAAACTTTTATCAGCTATAATAAAATATTTAGAGACAATCCGACTTCCTTTGAAATTGGAAGATTATGGCCAGCACCCTTAACGCTTTTCAGGTAATGCAGAAAATACCTTTTGATTTGCATTATGTATTGAAATATACAGAAATTTCCATATTTCATAATAGAGATGGCTTCTGAATAGTTGCATGCGGTCAGTAGTCAACTTTCCATTCAGATTTAACAGTTTCTTTTAAAATTTCTATTTGTTTCTTCTCAGTGTTGAAGTAAAAATACTCTTGGGCTATTCTCGATCTTTTAATGTTTCGTGTTCTGTAGATTTATTTATTTATTTTTTTTAAGGTGGGGAAAAACATTTATGCCATGATACTGCATTGCACTTCCTCAGTAGTTTTAACTTCCTCATGTTCTGCGTTGGCCTTCCTGTCTCCCCCGCCCTTTAGATGCTTCATGCCAGGCTGGCTTGGAGCTTTGTGGGGTGATCCTGAGCGTAAGACTCCT
>JAGPOW010000261.1:140327469-140354044 GCA_030014935.1 Caiman crocodilus
CTCCCTTTTTGATTTTTTTTCCTTGCATTTTTGCAGTGTTTTTTCTTCTTCTCTGTCCCCTTCCCCTCTACTTCTGCTTTCTCTGTCTGTGAGTTGCATCTGTCTACTTTACAGCTTTCCTCTTACTGTTTCTTTTTCTTTCTTTCTTTTTTGCTTGTTTGCTGTGGGGGGTTATCTTTTTCTGTATTTTGCCTTTCAAGGTGTGCTCTGAATCCTCCCCTGCCCTTCCTGTTTCACTCCTCCTTTCCCTACTCTGGGCACTTACCCTCCCTTCCTGGATTTTATGGCCACATTCCCAGACAATTATCTCTGTAGTTTACGTACACAACTTTTTTTCCTCGTTCTCTTAGTTTTAGCTTTTGAAGCTAACCCTGTCTTAGTAGGAATGGCTGCTCCTACATCCAGCAGCTGGCATAGGGATGCCTCTCCAAACGTCCCACTTAACCATGGCTTGAGGGCTCATACCCCTCCCTATGTCAGGGTCGAGGTCTGCAAAGGTGTCCTAGCAGATCTCCTGGGTCAGTGTAATGTATATTGCACAGGTCATGTTAACACAGTACCAGTGATTTACCTGAGCGCTCCCACCCCGGTCGACAGGGTGTGTGTGGAGGGCCTGGACATCGCGGGCATACACTATCTTGTCATGCCCCTAGACACTCAGGCAGTGAGGGTGGTGATTTCCAACATGCCGCCACACCTGTCCAACTGGGAGTTGGCCAAGGGACTTGAGCCCTATGGGGTTCCTGCGAGTCCCTTTCTCTGACTGATGATTTTTTTTCCTTGGTGGAGGCCATGTGCTTCCAGTATGGTAGCTCTTTCCACGTAACAGCCCAGTGCCCATAAGGGAAAGCAGCTGGAACATCGGCGACTGCAGCAGTGCCGAAAGATGGTGCATCCACTTCTGGGATATGGACCCTACCTAGTGAGGCCAGGATCTTTCCTGACCTCCTTTCACCCCTGTTCCATCCGAGGGGGCTGGGGTCTCCAGTGTGAGAGCACCATCCAGCAGAGGGTCTGGTACTACTACCCAGCCCTCTCCCCTACCCATCCCACTTAGGCCCCAACCACTGTCCAGGTGCCAGGGCCTTGTTGGATGATGGGGCTTGGGACTCCTCCTGGCTGCCCTCCACTGTGGCCTTGTCTGAGGTGGCTGACCCCAGAAGGGCAGGCCGGGAGCAGTCTGGCCCATCCCCTATGAAGCGGGGGACCACCTGCCACTAAGAAGAGAAACAAGGAGATGAAGATGAAGGGGGCCTCTCAGGACATCCCACTTCAACCAGGACCCACCTTGGCTGGTTCTGGGGGGGGCCTGCTGGAGAGCCTGACCCTGCTCTGGCTGTCATGCCCCATTGCACATGACTGTGGACAGGGATGATTTGGCAACAGGACAGGCAATGGCGAGGGTCACCAACCCCTTGCCTGTCTCCTAGCCTCTGGAGTTGGGTGGCAGTAAAGATGATAAAGAGTGCTTCTCTTCTGGAGGCCTGACCCAGGGGGTGACAGGAGTCTGTTGACCTCAGATGAGGAAGCTAGTGAGATGGAGATCCAGCTTTCTGAGCGTCACAAATGACCTTGAGCAGGATGACCTCTTTCCCCTCAAGAAAGTGTGGATCACTCTTGTGGAGCCAGTCCTTGACCTGGACGATGAGAGGAGGCTGATGTGTCTAGACATTGAAGGTGAGCTCTTTACTGAAGGTGAGCACTGTGTTTGCAGGTGAGCTCCCACCTGGGATGCAGCCTCATCGTTCTTATCTTGGAAATTTGCAGCTCATGTCGGCAGAATCACCCCCAACTGTGGGGGTCTCCTGCCTTTTTGAAGCAGACCAAAGGACAGAAGAATGTAGCGGGGTGCATTACCTAGTGGTGTGCAGACCCCAAGCTCTTTGTCAAGGCTGCTAGAGCTGCAGCCAAACTTATGCAACAAGATCTAGGCACCTGGCAGATGGCTTACCATCTGGAGAAGCTTGCACAGCGGGTGAGAGAGAAGTGGAGCTGGGGTGGAGTTGGAGTAGAGTAGGGCATGATAGGCCTTCCCCGACCTGTTTCTGCTATGTTGCTCTACTCTTGGGTGTTCGCTCTTCCATTTACATCTTACCTCGCTTTCTCTCTCATAGCCCATACCTGCAATCATGGCAGTCATGACCGTTGGCACTTAACATCAATGACTTTTGAGATCTGGTGAAATGGGAGGCTGTCCTTGAGCTTCTATGCCAGAAGCAGCTGGCTGTCACCTTCCTCTACGAAATGCATTCCAATGGGCTCAACCAGGTGGCTTGGCACACTGTCTGGGGAGGCCACTTGTTCCTGAGCCATGGCACCACCTTTAGTGCCGGAGTCATGACTCTCCTATCGCTGCAACTACAGCTTGCAGGGCTGTCTCTGGATGGATGTGTGAACTGGGGCAACTGCCCCAGGCCCTGCACTTTGGGGCAGCCCTGCGGAGCTGGGTGGAGTGGCTGCAACGACTCCATGCTGGTGATTTCGTGTCTGACTTTTCACTATCCCCTCACCTTGCCGCAGCTGATAGCAGTGGCAGCTTCTTTGGGTGCAGGGCATGTGGCATCAGAGTGGGGGCAGGGCCCTGCATCCCTGCATGGGATGGCTTGCCCCAACCAACATACCCTGCTTGGGTCAGCTCTGACAGCTCTACATATAGTAATGGTGTGGGAGGTCATCTCCAGCCGCCTGCTAACTTTCCATGTACCCCTAGTACAATACTAACTTCTATTCATCAACGTCTACATCCCACTGATGGTCAGGATAGGGTCGCATTCTTTGAGACCTTGGCTGCTCTCCTGCATGACACTAGTGAGGATGATGATCTACTCCTCATAGGCGGGACCTTTAATTGTACCATTGACACTTTGCTCGACTGCATGGGGCCTGAGCCTCATCTGCTGTCAGCCCGCAAGCTGCAGTCTGCCCTGGAGACCGCAGACCACCTCATCGATGTCTGGTGAGCCCTGCATTCTGACATGTGCCAGTACGAGCACATGTCCTGAGCCATGGCACCACCTTTAGTGCCCGAGTCATGACTCTCCTATCGCTGCAGCTACAGCTTGCAGGGCTGTCTCTGGATGGATGTGTGAATTGGGGCAACTACCCCAGGCCCTGCACTTTGGGGTGGCCCTGTGGAGCTGGGTGCCACTTCATGGCACCACCCATGACCTTCATGGGAGCCAGGACGAGTGCTGGTGATTTCACCATGGCTTGCCTTGACCACCTTTGTCACCAGGCACCCTCTGCCACTCCTGTGCCTTACTGGTGCTTCAACGCCTGCCTGCTTCAAGACTCCTACTTCTGCAACTGCTTTGCTCACTTTTGATGGGGCTGGGAGGCTGCAAGACTGAGCTATTCCTCCGGGAAGCTATGGTGGGATGTGGGTAAAGTACAAATCTGGGTTTCTTGCCAGCAGTACACTCAGCTGGCCACAAATGAACTGCACCACTGCATCTGAGAGCTGGAGGAGGATGTGGTAGAGCTTGAGGCTGTCCTGCCGGCTGCCAGCAGTGATGCAGTGCTGCGCGAGAGCCTCCAATTCCACAGGCAATGCCTGCATGACTTGGCCAAGAGCTGGCTGAAACCAGTGCTTCCACCCACTGCTTCTTCAACCTGGAGCGGCAGCGGGCAGTGAGCAAAGTCTTGGATCAACTCAAGACCACTGAGGGCCAGGTAATTATGGACTTGGGTGAAATACATGAGCACGCCGTCACCTTTTGTCACAACCTGTTAATGGCTGAGCCGTCCTGTCCTGAGGCTACACAGGAACTCCACAAGGGCCTGGCACATCTCTGTGCCCTGAAGGCCACTGAGCCTGAGCAGGAATTGTCTCTTGAGAAGCTGGCAGCCTCTGTGGCTGGCCTCACCTCCGGCAAAGCCCCAGGCCTCGACAGGTTACCTGCCAAGTTCTACAAGACCTTCTGGCCTCTCCCTGGCCCCTGCCTCCTGCATGTTTTCCAGGAGAGCCTTGCCAACAAGGTCCTGCCGAACAGCTGCCACTGAGCGGTGCTCGCGCTGCTGCCTAAGAAGGGAGACCTTGGCTGCATTAAGGTCCGGGGGCTGGTCTCCCTGTTGCGTGTGGACTACAAGATTCTGGCCAAAGCACTGGCAACCTGCCTCTGCACCCTTGTGGCCTCCATCACTGGGCGTGAGCAGAACTATTGTGTGCTGGGCAGAATAATCCAAGACAACTTGTTCCTGCTGTGTGACTCTTCAGCCTGGACTTTGGCCTCATCTATCTGGACCAGGAGAAGGACTTTGATTGGGTGAGCCATGCCTACCTCTTCCAGACCCTGGAATCCTTTGGCTTTGGGCCCCTCTTCACTGGGGCCCTCCAGGTCTTGGACCAAGACAGCTCCAGCCTGCTCAAGTTGAACAGCGTTTTCTGCACCTCATTCCCTGTGCTCAGGGACATCCATCGGGGCATGCCCCGTGTTGGGCATGCTCTATGTCCTGGTCATCGAGCTGCTGCTGCATGCACTGTGGTGCTGCCTGAGTGGTATGGCCCTGCCATCGGCCACGGACCCATCCATTGTCTCTCTACTCTGGTGTATGCAGATGATTTGACTATCTCCCTCAACACCCAATAAGATGTGTGGGCTCTGACGGACTGCCAGTGATCCTATGCGTGTGCCTCCCTGGCTCGTATCAGCTGGGCCAAGAGTGATACCCTGCTGCTTAGTTCATGGACCAGCATGACCCCACCAGATTTGCCAGGAGGCCCCACCTGGTGATACAAGGGCCTCGAGGTCCTGGACATGTTCCTGGGGCCACTGACCTTCATGGCACGGAACTGGAATAGACTTCTACACCCTCCTCAAGTCCACTTGAAGCAGTGGTGCTAGTGCTTACCCAGCCTCTCGTAGCATAGTCATGTCCTCATTGCCAACAACCTGGTGGTGGCGACCCTGTGGCACCGGTGCCCTGTACTCAACCTGCATCTCTTGGTAGATTTTTTTCTGGGATGGGAGCCACTGGCCATTCCATGAGCCGTCCTTTTACCTACCTGTCACCGAGGTAGGGGCCAGAGCCTGGTTGATCTGGTGAGCAAGGTGGTTGCCTTCTGTTTGCAAGCCATTCAGCGACTCCTCTATGGTGAGGAGCGCCTACCCTGGCAACAATTGGCATGCCAGTTCCTGCAGAGGGTGGGGGCACTCGGCTTCAACTGGGAGCTTCTCCTGCTGGACCTCACACTCCTGAACTGGGTGGGGCTTCTGGCCTTGTACTGTGGCATGGTAGGAGCCTGGCAGACCACCTTCCTCCTCCAGCCCTGGGCCTGGCACCTGAATTTCCTGCAGCTGCAGAGGGAGCTCCTGGTATGCAACTCGGCCCTGTGGCGCTCTGTGCCGAGACTGGCCTCTGCCAGCCTCATAGCTGCCTTCATCCAGGCATGTATCCTCCGCCTCAGTAATTTCTCTGACCCTGCTCAGTTGGTCTGACTCTCACCTGAGACCCTGACCACCCGCCAACATGGGCTATCTCCTGCGTGACATCCAGGCTGCCCCCTCACTGGAGGCAACAGCCACCTCAAATGACTGTCTCTGGGCATGCCAAGTCCCCTGCATTGCAGATGCCCCAAGCAAGGCTTTTCCCACACTGCCAGCCACCCAGCCATGGCCAGCAAGCTGGCCAGTGGACCTAGTAACCTGCTGATGCTCCCCATGCCTCCCAACAGTGACACAGGTTGTCCCTTTGCTTCTCTGTTGTATGGAAGCCTTTATGCTTGAGTGGTTCATGTTTGCCATGCCCAGGTACTGACTACCTGCCCTGGTACACTGTAGTGATGGTGCCTGGAGCCACCAGATTCCCCACCAGCCCACCCAGTTTGGCACACGTTGTATAAGCCACCAAGAAGGCTGATGACCTGCAGTGGTGTTTGCTGCATGGCATCATAGCCACTGGCACATTTGCGTCCCACTTTGACCCAGCCACCTTGACGGCCTGCCCCTCTTACCCTGGGGGCATTGAGGAGCACCTCTTTCATCCCTTCCTCGACCATCCCCACCTACGGCTGCTCTTCGTTGCCCTCAAGCCACCACTGCGGGCGCCAGATAGGAGCCTCTTGGAGGACACCCGTGTGTGTTCCTACCCATACTGGGCAGCTGAGTGGGGTTCTGTCTGCCTGGCCAACTTTCTTTTGTGTCCAGCCAAGATGGCTGTACTCAAGAGCTGCTACAACCGGCTTGCCGGGACTGGCTCAGACAATGCCCTATGGCTTTTCAAGCTCCCCGTGCAGACACAAGACCCGGTGTGGGCGCACCTCTCAGTGGAGTTTGAGCATGCTGTGCTCTGGTGTGCGGTGCCTGCCTTTGAGGCATGCTGGGCCCTTGAGGTGGCATTGTGCCATGTGGAGGACGGCTATCTTCAATATGTACTCTAATGCCATAACTGGGCGGGCTCGGTGGTGGACTGTGATTCCAAGGTCGCGTTGTGCGCTGGGCCCTCACCAGGCTGCTTTTTGTGTGAGTAGTCGGAGGTTTTGTTATGTGTACTAGTGGATAGAGCAGGGTAGGAATTGTTTGTTTATAGAAAACTTTGGTCTGTATAACCATGTGGCCGGGTGTCCCAACCACATAACGTCATGTTAGGTACAGTGGGTCATACTGTGAAGGTGTCTGTCACTGTGTGATGTTATGAATGTAATAGCATGGTGTCTATGGTTCAATGGTGATTTGGTGTTCTTTGCTTTGTATATTTGACTTGGACCCCAGAGGGGCTGGCTTTTTTTGTACCCCGGACCCATGAATAAAATAGCTAAAAAGTCAAAGACCTGCTATCCTGCCTCATAAAACTCCTTTTCTTTCTTTCAGAAAAAATGTGGGCATACCTGACAATTATTGGAATTTTAGATTTTTGTTATTGAAAACTGACCAAACTATTGTTTCGAATAAATATTCTGAGCTCTTTTAGACCCCTTTACTTGTTTTGCTGATCATAATTTTTTTTTGTTTTTCTTCATGTTTTTTTTAATTAGAAAACTTAATCTACTGTTTATTTTTTGGGCACAAGGCGTACTGTAATTTTGCAAATTTATGTGATGCCTTTGTTTCAAGAGACCTTCTAACATATTTCATATGATACTCATATAAGACTCTTATATGGCAGTTACTTTTAGTGTAGAATTGCCTATAGTCAAGGTATGAGGAAATATTTTTCTGGCAATGTCATGCAGTTATATAGCAAGTTTTTCAGTTATATATATTGTTTTAATGCGAAATACATATGGAAGTTCTTTAAAGAATGACTGTAGAACAGAGTTCTTGTTATTACCCAGGTATTATATATTTAGATTTTTCTCTTACTATGCATATGGCCTGGTACTAGCATTTTATAGTCGCATTAAATTTAGTACCAATACTATTACAATAGACACACTAGAAATCATCCAAGTAAAGTGTTGTAAAATTAGGCCCACCGTGAACTGTGGCCCTTGGTTTGTTGGTATATAGCTGACAAGAAAATATCATATTTTTTATAATTAGAAGATAGGTTTACTCAGTTCATCTATTTAAAAAAAAATGTATATTTTGTACATATATTTTATTTGGATCTAATGATCTGAAGTACAGTAGCATTTATGTAGGAGGTCCTGAAACACTTTCTATTGAAATCCTGTAAAAGAAGATTCAGTCCCGACTATGGACAATTGGAACCCTGCAGCTTTCTACTGAAATCCTATTAAAATTCAGCTTGACTTTTAATGGGGGAACTCTTGGGTTACTGATTTATTGTTACTGTTATGAGATTCTGTAGCTTTTCCTTAAACTGTTCTTGAACAAAGTCAAAGTATTTTACTTGATAGAAATACTGTAGAGACTCTTTCCATTTAAAATCACCATTATGGCTTCTAAAATGAACCTTGTTAAGATTCAAGGATATAAACAGTGCCACACCTCCATACAGGCCTTTCATTATAAGATAAATGCCACCTGTGAGCCATGATATCTTTATAGGAATCTTCAGTGACGGCCAACATCTTCATGCTAAATAATGGAGTAATTGTTGTTCATCATTCAGAGATGTAATAGTAGATGAAAGCTTATGTGAGGATTATTAGACTCTATTTGACACAATTGAAATGCCTTTCAGATCAGATGTTTGGTTTTTAGTTTTAATACCTGTCCATTTATGTAGCCAGTGTAATGTATTTAACAATAGTCTATCATCTGAAAGGGCAGAGTTGTTGAAGGAAGTGAAATTTGCTTATGCACTAGACTGAAGCTATGGCAGGCTCTATCTTGGTTTTAAAACTGTAGATACTTCAAATCTTAGTATAATAAGAGAGAGGAGTTGCACCCAAATTTCCCTGCTAGTCATGACTTTCAAGATAAGGATTTTGTCATTGAAGATGGTGTCTGAACTAGGACCTCTTAATGAAGGAGGAAAGGAAAGAAGAGAGAATTTATCACATTTCAGTTATTTTGGATAGAATCCGAGAGAAATGTGAGCATTTAATTATATTGTTAACTATATTGGGTGATCTCCTGAAAAATGTACTCTGGGGAGTAGTAAAAATGTACACCGTCCTTTGTAGGTTCTAGGTCATCTTTGTCCTTGTACTATTAGTTGATTTTTGTTTTGCTTGATTTTCTCCTTCCTAATGACAACTGGACAGAAGGAAGTGTTAAAGAAGACTTCTGTCTGCTAGTAAGCTGGAACCTACCTGACGACAGAAATGCTTTGATTCGAGAAGTATTACTTCAGCAAAGTATTGTCCTTATACACATGACTGTTCAGAGCCAGGTATCGGCAACGTTTTTGGGAAAACTGCCAAAAACACCCACACTCTTGACTTGTAAGATGTTGGTTGGCGTGTTGGGGCAGATGGTGGGAGGGGCTGTGATGTGGGGGCAGTCCTTGTTGCGGCAGCGCAGCCCTGGCCCCTTCTCTGTCATTTGCCCTGAGGTGCACATGCCAAGCAAAATTCCTTCTTATGCCACGTTCTGGCACTCGTGCTGGGTTTTACTTATCTCAGGTTTAGGCAAAAATGATATTTCTGTGCAGTCTTTGCTTTGATTGGATAATGCCCCCTCACTTCCTTTTCATCCCACCAAGTAGGCCGATTTTATGCAATGCTCATGAAGGAGCACAAGCATGTAACAATGTGACCCCAAGTAACTGTGGGAGAAGTGATTATTTCCCTCTGTTCAGCACTGGTGAGGCCACACCTTGTACTGCCTGGTTTTGGGCTCTCTGCTACAGAAAGGATGTGGACAAATTGGAGAGAATCCAGTAGAGGGCAATGAAAATGGTGAGGGTGTTGGGGCAGATGACTTATAAGCAGAGGCTGAGGGAGCTGGGCTTATTTAGTTTTGAAAAGAGAAGACCAAGAGGGGATTTAATTGCAGCCTTCAACTATATGAAGGGTAGCAAGTTGCAGCAAGGGAAGTTTAAGGTGGATATTAGGAAAATGTTTTCACTTGAAGGACAGTGAAACACAGGAATAGATGCAACCTCCCTCATTGGAAGCTCTTAAGGCCCAGCTAGTCCTGCATTGAGCAGTGGGTTGGACTAGATGACCTCCCAAGGTCCTTTCCAACCCTAATTTTCTATGATTTCTATGAACTTTATATAATAAAGCCCCTGGTTTTGATACTTTTATAGTGAAGTAGTACTTTTCATATACAAGGAGGGCCACTGATGTCAACGGAGTACTTGGGAAGCCCAAAGGTAATAAACTTCTACCTCAATTTATAGAAACAGTCTCTCCTAGATGTTTGAAATCTGATTATTGTCATTTTTGTACCCCTTCTTGACATGTATAATTAAAGGGTTCATTGCTTATTTAGTGAGTGGGAAAGAAAAAATGTTTTACAGTGTTTACATTTTTATTGTGTACAGCCAGATGTCACATTATCACACTGCATTATTTTTCTTTGAGATTAATGATGCTTTGTCTGTCTCACAGATGTATGCTAAGCACCTGCCAGTTTAATGTCTGTCTAGGTCAGTGCTTGAGTGAATCTTTTCATTAAATATGTACTGTAAGAATATTTGCTGTAGATGTTTTTTGTGGAAGAAAAGTGACATGCCATGAAAATATTTTTCATAGTACATGCATATAATCAGGAAATATCTAGCATTTCCAGGAAACATCTAGCATCCCACACACACATTCTGTAACTGGCGTTGGCACTGTTCATTATTACAGGAGGAATACATAGCAAACTCTCCACTGAGGCTTTAAAAAGATAACAAGGTAGAAAATGTTGCATGCTATGCATAGGTCATGGAGTAACTGGAAGACAGTGATAGGTCTGTGTCCCAAGGGAGCTGGGATGCCAAAGGCACCCCGAGGCAGTACAGGGTCCCACTCACGTCCTGCAGGGCCGGAGGAGCCAAGGGGAGTGGGCACGCCAAAGGCGCCGGTGCGGGTAATCAGCCAGGCTTTTATCTGGCTGCGATAGAGCAGCGGGGGCGGAGGATGCCTCCCGGAGAGTATAAGAAGCATCTGCGCTGCGGCAGTGGGGTGGTTGAAGAGGAGAGACCTCGGAGAGGGTCTCCAGTGGCGAGGAGACCAGCAGCCGCTCGAGGTCGCAGTGGGAGTGAGGGCTGGAGCCAGCACGGGCCTGGAGAGAGCCGACGGCGCAGTGGGCAGCGCTGCCGGCGGCAGGACCAGCTCCGGCGCCGGCTGAGGAACCGGCGGTGAAATTGATGACGGCCACAGCAGTACAGCAGCCGGGAGGACCAGCGGCGCCAGGGGCAGCAGAGCCCTGAGGAAGGTCGACGGCGGGGAGGCGGCTGCACCAGTGAAGCAACTGGCGGCACCTGGACGGGTAGAGCTGGTGAGGGAACTGGCTCCACCTTAAGCTGTAGAGCTGGTGCAGAAACCAGCTGTGCTGCAGGAGAGCGAGGCGGTGGAGGAACTGGCTGTATCAGCAGCAACTGAGTCTGGGCCGAGACAAGTGGCCAGACCGAAGAGGGAGCCCACGTGGAAGGCCTGGGCTGGCGGCCCCAGCAGACGCCGTATTGAGCCCAAGGCTGGACCAGGTGGCCGGAGGTGGAGAGAGAGAGATAGCGGCGGGGCTGGGACGTCGAGGAAGCCTCAAGCTGGTAGGACCGCAGGTGGCAAATGGCTGGGGTGTAGGGGAGGACGGAGCCCCAAGACTGCCCGCTGGGAACTGTGCCCACGCTGGTGGCTACCCCAAGGGGGGACTCCCCCACTGAGATTACATTCAGAGTCGTGGCAGACGAGTACAGGGGTCTCCCTGGCACCAGCAGAGGGAGGCACTGGGTCCCATCTGTGAGCCCGGGGCCGGCGAGATCAAGGGCCCAGGCAAGGGTGGCATGGGAACACCTAGAGAGGAAACGGTTACAGTCCCTTTACCATTAACCCGGTGTTTGCTAAATTTACTTCTTACAAAATCTCATACAGTGCATGCTGAAAAAGCATTGCTTCAGAAATTTCTGTGTATGCAGCAGCCAGATGCTAATAGTAATATAGCAACTTGATTAGTAATTCTGTGGGTTTTTTGTACGTATACTTTTTTCTTACCTTTTTGGGCAATTCTAGCTTCATGTCAGCATGCAGTTTTCCACTAATGATTTATAAAAGGGAATGCTGAAGTAACAAGTCCCTTTTGTATATGCAAGTGCAAACATGTATTTTACACGTATCTCTACATTTAGCTGAACATGGGGAGGATTTATATTGCGGTAGAGTGAAAGCAAAAGCATTTTGTGGGGAACACAGGAGCAAGATCGACTACATGAGTATTAATTTAGCTTAACAATACTTTATTTCCTTGCAGAAATAACTTTCCACCAAAAAATAAACTGAGTACTGCAATTTTGATGCAATCAACCAAACAGATCTTTCAAGTTCTTTCTTCTCTGATGGGAAAACATCTACCATGACGTGTAAGGGACTCCTTTCTTAGAGAGAGAAGCCAGTGCAGTATGGGGGACTTAAGCCAGGTAGGTTGTTTGTACTACAAGTGGGAATGTGGTTAGTAATCAACAACTATAACTCTGTTTTCAGATATGAACAGCTTTTTTCAGGTTTTCAGTTCAGTTTTCCTGTGAAAAGCAGACACTTCTTGGAAAATACAATGTAGTTAACACCTAAACTTTGTTTAAAGAGAGATAATCTTGACGACCAGATCTGGCAATGTTTCTTGACTCGTTCCAAGTTCAGTATTCTCCTTTCTCTACCTGTCTCCTCTCCATTTTGGGTTGACTGGAAAGGCACAAAGTGCTAATTGCCAATAATGTGGAGCTCTTGGGTAAGCAGTGCTGATGCTTAGACTGATAGTTTTGGATACATTCTGTCCATTGTTTTGAACTCCCATGTTACTCCAGATCTCCATGGGCTGCTGCCACTTTGCCAAATGCTTTCCTAGCAATATGCATCTCTCCCAACTGAAAGAAAGTGGCAACCCAGCCACCCTGAGCAGATCCCTCGTGCTGCCCTTTGCTGACATATCCTTTTGCAGTAGTTACAACACACTTAGAAATATGAAATGGTTTAGGGAGGATTCCAAGGTAAATGCTGATGCACCCAAAACCATGTCCTCCAGATGTTTTGGCAAATGCAATTTAAAAGTTTCAAAATGTAGCCAGTTTTTTATTTTTCTACTTACAAACCTGAATCCAGTTAACCCACACATTGTCAATCATGTAAGAAGGAAAGATCATGGGAAAAGCATATCTTGTTTTTCAAGGTGGTTTGTGGTGTTCTGCAAAGTGAGAATACCTCTGTTCCTACCTTTTTCACCCTTGTGGGAATGACCATTAAACAGTTCTTCTCTCAAATTGTGAAGGAAAAGTGTTCTTTCTTCTATGAGGTGATAGGGTTACAAATCACATGACTATCTAGATGAGATCGACTGCATGAGCCATACAATCACACCACCTGGCATGCCACATGCTAGATTGCATTGTGCTTTATTTCCAGTGCAGGTAGAGCCTGATCTTGCCACCCCACCCTTCCCTGCACTAGCAAGAAGCAAGCAGCTGGGAGCTGCTTCAGGTGAGGGGCTCCTAGCAGCAGGGGCACCCTATGCACCCATGAGCTTGGAAGATTGCAGTAGCCATGATCCCCCCCAGCCCAAGGGGTTTCATGCACCCCTTGGGTAGCCATGCCCTCAGCCAGGACCCGTAGTTGTCAGATCCTGGGGCTGAGAGTCTCCTCAGTTGCTGGACTCCCAGCCCCAGCTGGGTAGAGTACACCCCTGCAGCTGGGAGACCCTGCTACACATGCAAATTAAAGCTCAGTAAAGTTAGTACTCATTTTTTTAGGCCTGACTATGGCAGGTAGCAGCTTTTGATGGCATGATAGCTATTTTCCATGTGTAGCTGGTCTTAAGGCAATTCCACAATAAACCAGTTAACTCTACAATACTGTTAACATGTAGAGGTGGCCTTAGTAACATACTCTGAGATCTGATGACAAACAATGCAAGAACGAGAGATTGTTATGGCTGAGAAATTCGGCTCACATTGTTGCTCCAATGTGCTGTTCGTTCATTCGTATTTAATGTGTGGGTTTATTAAAGAATCTGTAGTATTTTAGAATTCATTTTCTGGGAACTGAATAGAAGTTGGACACAGAAAATACAATAATTTTGTTGTTGTTTTAGCTACTTCTACTGTAAAGATATAGAGTGTGTTCCATAAACCTTAGATTAGTGGATCGGAGATTGGTGGGGTGGGGAATACAGGTAAAAGCCAGGTATTTGTTATTCATATCTAGTTCACACTCTGAAAAGTCAGTTAGATTTAGTCAAAATTAGTCATTTAAATGTTAAATTAAAATGTGTCCTTTCAGTTAATGTCATATTTATCTTAGAACATGAAGTGGGAGCTCAAATCTTATGGCAAAAATTAAGTCTCATAAAAAACAGTATTCTACAGTCTGTATTTAGGGATTAGCTTTTTTTCCTCTTCATTATCACAACAACAGCTTGCATTTTGTCTTTTTTTTTTTCTGACATCATGATACCTGAATAAAACTTGAATGTATCTCTTTGATTGTATTGATGAACTGTTTAATATGCATAAATACTAAAACCAAGCAGTCAAGATTCAAATGCTAATAGCTTCCAAGCTCTTTGTAGATAGGTGTTTTAACATGCATGGTAAAACAGAAGTTTAAATCAGTTTGGTAATGTGATCACAAATATTTTTTATTATAGTCTTTTGCAAATGGAAGTAATTGATCTTTATTAAAAGAAATGTTACTGCCTAATAATCTTCACGATTCCTAGTGGTCTACAGGAACTGGAATTTGTTGTCTGAGAGATTGAGATATTTATCTGACTAAGAAGAACTTGTAACATTTTGAAATTTCCTGAAGAATAAACTTCTGAAAAAATTATTACAATTCAATTGAAATATTATTTATTTTTCTTTTAATTTTTAAATCTTTAAATGTACATAACTTAAATACTTTAATATTAAAATATAACATTTTAAAATTAAACACAAATTTAAAATTAAATCAATTTTTAAAGTTGAAATTAAGATATTACCATAGAAAGTTAGAATAATCCAATGGAAATCACATTACATTTCCAAGCCAATTGTCTGTCTAGAAACCAGTCAGCTACAGCCTTCTGTGACAAGGTGGTCACATACTTTGCAGACCGTCAGACTTCAGGGTCGGGGAAGCTCAATCATACCTGCTTTATATAAATCAGTTTCAGCTGTTGCTGCCCACTTTCCACTGGTGTTGAGGGGCTGCTGGAGAACTTGACTTATGTATGGCCTGGCTTGTAAAAGTCAGCAGAGTAACATGGGGGTTATCTTCAGTAGTCCACCCCATACTCAGAGCACCATCACTTGATGCTGGCTAGCTAACGCCTGATTTCGAACCTTCCTTTTTTGGGAAGGTCATTGACTGGGCAGTCATCTGACAGCTCTAGGCACATCTGGACACTAACCTGGACCCTGTCAGCCTGGCTTTTGTTCTGGGTATAGTATGGGGACGGAACTTTTGGCCTTGACCGTCTTTGCCTGTAGATTGTCAGGAGAAATTGTACTCTGTTTGCCCACTAGATGTTTTCAGTAGCCTTTGATACACTTATCACGAAGTGCTCATAACGTATTTGCATGATCTTGTTGGGTATTCC
This sequence comes from Caiman crocodilus, assembly GCA_030014935.1. NCBI lineage: Eukaryota > Metazoa > Chordata > Crocodylia > Alligatoridae > Caiman > Caiman crocodilus. Next base: position 140,342,541 of record JAGPOW010000261.1, read on the forward strand.
TGGGAACGCTTTTACCTAGCAGGGAATTCCTTGAGGGTGGTGAGGGGTAAGTGCTCATTGTCCTTGCAGGACCTCTTCTGTATGGTCCACCAGAGCTCCATCTTGCCACTGTTCCTGTTGAACATATATCTGAGACTACTGGTCAAGAGTGAGTGGAGATTTGGAGTCCTCACTGATATTGGTTTGCAGATCAGACCCATGTGTCTGCATTTCTCTCTCTCTTTTACTCTCTCTTTTTATGTTTTGTAGCTGAACCAGTCCCTGCAGTCTTGCTTCTTACCCAGTTCCTGGTTATATTTGTGGATTGAGTGTGGGTATACCAATCTGCAGCTGAATTAGACAAAACAGAAGGGATGGTGATTGCTAGGCCCCATAACTTGGAGAGACAAAGATAACTATCATTCATGGGGTCCAGCCCGCACCTTGTCTCTTGGGTTTGCATCCTCGGGGTGCTTCTGCATCTTCTGCTGTACTTTTATCAGGTCGCGGTAGTGGCTAGGAATACCTATCGCCAACTTCATATAGTGAGAAGACTGTAACCCTTTCTTTCAGACTGTAATCTGGCCACCATTATCAACATTTTAATATTGTTGAGACTAGACTAGTGCTGTGAGTACTATGTGGGCTGATGTTTATAACGACCTGGACGCTCCAGCTGGTGGGGAATGTGGCAACCTGTCTTTTGTTGGGGTTGGGTCACAATCGGCATGTTGCTTGAGTGCTCCAGAGTCTGCACTGGCTTCCAGTAGCTTTCCAGGCAAAATTTGAGGGACTAGTTTTAACTTATAAGGTCCTACATGGCATGGGCTTTGCTTGCTTAAGAGACTGCTGCCTTCCTTGCATTCCAGGATGTTAACTAAAGTTAGCCAAGACCAACCTCCTGCAGATACCATTTGTGCACAAAGTTTGTTTGGCAAAAGCATGTGGGAGGTCACTGGTGCTACTCAATTGTCGGTGCTCCCTCCCCTTGGTATTGTCAGAGCCCAGACATCTTCCATTGTGTACCTTTATTTGGGTAGGTCCTCAGCAGGCAGGGGTGATTTGAGGCATTGTGTAGAGAATTTGGTCTGTTGCATATTGTTTTTATTTTAGTATTTTTATCTGCTTTATTGTAATCTGCCCTTTTGGGGGTCATCCATCTATACATAGAATAAGTAAATAAAAATATTGTTCTGGTAATATTTGATAAGTATACCAAATAACAGCGACTTGTTTATAGTAAGATGACCTCTGGGGGTGAGCGGGGCGGGGGAGTAAAAGAGCAAAAGCAATTTACATTGCATTTTGTGGCTGGTGGTTGGCCTACCATAAAATTTAATTAATTCTTGGTCAGAGCTGCCTCACTGGAATTGCTTAGCATGGGGCCCCAGCAGCCAAGTTTCTGCACAGAATAAATGGGTGGATGCATCTCACCAAAACAAAGCATTCTTAAAAGATTTTTATGCAATAAAAAAATAATGGTTTCCCCACAAAATCAGACAAGTGCAAAAATTGTATAAGCCCATGAATTTACTGCTTCACTAACTTGTTTCACAAGCCAGTAATTTGCACTGATAATATGCTATTCTGTTGTGGAGAATAACATGGACCATACAAATCAAGGATGGATAAGCTGATCAAGTCCTGTAGCAAATAATCTTATGGATCATTGTGATATGTATATCACCATGGTTAGGATTAACCCTAATCTTCTGGCATGTATTTAACTCCCCCCTTTTAACATATATTTACACTTGCCATAATCCCAAATAAACCCATGTTTAGTAGAAGTTGTGGTGTGGTATTTTAGGAGTGCACACAACGGACAAAATGTGCAGCACGTCATACTTATTTTGTGAACTATAATATATCCTAACAGGTAAATAGTATGTCTTTCTTTTCATTTGTTTCCTAAAACAAAGATCATGTGGAGCCATACATTTCTTTAAAACAACTGCAAACTTCTTGGAGTATGATAGGTTGGCAGATACATATAGCGTACAATTAAGGCTCTTGACTGTGGTTATTGTTCAGATTTTAATGGAATGCTGCAAAAGGCTGTTAGATAAGTTTTTTTCCTTGCAGTAGGTATAAATGACAGAGCACTGAAGAATGAGAAACCACCTGCTGAGAAGATAACTGGCCGACCTACTGGATTAAATGCAAGATTCCCCTGTATTCGGCTGAAGGATATTGGGCAAGATGAGCTTTTTCATTACTACATTAAGGCTTTGAGCAGTATCAGTGAGATGCTGAATAAAAACAGTGTAAAGCACACAAAAATAGTGTGCACTGGGACAGGTGAGCAGGCAGCCTAGGATTGCCCTCTCCCCTATCTTCGCATGCTGTGGAGCCCCCCCCCCCCCCCACCAGCCTCGCTGAAGCACACTGTGCCTTGGCCAGCCATGGCGTGGCTGGCTGGGGGGCGATGTGCCATGAGACAGGGGAGCAGGCTTCCCTGGGCTGGTTCCTCTTCTGTCACCATGTGCCTCGGCGTAGAGGCTCTGCAGCGGAACCACTGCACTGAGGCACCCTACGGAGGGCTGGCGGGCGGGCTGGCCAGGCACAGTGTGCCTCAGCTTGTAGGCTCTGCAGCATGCAGAGATGGGGGATCACGGAGCTCTAGGATGGCTGCTCCCCATCTCAAGGCACGCTGCACCCCAGCTAGCTGCTTCATACAGATGTCTGCGCGGCGTGGGACGCAGCACATGGAGACAGGGCCCATCCCCATGTGCTGTTGAGCCCCTGAGCTGAGACGCTCTCTGCTCTCCCATCTCTACGTGCCACTCCCCAGCTTGGTGGGGTGCAAGCTGCCTGCCAGCTAGCTCCCTCCCCACCTCGCAATACATGGAGACTGACCAGGAGCCAGAAGGAGCTGGGCATGGGCAATGTGCAGGGGCATGCACTGTGGCACAACGTAGTGGCACAGATATGTGCTGCTGCCGCTACTGTGTGCTGTTACAAACACACGCCCCTTTTCCTCTGGATGCATCATTGGCACGAAATCATGGCTTTGCAGGGCTACTATACTATGCGCCGTAAGTCAAAAATCCTCAATGCGCCCTCCCTAGAGCACCTTGTTATGACCTCCTGCGACCCCTTCAGGTGTGTCCATGCCTTGTGGGTAAAGCAGCCAAAATGATCCAAACCAAACGTATATCCCACTCAGGGTCCTTGCACTATGGCAACTCCTGCTGCCCAGCTGTCTCCATCCAGCCTCTCCTAGGGTACCTTTGCCTGTGGATCCACTTCTAGCCACCTCATTCGTGTGGGGGCTGAGACACACTGGCGCAATGGGGCCACTACTGGAGCAGAATTGAGGTGGTGGAGACACAGCGGTTGCAACAAAAAACCCCTTTACTTGCCGTCTGTACACTGTAGGCACGTTCCTTGAAGTTACAGAACTTAAACGGAACGCAGGCGCACCGATGCTCACACTCACGCAGGGCGTGGGGCGTTGGATGGTTCCGGCGGGGAGTTGTCGGCAGTTGATCAGGCCTCCTTCGTGGCTTGGAAATGCATGCGGGGATCTTTCCTCATGCGCATCCGAGCTCTCCTCCAATTTGGGCGGACACGGACACCGCCCAAGCCTTTTATGCGGTCAGCGAGCCAGTTGCTGACCGACACGTTTGCATAATTTACCGTGAGCCAATCGTAAGCATGCACTTGGTGGTGCAGCTACAAGGTTTTGACGAGCTCTGATCTCGCACCGAGAATTTTTTCTGCATTGCAAGGGAAATCCCTGCACCCGTGCTTGCAATGTGCTTAACACAGCTGTGCCGAGGCATCTCTTTACCTGTTTTGCACAGACAGTTCACAGCAGCCCCTCTTCCTGCAAAGCTTAGGACCGGACTAACTTTCCTGGCCCAGGACACAAGTTTATATTCTTCTGAGCGCCACCCCTTCTGGTCACATGGTTTTCCAGCTCTTGGTCTTCTCTGGGTTGCCTGCTTTCTTGCAACTGCCACATAATCAATTAATATATGACCTTTGGTTATCTGCTTGTAGGAAGTGGCATTAGCTCATACATTTTTTACTTTACACACACAAAATATACAGATTTAAGGATGTTTAAAACTAAATTAGTTGATGCTTATGGTTGTCAGTAACACTAATAACATAAAGAAAGAGATGCAGGCGTTGGCTGCATATCTTAACCATATTAGCTGAATGAGCTATGATGCTTATTTTGACTTTTTATAGATCTAAAATGCGGATAATAAATGTTTAAGCTAGTTTTATGGTTGATTTCAGATTATCCCTTTTACCTGTTGTTCAGTTCAAAAAACAAAAAAAAACAAACCAGTTTTTTTCTTAGTGTGGGAGTGATGTTTTACAGCCATTATCATCTGGGAGCTTTGTGAGGGGCAAGGACTTTTGTGGGTGCAATGCATGTTGAAGAGGAATGATCGACCTTGTGCAGATTCAGAGAAGAATGCGCTGCATTCAAAAGTTTGTCTAAGTCTATCACAACCATCCAACTGACTCTAAGTTGCCATCCAAAAAAATCCTTGCTTCTCTCTTTCTTAATATTTATGGATCAGGTATGTGTAGCTATAGTAGTAATCAACAACCTCTCCCCTCCCCCCATTTATTGTTTTAAACTGTACAGCTGGCCTTTCATGGGGAGGTGTTATGCATATTTAATTCATATGCATTGGGTCCTAGAAACAATTTCGGGAATCAAGTAGGCTGTGATGTGTTATAAAATCAATATCAGTCTCTGGGGTCCAACTAGCTTATGAATTTTAAAGGTATCTGATAGATTTTGCCCAGAGCATAAAGATAGTGAAGTCAGAAAGGGAGTGGTGGTTCTGTCAAAAAATGTGCTGCTACTGATGTGTGTGTTTGACCTTAGGAAGTATGTGGACAAAGTCAAAAATCAAGCTGTGTTAGACTTGGTAAAAGATCTTACATAGCAATGGGTTTTCTGACATATGAATGAAAAAGAACAAGTAAAGAAGTTGGGTTTGTATGAAGTAAAAATAGAATAGAAATTTAAGGTATTCTATGTATGGTCCAAAACGTCAATTTTTTTCTCTTTTCTTTTTTTTTCCAGTAAGGGTGATGAAGGTATATGTAAGTGCAAAGGCATTATGAATAATGCAGATAGAGAATATGGAAATAAATATTACCATAGCCCAAGTAGAAATAAAACTTGAAGTGCTTACTGTACTCGGGTGGAGGAGACCATCTCCTCTTTGTCCTGGGGTTCTGAAAGAACCGGCACATGAAATGTGAAGCTCGGTGGAAAGGAAAATAGTAAGCAGTACTTATAGAGAAGAAGAGGAGGAAAGGAAAGTATATTCTGGGTACGTGCAGGCTTCTTAATCTGACCTCACTAACATGCAAGGCTTTAGAACAAGTTTTGAGGGGAAGAATAATTAAAGACATGAAGTTAAATGGGATAAAAAGTGTCATAGGCTCACCAGAAGTCGATAGTGACAGATAAAGCTGATAGCTTTCTTTGATAAAATAGCTGATTTCCTATATAAAAGAAATGTGGTAGATCTCATCTATTGGGACTTCAGCAAAGCATTTGATATTGTGACACACAAAGAGTTATTAGTGAAGCTACAAAGATTGAATTAGTACAGGCATTAAAGGTGCGTAAGGAGCTGGCTGAAGGAGGGTGGCAATAGATATTGTGAAGTAGGAAAGTATCAGAATGAACTGATATTATTAGAAGAGTTTTTTTGAGGATCAATTTTGGCAGAAATCATATTAGTTTCATTCGTGATTGTGACTCTCAATTTACCTGTTTCTTTTGCAGATGCCTATTTTTGAGTGTCTGTTCTTTCTGCCCCTGGAAGGAGGGCAAGAACTGTTTCATAAAAGTATGGAAAAGAGATTTAAGGTGGCATAGGATAAGTCTTCAAATATTTGAAGGCAATATATAATTTTGCTATAATGATCGCTTCTGGCTAGACATAAGGAGAAACTTCTTTACAAGTTGAGTGCCAGGGGTTTAGAACAGGTTCCCACCAGAGGCGTGACAGTCACCCAGTCTGGCAATCATCAGAAACAATCTTGGTGCCCATTTCACTGGGTTCATCCTACCTCAGCAGTCTTTCTTGCCCAAGTGTAGTGGGGCTGGACCCGATCATCAGGAAGGTCCCTTCCAGCCCCTAACATCTATGAAAGATGAGGGAGAACCCTTTTTATCACTAGCTGTAGAGAGCAGGACACGGAGTGGTTTGAAATCGCAGCAATGTAAGCTTAACTTGGATCTCAGGAAGAACTGCTCCACTATTAGAAAATGATGTAGTGACCACATTTTGGGATAGAACAATGTTGCTTAATGGTATGATACAGCCTAGGGAAGTTGTTGAGGTGTTCATAAAAGCCTGAATGAACACTGGTCAGGGATGATCGAGGAGTAGCCATGCATATGCTTACATTTCTCATGTTTCTGGGCTTTGTTGGCTACCAAATTTCCCCCTGCCTCTGCCTCCCATTTATGCACGTGTTGGGGGTGTGAGAGGATTTGCTGCCCTCAGAAGCATTGAGTGTTACCCGCAGCCAAAGCTGGGGATTTTAACTGGATTGTTCCCGTGCTCCTGCTGGGATTAAAATCTTGCGGATCCCTGTTAGAGGGTTTTGTCTGCTCCACTCGGGGTCAAACGAGTCATCCGATTTGGGGATCAGAAAGCAATTTTACTCATGGTCTGACTGGTAATGACAGTGTGTGTTCCTGCCTTTCTCTATAGCATGGGATGTGGTGCTTTTCTTTGGATTTCTTGAGCATTTTAACAACCCTTGCAACAACAGGATATGGCCACTGATGCCCCCCTACTTTATTTGTGGCAAATTAGGGTGCCGTGCATGGTGGCTGTGTGAGAGGGTTGCCTGTGTAGTTTTATTAAGAGATTAGATAAATCTTTGCTTGGAATGGTTTGCAACAGGGATGATTCTGCTTCGGGCAGGGAATTGGATTAGATGATCTCTTGCGGTCTGTTCCAGCCCTACTTTTTCTACGATTCTCTGTGGTTTAAACTGAGAAAAACTACTGTGACCCTTTTTTCTTGTGTGTCCTGAAATCATGCTTCAGGACAGAACCTGCTCGTGCTCTGTATTTGGGTGGAATAGGACAATTTTGCTTAATGGTATGTCACACAATAGTTCTTTCTGGGAGACATATATCGAATAACAGACTGTGAATTTTAAAATCTAATGTACTTCTGATGGCACATCCCTGATTTTGGAGAAGGATACACTATTAGAATTCTTAAGCTAAAATTTTTAATTTTCTGGATTTGCATTTGCACTTCATTTTCAGTTCATTGTTAAAAAAAGCAATTCGGAGTGTAATGCTGGGAAAAATGTAGATCAAATCATTTGTATTTAAATTGCAAACTTTCAGAGCACTGTAATATTTAAACAAGAAGTGAGTTGATACAGCACAAACAACTGATAAGTAGATATTACCTAGTTGTCCTTGGCACTTGCTTAATTCAAGGATGATCTCTGTCGCTGCTCATTGATGGGTCTTGACGTATGAGTCCAATCTTCGAGCCACAGATCCACCTGTAGAGGCTGCACGTCTTTTATGCAGGGGAGAGTAGTCTGGGATTTGTCTCATTTCCTTTTCTCTTCTCTGCTTCAAAGGCAAGATGCTTTACCCCAAAATGGTCTGCCGCTTGATTATGGTTACAGTGCCATTGGAGCCGATTAGCAGCCACCTCCTCCCAGTTCTTGATGTGGGCATCTGTTTTCTTGGGGTATGCCTTCAATGTGTCCTTGTAGCATCTCCTTTGGCCACCGTGAGATCTCAGGTCAGAGCTAAGCTGGGAGTAGAGCGCTCGTTTTGGAAGTCAAGAGTCGGGATTCTGCACACGATATCCAGTTTAGCAAAGCTGGTGCTGGAGAATCAGTACTAGTAATTCAGTGCTGGTAATATGGGCTTCAGCAAGGATGCTTATATTTGTATGTGCTCTTCCCATTTAATGTGGAAGATTTTCCAGAGGGATTATTAGTGGTATCTTTCCAGGCTCTTGAAATGACAACAAGTAGGTCACTCTTATTTCACATCCATTGAAGAGGGTGGGGACGATGCCTGTGTTGTAGTCACACCTGGTTTGTGGTGTCTTTTGGGAGGTCCTGATCAATAAAAACATACTGAAAAAATTTGCACTGCAGATGCAGGGCTGAATTTCCTCCTCAGTGTTCACTCTCTGAGGTGACTATTGAGATAAGAGAAGTGCTAAACTATCCGCAGGGTCTTCCCCTCCATGGTAATTTGAGGAGAGGGGGGTCACATTTATGGCCTGGATCAGGCTCATAGAGCACTTGAGTCTTCTCAATATTGAGAGAGAAGCCAAAGTTTAGTAGACTTCTGCAAAAAGATCCTGTGCAGTCTGGAGGCTTCCCTCCGTGTATGCAAGAATGGAGCAGTTGTCAGTGTGTTAAAGGTAGTTGTTTGGAATACTTTGATCTTTGAATGAAAACGGTCTCAGACTGAAAAGCCTTCCATCCATTCAGTATTTGGTGTTGATTCCAGAAGTGAGGCAGTCCTTGATGAGAACCAGGGTCAAATGACATCAATGAAGGTCCTCACGTTCTTGACACTTCTCTGGACCTGGCAGGCAATAAAGAATAGTGTCCGTTGCCCTGCACAGCCATCGGAAACCACAGTGAGATTCTGGCAGGACTTCCACAGCAAAAGGTGGAAGGAAGTGCATGCAGGCCATGATTTTCCCTCCTGTGGAAAGGAGGGAAATAGTTCAATAGTTCCTGCACACAAACTTTTCTATCCTTTCTTGAAGATAATCATGATGTTGGTATTCCTCAGTCCCCTCCAGATCTCAGTCCTTCAGCCAAGGTTATGCTGAAGATTAGACATTAAATTGCTTTGGGTACCTGCATGTAATCCTCCCCCCCCATCTCTGGTGGAGACCCTACTCTTGTATCAGAAAGAAAAAATAGCTTTTCTGTTTTTGTTTTTGCTACCTGTCAGATGCACTTGTCCATTCTTTGTCTCATTTCTGACTTGCTCTGGCTGCTGGCCAGTGTGTGGGATAATTTTGTGAGCAAATATGCTTAAATAAAAGGCTGTTCTATTTTGTAAACGGGGCAGAGACTTGATAAAAGTAGACTTCGAATCCCTGTTGCTGTATTTTATTTGATTTTAGCAGAAATCCAGTTTCCATGCATGTTTCATTGCTGCTTCCCTTTCTGGGACATTTTATTTTCACATATTCCTGGTGGCTGCAACGAGATACTTTCCCCTTGGTGCACAATGTTCTCCTTTTTGTAGTAATATTCAGGTAATGGGGACATGTCTAGTTCCTTAATTGATGATTTTACATTCGGCCAGAATCTCTTCAAGCCTATTATGTGATGAACATGTTAACTCTTCATTAGAAATCAGATTTTATTTGGCTTTTTTAGTCAAATGCAAGTTGTGAAAGGGAGAGAACAATGGATCTTCTTGTCGGTGTGGTTTATATTAGGACTAGAGCATAATTGTAGCCCCTTTTCTTTAGGGAATGCAAGACCTTCCCCTCTCTCCACTGGGAGAAGATTGGACATGCTGCATTCATTAAGCCGTATGGAAGATAATATGTTGCACCCTGCTTGTATGTACTAAAAGCACATGCAGTGTATAGGTAGGGCGTTCATGTTATTTTTAAGGAAATCAAGGACTCTGCTCCCCCTGCACACACCATGCTGCTCTGCCTCTCTGCCAGCCAGCAGTGCAGGGGGGTGGGGGGAGCTCAGGCAGAGGAGGAAGAGAAGGGCTGAGCTGAAGGCTGCTTCCAAGCAGGGAGAAAGCCGATACATTTCATGAGAAGTGTGTACATATTTATGCATATGCACGTGTGCATCTGCTCCAAATCCAGGCTTCTGTATCAGCATCTGCATCTTCATGAGCTATGCTTTGTGCAGCTGCTTGACCATCAAGTCAGTAAGAGGTTGAACCTGGGCAGCCTCCTCTTGCCTCCATCCGATTCCCTCCTATAAGCCTCTCCCCTGGTCCCCACCAGCTTCTTCTCCATTGGGCTCCCTTCCCTACATCTCTCTCCTCACTTATTCTTTCCCTGCCTCCCTTCTTCCCTTGTAACCTCTTTCCTCCCATCACTCCATCCACTGCTTCCGTGCTCCCCAAATTGCCCCTGCCTTCCTCTGACCCTCTGCTCACTCCTCCCCACCCCAGTGTGCACACATGCATTTGGTGGTAGCAGAGCACAGAGCTGAGATCCAGGCTCCAGCATCCAGACCTAAGCAGGATGGAGCTGGCCAGGGCGATAGTCCCAGGGCAGAACAATGAACCACTCTACCTTCCCCGCCCCCAGGTCCTCTGCAGCCAAGTTCGGGGGGGGCAAGGACTCCCGCTTCCCTCAGGAGAGAGGTCCAAGCTGTTCAACCCCCACCTCCCTGCTCTGGGAATCCCCACAGTAGCAGGGCAAAGCAGTGTCCAGCCCACCCTTCACCTCCAGCCACGGCTTAAGAGGAGCTGGGCCAGGCAGTGCAGGTGGGGTGGTCCCAATCCAGGAGTTTGGTTTGAATTTTCATTAACCGACTGGGACAGCCTATGAAATCCAGGACTGTCCTGGCCAAACAGGGACATATGGTCGTCCTATGTATATGCACTAAGGAGACCCAGAAGGAAACCTGATTGCATGAGGTGTGGTAAAGCTTTTCATGCTCCCTCTAGCTGGTATAGTGCTACACAGTCCATTAGCAGGGACCTTTTCCTGAATGACCCTACACTATTTGGAGCAAGGACCATAGCTAAAACTGTCAAAGCTGCTTAAAGGATGTTTTTGTCTGAGGCATTTAAATTCCTAGCTGGTTTTGAAAATCATGCTCTTTAACTTTATTTTAACTCATGGGGTGACCAGCAACCATTCTTCATCTCCTTCCGGGCACAAGTTCTGCTTCTGAGTGCTGATAAAGGGTTTTGCTCGTGCTGTATTTGTCAAGTGTGGGTTGACAAGCCTGAAATAGTGCTTGCCGTACTGAACACCATGGAGGCTGGCATCAATCTAAGGCCTCTGCCTTCCGAATTGATGGCACCGCCGTGGTCAGAAATCCTGTATCTACTTGAGAATTAGTCAATGTGACAGGGTGCTGCGGCTCTGCCAGACCCCAGAGAAACAGTCTGTTGTTACTCCCGCATCAGTGATCCCGTCCTCTTCCTGGGATTTGTGAGCGGAGGCAGTAAGGGTTTGGAGACCCTCATTCTATGAGGAAAAAACGTGACAAAGGCTCAAAGACTGGGTAGAAACCAATCATCAGCCCTTTTACTTGCTTAACATTAAAAAAAAAATAACTCGCGGTAAATGCACAGATTTTGCTGACTGCAACCACTTTTTTATTCTGGCCAAACCATTGCATGAGTTTAGTCAGCATTTTGTCACGGTGCAAAAAGGAATGTTTTATTGATATTGAATGTGTGTGGAAGGTAAACCCTTTGCTAGAGGTGCTTGGTTTATTTTAATGGAACCTGGTTTTAATGTCTGGCTCTTTTTCCTGATGTGCCTCATTTGTATTGGCTCTAAAGAGTCAGGTTGGCGGCTTGT
>JAGPOW010000261.1:140377188-140399605 GCA_030014935.1 Caiman crocodilus
TTTATGGGAACTTTTAAAGAAGGAAATGGTCATTTGAAAATTAAAGTTTCAACAGTGAAAAATGTTGAATAACTTTTAGTTCTGAGATGCCTAGGACCTGCCCTGCTTTTAAAATTTGTTCTTCCCTTACATCCTTATCTCCCATTAGACCAGTGAAATTCTGCTGAAGAACCTTTGAAATTGGTATTAGGATGTTTAAAGAAGGACAGTGACTCTTACATATGCTTCTTGGTGTCTGCCCAATGCTCAAGCTGGGCAAGCTTTAGAAATAGAAATACTTGAGGTCAGAGGACGTGAATGGCCATGGTAGAAACTAGGATATACTTAATTTGGGTCAATGGATCTGTTCATTAATATGTATAATGAAAGGAAAGATGTGCTTATGGGGATAAAGTTGAATGCCATTAAAAGAAAAAAGTGGTATGTGGCCTGTAGGGTCCAAAAGAGTTTTTAAAACATTACAAATAGTGTTTCAAGAAGATGTTTTTCCTCAAATTGCTTGCCAGACAAAAAAAAAAAAAAAGCAAGCTATAGCTGTGTGGTGTAGGAAACAATCTTGCCCTGGGAAGTGGACTGAACTAAGTGACCACACGGAGTGCTTGATCTCTCATCGCTGTGGCTCTGTAAATTAAAACTCCAAGGGGTGCTTTAATTAGCTAACACAGTGCAGTGTTTGTTTTTTGTCTTTTTTGTTTGTTTTTCTAATAGAAACCCTAAAACCAGGATGAAGATAGTTCATGGATGTTATTTTTAGGCATGTCTGTAATTTTTATTAGAGCAATATTGTCAGAACTTTTTTACCCTATGTGAACAGTGATTATTTTACTTTTTTGCATTGTACAGATACTGTATTCAATATATGGAACATCTCTGTGTATATAAATACTGATTATCCTCAATTACATCAGCATAGTGCCCATTTCAATATGCCTCTGATGATTTCCAAGGATATAACAGCATAATACACTTGACCAGATGCCTGGGATCTCTCTAAGCTCTACTTGAGAAGGAATATTAGTTTTCTTGCCACGTGCAAAAGGAGGCTCAGGAAAGGTACAGGCACAACTACTCTGGTTTGGCATTAAGATGAGGCCATTTCCACCCTTGGGGGCTCGTCTAAGTCGAGAGCTCCAATGTGCTCCCAAGGTGGGAACCAACATCACCTGCTGCTTCCATTTTCAACAGTGCATCAAAGCTCCTGGTTCCAACGCTGTCCCTTTGCTGGGGGCTGCAGCAGATGGGGGCTCCAGCCTTTGGGGTGCGGTTGGAATCAAGGGCACCGTTGTGCTTTTGTGATTGGGAGTTCTGTCAGCTGATCTGGGCTCCCAGTGGTGGGGGCATATTATGCACCCCCATGAAGAGGAGCCTGAATCCACTGACAGCTCCTAGCTGCAGGGGTGCATGGTATACCTGTGCAACCAGGAACATCAGCTAATTGGGACTCCCAGCTGTGGGAGCTGCCTGGTGCAAGGGGAACCTGGAATCATGATATCCCAATATGGCATGATGGGATCTGATGTTTGATCCCATAATCATGACTTCTGCTATGCACATGTGGAACGGCAGGAAGCATGACTGTGGGGATGGCACATTAGATCTCATTGCATCTTTAATGGCACATCTGCCAAGGGTTGAAGGGGTGGAGCGCAGTGATATAAGCAACATGCTAATGGGAGAAGGGGGAATGTGGGTGGATCTGCTTGAAGTAAAAAAACGAGTAGCACTCTGCCATGAGAGGAGGAGCCAGTCAGGCAGCCCAGCCTTACTGAGAGGCAGTCACATGGCAGAGGAGAGAGTGCTTCCAATTAGTTGTGGTTAGAAAACCCAACCCTCTCATCCCCTCCTCTTTTTCCTACAAAATGAGCGAACTAATCTGGAGACGCAAAGAAATCAAAAACGAATGTTGCCATTTTTATAGAGTGACTTTTTAAATCTTTAATTACACTTTAAACCTTTAACCTTTAAAACAGCATTGATTTTAATTAGAAGACTTCATGAATTATTTCACAAGTGCACTTCAAAAAAAAAAAATCTATTTTGGTAAGGAATTATGCTGATTTCCAATCCTGGAATCTTTCCAGTTTTAGATTAATCTGGACTACTAAAATGAAAATAGGTTTTGCTTGCAATAAAAGCCCATTGATAAGATCTGTTTAAAAGCTCCTTTTCTTGCCATGCAGCATGTGTACCAGAGAAGATCATGCAAAAACTGTTTTTCGTACTATTTCATAATGGCAAATGCTTGAAGATTTCATGTATTGCTTTAGAGAAAACACTTTAGTCATTTTAAAGGAAACAATGGGAAATAATTGGATTTAATCAACTTCAAGAAAAAAAATCTGCATTATTCATTTTGTTTAACCGATTCCTATGCAGGACAAGAATAGGTCAAAATTTCTACTGCAGCAAAATTTTAGGTCTCATTGAGAACCCATTAAATATGGGTAGGGAACTTTTCTTTTCTCAAATGTTCAAATAAAAAAAAAACCCAAACCAAAACACTAAGGCTAAGTACAGTCATTCAAAAACCCTGAGCGACTCAATTCACTCTTTGCAGGTTAGACTAGCCACCATAGATTGAACTGAGAAGCAAGTGAATAGACATTCACTTCTGTTTCTAGAGCTGTAGCCACATGTCTGCAGTGGCTCAGGCTAGCAGCTGGGCGGGGTTGGGTGCTAGCGCGAGCCCTTCTGTCCATTCGGCGGTAGCTGGAAGGCTGGACAGAAGCTGAGCTGGGGAAGGGTGTGGCCAGATCCCAGCAGGCCAATTTGGGGAGGGGTTTACATCTCCACCCTGGCCTGCACGGTACCCAGTTGTGGTATGTCTGGAGGGGGACGGGGAAGCAGCCCCTGCCAGGCCTTGAGCAGCAGGGAGTGCGGCCAGCCTTAGCAGCAGCCTGAAACAAATGGGGGAGGGAGGGGAGTTTCATCTCTACTCCTTCCCCTTTCCCACTGGCACAGACACCAGCCAGGGTCTGCCAGGCAGGAGCACAGCAGCCTCCGTTAGGCATTTCTCCCTGCTTGCCATTTGAGTGGCAGGGGGTGTGGCCAACCCCAGAGGAAACCTAATGTGAACTTCCTCCCCGCATTTACTTCAGGCTTCCCCTAGGGTTGGCTCTGCCCCTGCCACTTGAGCGGGGCAAAATACCTGACATGCTGCTGTGCCCCTGCCTGGCAGACCCTGGCTGGGGTTTGTGTCAGTGGGAAAAGGGAGGGAGGTGAGTGGGCTTGAATCCCCCTGCCTCCTGCCTGTTTCCTTTAGGCTGCCCCTGGAGCTGACCGTGCAACCTGCTGCTTAATTGGTGAGGCGGGGGTGGGGAATTCCTGACGGGGGCTGCTCCACTCCCACCAGCCAGGCAAGGCTGTTCCCGCCTGGGTTTCCCACCCCCTTGTCACCTGCCCTCATTGCTCTATCTGCGGCAGAGAGGTGGGGCCAGCCCTGCTCTGTGGAGCAGACGGCACAGCCCAGTCCCGCCATGCTGGGGGACTGTGATTTAATTCAAATCAGGAAGGGGTCTGGGACAGAAGTTCCATAAACTGGTTTGACCTAAACCAGGTAAACCTGGTTGAATATAGTATCAGACTTATCTTAAACCAATTTTGGCTGTTATGGAACTGGTATACACTAAGCTTCTGTTCTGTTACAAGTTTAAACCAGTTTCTGATTACTTAAACTGATTTATGTGTAACTTCTGTCCCTAGCCTAAGAAAAAAGCATCTTCTTTGAGTGTTTTATTTGTTATGCACATATACAAAAATGAAGGCACTTGGCAGGGATCTAATTAATACTGTATTTACACATGCTGCCAGAAGCTGTAAAAGAATTGACTTGCGTGTCAAATAGCAGTTGACTTGTGAGGTCAGTGATATTCAACGGCTCTCCTTCAAGCACTCTGCAAGTATGGACAGACCTTTCTGCATCAGTTATTCTATTCATATTTTTCAAGTTTTACTTATAAACTAAACAAGTGCAGCTGTGAAATTTCTTTGAGGCAAATAAAGCGAGTGAGACAGATTGGGAGAGATGCTGCTGTGCTGTAGCCACCCTGTTGCAAACTTAGGCACTTAGTTACGTCTTTGGTTAATGTGAAAGTTGACATAAGTAATATTCAGTAGAATGGATTTACTGCTACTCCTATAATTGTGGCATTTTGGTACTCTTCCTCCTCTTCTGTATGCAAAACTATTTCTGTATTGTCTCTTTACAAATAAGTTTGGGACATAATAAAAATAAACTTCTTGAAACTGGGTATATCCATGTATTGGCAAGCATGAAACGAATTTTGATGTGTAGCGGGGGGTGTTGAAGTCATAAATATTGGATGGGTTATATATAATATTGAGTTCTTTTATGAGACCTGTCAGTGCTGTTGTTGTTTCTTCCTTTTGAATGATATTTGAGCAGGCTTTAGAAATTCTGCTGGAAATGTAAACTCACTTTCGGTGTAAATATACACTTGGAGTGATGCTTCTCTCTGACAAATGAGCTATAGCTTCTAACAACGAATCACTTTTGTGAGTCATTTGAAGATTAAAGTTTGGTAGCCATTTTGTCTGGGAGCTAGGCTGTATGTCGGAACGATATCTAAGGGCAGGTCTACCTTGGAGTCCCCAGTTGTGATTGTACCTCTTCAAGGTGTAACAAAGCTGCTTAAAAAGGTCTTTACTTGGATAGAGCTGCAGCATGCAGTTCAGTGTAGTCTAGTGTCTCAGGCAGGTTTTACAACCTGCACTAACTACCGTGTTGCCAAGGCTGTGCTGGTTTTAGTACCCAGGATAGCTAGTTGCAAGCTAGTTCAGATAGCTGATAACATGAGCTGCAGTTGTGCTTTGCAGTGCCTGAAGGAGTTCACAGGTAGCTCAGATTTAAACACCAACACCAGTACCTCTTAGACATTTTCGTCTTCTTTCATTTATTTTGGTGTAAGCAAAATGCAAGCTTGACAAAACATGTCAGACAGTGTTTCTGCTGTCCAGTTTTGCTACTGATTAAATTCCAAAAGATAGAGCTATCCAAAGCTACATCAGGCAGCTCTCACATTGCTCATTACTACTTGTCCAGAGTCCTGGTCAGTAAGCCCCATGTATTTCTGTTAATAGGAGTCAGCCAGGCTCCATTTCAGGTTTTGAATCTAAGTAGATGCCATCTGAGACTGCATCCAGACAAGTGTGGCCCTGTGGCATGTGGTGCTGCAGACGTGTCTGTGGCACCACATACTGCATGTTAAGGAGCTCTCCGCACTGCAGTGGAGTCGTGGGGAGGGTTTTTTGACGCCGAGGTCAAAAAAAAATCCACCAGGTGGGGTCGGGGGGAGGGGAGCAGAGCAATGTACACATAGGTAGCACACGCAGCTCAAGGGCAGAGCTGGGCGAGCTGAACCTGCACTGCAGCTGCCGGTCGGGCTCTGTGTGGCAGAATCACTGCTGCCGTAGATCCTGGGGCCCCCTCGACCCCAGGTGAGGCTGCTGTGGCCAGCCTAGCGCTGGTTCCAGATTCCCTACTGCTCTCGGGGTAACTGCTGAGCACCGAAGCGTGCGTGGCATAGGCATTCCCCGGGGAAAGGTGTGCCACTGTAGTTGTCCCCCGGGAACCAAATATCCACACCATTTTATAGACGATGCCTGAGAGTGCTTCGTTGAACTTAGTCCGACGATCAGCAGGGTGTTAGCTCCACAATTTCCTCCAAGCATCTGCCATGAACATCTTGTTACGGGGGCACAACTTTGGTAGACTGTACAAGGCACCCAAAAGACCTGTGAGGCCTTGGCCATGAGATGAGAAGTAAATCTAAGCATAATTGATTCACTGTTTAACAGGAAACAGCTAACATGTCTGCAGTCTCTTGGGCTAGGTACGGACATTACATACAAACTGGTTTAAGTGATCAGAAACTGGTTTAAACCAGTTACAGAACAGATGTTTAGTGCACATAAACCAGTTTGACTGAAATTGGTTTGGGATGATAAACCTGGTTGAATATAGTATTAGACTTAACTGATTTGGGTACAATGGGTTTATGCAATGTCTGTCCCAGACCCGTTGTTGGTTTAAGTTAAACCACACTCCCACAGCACTCTGACATGCTCTCTGCTCCACAGCTGACCTCGCCCTTCCCTTTTGCTCCCTGGCTGGAGCTTGGCAGACTGCAGGCATCTGCCTGGCTCCCCGCAGCTCCCCACCTCCTCTCCCCGCTGCCTGCTAGGCAGGGATTGCCCCATCCCCTTTGACTGAGATAGACCCCTCTCAGCATTAACTAGCAAACCACGTGCTGGCTATGATCTGTGCTGTGGCAGACTGGACAAAGGCAGAATCAACAGGAGCTGGTAATATCCTTCTGTTTTCTTAATGGGCTGATAAACACGGCATTAGGGATGATGAACACTATGTTATCAATTCCCTGCTGGGCTGGCAGACTGTGTTTGGGGGGGAATGGGACCCCTCCCTCATCAGTGCCCTGCTGGGGCCTGCCCCAGGGCCCCCCTCCTCCTGTAGAAGGGAAGTGCCCTCCTGGCTTCTAGCCTGAGCCAGTGCAGGCATGTGCCTGTATTTCTGGGATGTCTGCACAATTACAAACTGACTCAGCCTAGCCAGGTTAGACTAACCTGCAACGATTGAATCTGTTCAGGCTCAGGCTTTTTGAATGTCTGTCCCTAGCCTTGTGGATGTTGCCAGTACCTTGTTCCAAGGTACAAATGCCTAAGGAACATCCACTCTAGTTTCTACAAGTGTCTTAACTACCTTGAGTTAATTAGCAATCCATTCACTTTAGTTAGAAGTCTAGCATGGATTATATCCTTAAGCTTTTAAGATATCCTTTACATCCCCACTTCAGTCTTGTAGTTCCCCGGTGTATACAGAACTGGTATAGTCTGCTTTCTGCAGGGTGGGGGAAAAAAGCAGAATCTTCACCTTTTCTGTCTGCTCTTGGGAATTTGCAGGTGTTTGTAGATGTGTGAGAAGTGGCTGTAATACCCTTTTCAAAGATGTCATCTACCAGTCAGTTCTACACGATGCAAAAGCACTGAAGGTATATGCTGAAAGGGCTATGCCTAAAGTAGCTGTATGTGGGCATGGGTGTGTATCTAATAAGTAAAACAAAAATTGGCTAGATTTTGGAAAAATCTAAATTTGGTGAGTAAACTAGGAGCATGTATTTTAAATGTAGTAGTGGTGTTTCCATAGTACAAGTAATTTTGTAGCTAGAAAACTAGGAGAAAAGTCTCTTTCTCAGTTAGAATTTTAGGGAAGTGCATGCAAAAGACCCTTTAAATGCATTTAAAGCAGTCTTTCTTTGCTGACCCAAGTTTTTCTCTGTTTTGCATGCCTATTCATCATGCACAAAGCTTTCAGTTAATGGACAAGTAAATCTTATGTGAATAATAATAGTTTTTAGTAACTTGCTCCCCCTTAGTATCACTATCTAAGGTTCCACAAACTGCAGCTGAATATAAATTATTTTGAATATGCAGCATGATAGCAATATTAGACAGGCTTTCACTTTATTCAGTTCTTTTTCTCCCTTTTCCCATGCGAATTCTGAGAATGGTATGTAGGATGTATCATCAATTAATATCTATTTTCTACAACAATTAAATATCTCTGCCATTTGTAAATTGCATTTACATGAAATCTGCACAAAATGGCAGCAATGTTTTGGTCAAGGAGAATTTATTTTTTATTTCTATATTTTTTTGCAGCAAGTGTAGACCATCTCTAATATGCACACTACCCTCCCCCCTTGCCAAAACCCCAACTGTTTATACAGTTTTGAAACGTAGTGAGTGGTGTAGTAATAATTTAAAGAGTATGTCTGTCCTTGGAGGATTCTCTGGAGTTCAGCCATGCAGGAAAGGGTTCTGTGCAACTGCAACAGGCTTGGACATTGTATGGGATAAAAACTTTTTGTAAGAAATCATTACCCCAAAATGTTACCGTCTCTGGAAACACAGTCATGCTAGCATTTTATAACTGACAAATATCGGGAAACTCCTTTTAGACAAATTTCTGAAATGAAATAAATAATATGGCAATGCCTCTTCCTAATCGAAACTGATCTTATAATGGCGCAAATGATGTTTTGCTCAATCAAGTATCTTCCTCTACCACTTCATTCCTTTTCACAGGGAGATAAATTTTATTGGCATTGCTCCTTTTGGTCTATACAGCCTTATGTTAGTACAGCTACATCTGTTACTGAGATTACACTCAGACCAATGTAGCACTGTTAGCAAGTCTCTTCAGTATAGGATTGGCAGCATATTTTTCAGAAATTAGGTATATGGTGGAGGCCAAAAGTTGCTTTGTTTGGGGAAAGAATTCTATGGAGCACTGCAGTGTTGTGATATATTTTCTTATAAGTATAAAGATCTACATTAAAATACAAATTACAATATATTTTAAGGATAATTTTCATGTCTACAATCTAATATTGGAGAGTTGTCTTAAATTTCTCCCTCCCCCTTTTGCTGCAGCAAGGGAACAGGCAGCTTTCTGCTCTACCACTTCCCCCTCTTCTCTCCTTCTGCCCCCCCGCCCAGTGCTCCTTGCCTTAATTCATGGATCTGGCCCCACTGGTCCATCGCCCCCCATGGTCTCTCTTCCCCAGACGTCTGATATGGAGCTAGAGCTGTAGCAGCTGCCTGCCCCAGACAGGTACTGAAATCTAAGACAAGGTTTCTTTGTCCTCACATTGAATGTGGGGAAAGAATATCATCCTGGATTGAGCTAAATACAGTACATGGAACAACACAAAGACATACGTAATGCTGCAAGAAGTGGAAATGGTAAAGAGTGAAGATGTCATCTGCTCTCCAGCTGGTAAAATGGTTAAATAGGCTAGGTTGGACTTATATTCGAGTTTGTTTTTAGACTCTTTTTATGCAGATCTTACATTTCTATATTAAAGATCACTTCAGTCAGTGGCTCTAACTAGAACGAGCTGCTTTTGCGTACACTTGCAATGCAGCTTCTTTAATGGTTGTTACACAAGCTCTGGGACATAGCATACTTCAACTACATTTTATGGCGTCAGGTTTAAGTGGTAAAGACAAAGAATGTTTCCATGCAAACCAATGTATCATGGTGACACTCATGGAGAAAGGAAGGTGGATGTCAGTCCTGATAGTGTATCAAAGCTGATTCTAGTTCAGCTTGAAGGTTTGCTTCAGAACATGTGAGACTTGACTTTCCCTTCACCTTCACATGGATTCCCAACCACTATAGCTCCAGGCATGACTCTGGGTCTTTAAAACATTCCCTCTTGGGACTTTCTATCCTAAACTCTAAGCACAAGGGCATCCCAAACCTTCTGAAAATACTGCCTTGAAACACTTTTATGTTACCCTGTTCTGGAAGGCTAGGGACAGACACAAACACTGGTTTAAGTAATCAGAACTGGTTTAAACCTGTAACATAGGGGTAGGCAATTATTTTGGTCAGAGGGTCGCTTACTGAGTTTTGGCAAGCCATTGAGGGCTGCGTGACAGGCAGCCGGGGCAGATTAATATTAATTTTCTAAATTTTTTTTTTAGGCGCCCCATGGGCTGGATAGAATGGACTGGCGGGCTGCATTTTGCCCACCCCTGCTATAACAGAACAGAAGTTCAGTACATATAAACCAGTTTGAAAATGGTTGAAACTGGTTTAAGATAAAGCTCGCTGAATGTAGTATCAGACTTTACTGACTTGGGTCAAACTGGTTCATGAAACTTCTGTCCCAGGCCACTTCCTGGAACAAGTTAAATCGGAGTCCCCCAGCATCCCAGCATGCTCTCCAGGGGCTGTGCTGTCTGCTTCAGCAGAAAAGAGTTGTCAAACCCCAGTTGGGGTCTGAGCATAAGGAGGGGAGGGTTAAATTTCCCTTCCCCCAAGTACAGAGCTGCCCTGCCCTGCTAAAAAGTTCATGCTAGCTGCAACTAAACTACACATCCCAGAGGCTCCTGGAGGCAGGAAGAGCAACCCTGTGGAGTCCTCCTTTTGTGATTCTAGATTGAAAATCCTAGAGCCCTTGGGGGCAGAAGCAAACACAGCCCATGCTGGCTATGTGCTGGAAAGCTGTGCTCTAGTGCCCCCCAGCTTCTGGCCTAAGCAACTGCAGGTATGTGGCTGCGTTTCCTGAATCAAAAGTGAATGTCTGTCCAGTTGTTTCTTAGTTTAATCTCTGCTGCTTAGACTAACCTGCAAAGACCTGAATTGATTCAGCCTCAGGCTTTTTGACTGTCTGTACTTAGGCTTTTATATTTCAGATATACCTTTCAGCTAAGGTATCTGGTGGCTGCAAGGGAGTTACAAGCAACATAACATACAAATACAACATGCAAACATGAACCTTCAAGTGCAGAAGAGCATCTATGTCTATACAGAGGGTTGTTGACTTTCATACAGTTATACAAATTCACTTCTTCCATTCTATTTACACAATCATGGCTGGAGATCTGTATCAGGAAAAGAATAATTGAAGACAATTACAGGTGAAAGTTAGTGATGAAAACCCATCCCACCTAATTTTCAATTCTGGAATAAAAAATGTTTTCATTCTGGAGTGCGTTTACAGGAATAAAAAATATCTTCAAAATGGGGTAGGTGGACAACACCTAGCGAAGTAAAACCCACTACTTCTTACCATCTGAATAACTAATGTGTGACTGGTCATCATCTGCCATGGTAAAGAGCCTTCAGGATAAGCACCCACAATAGATCATTTCTGTTAAGAGTTGAGATACAGATTTTTAAAACTGCCATTACCTTTTGTAGCTTAATTTACTTTTTGTGCCTGCATGCTGCATGTGTGTGTAATATAATGAAAATTTCCCCAATATTAAGAGGTAGTTTTAAAAAATTTCTTAATAAAAACAGTGGTCAGAAGTAATTGGGGACAGGCATAGATTATGAAGTTATTTTTACTTTACTTTGCTTTTCTTTAAACTAGATTTAAGGTTTTCTTCAAATATGGTTCAAATGAGATGATACAGCACACATTTACTATAATGGCAACAACGGTAGCTTCAAATTTATTCATTTAAAAATATGGCTTTTTCCCCCCTGAAAAATGTGCTACCCAAAGCTAGGTAACTAATTTTGGTTATGCAGCAAAAGTGTTAGCGCTGAAGAGACCTAGAGATGAACCAGCATCACTCATTTTCTTTTGGATGGTCTAGCATCCAAAAGCTGAAATAGGAAAAGAAAGCAGATCACATGCCAGCATTTCCTGTATTTCTTCGTATTTTCTTTCTTTTTTTTTCTTCTTTCTGCTGGGCTGAGACTGCCCCTCTAGAGATAATTGTAAGGAGGTAACAGCGCCCTACCCCAGTAAGTACTGTGAAACCTGTTTCCTAGAGACCAGCTTCTCCTGATGGTTGCTTCAGAAAGAGTGATGTCACTTGGTAATATAAAGACCTCTCATTACTGCCAGTTCTTTGAGTCCAAGTCCTTTGCCTTCCTTTGTCTCTGATTGCCAGCTAACTGCTTCACAATAGACACAGTTATATAGAAAGGCTAATTTTAGCCAGGAATAATTAACAGGGCCTTGTAGAGAGCTTGCTGAGCCTTAACGCTTTGCTCCCTGCATTAAAATGTTAGTTAAAAAATTTATAATGAATTATAAATCATCTAATTTAGATAAAGCACAACAGATCAAAGCAGTAGATGGATTCATGCACCTTCTACAAATAATGGGTTCACTACATATAAAAAAAAATTAATAAATATGGTTCAACTTTAAATGCAATGACATCTATTTGGAAGTGATTGTAGAAGAGATTTGGGAATTGGGAGACCCCACATTATGCTGTATCCTGATGTGTGCACAAAAGTATTTTTTTTTAAATAAATTGAAGAGGGCTATAAAGAGGCAGGAACGCAACAGAGTGATGGATAGGTTGGAAATGTTTATTTTGTAGAATATGGAAGCTTGAGTATGAAGATTACTATCAATCTGTAAAGTAAATGAGATAACTTTGGAAAGATATGAGAGGACTGTGGCATAATTTAGTCATAAAAGGTTATTTATGAAGGGTTCCTTTTTTTCCCCCCACAAAATCATTATGTTGATCTGGGGTTGAATAAATGAGTTTCATATTGTGTTGTCAAGGACAGTTCTTGTAACCATTCACTATACAACGGTGGCTTTTCTGTACTATTTTCTTTTTTGTTTGTTTTTTCTCCTTTGTTTGTTTCACTTTTTTGTTTCTACTGCCTGGATATGGTTTTAAAGACACAGGGGGTTAGAAATCATCACTCCGTCTCCTCTCTGTAAACTTTATTGCAACAGTTGTTATTGGCAAAGGTGGGAAGAGGTGAGCTGTGGGGAAGGTTGAGGCTGATATCAGCCTCACTGCTGCTCTTTGCTCTGTGTTCCTTTCGGATATTTGGGTATTGCTAATGCAGGTAAAAAATAACAGTATACAGGTAAAGAGCTTCATTGGTGCTGAGATTCTTGTATGTGGTTGGTGATTTTTTCCTTTACTACCAGGATATGAAGTAGTGTCTAATTTAAATAGGACATAAGATTGTAATATCTGCATGAGAGAGAACTTTAAAAGAATACATTACTGTATTATTTGTATGTGCTTGCTTCAAGCAAATTGTGCATCTTACGTAAAAATGTATTGACTACGTTTACTCTGTAGTGTCACCTGAAGGTTGCTTGCTTTGTTTTATTTGCCCACGTGAAAAATGACTTGTATAGCCCAAGAGGAAGTTGATGTATTATTTTCTGTCCTGCTTAACATTTAAAGACCGTATCTCTTGAGGATAGCCATGAGCAATATGTTGTTGTTCATTTTGCTCTATAGTATTAGCTGTTGGCCACTGCCGGAGGCAATGTGCCAGACTTCATAGCTCAACACCTTGATCTGGTATGACAAATGTTATGAAATCATAGCAAGGAGTAAAGAGCAACTCTGCTTTGAATGTTGATTGGTTGTGTGCAAACCCATCTGTCTGGGTTTCCCTGTTTATGTTGGTCTTTCCAAGATACCTTTTGCATCTACAAAAGGAATAAGGCAAAGCAAAAATCAGTATGGAAACTGCAAGTGAAACTTACTTTTGGTGGGTGTATCCTTACTGCTGTTATGGCAGATAAGAGAAATATTTTCGATTTAATGTAGTCTGTTGCTTCCCAGTGTTAAATTGGTAGAAACTGATGTTGCCATTGGAATTCAGTTAAATTGGCTTCATGTGAAAGACTGAAATCCAGATCGTTGTGAAGCTGTTCATTGACCAGTCGGAGTACAGGAGGAAATCTGTACGAAACCGCCCTGGCGCCTGCTGGTACGTAGGAATGGATGGGACCTGCCGTGTCACTGAATCTAGTTAGCTGCTGTCACAGGCAACTGTGTTTTATATAATATCTTTTGTAAACCACCTATATTTTATTTAAAATTTTTTTCTGACAGGAACCTGCTATTCGATGAAAATCCCATCCAGGAGAGGTGTAATGTTAAGGTTTTAGGACTACACTTGTCTTCATATTTAAACAAATATATCTACACACTGTGAAATGTGCCATACTTTAAAAGAAGGAGATCGGGGTTTCTGATTTAGTTCTCAGCAGAAGGCAGGGGAGAAAAATGTATTTCGTGAACAAAGGCTTATTTAGGCTCAAGTGAAGAAGGAAAGGGCCTGGGTAGTAGTAAGTTATTTCCCGCCCCCGTTTAGTTTTAGACGGCCCATCTGAGCGACCAGTGTAATGTGACAGTTTACATCGGTGGTCACTGTCAGAGGCTCCATGATTGGGAGCAGCAGGATGCACGTGGCCGGCTTGAGCTACGCTCCCTGCCACGCAGGCTGGGCTGGGCTGGGCTGGGTGAGCGCCGTCAGAGCCCGGGCGGCTTGTCTGGGAGCTGAGTGGGGCAGGACAGGCGGTGGGAGGGAGGGGGCCAAGTAGATCCTAGGGTGCTAAAAAGTGATTTTCATTATAAAAAGATTGGAGGCCACTGGTTTGCATGATCATTGAAGATCTGGCCAGGGGGAAGGTGAATTAAGGTGCAGGGATTCTGCAGTGTACCCTTATAGGAAAGGCTGTTAAACACTGGCAGGAGGTGCATAAGACATGTTAAGTCTCGCACCTTTTTGCAGACTTCCTGGCACTGTACCATTTTCAGTGACATGAGGCACTAAGGCACTGCTGCTTGGAGATTTAAGCCCTGGCTTCAGCTTCTTTGTTTCTCACCTCGGTTCCTTCTGGAGATGTATCCCTTGTTGGAGCTATTTCTGGCTTGTAGCGACAAGAAAGACTAAAAGTGTTGTTGTCAGGAGACTTTACTTGTTCCACGGGAACACTCGGGGCCATTAGGTTGAAGAAGTCCACTGAGGCTTAAATGCATGCTTCTTGTTTCAACTTGCCAGCAGCATCTCCTGCTTTACTTTGGAAGGTCCTGCTATGCCCTGGCCTGCTTCCTGAGCTGGCCTTTCTGCTGTCTTCACAGCTAACTGCTGTAGACTGAATGGACCCATTGCTGATTTCGAGCTGCTGCCCGCTAGCACGTCAGCCATCTGTCGGCAGTTCCCATCGCCCTCTTCTCATTCATGTCTGTTGCTCCCCCGTGCTACCAGTTATTGAACGTTATTAAACAGTTATTGGTCTTCGTTGTATCTCCAAAGTAGTGCCATTCATATGTTGACAGTTCTTGACAGTCATTTTATATGAGCCCTGAACTATGCGACCTACACCCAGTTGTTACTTCAGGTCTGCTGTCCCTGGTCGGAAATTAATCTCTTCGTAGCAAGTACGTGACAATAAAGGCAAATGTGTGGAAAGGGAATTTACTGGTCTTAAAAATATTATTATTACAAAAACCCCTTTGTTCTCTCTCTATGCTCTCTACAGTTTTTTAAGAAAGACTGTTACGGTGGATGCTCTTCTGCCATTTTATGCTGCCTCCTCTCTCCCGTGCACAGTCGTGGTAGGAATGCCGAAAGAAGCATGGTAGTGTGCATTGCCGTGACCCATACAGCGTGCACCAGCTTCTTACGTCACAGCTCTATACAGCGCTGACTTTCTCCCCTTTTCACCCTGTGCACAATTCAGAGGTAGAGATACAGGCTTATGTGCAAAATCAATCGCCAGGCCCCTCTCTGCACCTTTAAGTTATCCAAGAAAAATCTGTCTGCTAAGAGAGACTTAGCTTCTTTTTGAGAGTGGCCAGAATATTAGCTTTTTCCTATAAACGGTTACCCTGAAGTTGTATTTCTAATTTTCATAAAGAATAAAGTGCTGTGTTTACTCTTTATTAACTGCATGTGTTGTGTACATACTGACTATATCATAGACAGCTTGTCGCTTTTGCAGAGGCTAGAATTCGAAGGTAAATATAAAATTAGTAGCGTTAAATATTGCCTAGCCTCACATCTTTACTCTAAAAATACAAATCTTAATTAGAAAACTGCTCTCAAATCTTAATTGGAAAATCTCATTTCAGATTAATACATTTGAGTGCAGCAAGAGATGTAGATTGACAGAACAAGCAACTAAAATGAGTCTGGCAACGTTTCATAACGCAGTGTCTCGGCTGGAACTTAGTAACCCATGGATGGTAGGCAAAACCAGTGTTTTCCTTTTTCTATTGGCAAGATTGTTAATCTATACTAGGGTTTTTACATTTTTTTTTGATGCATGATCAAAGGTAGCTCTAACAAAGAATCTTTAAGATGTCCTCTAGTAGTATTCATTTTTATTTTCTATCAAAAAAGCTTTTTTGTTTTGTAATGATTTAGTAGTAGTAGAGTTTTATTCAATTAATTAATTACAGTTAATTTAAGAGAGCTGTATATACTTGCTTTAGCATCTCTAATTGATATGTTTCCTCCAAGAAACTGTGCTTGCATTTACTATGAGGCATATGAAAAATCGTGTCCAGATAAACCACTGTTTTAAGTTGCTTAACAAGCTTTCATGTCACTTCCTTATTCGTATGATAGAAAATGCTACAGTTCTTCAGGTATTATAATTTCTAACTTTCTTCCTGTCGTCCAAATTTTATGGGGCTGGGTAAGGATTTTGAATTACATTTCAATCATGAGTTAAGTTCTGGTTATTTGCTGTTGTCTTAGCTAGAACTATAAAGAACAACCCCAACGTGTCCTGCATGGCTCTTCAGAAATATTACGTTTGAAAAATGGGACTTTAAAAGCAGATTTTTCAGTCATTTCACTTTGCTGTTAATACTATTTCCTGATGCCTACATATTTCTCTCTGTCAGTTTAAGACTTTTTGGCATTCATGTCTGCTGCCCATACTTCTAAGAGATTAATGGTCACCTGAAAATATCTTGGACTCTTGGAAGGATTTGGATTGAATAATTTTACAACCAATTTGGAAACGTAGACTTTTGAGGATATAGTTGAAATTGAATTAAAAAAAATAAATGCTCCCTTTTTTTCATTTTAACCCTTATCAGGGAATGACTTGCTTTCACAGGTAAGGAAGCTCTTAAAGTCTGTGCAGTTGGATTTCAACTTACTACTAAGCTCTGGGAAAACTAAGAAAAGAATAACATCTAGGGAGATGATCCAGGACTTCATTCTGATATTAACATATACTGATGGGCTAAAAAGAGCTTGAGGCATTTCTAGACTTAATGGAATTGATCGCCTTCACTTTTATAAAGGCTCTAATTTGTATACAGTTCTTTAGAGCCATCCATGATTGTGCAGGGGAAAAGCAAACAAAGCTAGTTGTTATTGATACAAGTTTTATTTCACCATAAAGTAGTGTAATGACCCACATACAGTTTTCCTTAGTGTTTGTGCTTACAGCAATAAATCTAAATGCTCTTTTCTCTCAGTATTGTATTTTTGTCCCTGGGATAGTCCGGTTTTTGGAGATCATGTACAGCAGAACTACATATTTAACATTTTGCTGAACTCTTTCCTTTCCCAGAAAGTTAGACACTTGATTGTTGACTATTGACTTCATGAAAAAGCTGTCTTTTAGTTCAAAGCACTGAACAAAATATAGTTTTATTGCAGTGGACATAGCAATGCTTCCAAATTGAGGATACGAGAGACACGCTTACTTATAGAATAATTGTTCTCTACAGAGAGTTCAAATGGTCCTATAATACATTCTCTGTTGTTTGGTGGAAGGTGCCAAATACGTCTGTGCATCACAATGCACTGTTGGGACTCTAAAGGGCATATCCACACAGGATGTTTACTGTGCAGTAGACTAATTAGCTGCACAGTAGACATCTCAGCCTCTATATGTGTGCTTCTGTTAGGCTGGAGTAAACTAATTTGCTCCCAAGCAGAATAATACTTGTAAATAGCAGCAGTGCATGTGTAGACCTGGCCCTGGCTGGCTGCGGCATGAGTGTACATCACTGTGGGGGCTGCCTGCTGGCTATCCCCGCACTGAAGCACCCTTGTAGCCCAGCCAGCCCCTTTGCAGCACATTGAGCCAGTGTGAGCAGCCTTGGCCTGCACATTCAGATAGCAGTAAACTCTGGGTTTATTGCTCCTGGGCACATGTTCAAGAAACTCCAGAGTCTATTGTTTTTGCATAATTGCACATATAGACATGCCTGAAATAGTATAGACGAAATAGTAGATATCTCAGCTGGGGTTAATGAGGTATGCTGAGAAGCAAGGCATATTAGCCTGCTGTAACTCTAAACTATGACCACATGATTTCCAGTGTCTAAGTGCAAATGGGTTATCTCCCAAGAAGTGACTATCCCTCAGGCATGTGCCCCCAGATCTGCAAATGGGGGCAGGGTGGGCTGGGGCCGGGGCAGTGCCAGGCTCTTCCTGCCAGGGCTGCACTCAGGCCAGGTGGCTGCAGCGGCAGCACTGGGAGAGGGGCCCCAAGGTGCAGGCGAACCGAAGATCAACCCTTCTACCCTCGCCCAGCAGGTACATCTGTCAGAGGGGAAAGGGCAGTGGGGGGACGGGGTAGGGCAGATCAAGGCCCCCTGCCCAGCCCCACTCCCTCCCTCGGTGCTGGGGTTTCAATCTGTTCCGGCACCGAGGGAGGGAGTGGGGCTAGGGCTGGGGCCTTGATCTGCCCTGCCCCCCCCTTTCCCCTCCCACAGATTTATCTGCTGGTGGGGAGTGGCTTGAGCTTCAGTTCCTTTTAAATTCCAAAAGTGATCTCCAACCAAAAAGGTTGGAGGCCGCTGTCACAGCTGTCTGTCCATTCAAGTGGCCTCATTGCACTGGAGTCCCCCACTTGTATTACCTGTGTGGAGCAGTTGGACATTAGCTGGACATGAGTTAAGTAATACGATCTGGAGATATTTCTTACTACCTTGGCATTTAGCACAATTTACTGCTTGAATGCACAGATGCTACTGTTTTAAGGGCAGTTAACACGTCCTAAGTGTAATGTATGACAAACCCCTTGAAGCTTGTCAATATAGGGAAAATCTTAATAGTTCGGGTGTCGCATCTCTGTAATCTTATAAATTTATCAGTACTTCTTGTGGTGTGGCCACCAAAAATCAGGTGTGGCATTTGAGTAGGAGTTACACTTAGGTTAATGTAACAGCAGCATGTCTAATAGTCCCTGATTATATGTCTGACCATAGTATTTGCCCTTTTGGCCACAGTGTAGCAATGGGAGCACATGCTCAGCTGTTTGTCCACCACAATCCCAGGTTTATTTTCAGTCCTAGAAGTTTTTCCTTTATTTTTTGTTCGTATAAAGGAAACACTTTCTATATAGATATGTATAACATATAATATGATTTCATGTTTGGCTCTGAAATTCTTATTGTTCGTTTGATAACTGAGCATAAGCAGTGCAAACCATGATGTATGTTCTCTTCATTATTTTTGACTTCCCCCAGTCTTCCTCATCGTCAGAAAGCTCCTATTAGTAATGATTATTTTTTCTCCTGGTCATTGATAGAAATATTAAATAGAACTGGCCCAAGAATGAATTCTTGCAGGGACCCCATTAGAAATGGTGACTCCCAGGCTTAACCAGGGCTTCAGTTCTTTTAGTATGTGCTTTGATTTTTTTTGTATTCTGGTTTCTTAATTCAGATGTCATACAATACTAAGCCAAATGCCTTAAAAAATCAGTTATCCCACCACTGTTACCTTGACCAGTCATGGTAAGTTTCCCTTCTGTGTTCGCTTCCTGGTGTCACAAAATGTGCTTTCCAGCACACTGATGAATGAGTAATAACTTTGGGTTTTTATATCAATAGAGCATTTGCAGTGGGTCTCTTTCTACTCAGTCTGCTAAGTACCTTCAGTAAAGTTCCCGTTCATTTAGTTTATACAGTAAAATTAAAATCTATTATTCATAATGCATTTCAAATGTTTCATTGACTTGTGCATAATAGCTCTTAATTTCTTATTGATCTAGTATTATGTGCCACCCACATGCTGCGTAGAGAATTCTTTATATTGCATCTGCAGGTAGAGATATTGATCCCAACATGCTGAAGTCTCTTTGGCTGCCCAGAAGGCCTCTATATTTGGAGGTCGGTTGTCTATGTGGCACCATCCCTATATGGGTTACATTCTGTTCTCTGTATGCTACCTGCATCTCTTGCTATCTAAACATCTTTTTAAATCTGTCTCAAGCTGTGTATTTTTCACTTGTTGCTTGATCCCATACATATTTAAAATGAAAATTCATGTAAATAAGCCTGCTTGATAGCTTTTGTCAGAGGGAGGACCTGTAATAGGAACAAAACTTAATGCTTACATAGCATTTTTTTTCTGAAGTAGATCTCAAAGCACTTCACAAAGAAAGACTATCATCATTTTCTTCATTTATGGAAGTAAAAATTATGGTTCAGTAAATATGATCATAAATGATTACATTACATGATGGCAGCACTGCTGTATTTTTATACTCTAGGTATAAGAATCTGAATTATTTCAGATGTTTCCTCTTGTATTTTTACTTCTTATCGTGTATACTTCCAAATTACCTCAACCTTTTACCTGTGCTCTGTATATAGTTTTTTTATTGTTATTTGTAATGTAAAAATTGCATTCTCTTCCATTAAGCAGTGCTACAAAGGCACCAAAAATATTGCTATTGCTGCTAAATAGCATCATTAAACACTTTGGTGAATTTATATATGTATGTTCTCAAGAACCTCATAATAGGTAATATGTAAAACTGGGAAAATAGTGGTACAGGCAGTCTCCAGGTTACGAACGAGTTACGTTCCTGAGACTGTCTTCAAGTCGATTTTGTGTGCAAGTTGGAACACATGCCTCCTCGGTCATTAAAAAGGTGAGGGGAGAAACCAGGCTTCACCCAAGGGCGCAATGACTTAGGACAGCATCAGCTGAAAGTGGGGGTGGGAGCGTGGGAAAGAAAAATGGCAGCCAAGCGCAGAGCGCGGTCCCGACGCTGCCACGTGGGTGCAGCGCCCAGCGGGACCCCGCGCCCCCCCCCCCGGCCCGTGCTGGTTGTAAGTACGGATGTCCGTAACTCGGACATTCGTTAACCGGGGACCGCCTGTATGAGTCCTGTACGATGAACGCATAATCGCTTCTCATGATCTTTCGCTAGTAAGGGCCAGGATAAATGAGTAATTCTTTTTTCTCCTACCCTGAGATGTGTAGGCAGAAGGCAGGGTAGTTCTGTGTCTTTTTTATAGATTAATTTGTTCATATATACTAAGGTTAATCGCACCCTACTCTGAGCCACAAACAGGTTGATCAATGTTAATGCTAGCTTGAGTTTTGGACACGTTGCACTTCAGGTTAGCAGGGGCCTGGCAGACAGAAAGGGAAGAAGCCTCACTTCTCCCTCCCATTCTGTGCTTCCTCCCTGGCCCTAGATATTCCCCAAGCCCCACTTCCTTCTCTGCAGGTTTTCCCCAGCCCCTGGAGTATTACTTGCTTCTGGTTGCCTGTGCTGTGTGTCCCAGGGGAGCAGGCAGGGAAGGGTTAACCTGCCTGCCCCACCACCCCCACTGCTGCTGGGCGGGTGGCGGGGGGGCTCTGCGTTTTGATCTGGGGTGCTGTAGAAAGCTGGAAGGGAGGGAGAAGTGGGCCTAATCTGGGCCAGGAAGAGTGGGGAGGGAGGTGGGGTTTAACTTGAACTGGGTAACACAGATCAGACGCAACCCTGCCCTAGACTGGCATAACGAGTGCATAAAACTAGTTTCAGGTATTCATGTGCGAACAGGGGTTAAGAGCTCCAGGAGATGCCCAACATTACTGTATAACAAGGCCTTAAATTAAATCAGAGATGCAGAATCTTAATCCATCAGATGCTAAGAAGGGTTTGAGTCCATGTTTTGTAAAAAGGTGCAGGCCGTAGGAACCTGAGCTGTCAAAGGAGACTATCTAGGTAGTGATCAATTCAGCTCCATAAAACATTGGCGCAAGATGCAGCAGCAGATTGTGAACACTGCAGTGGCTCTTAACAGAGGCTTCCTTAAAACCTCGGCAATGCAACTCTCAAAAGATACGCACGCAACTTATAGCAAGGAGAAACCATGGTAACGGGATCACTTTAGAGTGCAAGCATTGAGTTTAATGTTGCTGTGTACTGACTGAGGAGTCAGCTTTCACGTATAGGCCACAGCTCACTGAGAGGTTTAAAGATCATAAAGCAACTCATTTAAGTGCCGTATAAAAATCTGAGCCATTTAAAATCTCATCATAATATTATTTCTATGGGTAATCAATCTCTTGATTTTACAGTTAACTATTGTATAATTATGAAAGACAATCTGTTAGTCTAGGCGAGTATCTACATTCATACTCAAGAAAAATGGTCACATTCAGGTAAAAAGATAAGTGGAGATTTTTTTTGCTTCAGACTTGTGCCCTAGCTGAAATTGTGAGACTCTTAAGGCTTCCAGCACAAATGATTCTCGCCCCAAAAATCAACAAATAGGTCTTAATTTCATTTTTTGCAAAATATTCATACATTTAGGCAGTTGTAAGATGGCCATATCTTGGTTTTCCTTAAATATCAGCTTTCTAAGCCAAAGAGATTTATAGGACAATTTTAGGACAATTATTATATGGAAGCAATATACTGCATATACCAAATTTAAAAAGACACTCAAAATAATGAATGAGACATTTAGTTCTATATATTCCTTTACTCAGCATTATATTTGTATATTTTTATTCATTAAACTTTTATGCCTCCTTGCCCAGAAACCAGTTTTGTCTACTCTTTTAATTTCTGAGAAATTTTGTATTTTCAAATCATATGCATCTCTTAGTGACCACAGCAACTGAACTCTGCAGTTCTGAAAGTTTTGCTTGTTACTGGATATCCACATCTCTGAAGGAATGCAGAAAGCCTTTTAACTTCTCATGCCTTCACAGTGAATGTGCTATCATATTTGGGTATTAACTCTTCAGTATTTTTCATTCAAGTGAAAACCCCTATGGCTCACTAGGAGCATCCAGGAATATCTCCTTGCTAAGAGGGAGGCATACACCAAATGGAAGGAAGGGGTCATTGCCAAGAAGGACTAT
>JAGPOW010000261.1:140399705-140430583 GCA_030014935.1 Caiman crocodilus
CCCCGGTGCTCTTTCCTGCCAAGGCAGGGGGTCGGACTAGATGATCTGCCCAGGTCCCTTCCGACTCTAGCTACTATGATACTATGATACTATGAAGTGTTCCTTCACTTCAACAAAAATAGTTGCAAATTGTAAAGTCTACAAGGTCTGGAGAGATGTATTTTATATGGCCTCTATCACCATTTTAGTAATATATTTCAAATATTGGAAAGGAAAAATACAACAGTAATAATTGTTCTTCGTTATTAGCCTGTAGAGCAGGGGTGGACAAAACTCGGCCTGTGGACTGGATCCAGCCCACCAAGCACTTTCATCTGGCCGATGATGCCCACCAACTAATTGCACCCCGGCCAGCTCTTCCGTCCACAAGGGTGGGAGCAAAGGACCCATGTATACACCCCACAACATGCCCTATTGTGCCTTACTCCCACTGTCATGGGTGACAGGGCCTGGCCCAGCCAGCACACAGCTTCTGCTGCCACTGCTGCAGACACCAGGGGACCTACTCGGCTTCCTTGGCGCACCCCGCTTGCTCTGGGCAACAGGTAGAGAAGTAGTAGGGGTAGGAACCAGGGAAGAGCTGCAGCTGGGAGGAAGCACTAAGCATGGGGCTGGGGCTGGTGGCAGCATGGATCCCACTTCCAGAGAGGAAGAGGGAGTGTGGTCCTTGGGTGGGCAGGGTGTGGGTATGATAGGATGGATGGTGGGAACCCTCTTGTATTTCCCCTGTAGTGTGCAGCTCCCACAGGCAGCAGCAGCAGGTAGGGGTGCTCATGCCCAGCAGAGACCCTGGCACCCAACGCTGCGTGGCTGTGGCTAGCACTGCACATTGGCCAGCCCGCCTTTATGACTTGGGCTCCCTACTACACGGCTCCTGAACTCACATGCCACTGAGGGAAGCCCTGTGCTGGAACTGGATGTCTTCCCTGCCGCACGGATCTCGGGGCTGCAGAGGGAAGCAGGGGCTGGGGCTCCTTCTGGCAGAGTCCTGGGACCCGTGTGATATGAGGTGTGGAAGGCAGCCGGCTCCAGTGTGGGGCTTTCTCCAAGATGCACGAGTGCAGGAGCTGCATGTGAGTGGTGGAGAGCCCCAGTGATGGAGGCAGGCCAGCCAGGCTGCAGTTCTCACTGCAATGTGCAGTGCTGGCCAGAGCCACGCACTGCCAGGTGGCAGCGTCTGTGCCAGGCATGAGTGTTCAGAGCACCCTTGCCTGCTGCTGCTGGCAGCTGTGGGGGCTGCATGCCGTAGGGGTTGAATGGGGGGCTCTTCCCACCCCCCAAACTCTCTCACTCCCCCTCGCCCTCCCTCACACTCCACAAATGCGTCACATCTGCACCCTGCCCAACTCCCACCATATACAACCTCCCCAACATAGCTTAATGCCCCACAACCCCCCCACACTTTCTGTACAAGATGGACTTAATTTTAGTTGTTATGTAATCATCTCTATATACAGTATAGAAACACATCATGACATATTTTGGTAATAAAGTTAAAATATGTTATAGTAGGTTTTCAGGGGTTTGGGTTGTAGCCGTGTTGGTCTAAGGACATAGGCAGACAAGGTTCCTTGGGTAAATTGATATCTTTTATTACACCAACCCGAATGGTTGGAGAATAGTGATTAAGCAAGCTTCAGAAACCTGACAAAGGGTTTTTGAACCTGAAAGCTTGCTTAATCACTATTCTCCAACCATTTGGGTTGGTCTAATAAAAGATATCAAATTCACCCAAGGAACCTTGTCTTCCTTATAGTAGGTTTGACTTTTAGTGGTTGATCTGGGTTTTTTCTAGTTCTAAGATGGCAACCCCCTCTCCCAAAAGGAGTATTTCTGGTGAGGGAGGAGTGGGGCACAAAGGGGAGGGGCTTCTGTTGACAAAAGGCAAGAGTTAGAGCAGGGGTGGGCAAAATATGGCCCAGGGGCTGGATCCAACCCACCAGGCCATTCTGTCTGGCCCACAGGGCCCCTAAATTTAGAAAATTAATATTTATCTGTCCCTGGCTCCTGTCAAAGATCAAAGCCCTGCTCCAAGCGGCACTGCGAGCATGGTGACAAGCGGAAGGTGGCAGCAGCTAAGCCTGCCTCCTACACCGTGGCCATCCCAACCATGCTGGTGGCCCCTAGGTGAGCTGCAGGGGCTGCTCCACATCACTGCGGGGGTGTCGGGTGGCTACCCCTGCCACCAGCCCGAGCACTGCTTGCTGTGTGGCTGGTTGTGCTCAGTGCTGTCCGTGCAGCAGTGTGTGGTGGCTGCAGGCGTGGTGGGCGTGGGGCTGGTGGTGGCGGCAGCTGCGTGGGGAGTCGCAGCCTGGTAGCTGGGCAGGGTACCAACAGGGAGAGAGGGGACCTGGCTGATGGCTCGGCAGTTTGGGCCAGCTGCAGTGTGCCTTAGCCGCCTGTCCTTTACTGCCACGTGAGGCGGAGTGGCCCTTTCGGTGCCCCTCAGCGTAGAGGGGTGGATGAGGTGGGCTCAGCCGCCGCCGCCTTCCTGTTGCTGTTTGCAGCACCATTGGTGAAAGTGGCCGCTGCTGCTGTGGTGTTCCCACCAAGGCACGCTGCAGCTGGCCCAAAGAGCTGAGCCATCAGCCAGGTCCCCTCTCTCCCTGCTGGCAGCCCAGGTCAGCTCCGTGGACCCCTGCTAGCCCACGCCTTGTGTTCCTGCCAGCCCACTTTCAGCCTTGCTGGCACGAGCCCTGGCACATTGGTGCAAGCCCTACACCTGCTCTCTTCTATTTCCACTGCCTTCCCCACTTTCCTGCCCTCCCACTGGCTGCTGTGCTCTACATGTCTCCGGTACCCACATGCACATTCACACATCCCTGCAAACTTCCACATCCAGACACCCATGCCTCCCTGACACCCATGCACACCCACACAATATAGAAATAAGACTGCGGTTTGCAGCTTTTATGCAATCACTTCTACATACACAGCAGATAATGGAAACAAAATCAGGAGAATTTTTAGAATTGAAATATACTTTCAGGAGCAAGAGGAGGGACTTCCAGTGGCAGAGGTCAGAGGTTGTGATGGGGCTTCTGGTCCCAAGATGGCAACCAGGGGGCAGGGCATCTGTCAAGGGGTAGGGCTACCCAGGCAGCACTCGACAGTTTACCAAAACTCATTAAGCAGCTTTCTGCCCATAATAATTGCTCCCCCCTGGGTTAGGGGCAGGACTTCCGGTTGCACAATGTTGACCAGGGTGCATGCCAACTATTAAAGAGTGGGGCTGCCCATGCGGCCCTCGGCAGCTCTTCAAAACTTGTTAAGTGGCCCTCTTGCCAAAATAATTGTCTGCCCCTGCTGTACAGGAACAATGTTTTAGTTTTGTGCTTGTGAGTAGCTGCCCTGTGAGGAACTTTCTTAGAGGAAGTTAGCCGTGTAGTTAGCTGTGTTAGTTTGAATTCCGGCAGAAGGCAGGGCAGGGTGGCATTTGAGGCTGTGTCCAGATGAGTGCGGCCATGCGGTATGTAGCACCACCGACATGTCTGCTGCACCACATAGTACACATTCGCCTGTTCTCCTCCCTGCTGCAGGGTAGCAGCACGGGGGGGGGGGGTGTTTATTTTATTGACCATGGGAGATCCCAGGGTAAAAAAAAAACTAGCACAAAGAAAAGTGGTGCAGTGCACATGGGGGCAGCACACGCTGCTCAAAACCAGAGGCTGGCTGACTGGGGCTACACTCCAGCTACCACCAGCTTCTGAGTGGGACGATTGCCACTGCTGCAGCCCCAGAAGGCTCCCAGGGCCCCAGGTAAGGCTGCTGGGGCCAGCCTAGTGCTGGTCCCAGCCTCCCCTACCTCACCCAGGCTGATCTGCTGTGAGCCAGAGGGCGCATGGTGCACGCATTACCTGGGGACAATTAGCAGCGGCACATGGTGTGCTGCTGCTGCTTCTTGCCCCCAGGGAAACCAGCGTCTGCGCTGATGTGGATGCAGCCTTAGAGACTAATTGGTTCAAAGAGGCATATGCAATCGTAAATGACACCATATTTCATCAGCTGCTGTGAATGGATTTGCAGAAAGATGGGGGTCTAAATAGAAGAGAATATACATGCAAAGTTAATGGGAGGGGGCACTGCTAAGAAGGTGGGTTTAATAGGTCACTAAGAATAAATAAGGTAATTAGTCCACTGAGACAAAGAGGTTAACAAGGTTGTCCAGATCATAGAAAAAGAATCCGTTATCTCTGTTGAGGTCCTAATTAACACAGTCCAGTTTGTGGGTGATTCCTTATTCTGCAACTTCATGTTTAAGTTGTTTTTTTTTAAGTTTTGTTGTTTAAGAGCTGCTACTCTGAGGTCAGTTATGGAACATCCAGACAGGTAAAAGTGTTCTTGCATATATTTCTGGGATTGATATCAGATCAGTGTCCATTCATTCTTCTGTGTAGGGATTACCCATGTCTGTCCAGTCTAGACAG
Organism: Caiman crocodilus; assembly: GCA_030014935.1. Taxonomy (NCBI): domain Eukaryota; kingdom Metazoa; phylum Chordata; order Crocodylia; family Alligatoridae; genus Caiman; species Caiman crocodilus. Next base: position 140,404,133 of record JAGPOW010000261.1, read on the forward strand.
CAGAGGGATGCTGTTAGCAGATTAATCACGTCTGCATCGACGCGATGTAATCGCAGCATCTTGGAGCATCTCTGCATGTCTGTAGGTACCCCATGTGTTATACTTAGTGCACCCTCCTTCTATTCCTTGTATTTAAATTCACTTGTTTAGCGCCCCTACTTTCTGCAAGTTCTTTTCTAGAGTCTGGTGGAATAGAACGTTGCCTCTGAAAATGATCCTCTCTCTAGAGGGCAGGGCGCTGCTGGCTTTCATTTGGGGAGGGGGGGGGGGAAGACTTCCAAAAGTAATTCGAGGTTTTGTACCTCTTAGAGGAGTCGACTGTTAACTGGGGTCCTTTTAAAAGGATAAAAATTCCATTTCGTAGAATCACAATTTCCCCTCTTCTACGTCCCGTTGCAGGCATGTTGTTGCTGTGGTCAAAGAGGAGGAGAAATATTCTCAGCCTGATGAGAGAACATGAAGACAGAGACCTTCGACTTGTTTTTTTTATTCACTGAGTCTCATGTTTAGAATTGAGTAATGAAGTGATGAATTCCTGCACCTGTGTATTGCTGGGCAGATGCACTGCTGTGCTTTGTACTAGTTGGATCTTGTTAAAAATATGTACCTTTTTACTCAGCAGGAAACTTTCTCAGAGTTTCACCTTGGTCTTTCCAGGTTCAGCTTTAACCAGTCATCTGTGTTGGTTGGTTAATGTCACCATTACTGGGTGTGCTGTATTTCAGAGTGCTTTCATCTCTTTTAGTTATATACCCTTTAGAAGACAGGTCTAGCGTGGTCCAACCATTGCTGGCAGCTTTCTCCTACCCATATTCAAAGACCTCACAGGAAGCGGTATCACATCAGGAAGTGACACACGTGACATTTGACACCAGTGAAGTTGCAGGAAGTGAAAATGAAACGTTTAAAATCCAAAATAAAAACAAGATAAAAGCAACAATGAAATAATATCAAACACATGACTAAAATAAACACTTTCGCTTCTACTCGCTTCTCAATGAATGAAAGAAGCGTAATGCAAGTCGACAGATCAAATGTGGAAAAGATATCAGCCAGAGTGGAAACTAATCAAAGCAACAAAATACGGGCATTTTTTAGAATAATCTTCAAAAGGATTTACTTTTATTGAATTCATAATTTGTTAGTAATACATCGTTAACAAGTAGTAACAAGTTGAACCCCAAATGGCCAACAAAGAGAAACAGAAGCAAACACAATCCAAACACTAGACAGTATTTTTACAAAGATTTTTACCTGCTCCAAATTTAGGTTGGAGCCCAGATCATTCACGTTCTGTTCTTGAGCATATTGTTCAGTCTTAAAGGAGCATACAGCACAGCTGCAGGGGGATGAGCCACAGCTTTTCCTCCCTGGTGCAGCCCAGGCAGCCCATCCAGTCCCCTATTAAGTGGTGGCTTCCCTACGTGCTGCTGCACTTTCCCCCTACCTGTGCCAGCTGGTCCCAAAAGGCAGGAGGCTTCACTGCCACTTCTGCTGGCCAGTGCCGACCCAGCCGGGCTTCCCCAGCAGCATGTGGGAGGCCAGCTTCAGCTACATGTTGCCCCAGATGGGATGGGCCTAGCTGGGTCGGCACCGGCCACGAAAAGCAGCGTGCAGCTGAAGCTGGCTTCCCATGGGCTGCTGGGGCCAGGAGGAGACGGGCCAGCAGAAGTGGTGGCGGAGTCATGTGCCACTCAGGACTGACCGGTGCAGGCAGGGGAATAAAGGCAGCTGAGCTCCTGCTGCTTTGGCCGGGCTTGTTCAGTCCCAAGCGGCACACGGCTCTGCCCCTGCTTCTGCTGGCCGGGCTCCTCCCGTCTCCAGCAGCATGTGGGAAGCCAGCTTCGGCTGCACGCCACTTCCCCTGGCTCGTATGGACCCGGCTGGGTCCGTCCCATCCGGAGCGGCATGCGGCTGAGGCCGGCTTCCCACGTGCTGCTGGGGATGGGAGGAGGCAAGCCGCGTCTGCACCAGCCAGCAGAAGCGGTGGCGGAGCCGTGCGCCGCTCGGGACTGACTAGTGCAGGTAGGGGAAGGTGCAGTTGAGCCCCTGCAGCTCTGGCTGGGCTCATCTCGTCCCGAGCGGCACATGGCTACTCCTCTTCCCACATGCACCGCGTCGGCAATGTCAAACTGATGCAGTGCGTGTGGGAACCTCGTTGCTTCCCCAGCCCTTCAGCAGCTGTCAGGAAGCTTCTGAGAGGCTGGGGAGGGACAAGAGGTGGGAACCAAAGGAAGCAGTGTTTACTTGTGTTTCCTGTTGCAGCACCATGGGCCTCAGAAAATGCCTTGGCGGGCTGCATGGCGGACAAGCCTGCTCTTTTGCACTTAAGTCTTCTTTCTATAGGATCCTCTGGTAGTGGCTGATTTTAGGGATTCAACTTCAACAATTCAGTTAGCAGCAACTTCAAAGTGTTATTTGAACGAATGAATAAATGCACCAAAAATTGTGTAGACAACAGTTAATAGAGTCCTATACGGCATATTTCCCCTGGTACACCATTTAATACATCCTTGAAAGTATTTGTAAGCTCCTCTTCAACCTGCCCAGCCCAGCCTTGGACTTGGAGAATCTGCCTGTCTCGTTTAGTATGCAGGAAGTATTTCACCAGTTAATGTTTTTCCCCATCGTTTCTTCAAGGGCCAGTGGTATAGATCATAAATAGTACCTTCTCTTTGCCACTGTTTCTTTTCTCCATTTATAACTCATCTTGCTTTAACTTTTGGCACTCAGGCAGATGAATATCAAACCAGGTAACCTGAGGGGCATATGATACTTGTAAGGATGTGGGGGGGAGGGGGAATACCTCATTCTCTGCAGCTGGTCATTGAGAAAGCTAAAAGAAGCCTGCCTGTATTTGAGGTGAAGCTGGTATAGATCTAGGTATTATCTGTTTTGACTGTTGTTAGTTTCCCCACGTGCAAGCTGTGAAGGTTGTGGAATAGATTTGATATAATAAACTGATATAAAGATATATTTTTTAAAATAACTTTTTTCAAGTAAAAGAGCATTTGTTTAGTAAGTTAAATATATGCAACAATAGCTGCAAGACAAAAGGAGAAAAGTTAAAGGAAGATCCTGATAGGAAAGAATCTAGAAAGATTATACAGATATCCACTGTTATTTGGTAAATCTGTAGAGGTGTTATCCAAGCAGTTCAATTTGTCCTGCTTCTTGGCAGAGAAGGCCAGTTTTCAAAAAATAGCTCCAGGTTTTGCACCCCACCAGTCTGTGGTTGCAATCAGTTGCAAGTAAAACTGGTGAAATTTGGAAGTGTATGTATTTTTAATGGTATTCCTTACGAGGGCCTTTTAACCATTTTGGCACTGGCTTTGGTTGTTTTTTCGCAAAACCTGCAGGAGGTCTGACCCAGTGATTTACCTTGTTCTCTGTGTTGCTTTTCCTGCCAACATATTCTGGTAGCTTATGCTACAGCATGGCTGTCCACCGGCTGGCCTGCAGGCTAGTTGCAGCCCGTAAGACTAGCAAAGATCTAGCCTACTGTGGATCTACCCCTGGAAAATTCACATTGATAATCCTCTCTCTCTCAAATGTAGACAGTCTTTGCAGTAAGATGTATGACAATATTTTATATGTAACTGAGAGCAGAACTATCCCTCTGTAGTTTTTACACTCTGCTTTGTCACCTTTCTTACAAACTGAGTATGTAACTGCCTCATTCCATCACCGGACTTCTTTTCTCTCTCCCAGATCAACAGAATCAGCTTGTAGGTCTTCCTGGCTGGCCATGGTCCACATTTTTTAATGGGTTCAGGTGGAGCAGTGTCAAATCCCAGTGTCTTTCTATTCTTTAGGTAGTGAATTCCTTCCAACACTTTATCACAAGTTAGTGACCATCTCAGGTTCAGTTGTAATGTAAATGGAGCTGTCCAGTATCCCCTCTAATTCCTCTCAATTCACAGTCCTTTATCTTGCTTACCCTTGCTTTAAAACCGCTTCAGATGTTAAAAGCTTAGGTTATTCCTTGGATTGGTGGTCTCAGCAGAAGCACATGCCAGGACCTAAACTTTCTCCTTGGTGGAACTGCACAGTGGGCATGTCTATATGTTCAGTGTGCCATAATTACGGCGCATTAAGTTTATTACCTGTCATTACAGGTGCACTGTAAATCATCCTACTGTGCAATAGCACAGACTAACAGGTTTTGTGTGACAGTAATATGCAGTACAGTAATTCTACTGTGCGTTACAATGCTTTTTAACATTTTAAAATGCACAAGCAAGTGAGGAGGACTTATAGTGAACATTAAGAAGACCAAATGTATGGCAGTCATGTGAAAGAATACAACCAGAAGAGCAAAACAAGAACTTTGTTTGGAGAAACAATAGCTTCCAGAGGGCCCAAGAATTCCAGTATCTTGGATCATTGTTGACTGACAATGAGAAGTGCAGGGAAATTTTTGGAAGGAGCCAGAGTGGGAGTAAACATATGTAGCCCTTAATAGACCTCTCCAGCCAGATGCTGTCCAGAAGAATGAAATTGCATCTATACAACATGATTAGACTTATAGTGCTGTATGGGAGTGAGACTTCATGCATGATGCTAAAAGACCAATGGAAACGGATTTGTTTTGCCAATAATATTTTCAGGAAGGTAGTTGGACCACTGAAAGACCAGCAAGGAGAAATCAGAGGCAAAGAAGGAACAAAGAATTTTGAAATATCACAGGATAAGTGTGGTATATGCCCAGTGGTTAGTTAGCGTGCATTGGCCATGCAGTGAGAGTGGAAGAATCAAGAGACATCAAAATTACTGATAAGGATCAATGAATAAGATGGCATCTTCAAGGTAAGCCTCTCTGATAGTTGATGGACAACATAAGAGACCTGAAGGTACTTAACATAAGACAGGATTTGGAGGAGATGGTCATGATAGATGATAATGGAGGCACATCATTAAGGAGGTCAAAAAGCTACAAGTGCTGGTCAGCCATCCGAAGTAAGAAAGAAGTATAAACACTTGAATTAATAATCTCCTTTCTTTTACTTATGTAATTCCCATAGTATACATTTGTGTAATGTAGCTTAAAGTTTGTAAAAATTCCCTGCAAGGCAATAGGGTCATTGTTGAAGTAGTTGTTATGCATGAAAAAGGTAGCATGATGTTAGGGAGCTAGAGTGGGAGACACTTAAGTTTTAAAAATACCTTGGATCATATCTGAATTTATGAAAGGGAATAGGTAGGAAATTTTCACTAATCATGCTGCTCCTATTTCTCTTCCACCCAACTGTAGTTGTCACTGCTCTCAGTGCCCTGTTCTTCTTGATGGCATACTATGCTGTCAGTGCTTCTGTCAAAACCTCAAGGTGGATTCTGGATGGCCCTGCACACCTGTCATGGAATAAATTAATAGAAGATACTCTTCTATGTCAGACCTGATTAACACGGCCATTTAAAACTTCTGTTTCTCTCATACTGTCTTGACTGGTAGAAGCAAGATGTTCTGAGAGAGATGCCATAAATTGAATTGTTAATTTGATGGTCCTTAAAAATGTATGTAATAAAAGCTCACGTTACAACACACACAGAACAGAATTTTGAGCCAGCACTGAAAACTTCTTGGGCATCTATTTTGTCCCTTTCCTTAAGAATGAAAGAAAGGAAATTATTTCTACAGTTAAAAAAAAAAAATCCATTGTAAAGTTAAGAAAACATATGTAGATTGGGAAGCCATTCTGTGATAAACATTTAACATCAGAAACGAGATTAGGTAGGCCAGAATAATATAATAGTAGCAGTGCTGGAGGAGGTGGTAATAGCAATAAAATAATACTAATATTGAAAGTCTGAGTGCGCTCAATACTTAGTAGTTAACCGCGCCAAGAAGTACCATTTAAAAAACATCTATTCTTTTAGAACTTCCCTTTTAATTATTCATGGCTTGATGAGAAACAGCAATAATCATGCATCATGAAGCTGGTCATGCTCCAAGAGTATCTATTTCAGAAGATTCCCTGTTAGGAGAGTGCAAGCAGTGAGGCAGCTGTTATGGAAGGGACTTCAGAAATACATCCTGCTGTAACCTAACTGGGCAGTGTAAGAAGCCAGGTGGACACAGAGAAGGCAGGGGCCAGAGGCTGGATCAGAGTTCAGGAGTCAGATTATTAGATCAAGAGGTATCCAGAGTTAGTGCCCAAAACACAGTGTTGAGGTCTGGAAATCAGATGCTGAATTACTGAATTTATAGACTCACAGAATATTAGGGTTGAAAGGGACCTCGGGAAGTCATCTAGTCCAACCCATTGCTCAAAGCAGGACTATCCCCATCTGGACCATCCCAGCCAAGGCTTTGTCTAGCTGGGTCTTAAAAACCTCCAAGGATAGAGATTCCACCACCTCTCTGGGTAGCCTGTTCCGGTGCCTTACTACCTTCCTTGTGAGAGAGTTTTTCCTAATATCTAATCTAAACTTCCCTTGCTGCAACTTGAGGCCAATGCTGCTTGGTCTGTCATCTGTCACCACTGAAAATAGTCTAGTTCCATCCTATGTGGAACCACCCTTCGGGTAGTTGAAGGCTACTATTAAATTTTCTGTCCTCTGCCTGTCTTGTCCTCTGCAGACTAAGCAAGTCCAGCTCCATCAGCCTCTCATAAATCATGTGACTGAGCCCTTTCAAGGGATAATCCACTGGTCAAAGCCAAAGAATAGAGCCAAGCAGAATCAAAAAACTAGGAAACTGATTATTGGGCAAATCCAAAGCCAGAGTCCAGGAACAGCGCCAGAACCAGGAGCAGGGAGGGATACCACTTTAAAAAATGTGACTCTTAGTGAATAAATTGAATAACTTTTTACAGTAATTTGGGGAAAAGGGGCTTGTTTCTTTCTTGTAGCAGGCTAACATCAGCGTGACTCCACTGACTCTTGGTTTGCAGTGATTACAAGTATTTTATGTTTTCTGTATGGAAGCATAGTTTGGTATTTTTTATTCACTAAAGGAAAGCTTACAAGCAGAAAATGCAAGGGAAATGCAGTATTTCACCATGTGGTTGCTTGCCTAAGAACAGTTTAAATCTAAAAAGATGCTACGGTACTTCACCAGGCCTCTTGCCATTTATATCTAAATGAAAATAACGCTACATATGTTCCTTAACAGTATTTCTGGCTTTGTTCTTGTCTGTTTTAATTTATGCATGCCCAACTTTCAGAGCTAAAATTGAGTTCTTTCTTGTGTCATTGTTTCCATCATTACAGTATGGTTACCAGTCCATCCATGAGACCAGTGAATCAAATAATATGAAAATATGATGAAAGGCAGGTAAAAATAGACTACTATTGCAAAGTTAATTGCAGCCAGTCATGTTGGTTGTTATAAGCTGATAATATTTGGTGTGTTGAAAGATTATTACAGGAAGTCCTTGTGTCCTGGGAACGGAAGACTTAATGGTTAGAAATAATTTGGCATCAAGCTATATCTTGGGGAAGCTCCTTGCTTTGAGCTCTACAAGCGATGTTGTGACTTTGTTTCAGAGAAGACTGAAACTTGAAGAAGAGGTAGTGTTCTCTTGAAATACAAGAATATGTGCGATGTCAGTAGTATAATTATCATGTTCATTTTTTCTTGTAGATTTTTTATTTTTCTCTGATATAAGCAGAGTCACTTAATTATTTTAATTACTCTTTTCTTTAGATTCCAGAATAAAGTCCTCTTCTCGTGCTCTCAGCTTGATGAGTTTGGCAAGTTCTTTGTAGAAACTGAGACATGGTATCATGCAAGGGTGCAGTTTGAGATCATGCTTTTCCCTACCTATGTCTAATGCTAGAGGTTCCCTCGTAATTGAAGGAGGTACTATAACTCAGTTTATAGCACAGCATAACATCTTGACAGCATACACAAAGAAGCGGGACATAGAAGGACTTGTTACTTCAAACCAATCTAAGATAAACAGAAAATCTGTCATAAAACAGTCAGAGCACATCACGATACAGAAATACAGAGTAAAGTGAAAAGATTGTGATTTGTTGTCACAGATCATCATTGTGAATTTTTAATTTGTATGTCTTGGCTTCTGTAAGTATATAATAAATCAGATCATTTTACTCATATCTTAAGGTGTTTTTCACATATCTTATTCCTGTCACTAATTCCATTCCAATCTTATTCTTACACCTTCTCTTTTTAGTCTCATTTTTAAGGGGCTTTTCAAGTTTACTTTTTTTTTTCTTTTAGATGCTGTATATTTCTAAGGCACTAAAATGATCTATACAGTGTATTACTATATCTAACTTTACATCTTTAATGACTCTATACATTACAAAATTATTTTGTATGAGCATGCTGTTATACTTATACAACATACTCAACAAATAACTCGTACATACTCATGTTTGGTTATACCAGCAAGCTTTGAAACTTAAGTAACAGTGCCACTCATGTATGTCTTTTCTTTAGTTGTTTTCCTTCCACAGGACATCTCTACCAAGTGCCTGAAGGATGGTTACAAAGAGGTTGGAGGTGAACTCAGTGGGCGCATCCACACATGCAAGCACGTGCGCTTGCAGCAGCTCAAATAGAAGCAATGCAAATTTGAGTTGGGGCTTTTTGCCTCAGCACATGTGCTCGGGCATGCATTTTGTTGTGGAGCAAATTGAGCCACTTTGGGCAAAATAGCCCTGACTGTTTCCTCCAGGATCTGCAGCCAGGGGGAGCTAGAGCCTGGGGCCAGCACCTGTGCTGTCCCCAGCAGTATAAAAAGCTGCCGTGGCAAGTAGCTCAGGGCTATTAGCTCTCAGGAGCTTCTGGGGCCCAGCCAATTGGTACCTGGGGACACTACCATTTGTGCCCCCTGGACAGCAGCTGGACTGCTGAAGCAGCCCTAAAAGTTCCCTGCACCCTCTACCTACTGCAGCAGTCTGGCAGTTGGGGCCGCTGCCTGGCTGTGACCTGCTGTGCACCTGCCAAACTTGGATGGGATCTGCAAAGCCAGTAGAGGCATCTGCCCCCCTTCGCCCAGCTGCCAGTGAACTGCGGTTGCAGGGTTGGCCTTTGTGTGACACTACTGCCATTTGTGCCCCCTGCCTGGCCAAGTGGGCAGCTATCACCTGGAAGATGTTCCAGGTGTGGTGGCCTGCTTTGAACGGTCAAAGCATGTTCTCCTGGCCCCATTTGGCCAGGAGGTCAGCCACAGCCAGGTAGGTCCAAGGTGCCAGCTCTGAGCAGGCAGGGTCCTGCCACTGGCCTCCCTAACAGGAATTCTGGTCTTCCCTATTGGAAAATTGAAAAATCCCTGCCATCAGGAGTCTTCCCCACAGTCCCTTCCCCCCCGCTCCTCCAGCCCCCCTGACCTGTTACTCACTGGCATTGGCTGACCATGTGTTTCAGCACCAGGGTGAAGGGCAGCCAGAGTGTCTCTATGGAGGACCCAGCCTCCAGTTGCCTCAGAGCATGGTCGGGGACCGTGTCTTGCCCCACTTCTTTATACTTCGCTTTTTTTGGACCCCTGGATATACAGGGGTCTAATTTACTCCCTGCACTGCAAACTTGCAGTGTGGGGAATGTTTTTTTTTGTTCCCACATGTGCCTGTTGCCCCATCTCAAAGCGGTTTGGGGCGGGGCAAGAGGCACGTGCACGCTTATGTGGATGTGCCCAGTGGTGGCAGATAACAGAACAAGGAATAATGGTCTTAAGTCCAGCAAGGGAAGTTTCTACAAGAAAGGTGGTAAAGCATGAGAACAAGTGACCTAGAGGTTGTAGAATTTCCATCCCTGGAGGTTTTTAAGACCTGGCTAGACAAAGCCTTTGCTGGGTTGATCTAGTTGGGGATGGTCCTCCTTTGAGCAGGGGGTGGGACTGGAAGACCTCCTAAGGTCTCTTCCAACCCTAATTTTCTGTGATTCTATGATCGCCCTTACTGATTTAACTCTTCATTATTTTACTAGTACACACATGTCTTTGTATTAGTGTTTTATCCAGATTGTATTCTAATTCCAAGGGCAAGGTTATTTCTTGGACTGCCAAAGAAAATGAAAGAAGCTATACTTTTTTTTTCTTTGAAGATTTTTTTTTGAATTTTCTCTCCATTCTACACAAGCAACTAATTAGATTGCAAGTAAAAATGTTCTTTATCAGGACTTTATATATTTTTCTGAGGGAATTAAATTAAGATAAAAATTGGTTCAGGAGAAAACCAAACTGCTTAACTAGGACAACTCCATTTGTTTACTGAAAAATCAACAGTATCAGACATGTCTTGCTACTTTTTTCTAGAGTAGATGATGGGCCTACATTACATTGAACATTAGAGCCAAAGTTGTTTATCACATTGAAGATTTTTATGAGATAATAAAACTGTTGTAATAGAAAATCATATTTTACAGTAAATGGCAATTTATGCTCTTTATTAATATGCAAAAATAACATTCATTAAAAACAGCAATCCATTTTCTGAATTGAATGCAATGCAAGTTTAATTTTCAGAACATTGCTAGAGGCAATGGTTTGACATTTTCTTGAAATTCATCTGATTAGTTTTCCAAATTATGCTGAGAAATGCCATTTATTATAGAAAATACCTCTTTAAGCAGTGAACCTGAGCAAAAAAATATTTTTTCCTCTTCCTTCATAACTTTTTTTTGCTTTTCAATAATCAGGGCAATAGTTGGCTTTAACTATGTGTAGAAGCTCTTTCCATATGATTATCAAATCAATTGTGAGTATGAACAAAATAATACTATTATTATTTAAGCTAATTCTTTTACCAGTTTTGTGAAAGTGAGCTTAAAAGATTGTAGTTTAAATATAAGTTTAATGATTTCTTGTCACTCTTCTGCTATTCGTATAATATAATCATAGAAAATTAGGGTTGGCAGAGACCTCAGGAGGTCTTCCAGTCCAAACCACTGTCAAGGCGTGACCATCCCAACTAGATCATCCCAGCCAAGGCTTTGTCTAGCCAGGTCTTAAAAACCCCCGAGGATGGGGATTCCACAACTTCTCTGGATAACCTACTACAGTACTTTATTACCTTCCTCATGAGAATTTTTTTTCTCAAACTTATCCTAAACTTTTCTTGCTGCAACTTGAGACCATTGCTTCTTGTTCCATTATCACCAAGAGCAGTCTAGATCCATTCTCTTTGTAGCCACCCTTCAGGTAGTTGAATGCTGCTATTAAATCCCACCCTCAGTCTTCTCTTCTCTAAAATAAGCCCGCTTTCCTCAACTTCTCTCCTGTAATCATGTGTCCCAGCTCCCTAACTATTTTGTTGCCATTTGCTGTACTCTCTCCAATTTGTCAACATCCTTTCTGTAGTGCAGGACCCCAAAACTGGACATAGTACTCCAGATGTTACCTCAACTGTGCCAAATAGAGGGGAATAATCACTTTGCTTGTTTAGCTGGCAACAATTCTACTAATACAGCCCAGTATACCGTTGGCCTTCTTGGCAACACACATATTGGTGGGCTCATATTTAACTCCTTGTCCACTATAACCCCCGATCCTTTTCTGCAGAGTGGCTGCTTAGCCAGTCAGTCCCCAGCCTGTGCTGGTACTTGGGATTGTTCCATCCTAAGAGTAGGATTTAGCACTTCTCCTTGTTTTGAAGAAACCTCATGAGATTTATTTTGGTAAAATCCTCCAATTTGTTGATGGTCCTTTAAATTTTAGCGCTTTCCCTCCAGTGTATCTACTACTCGCTCCATCTTGGTGTCATCTGTAAACTTGCCGATTAGTGTACTTTAACCCATCTTCTAGATTGTTGATGCAAATATTGAACAAAACTGGCTCCAGGACCAACCCCTGGGGCACTTTACTTGATACCAGCTGCCAACTAGAGGTTGAGCCATTGATTACTACCCTCTGAGCCTGGTGATCCAGCCAGTTTTCTATTCACCTTATGGTCTTTTCATCTAACTCATATTTACTTAGCTGGCTTGCTGCAACATGTAGCTCAAACTTGCCTGTATAACAGGTTTTCTAATTTTATATAAAATTAACCCTGAAGTTATATATCATAGCTTGGATTTAAAAAATCCAGACACATTTTATATATTCAAAGCTTGGGTTTTGAGTTCATAAATAAAGTTACATAATACTAAAGTCCAAGGACTGACTTGCCCATGCTGCCATTTCGTACAATGGAAGTTTCAGGTCTGTTTCTGCAGGAATTTTAAGTAGATTCTCTGGAAAGTAAAATAGTAATTAAAATCTTTAAATGAAAATCATCACTGGTAAAGCTCCAAGAGCTCCCAAGCCAATTTTTATCATCATATCCATCATAATTTAATTTAATACAAGTGTCTAATCACTGACAAAAGTGCATTCAAAAGGTGTGGATGCATGAATGCTTGGAGCCCTTTCAAAAGCAGAACTCAGCTGAGACCCATTCAAAAATTTTTGGAGGACTTCAGAAAACAAATATTTACCTTAGCAAGTGTAGGATATTATACCCATAAAATGATAGCATACATAGCTGATATTTAAATTCTGATGAACTTTATAGGCAACCTATGAATGATGGAGGAGACTTCCCTGGGGCCTTGTCCACTGTAGAAATTAGTGGGTAGGGCTGTCATTTCCCTCTCAAGCAGCTGGTATTGACACTGTTCAAGACAGGATGTTGGACTGAATAAATTAGTGGCATCCAACCTTCTGACCTAGTAGGCAGGATGAGTGGCATGGGGTTGGTCCACTGGCAGGATCTCACGTGGGGTCAGTTCGTGAGTGTGATCCACTGGCCACACCCTGAGTGCCTGGATGTGGTTACGTGCCAGCCTGCCTATTTCAGCCAGATCAGCTGCTCTATTTCTATGGAATATTCTATCCAGACATTATTTTTTTCATTGCTACACAAATTAATTTGTAGTTACTCAGTGTTTCACTAGACAGTTTTAATGCAGTATCTTTTGTAGTCATCCTGTCAAGATAAATGACTTGCTGATAGTACAGCTTGCATATCCATTGCTTCATCTCCTTATATTCATTGTTGTTTTTTAATATAGTCATTGAAAACTAAGCATTATTTTCAAAGGGACCTCAATTTGCTTTCAATTTTCCTGTGTATGATCATTCACTTCCCTAGGGTTTCTGAACTATTGCTTGCACCTGCACTTTTGAGTACACAGCAAATGTAAATTGCATAAAAATATTTTGCAGTTAACAGTGCTGTCTACAGCCGAGTACATGATCTCTGTTATGATTTGCAACCATTTAAATTCTTCACAATTGTTTTGGATCTATGCTGGTGAAATGGGCTCTACTTATGCTAATACTATCCTTTGCATTCACAAGTGAACATATGAAAAACTACATTCTTCAGTGATTGAATGAACATATAGGGTATGTTCCCATGAGTGTTCATGTGTGGTTTGCAGCACTGCAATTAGCAGCACAATCAAAGTGAAATGAGGGCAGTTGAAATGTTCTGAAAGTTTCAAAACCTTTTGAGTTTCAAAGCTGAAGCTGGGCTTGCTTGTAGGGAAACAAAGTAAGGAGATGGAGAGGGAAGAGGGGGGAACAGTGGGGAAGGACTGGTCTGATATTGACTGTGTAGTTGGCCAGTGACTGTGATCCTTCCTTGAGGTCCCTTCCAAGCCCAGTGCTCCGGGGGAGGGATGGAAAACCAGCATAACAGGCAGAATTGTTTGAGCTGGCCTGCTTTCCACCTTGGTCAGTTACTGAGCTGTCTTCCAGAACCTCAGCAGCATAAGACCACAAGGGCTACCATGTATTTCCTACTTGCTAGCCTAGCAAGTAGCATTCGGCCATACCTTTTCATTTCTTTCTAAACCCTTTTATTTTATTATTATATTCATTGATTGATTCCTTTCAGTTTATTCCTCCATCAAAATCCTCTTTTTATTTAGTCTATTTTGATTCTTTTCACATCTTTGCTTTCTCTGCCTGCATTCCATTCACTGTGCAGGGAAGCACAACATAATGATATTGCATATTATAATATATAATTTATATAGGAAAGCACATTTATATATTTTTATTTTATTTATTACATAAATACATACATGCATACATACAAACATTAAATACTCACTCAAAGCCCCTATCCCCCGCAAAGTAGAGGTAGGCCACCCTTGGAATAGTGGAGGAAAGGCAAACAAAGGGGGGGTGCATTGCAAGGGCAAGTGAGGTCACCCAGAGCACTGGGGAGATGCTTGCTGTGGATGGCCAGCACTTCTCCTTAGTTGAATGGCCAACATTTTTGGAGTTGCAAAATCCCCTCCTTTCACACTGCTTGTATTTACTTGGTACAGGTTTCCCTCACTTTATGTTGTACATGCATTCCTGGAAAACGGTGCATAACTTGAATTCGCATAAAGGGAGCCCACTTCACAATGTAGCAAATAAGGATACATTCCAAGACCTTGACTGTACTGACCCCCAGACACGTTTCTACCACTTTTACAAGAACATTTTGTTACTCACCAGCAACAGCCAGTACACACGAGCAGTATCATAATGGGGATGGCAACTACAGAAACACGTGTCGCAGGCAGCAAGCAAGGAGAACAGTTCCACACAGGAGACTATAATTTGGTGTGTGTCGTTCCCACAATGCACCGCACAAAACAGCTGACTGCTGGCTTCCAGCACGCCGATTGCATAAGACTGAATTTACCTTGCATATAACAAAGTTTTGGAATAAAAGGGTCATCACATAAGGGCGAATTCCCACATTCAGAACCTGTATAAAGTGAGGGGAACCTGTACTGCCCATCTCAGTCATTCAAAAATTATAGGCTCCTATAGACATGCAGAAAGCCTGCTCTGACGTCCTGGAAATCCAGCATGTCAGAGCAGACTTGATTAATCGAGTCTGCCGGAGCATGGAAATTAACACATTGGCAGCCTTCCGTGTCACACGTATCAGTGTTCCCACACGAATAAAATGGCAGCGGGGTGCTTTGAACTAAAACACATTTGATGAGCTTTAGTTCAAAGCATCCTGTTGCCGTTTTTCAGCATGTGGATGATGATGCACGTGGCAGGCAGGCGTTTTTAATTAGCGGGGCTTGCTAATTGAAGTGCCCAGTGCTGTGTCTCAAAGCAAGTGTAAAAATGCCTGATGAGTTTGGCTTTAAAAGTTGAGATTAAAATAGTGTGCTTTTTAAACTTGCATTTTGTTTTGACGATTGAGGATTAACATATTAAACTTTTCTTCACTATTAACATAGTTAAAGGGTTTTTTGGTTTTCTTTTCAATAAAATCTCAGATTCTCCTAAATGCAGGGCTCCAGGAATACGTACTTTTCATTGAAAAAAACATCCCATGTGATGAGGATCACAAGGGCTGGCAACACTTCATTGATCCTGGGAAGTTGTGCTTGAATCTCTTCGGTTACAAAATGCTTTCGATGTTACTACAGAAACATGCTTCTGAGGAGGACTGTATCTGATGACTTTATTGCTCCCACAAGCGGTAGAGTTGCCCTTCAGCACTGTGACATTTTTAAAATGATGGCACTGTGAAACCACAAGTGGAAAGAAATGCAGAGTTTCAAGTTGAAAACTCAGTGGACACTTTAGGATAAAGTTAGTGTTAAGTATGTTTCATGCTGTGTACAATCACTATTAAACAAGCCCAGTGTGGTTTGTTGAAGAAATGGTAGACCACAGCTTCTGCCTTAAATCTTTTAAAGATTATTTTTCCATATGATTTTTTTAGGGCTGCTGAGAAGTATCAAGTTGACAGTGTGCCCTAAAAATTGACTGTTCTCAATCTCTTTTAGAAATCAAATACAGAAAGCATGATATTCTTTATACCACCTTACTTCATGCCTCCACCCTGGCCTGGGTTGAAGGTGGGAGTGGGGAAGCCTGAGGAAATGGCCATCCAAGGCTTAGCCTTCCTGCTAAGTCTACTATGCTGATACATTATGCTGAGCCCCTGGGATCCAGACAGAATTCCTAGTCTAAATTAAGCTATTAATCAGACCTCCACGGTATCAAATTTAGTAGCTTAGTAGCTCTCCACATTGGCTGGATGTAAACCAGCAGTCATTGCAAAGATGCTGGTTCAAACCCAGGTCAGGTTGATCGTCCTTTTTTAGAAAGGTGTTTTGGCTACAATCTTGCTGCTTCCTTCTCCCCAACTTCAGTGCTTACTACAGAATCAGATTGGGGGACAGAAGTTTCAGCGGAAGGTCCCCTTTATTATTTTCTTTATCCTGGCTGCATTTGCATCTTCTCTGCCTCACTAAATGTTCCAGTCCGTACAGACCTGAGTTGGCTTTTCTCAGAAGGGGCAAAGTGGGTTTTTTCACTTGATTGTTCACTGCATGGTTAATGTATACAGGTTTGAAGACGTATGGAACAAAGTCTCTAATAAAGCTTTGCAGTGCCCATGCATTGCACCCTGAAAACTTGTGAAACTTGCCTTGATTTGGCACGATTCAGAGTTCTGGTTTGGAGAACATTTGATTGAATTAAACATTCACAGGCCAAAGTTAGGCTCACCTTACTATTTTCCTTACTGTTTCCCCAAAGGACCCTTGGCATTCTTTGCAAGAGCATTTCCTTTGCAGTTGTTTCATTTTCTTTCACTTGCCTCCTCCTTTAGTTTAATTCTACACAGCCAGGCAAGATATTATTACACAGGTAGACTGAGAAGCCCATAAATAATTAATATGAATATTCCCCGCATCCTGCACAGTTACAGCTTCACCCTTTAACTTTTTCTCTAAAAGCTCTCTTATTTCACAGTATAGTTTCTGATTATTGTAAGGGTACCACTGGGAGTTCCGGAGCTGATGCATCTTAATAGTGATAGCAGACAAATAATTTATGTAGGTTGTTTCATCTTTTCTCTATGCACTTGAGTGAGAGAGAATTGTTGTCAGACTTGGCGTTTAAAGTTCATTCAGGCTTTAGTAATGATTTTGCTAATATTCTTTTAGTTGAGTGGTAAATAAATCATGTATTGCTTCAGCAGTGTTTAAAACTAGTGTTTGCCTTTAAAAATTAATGCAAAGGGTTTTTTTTAATGTATTTATGTTAATTGCCTGATTGTATTGCCCTTATTCATGCAAGTAGTGCCACTGAATTAATTGGTGCTACTTACATGAGTGAGTGCTGTTGCATCTAGCCATGGAGGGGATCTGCAGTCTGCTGTGTCTCTGCCAAGACAGGTGCAGAACTGCAAATGGGCAAATGTGAAAAGCATGTGCCGAGTCGCAGAGCAGATTTGTTATATAACAAATTGAACAATGAGATGGCCCAATAAGTGAAAGCATCCCATCTTTTTGGCTTTTTAAAAGGATCTAATTTACTGAACTGGCAACACAGTGGCTGGTATTTTTGACACGTAAGAGCATTTATAGCCCTGTTTTAAGATTAATACCAAGCACTTCAATTCCCCCATTTACAGTAAATCTGCTTCATTTCATTTCTAAATTGTCATAGTATCTTGTGGTCTTTTGGCCATAAATTCCTTCGACGTCAATGGGAGATGCATAGCTAAAACTTTGTTCACTGCTTAGAAAATGTAGGCATGCTTAAGGGGCTCTTCACTTGAGCAAATACACCATTGCCTTGATGGTGGTTACATTAAGTGAAGGATGGATGTGAATAGCTGTAGTTTATAGCTCATTTGGAAGCTGGAGGGGGAATTGCCTTTGACCACCTTTCAACCTCATTCTCCTCCCCACTCTGTACTCCTTTTGAAGATCTTAAAATCCACATTAAAATCATGGCTACGCTTTTTACTTTGCTCTTTTTTGATAGTTACGTAGGTTTTTGCAGCTTTCTGGTTTTCTCTATAGCAATATGCTGTCAGCTATAATGCACAAATGAGCAAAACCACTGTCACTGAAAACGCCTCAGAGTAAAACTTTATCACACAAAAGGCAATATTTACTTAAGGTATGGTCTCTGTCTGCTTGGTCTTACTGTATTTATGTTCACAGATTATGTTGTGGTTTGGTTTTTTATTAATAGCAATTTTAAACCTCGTGTATTTTTTTGCTTTTTGGACTTGGATCTTCAATAAAATTTCATTATACTCAATACGCTTAGTAATGTAATAAGAACATGTAATTGAAATTTATAATATATTTTTGGTGTATAATTACTTGAGTATGACATGTTATGATGTAATCAAATAAAGAAAAGTTAGTTTTCTGTCATGGAATAATAGTATATAGTAGTACATGTACACATTAGCAGCTTGCACATATGCTCAGAGACCAGCATAAGGTGCAGAAAATGTTTTCTGGTTTTTGTAGAACATTAGTAACACAAGCTGTTTCTAATAGAAATAATCAGGGTTTTTTTTGTATCTATTCATCCCTGGAGATATGTTTACTGTTAGTGTCTTCACATTTAATTAAGAATATTATGAGTGCCATCCATCACCATGGATACTTTATAGCAAGTAATCCTTTATGGCTGCTCTCTTGATGGGTTTGGGCATTTTTTTTCTAAGGAAAAAGTCAAATGATAGGGTCTGCAATATTTTTTGCAGCATTTGTTCAAAGACTATATTGTGAAATTGAAGATAATGCACTTTTAATTTCTATGGTTTTTTTAAATAACTAAGCGAGACACTTGTATAAATAGTGAGTCTTAGAATTGGTAGGGTCTTGTAAGCTTATTGCAATCATGGTTGTGACTTCAAAATGAAAGTACTAGTTTAATTTCTAATGTAATACATTCAGACCATGATGGATTATTTTATGGTAAATAGCTGCATGGTGACATCTATATACACAGTGTTTCAGAAATGGCTTTGGGTGTTTTGTTCTCTATTTTCTCCCTTGAGAAGTTGAGAAAACTACATGAATGGTTAGGAACTCAAAATATTTAATCTAATATTGTAGGGTACATCTAGGGGAGTTTCTCTGCAGTCTGTAGATAGGCAAAATCATATACATGCAGACATACAGGATTTTGCTGATTTTTATGTAAATAATCTACTATACATACATATATCCAGATGTACATGTATTAATTACATACAGATATAGTTACTACATACATATATTAATATATAACCCCACATATATGCATTTAATTTATATAATACTGTATTATGAAATAAAGTGTGTCTGTAGGATTTTGCTGACTTTGTTAATTCTGCTATATAAAACAGTATTCACATATAACTTTTTATTTCATGATACGGTATTATATAAATTAAATGCATACAATGTTTGAGGTTATATATGAATATAATAGAAGTATTAATATATAGTATATGTGTGTGTATGTGTAATGTAGAGTTTTGCCTTTGTGTTTATAGTGAGGCAGGTGAAATCCCATATACAAACATACGATAGTATATATATAAAATATTGTAAATATTTATTTACAACACATGCACATACTATACATAGTGTGTGTATTTTTTTTTCTGTTTTACTCTGGGATTAAGATCAGGGAGAGAGATTCATGATGGTACCAGGAAAAATATACAGAAGTGATTTCTCAAAATAATCACAAAAATAGAGTACATAAAAATGTGTAAGGTCACAAACATCTAGACATTATTTAAAGTGTAATCTATATAGGTTTTGTATATCAGAATAAATAGTATTTGGATTATGGATCAAGACAGGCACTTTACCTATCTTGGCATGATGCACACTACAGGCAGTGTATTGCTCTAGCAGCTTTCTTGGCAGTTAAGCGGTAGGTAGTAGCCGGGTATGCCTTTGGCAACCTGCTATCCCAGGGTGGATGTAAACATAGAAAACCTAAACTGGTCTTCCTTGTAGTGGCTTTTTTCCCCAGTAGTAACTCTTCTTTGCATTGAAATTAGCACAGTGTAGGAGGGGCTAAGCCAAGGCCCAGGGCAGTCGGTACGCTTCTCAGGCAGCAGAGCCTCAGCCAGGCTCACAGGGAAACGGATCCCGTGAACCTAGGACGTGCCCTGTGCCATGCTGGACATGCTGTCAGAGCACAGCTGACCCCCCGCCCTTCTTCTCTCCTCCCCAGTTGTAAGCTGGGGTCAGAACCCAGACCCACATGGACACAGGCTGCAGCCTGGAAGGAAGGCAGGTGGGTAGTAGGGCTGTGTGAAGGTTTGGTAGCAGATTCGATTCATCCTGATTTGGCGGCCAAATCTCCAAATTGAAATTAAATCAGGAGACCCATTAATCTCTCCAAATCAAATTGGAAGCCTTCAAATTGATTCAGAGAGATTCGGAGGTTCGGCCATATAGGCAGGCACTAGGCAGTGCTGTCGGCAGCAGCTGGATGAGCCCGGGCTGGAGCCAGCAGCCCCTGGAGAAGCTGCAGCTTGTTCGGCTGCTCCCTGGCTGACTGCTCCACCCCTGCTGGGGTGAGGCGGGCCGTGCTGGCAGCCCCAGGAGAAGCCGCAGAAGCTGGAAGGAATGGTCAAGTAGCTGGTAGGAATGACTGGGAGCTGGGGGATCGAACTGGGAAATGGGGAATTGGACTAGGAACTGGGGGGGAATGATCAGGGGCTTCCTTCCAGTTTCCAGTGTCATCCTAACCTCCCTGACTATACCCTCCAGTCCTCGCAGCTTTTCCCGGGGCTGTCAGCTCAAGCCGTGGCTCATCTGGCTGTCCCCTCGCCGGGAGGGACAGATATGGTAGAAAAGAGCCAACACCATGGAAGAAATGGGAAAATGTGGACTACAGGCAGTCCTTGGACTTATGACACTACTGGTTCCTGAAAAGCATATCTTAAGTGGAAACATTGCAATTCAGAAGCAATTTTCTCATAAGAAACAATGTTATAAGTGGGGGATTTGTTCCTGAACTGAGGCCTGATGCCCTATCTTCACCCAAAACGCTCCAGAATTTTGTATTCGATCAATTATAGGTGAGTAATATAGCTACATTAATGTATTTTTATTGTAAATAGCAATCATATTGATTTCTTTGAGGTGACTTTGCCGGACTTTTTGAAAGGCTCTTGGTTGGACTTTATGATGAGTTCTTGGCTGGAGTCGTCTCAGGAGCTTGGCTGCAGGTTTTTTAGGAGTCTTTTCTGCTTTCTTAAAGAAAGCGTCCAAGGAAATTTGGACAAGTGTTCTCCAGGGAGATGAGCAATATAGCAAATTTGTTTGCTGGGGTGGCGTTGTATCGGATCAAGCATTGTAAAGTCAAAACTGATGCCATAAAGTTGAAACAGGGTGTCAATTTATAAACATTGTAAGTGCAAAACATTGCAACTCAAAACATTGCAAGTCAAGGACTGTCTGTATAGGATTTGATTGCCTTTGAGAGAGGAGGTTGCCTATAGAGGAGAAATGAAAGCTTGAAAAGCCTCTCTTAGGTATTGGAGAGTATGATTTTATTTTGAATGATGGGACAGCTTGAAGTGGGGTCACTATAAAAATGCAAAAAATTGTGCCTGGTTTTATTTATTTATTTTTTTTCCAGTTTAGTGCGAAGAAATGTACAGCAGGAAATGATAACCAAGGAAACCGCTGTCCATTCTTTTGGCTGCCACCTGATTGTCTACATAGGGTTTTGACCCATTAACACAGTTGGTAGTCAGAGTGCTTTGAACGAATGAAAAGGTGAAGGCTATTTTTGCTGCAGGAAGTGCCGATGTGCGATTATAGGTAGGAAGTTGTTTCTCTAGAACCCGTTTTGAGGTTCTACAGAGCTCAGTGCAGAGTAATGAGTTGAGCCTTACCCAATACCCGTTTGGCCTCTGACCTGCCTCTAGACTTCTGCATACTCATAAAGTTCTTCCCCTCCGGTTGCTTCTCGCCAACCTTGACACTATACTCTGAGATATGGTTTAATAGTATCAGCTTTATGGACAGAGTTGAGCCCTGATCTTAACTGATGCAACTCTTATCGAATCTGTGAGGTTGCATCATTACTGAACGTCTCATGCAGAGGGTAGAGAAGCCAGTTTGTTTTCTTTGGTCTGTTCTGTGTCTGTCTGAATTCAAGTCAGATGTGGCAGAGGATGAGATCTTGGGGAACATAGTGTTGATGACTGTTGTTTCACCTACCTTCGAAAGGACATTCAGGGCAGGAAATTAAAAGCTATCTTAGGGAGCCGGGGGTAGGAAGCAGAACACCATGTGATGAAGTGACCAATACACTATTACATGGTGATAGCGAATCATTTATGATTTCTCAGCTACCTTGTGTTGGTGAAAAATATTCTGCCTATTGGGATAGTGAAATTAAGTTTTCACCTGCATTATTGCTACAGTCTGAGAATATGATTATTTACACCTCTCTACTAATTTGTATCCATTTCCTATTAGCTTTTTAAACACTCCTTAATAAACATTATTGAAAGCCATACTTTGTAGGTGTAAAAGACAGTAAAATATCATAATCACAATACACTGTACTACATTTCACTACTAATTTATTTTCATTAAAGATTAGATCAGTGAAATGAAGTGTTGTAATAACCTAATGGTTTCCTTATGCTAGATAAATGCCCCTGGGAAGTGGCATGTTTTTTAAAACTAAGGTTGAGGATTGTTTGAGATGTTTGTCAAGTTGAGGACGTTGGTACTGTAAGTTCAGTGCAGTTCGTCTTAAGTGGTTTATTTTGTTTATATAAATAACTGTGGAAGATGCTATGTCTTGCAGCATAAATATCAGTGCCTTAGAGCAGCCGCTACATACAGGGCTCAGAGTCTTTCTTTGCATTGAGGATTTGAGCAGTGAAGACCTGCATGTAGAAGTCTGCAGGTTCAATAAAACAGTGCCCTCTTTGAAAGCAGAACTGGAAGCAGTGCAGACCTGCATACGAGGGTCACTGGGTTAGAGATCTGGTGGGGAGCACAGGTTCTATTTTTCTTTAGATAAAAATATTTCACAATTCAGTATGACCATCAGTGTATTTTGAAAGACCGTATGCTTTTTATTGGGTTAGTTTACCAGAAGTGACATTTTCCTTATTAAACATAATGGGATTAAATCAAGTAAATGTCAATCTAATTAGATTTATTTGGAAAAATACTTGTTTTCCCATTGTGCCTTGAGTGTTTCCTTTGTCTTGAGGCCAGTAACAGCTAGGGAAGTTTTGTATCTCTATTGCTTCCTGCTAGAACTCTTAATTGTGGCTTAACTTATTAGAAGGAAAAACACACTATAGTGTGCTGTAATGGTTAGACGGCAAGGCAAAAACAAACAATGTCTGAAGTCTATATAGGTTGTCTAGTTGGTAGCATGACAGGGCCCTATTGTTATCTGGAAAGAACTGCAATTACTAAAATGGGAAACACTCCATTTCTATAAGATTTACTATGTGATACTGATCTAATATTAACCGATATGCTCAGAACCATTACTGACCTGCATTTTCTTTTTTCTTGAGACTTGTCTCCTTTAAACAAAATTAACATAGCCTTTAATGTCTAGTCTTAATTATTCATAAAGATTCTCAAGACGAGAAGCACCTATGGCTAAACTAGCATGTTCTCATCATTTTTGCCTTTGTTTTTGGTCTCTGAAATGACAATGCTTATATACCCTTACAAGCCATGCTATGTTGTCCTTCCAGAAGTGATATGGTACTTTAAGCCAAAATAGTCTATAGGAAACTACCATACTTGTAACAGTTTCAATTTATGATGATTTGAGCTTGCAAATACTTGGAGGTGGAAAATACTTCTCAAATGGTTCCATTTAACTTTTTAAAGATGATACTGATGATTGGGAAGAGGCAGAGTGTGAGCCATACTGCTGCACTTAAAGCGAGTTTTTAAACCTAGTACTCTGAGAACTGACACAATACTCAGTTGATGAATAGCAGAAAGGTTTGTTTTAATAACTACCAACATGCTACAAAACTAAATAACAGAAAAAGACTCTTTCCCAATGTAAAACGAGCTATTAGTCCTTGTATTTATCTTTAGCTGCAAAGAGATCCGTACTCAATTCAGGCAGGAAGCAGGTCTTGTACAGCCTCAAAATGTGGGTTGTTCACTTGTCGTCTGGGTGGCAGAAAGACTTCTTGGTCTTCCTTGGACTGCATGCATCTTGATGGCAGTTCTGTTTTGCTTAATACTGTTTAATTGCATAGCTTCAAAGCATTTTTTCTTGATAGCTGGCCTATTTAAAGTCAGAGCAAAAAGGGAGGAAAAGGATGGCCATCACATTGCAACAGTTAAATGGCTTGTCAAGGTGTGACAACTTGTGTTTTTCTTCAGCCCCTTCAGTTATAGATCAGTTTACAGGTGATGGGTCTGAGTGGTTCAACAGGATGCTTAGAGGTGTCACCAGACCTGGTTTGGGGAATTTGTAAAACAGTGGGGCAAGTTTGCAGTAGCTTGTACCAGTGATGGTCTTTTTACCAAACTCCAAACATGTATTGAATGGTTCTGACCCTTGTAACATCTTAGATATTGGATGCCTGTTTTGAAAAATGTGAGGAAGGGTGGTGCATTTGTCATGTACAGGGCATCCTTCCTCTATGTTTTACAAGTTTATCTTGAGATCCATATTTAGTCTTTTGTTTTCTTTAGCTGCTAGGTTGGTGCATATGTAGTTACCTTGCCTTCACTGACTCAGCATTTCCTTTGGCTTTCTTAGCTTGGAAATACACATGTGATGAGCATGTTAGGTCTCTGTTACCTTTTTAACCATCACTTTTATTATTTTATGGCATGGGTCTGGTATTGGGTACTGCAAGCACTCTACTATCTCAACACCTAATGGGTCGCAAGCCATTAACGGAGTTTGATTTTCTTGTGGCAGTCTTGTTATCACAATCCAGTTCTGCCCCAGCCATTGTCCTGCATTTTTATGCAAGAGACACTGTCCAAGCTTTCACAGTTTTCATATGTAGCAATATCGGCATATCTAGTAGAGGTGCATTGATATATTGGTCCACTATTGGATCAGCACTGATATAAAGAAAATTGACTATATTGGAAATCAGCTTTTTTGGCCTGATGTGGTTGATAATGTGGCCGATAAATGCCCTGTTCATGCGTGGAGCTGCAGTGTAGCACGTAGGTGGTGAGGAGCACAACAGGCAGCTTTAGGAGCTGCATGTAGCTGGTAAGTCTTATGTGGTGGAAGGGGAAGAGTCTGGGGGGGCGGTGAGGGAGGGAGTGGGGCTGGGGTAGGTACTGCTTAGCCAGGATGGGGCATGGGATGGAGCCATGAGCAACTCATCTGAGGAGGCACAAGGACAGGGTGGTGGATACTGCTGCTGCATGCAGCCCAGGAGAGAATGGGTGGGAGGGCATGTGCCCCCAGATCTGTGTGCAAGATGCTGTGGGCTGTCACTGCAGACTGGGGCCATGCCGGGCTCTTTCGAGTGAGGGCAGGGGCAGGGTAGGCAGTGACACTGGGAGGGGGGTTTGGGGTGGCTGCAACTCCACTGTAGCTCTCTCCCAGTGCCGCCGCCAGCCCTGAGCAGAGCCTGGCGCTGCCCCTGGCCCTAGCCTTCAGAGGCAATCTGCCCTGCATGCAAATTTGCAGTATCATACCCCCTGTGCCCTCCAGGGGTGTGTGCAATGGTGGAAGCTGCCCCCCCCTGCACTCCCTGGACAAGCTGTGGCTCTATCCTGTGCCCCCAAACCAACCCCACTCCATCCCTCACTACAGGGCCCTCCAATCTTTCCCCCATACCTTTTCCCTTCCCCTACCCTTTCCACCACAACAGACTTACCAGCTGGACACTGCTCTTCAAGCTGCCAGGCTGCGTATCAGAATTTGGATTGGTATTGGCCTCCTTGAAAATCAGCTTTCAGTATCAGCCCCCAAAATCTCTTGCTGCACCCTGAGTATCTAGGTATATATCGTGCAAAGGGATAAACTTACTGCTGTTAACTTATTGAAAGTAACAGAGGAAATACAACTCGTTAGGCTTGCTGTCTTGAACTTGAATGACTAAAGGGCATTCTGGAATTTCCAATTACAGCCACATTGTCTGTTTTTAATTTATTTGTGGCAGGAGCAATTCTAGAGGTGTGTGAATGCTGCCAAGAATTCCTTCCCTCTGGTTCTATAGAAACAGCAGAGTTCAAAGATTCACTATTGTACTATTAGGGCCTTTCTAGATGTTCAGGTAAAGGTGTGATGGGATCTAATGTACAATCCACACAATTGTGCCTCCTCTCATGTCACATCTGCATAACAGGAGGTGTGACTATGAGGCCTAGCATCAGATTCAATCATGCATGCTAGAAGGGTGGGACAGGATACAGCTGGACCTGGACAGGTTGTTGCCCTGAGGGGTCAGGCCAATGGTCAGGATCTCAGTATTGTGCTGTTAGACAGGAGGGTTTGGTACACAATTGCACATGCACACACAAAAATCAATTAAGCACACATATACTCACTAGGTGCATACACTGCTACTGAGCATACCCACTCACACTAGCAGCTCAGATGCACCTACATTCAAAATAATTAGTCTAGGTTCATGCACACCTATCGCCAGTTTAAGCCCATACATGCTACTCGCACCAAATTTTGATGGAATCAGTTACCAACACCTGCACATCTAATACACATATGTGGATTACTAATTCATATATCATTGTGTGTGGTATCTGTGTGTGTGTGTGTGTGT
>JAGPOW010000261.1:140448213-140467930 GCA_030014935.1 Caiman crocodilus
AAAAAAAAAAAAAAAAGACTAGTTAAGGTACAGCTGTGAGTATATGCATGTCTGTGTATATGTGTGTGTGTATATATATATATATATATATATAAAAAAAACCCTCTCTCCCTTTCTTTGTCTCTCTCCCCCCATATATTATATTTATTTATATATTAATCAATTGATTGTGTGCTTTCTCTCTCTCATATATATAAATAAATATAATCTATATAATAATCTAGAAGCAGATTTTACCTATTTAAGGGTAGAGATCCCTAGGGGTATGGGTCCCTATCCCTGTCCCTTCCCTTCCCATTCTGAATGTAGCTGTGAACCAAAGTGTGGACTTTTGAAATCTCTGGTTAGGAACTGAAAATTAATGTTCAGCTTTGAGTTAGGTTGTTGTAAATCTGGAGCAACATAGTTGAAATGAGTGTAAACAGAAACAGAATTTTGACTGAATATCAGCCATTAAGCATGTGCTATTAAGCAAGAAAATTAATGTAAATGAATCTTGTTGTGTAATGCATTTGGCTGGCAATAGATGTATGCAAAGTAGTTATTTCGAGATCAGCAGTCCAAACGATTGTCGGAACATGTTCTGGTTTTCTTTACTGATTCCTCCACCGTGCAAGGTCTAAGGTTCATTTTCCTCTGTCAATAACAGGCAAGACACCAAGACAAAGATCAGTCTTATATCCCATTGATGTCAATGTAGATGATTGTCTGCAACTCGGCACTGTGCCCATTAATTTTTTGTCAATTTGTTTTTAAGTAACTGAAGGTAAATGTAGACAACATGCATGCCTCCCTTGTTGTTGTTGCAGACCCCTGTCCTCCATGTGACTAATTTAGCATTCCCAGGCATCTGTGTATGTGTCATATCCCTGCTTTTCTGGAAGGAATTGGCAGATGGCCCACATTTACCATACTTACAATTTCTTTTTTGTGTCTTGTGTGTAAGTATATTTCTTGTGAGGCAGGCAGGGAGAGGAAAACAACCTTGTTCTGCTATTAAGAGCGTTGTTTTATTGTTGATCCTGGCATTGTAGAAGGTAGTTTGTGGGTATGCTCTTTGTCTTAGTTTTTCAAACTAGACTATCCTTCTGGCACACCTGGTGAACAATTTTGTACAGAGAATATACTCCACATTCACTAGTTTATCCTATGATGGAAAGCAGATCCATCTACTACCCTTGATACATTTTTATTGGAAGTCTGATTGTGTGCATTATGATTTTTCTATCAATTTTTCTATAAATCAGCTTTCATAATGTTCATAATAACCCATGTTCACTCAAGTAAATTACATAGGTAAAATAATTATAAGTTGAATAAATTTAAGCTTATTAGCCTCCTTGGACTCCAATATGTACTGTCTTTGAGCTTTGCAGTGCACAAAGAAACATAGATCATACTAGATTTTTCAGAGAATATTAACCTAGTGAAAAATAATTACAGTTTAAATTATCCTCATGGGTATTGATCTACAGTGAATGAATGGACTAAGGAAATGTATTTTAAAAAGTAGAAAGTCAAGGATTCTATTATCTTAGGGCCATTACAGTATTTTAGTGTTAGTTATATGTATGTGCAAGAAGATATCGTATGCCAGGAAGGCCTCTCTTCTTCCTCCTCTTATGTGGGGCTTGATCTACCATTTGCTACTCTAGCTGATGACTTAAAAGTACTGAGTGTGGAGTTGAGCCATGAGGTTTTGGCTTTATTTTTGCTCCTCAACTACTTTTGTCTATACGTGTAGCTACAGTGACAAAGGATGGATTTGTCCATTTGCATCCCCCCGTCCCCGTGTAGAACTTGTCTCCATTCATAATATTTCACCTAGCAAAACCTACAAATGCCTGGTTCCTTGGTGTGGTTTCCTGGATGTGCCATCTTGTTTCAGAAACCGATGATTACGTACGTCCATTTGACGCTCCCGCCTATGACCCTCCTTCATTTCCTGCCATCCCTAGAATTGCTGTGGCCTCATGAATAAATATGCAGGCTTAATCAGTATTCCAATACTATATTCCACCAAGTTCACTGACTTCAGTAGACTTTGACTTGAAGGAAATCTGCCTCTCTGTGTTTGGACAGCAGCTTTGGAAAGCTTTTCCTGTAGATGTGTGTATTGCATCAAGAACACAGTAAGTGCCTGTTAAAAATGAGCTAAACAATGGCCGGTGTTCCTTAGTATAAAATATGCTTCATCTCAAATCTTGCATCCTGCTTTCTTGCTTAGCTAAAACTTTTCTGGCTGGTTGATCTTTTGCAATATTTACGTATATCTGTGAAATGAAAAAGTTGAACTAAAAAGCAGGAAGGAAAGTGTGAACAATTCTAGGTTTTGCTTGTCTGTTTTTCAACATTATATGTACATGATCCAAAACCTTGAAGACAAATCGAAAGGAAACAACATACTTTCATGTGGTTAAAGTCATGGATTGACCACTTAAATTTTTGTGCAGAAAACAGGGAAGCAATATGCCTGCTTTTTAAACATGCAGTGAAGGTGCAGGTAGTATGTGTTTAAGTAGGCAGTTCTCTATATAACACTGTTATAGTAATGATTGTTTTTGTCTTTTTATTTATAACTTACCAAAACTTTGAAAAAGACCAATACCTGCAGAATGAAATGCATATTATAGTTCCTGTGACATATTCATTATGCCAAACAACAGATACTGATAGGAGAACAAAAATTATTCTAACCATCTTGTGTAGAAATTTTTGGAGTTTTAGCTGGAAATGGAACATCCTGCATATCAGTGAATCAAATGATATATTCTAGTTATCTGATTATTTGATAATTTGCATAAAAAAAGGTATTATGCAAAACCAAAAGATGTTCACTGTCATTGTTGGACTGTAGTGATAAGGAGAGTTGCAGTTACTGAGGAAAAATGAAGACATATTTTTGCTTTATCCTATTTCTTATCAGAATGCATCCTCTAGACAGTTGCCTATGTACTGTTTCTGTCTGGATGATGTTTTTAAAACGTGTTCAGTGCTAGCAGCTAATGTTTTCAGCATTGAGCATTTTTGTGGATTTCTAAATTGGGGCTGAAGATGAGAATACATAATTAAATCTATTAACAAATTAAACAATTTACTGTATTTTAAACATAACATATTCAGTAAAATATTAAGTATGTTTTATGTCTACTTTCTGATAAACAATCAGTATTTTAAAGTACTAAAATGTTATTGTCAGATCTTTTAAACTATACTTGCAAATATTATCAACTGTGTTTTGGATTCCGATCTGTTATAGACAGGGTTGTACATCATTACTTCTTCATAAAATCAAGTGAGTTTTGGGCATCATTTTGAAAAGGGCATTGCACTGATGTGTATCTACTGATAGAACTGTTAGTCTTATTATGTAATACGTTGATCATTGCTATTATATTGTAAAATGAAAATAAATAGAAATCACAATGATGAAATTATTATTACACATAATTGCATAATTGTAATTATAATTACATTATAATTATACATTATAATTGGCTGCATATATTATAATTTGAATTGCATAATAGAAACTGTTCTGAACCTGTTTTCCCTCGCTCATAATTTTTTCCAGAATGGTCCCTTACTGCACTTGCACAGTTCCCAATTCTCACATAAACCTGAGTTTAATTCAAACTTAGCTTCATCTCTAATACTTTATCTGACGTTCAAGCTAAGCCAAGTCTTTGTTCAAAATCTCCATTAACAATCTGGTAGATAGGATGGATTGCACTAACTAAGTTTGTGGATGACATCGAGTGAGGAGGTATAGTAGATGCTCTGGAGCATAGAGCTAGGATTGTGACTTGGACAAACTGGAGGATTGGGCCAAAAGAAGTCTCATGAGGTTCAACAAGTACAAGAGCAAAGTCCTGCAATTAGGATGGAAGAATCTCATGCCTCACTAAGGCTTAGGACCAACTAAGTAAGCAGCAGCTCTGCAGAAAAGGACCTGAGGATTACAGTGTACAGTAAGATGGATATAAGCAAGCAGTATACCCTTGTTGCCAAGAAGGCTAATGGCATACTGGGCTGCTTTAGTAGGAACATTAAGGGAAGTAATTATTTCCCTCTGCTCTGCACTGGTGAGGCCACATCTAGAGTACTTTGTCCAGTTTTGAGTCCCCCACTCAAAGGATGTGGACAAATTGGAGAGGGCAGAGGGCAACAAAAATGGTTAGGGGGCTGGGGCATGTGACTTATGAGAAGAGGCTGAGGGAACTGGGCTCATTTAGCCTAGAGAAGAGAAGACTGAGAGAGGATTTTATAGCAGCTTTCAACTACCTGAAGAGTGGTTCCAAAGAGGATGGAGAAACTGTTTCAGAAGTGACAGATGACAGAACGAGAAGCAATGGTTTCAAGTTGCCGTCAGGGAAGTTTAGGTTGAATATTAGGAAAAACTTACTAAGAGGACGGTGACACATTGGTATAGGTTAGAGAGGTGATGGAATCTCCATCCTTGGAGGTTTTTAAGGTCCAACATGACAAAACCCTGGCTAGAATAATGTAGTTGGTGGTGGTCCTGCTTTGAGTAGGCAGTTGGGCTAGATGACCTCCTGAGGTGCCTTCTAACTCTAATTTTCTATGAGTCTATGATCTCAAGTTGTATTCAGCTTGCTGGAAAAGAAAGAAAGTTAAAATTTAAAACAGAGGAGGCTATTCCTTGTGCCCAATTACATTTGAATAAAGGAATTGTGCTAAAAGTTCTCTTTTACCCTCCTTAAGTTATTTGTAGACAGGTATCAACCTTAGATTGGTCTATCTACAAATGGACTTGTTCTGGAAAGTAGGGGTGCACTGATAAAGAATTTTTGGGCCATTACCAATGGACAATTATTGACCAGCCATATCGACTGATACTGATCTGATTGCCAGTATGCAGCCTGGCAACTTGGAGATCAGCCTCCAGCTAGTATGTCTGTTGGGGGGAAGAGGCAGGGTGATGGAAGGGGCATGTGGGATGCAGACTGGGGCCTCTGCAGTGAGGGAGAGAGTGGGATTGGGGCAGGGGGCTGAACAAGGGGGTGGGGGGCAACTCCTGCTGCTGCATGCACCCCGGGGGAGGCATGGGGGTAGGTGCCTCCCCCTGGATTTGTGTGCTGGGTGAGGGGGGCTGCCTCCTAGAGGCTTGGGGCCTGGGCTGCCTCAGCCACCTCCTGGTCACTGTGCTCAGGCAGGGCGGAGCTGCTTTCCCTTCCCTGCTCCCAGGATGAGCCACCATGGCCTCTGTCTCATGCCCTACTTCACCCCAGCTGTGTAGCTCATCCCACTGTTCCAGCCCTTGTCCCACAGCCACCCTCACCGCAGGGGCCCCAATCTGCTCCCCCCGGCGCCCTTTCCCCTCAATGAACTTACCAGCTGGATGCTGCTTTCCATGTTGGCCATCTACATTCCTGGCTGGGTACATGCTGCAGCTGCACATTTAACGGCAGCATTTTCGGCCACATCAGCCAAAAAGAAAGCTGATTCCTGATAACGTCTATTTTCCTTTTATCAGTGCTGATACGATATGGACCAATTTGCATCAGTGCACATGTACTGGAAAGAACTTTGATTGTGTGAAACTTTGGGGTTATACATTAACCATTTTGTAGCCTGATATGTACCATTCACAGCTAAATGAACAATGGGATACAAACCATAGTAGTTATACAGCACTGTTTGGAGTTTTGTAGACCAATAGTTTGCCTCATTTTGGT
The DNA here is from genome assembly GCA_030014935.1 of Caiman crocodilus. Taxonomy (NCBI): domain Eukaryota; kingdom Metazoa; phylum Chordata; order Crocodylia; family Alligatoridae; genus Caiman; species Caiman crocodilus. The sequence continues at coordinate 140,453,913 of JAGPOW010000261.1, forward strand.
CTATGCAAATGTAGTAATTTCAGTGGTACTGATTCCCACATTTATTTTACAGTTCCTAAAAATAGCATATCATCCAGTTTATAAGACTCCAGTACATTTATAGATTTATGGACTTTTGTGAACATATCTTAGGTGTCAGTGTCTGAGCTCTTCATTTAAAAGTTTTGCAACAAACTCGCTAGAATTTATGCTATCTTTTTCACACTAGATGCAGTTTGGTTTACTTTCTATATTTCATTCAATTCAGATAATAAAAATAATCTAGTCAATTTAATTTTTATCTCATTGTTTATTTTAAAAAAATTGCTTAATTTGAATTGTGATAGATAATTGTATTAGATTTTTACATTAATGAAATGGGAGGTTGAAAATACCCCTTCTGATACCAAATAAATATGTAATAAAATAAAATAAAACCCTATGTGAAAACGTTGAAGATAACTTTTTTAAAAAAGGAAGTAGCATCTTAAGTCAATGTAGAATCAGTATAAATGTTTATACAAACAGAAGAAGTTAACACATAAATATCGTGAGACAAAATTTTGAGTTTATAACATGAATCGTACTAGTCTTGTTAGGGATGTGGCCCAAAGGAGCCCTGGTTATCTGCCAAATCCAGTTTGAGGGGAGCAGGAGTGCTGAAGGTTAATGATAGATTCCTTCACCTCTGGCGGAGTCAAGGGTTGCTTTGAATTCCAGCAGCTGATCATATGCTCAGGCAGATTGTCCGCTGCCTAGGGATAAGTGGAGCATGTCATCTGCTGCCTGTGATGGCTGCATGATTGTTTGAATAGAGACTGGTTGGGTTTTCTTTCATTCGCCTTGAGGATTTTTTCTTATTTAGGAAGACTTTAAAATGTTAAGTGCAAGTAACTTTTTCTTTTCTGTTTGCTGGGGGGCAGTTTGGATTAGGAAAAGGTTAAAGAGTCTATCTTGGGACTCAGCAATGGTTTGGATTGGGGGGCACTTTCACAAACCTTAGTTCCACATTCACGCTGGTTGCAGCCTGGCCCATGCTGCCAGATGCAGTGTTGCTGTCACCGCTTCGAGGTCTCCCATGCCTACAATGCCACCACACAGCCACCATGGCTAACAGCAGACAGTCAGAAAGCTCAGGTTGAATAGATTCAGTATTCACAAGTTAGTCTAAGCTGCGTAGATTAGCAATAAGCAAGTGAACAGACATTCACTTTTGATTCCAGCCACGTGCCTGCCGTGGCCGAGGCCAGAAGCTGGGGGCAGCTAAACCATGCTTTTTTGCACACCTGGAACAGACAGCTTGGGCCAAGGCTAGCCCACCCACCCTGTGAGTCAGGATTTGTGGAGGTGGTGCAAAGCATCCTGGGATATTGGGGGACTGTGAGATAACTGATTTAGGTTAAATCAGGTTATTGAACCTCTGACTGAGATCCCCTCCAGACTCAAGTTAAGTCTGATACTGTGTCCATCCAGGTTTATTTTAAACTGGTTTCAGCTATTTTGTAAGTGTTTAATGCGCACTGAACTTCTGTTGTCTTACAGATTTGAACTGGTTCCAATCACTTATACTAGTTTATGTGTAATTTCTATTCCTAGCCCATGTGGGCGAAACCCCCAGCCACACACATTCTATTCTAGAGAACCCAGGCTCTATGGATGTGAAGAATAATAAAATAAAATAAAACCCCGTATATATGAAAACACCAGACTAGGTTGCCCACCCCAGTCTAGTCCATGTAATACTAATACACTAATACTTAGTCCTGGCTTTCTCTCTAGGTTCTAAGGAACCTTTTCTTTAGAGTTACAGATGGTGGAAATAAGCTTGTAGAACTCTCAACACCCTCCCTTTGCTATCTTTTCCTCTAATAAGATATGCTGCAGAAGCTTTGTGGAAGGTAGAAATTCTATGAGATTAAATGGTCCAACTGGGCCATCAAAGGAAAAAAAAATAACTGCATGTGGAAAGAAAAGCAAAATGCACCACAAAGTAAAAATCTTAACCACAGAAAGAAATGGAAAGGAAATACTGGCATTATTTTAAAACAGGCAAGGAAAGTGAAATGCTCTGAGTCAAGCTGACAGAACAATTGAAGAAATTATTTTGTAATAAATAATGGGTTATGTCTGGAATTCCATAGGGACAAGATAGAGAAATTTCTGAGTTGATAATGAAACTAGCTTATTTTTAAAACGAAGCAGAAACACTACCCTTGTGTATTAGAAGGGTATGTTCACCACCTTTTTACAAATGGTATGGTTGACCTTGAAAAGGATATGGTTTTATTTTAATTCCAGGAAAAAAATATGCAAGACAATCATGTCATTTAAAAAAAAAGAGAAAGGAAAAAAAAGTGTTCCTAATCTGTTAGAGTTAATAGAATGGGAAAATATGATTATGGGGGCTTGACAGTATCTTGATGAATCTTTTTTAAGTCTCCTAGAGAAATCGGTAACTATGGGAAGGGAGGAAATGCCTCCCATTGATTGACTGATTGATTTAAAAATAGTTAATTAGTGCCTAGCCCAAAGTAAATGTTGACTGCTACTTAGCACAGTAGATGATACTTCGCTTAATATTTGTGTATTGCTGATCAGGAATACTATTATTAGTGGCATGGAAGAATGAGTAGATAGTATGGGTTTAGAATATGATAAAGAGTTAATAACTGTATGTAGGGACCAAATATAGTTGGCAGGGCTGTGGCCATGAGCCCAGGCGGCAGGTGGGTACTTCGACCGATGGAGCAGAATTAGGCACAGACACATATTGGTTGAATTGAAATAGCTTTATGCATATTGTCGATGTACACAGCGTAGGCACCTCTGTTATAGTTGCACCGGGTAAATGGTTTTTCTTACACTGTTGATATACACAGACTCGCACTGTCGATGTACACAGCGTAGGCACCTCCGTAAAAGTTGCACCGGGTAGAGCTCTGAACAACACACGGATATTTTCGAGCATGCAGGGCACGGGGTACGTTGGGACAGTCAGCAACGGGGAGTCGTCGGTGGGTGATCAGTCCACCAAGTTTATTCCGAGGTGCACGCAGAGTTCTCCAACTTGGGCGGAATTGCTCTAGTTTTTATACGGCTAGCGAGCCAATTGCTAGTCGCCAGGTAGGAATAGTTTACAACAAGCCAGTGGGTGGCGCTCATTCAAACAATGCGACTGCTGAGCTTGGCGGGAACTGTTCACTGCACCAGGGTTTTCTCACCGTACCGAGGAATTCCGTCGCACCGAGGAATCTTGTGCCGAGAAATTGCACTGTGCCGAGGCATTTTTAACTACCAAGTACTGACACCGTGTTTAGTAAATAGTGTGAAAAGTTCTAATAATATCCTTAAAAAAGGAGAGCAAGGGAATTTGATGACAAATGAGATTTTACATCACCAAGTTAAATTAATACATATTGTAAGTAATGGTTTGAGCTACTCATACACACTGGCTTCTAAAGATGTAACCTCCTGGGAAATTAGATCTTGGTAAAGATAGGCATTCAGTGCACAGTGACCATCAAAGTGAATACATTGTTAATATGCATTAAGAATGGGATAGATAATATTACAAAGGTGAGATGATGTTGCTTTTTTCACTTTCTTTCTGCTGTTGTGAGTTCACTGAGAAGTAATACTAGTAGATAGGGGAGGGTGATTCCATATGGGGACAGTATAAAATAATTAGTCTTCCTTAATTTGGAAAGAAGAGTAAGCAGAAGTATCATGCAGGGAATTAAAATAATAAAAGTAATTAATGAAAAAGAAATGGCATATCTTTTTCCTTTAAAACAAGAAAACAGTAAAAAAAAAAAAAAAAAAAAAAAAAAAGGGAACAGATGTACACTTCTTTCAAGTATTTCTTTTTTTACTAGCTTTGCAACTAATATGTGGACTTCTGACACAGTATGTCTAAGCATTTCCACAATTTATTATGTGTTTTGCCTTGCCAGTAATGCCAGTGTTTTGTAAGGCTGGTTTTTATTGATGAAAATAAGAGTATTGGGCCTTGTAACTGTATCTCCTATAAAAGTATTAGCATTAATAGGGACTGAGGGATTGTTCCTTGTTTGTGTTCTCTCTTTTTTTATTCTGTTTTATACTTTGGTCATAGAACAATATTTTCTTGGGGAAAAATCTGCAGACCGGAATTTCCTTCAATTTTAAAATGCTTGAAGTTTTTACAAGCATGAGGTTCATTTCTGAACAGAGAGCAACCCATCAAAGCCCTTCTTGTCACTTAAAATCCTTATGAAGAAATTTAGATGGGATGAAAGTGTGTGTGTTGATTGTGAACTTCCCAAATGCAAAGCTCATGTCTTCTCAGTTTCTGGCTCACTCAAAATAAAAAAGTTAAACTGATCTTGTAGTCCCTGAAAAGTTTCAAGTCTTTCTTTTTTTTCTTTGTATGCCTGATGAACTTGTGGAGCGGTCTGGTATGGACAGGCCTTGATTCAGGAGTACACAAAAGCAAAAGCTTGAATAGGAGGATGTTTTTCTGAAGCAAGGTCTCAGTGTCTTAATTCTGGGAGAAATTGTGTTTTGTCCTTAAATCTGCATCTGCAGCTACTCTCTGGATGGTTCTGTTAGATATCAAAGGCTAGATACAAGCATTACACTTACTGTGCATTAAGCACGCAAAAAGCGTTCCACAGCTGTAACCGAACAGACATTCATGACGCACAGAGCGCTTTAAAAATGGTGGATCCAGCTCCAAGTTAACCTTGGATGGATGTGATATTGGACTAACGTGCTTTGGGTTACAGCACTTTATCAAATGTCTGTCCGAGATCCTTAGGTAGGTCACATTCTGGCAGCATCCCGGGTGATTAGCAGGCTCCCCCAGTCCCCTCCTCACGTTGAGTTGCACTTGAACTCAGCTCACTCATCTGCACTGTGCTGTCAGCCACAGACAGGAACTGTGGGGGCAGGGAAGGAGGTGTCTACACCTCTGTGTCTTTCTATGATTACGCAATGTCCCTAGGCCGGGCAAGGGCACTCCACAGACTGAGCGATCGGGCTGCTCAGCAGATAGCAGCGGCAGGGAAGGCAGAGCAAGCAAACGGCAGCTGTGGACTGCTGTGCCCTATGTGCATAGTGCTTGGTAGGGCCATGGCATAGGACTCCTGCTGCTGCCAGTGGCTCTGCAGGGAAGGGGGTTGATGGTGTGCATGCTTGTGAGCATCTCCAGCCTGGCCCTGCGCAGGGTCGTGGTGTGGGGGGAGGGATGGGAGGTGGAGGTGTCGCTGCTCCTGCTACTGCTGTCTCTCTGTGGGGAGAGGGGCTTGTGGGGGAGCAGACCAATTTATTTTTCATCACCTTACAACCAGGTGGTGTGTGTGTGTGTGCGCGTGAGTGCGCGCAACCTGGCCCTGAGTGATCCTGCCCTGCACCCTTCCCCTCCCCTCCCCCGATCCATGTCAGATCCAGGCCAGACAAGTGATGCCAGCCCCCATTGTGGCTGTAGGGAGATACCTATAGGTGCCCGGCCTGTCCCTGCCAGCACTTGGCAGACCGGCTGCTCAACCAGAAGGGCCCTTCCAGCCCTGCTTCTCCGTCTGTGATTCCTTTCACCGACAGAGCAGCGGGGTGGGGAAGGGGGGAACAGAATGGACAGATGAACAGCTCCTCCAAGCCAGGTAGCCAGTCAGGGACTACTTGCCTTTTTGGCTGCTCTCGGGAGTCTCTGGCAGCCTGGGGAGACTGTGTGGTATGCTGGGAGGCATGTGAGCGCACCTCCAAGCTAATGGCCTTGGCCAGTGGAGGCGGGCTCTGAGCCCCTTCCCTCCCTTCTCACCAAACAGTGCATGTTTGTTCTGTTTCGTCCCATCCTAATCTAGAGCACTTTCAGTAAAGTGTGATACTTAAGAGTGCTTCCGTCTCAGTGCTTTTCAATGTCTGTACTTAGCCAGACTGGCTGGTTAATGCACTCGCTTATATTTGATAAGTCTCCTCGTTGATTTTGACAAATTGTTAAGCTGCCTAAGTGCAAGTCCCTTTAGACTGTCAGCAGGAATTCTGTTGCTCAACACAGTGATTCATTTGCTTTATTATTTCAAATTGGGCATAATAAACTCCCTCCAATTGTTTTCCTTCAAAGCTGGCTGGTAACTGGTCCGTTACCCAAATTGAGTGAATAGATGCTTATCTTGGGTTTTTAAAGCTGGCAACTGGAAGCTGGATTCCATTGTGTAGAAGAATATTCGACTTCTCCTTTTCTTATGAGAATCTAGGTTGCATTCAGTCGAAAATTCAACTTGTATGTTCTCAACTATCCTTCTAGTCTTTGGTCGTTGAGTTAATTTTTTTAAATGAATGTCTTTATTTTTCTTAATTTCTACATACACTTGTTTCTGTACGTTTCTTTTGCATTTTGTTGCGATAATTCCTGTTTCTTGGTCCACTGCATTCAGTTTTCATGGCAATAATCTATTTGCTTTTAGCAGGCTTCTGGCAAGTGTTTAACATGGAGCTTCAGCTGCTTTGTCCCTGTGGTGGGTCTTGCGCTGCGAAGGTGTTCTTGGGTACTTTTGCAAATTCTGTCAGTTATTTCTCTTGAATTGTTCAGGCTTTCTAAAGCATCCTCACTTCTTGTTGGCTCACATTCATGTAGCATTCAGCATGTCTTTCATTTAGTCCTGGCTGACAATTATTTTGCGTCTAATATGGTAGCGACCAACTTTCACTTTCATCTAGCCTCTCCAAACTTTTGATGTTTCTTTTAATCCATATGTTTCTGAGTTGCACTCCCGCTGTAAATATCTTTGTTAAATCCTCAAGCAGTCCTTGTGAATACATTTGCAGTCATGATACAGAAATGAACCTCAATCACACACAGGTTGTGAGGCATACATTTGAAAATAATTCTTATTCTCAAATTAGAGTCCTTGGGATCCTTCACACCAGTGGTTTTTAACCTTTTGGCTTGGAGGCATCCCTCTTTGGACTTGAGGCACCTACCAGTCAGTAACTTTGAAATTGGATACCACTCAATTCACAAAAATATATTTTAGATATTACAGATATTACCTGCAGGGAGCAGCGGGGCAGTGGGGGTGGGCAATCAGGTGGGCAGGACCAAGCTGAGCTTGCACTTATCTGCTTATCTCTTCACACCTTGTGGCATCCTTCAAAGGTCACAGGCGTCTGCTTCTCCTCTGGCTTCTGCCTCCTGTGTGTGTTCCTAGGGGTGTGGAGGGACCATCTGTGGGGCTTTGGGAGCCCACAGATGAGAGAAGCTCGGTGGGGGGGTGGCACCTGCACGGTACGACGGGTTCCATGAGGAAATCTGTAGAGTACTCCTGGAGATTTGGGGTTGGCACTTATTTCTTCAGGGAAGTTCTCTATTCTGTTTTTAGCCATAGAGATTGTTTCTAGAAGAGAAATGCTAAACTAGATGGGCTACTGGTCATCTTCACTATGCGTTCCTAAACCAACTTTTCTCTGAACTATCTAGTTAATTATTACAGGGAATCCAGTACAGATAAACTATCCTTAGAGGTCTGAGATTTGTAGAATGAGAACAGGAAGATGGGGAAAAAGCTGCACATGGAATAGTGGTAAGTAAAAGGTGCACATGGTAATTCTGTAACAATATAGCTGCCTTTCCAGATTTATATGAGGTTACCCAGTATCCTAGTTGAATATTACCTTTGAGCAGTGTGTTGTAATAAAGTTTAATTTAACATTGCAGAGAATACTTATGTAGTAAAAAAATAGCTCCAATCAAATGCATCTTTGCAAGAAGCTCCATTCTAGGATATTAATATTCTGCCTTATCTGTGCAAGGTGCTGAGGCCTCTATCTTGCATGGATAAAGGATTTTTTTTTTATTTGAGATTTCTAACCTGTGGGATAATGTGTCACATAAGAAGAAATGTCCTTTACGAGTGACTGAATGGCTGAAAGGAGTGGTAACAAAAGTAGTCTTTCAGTTTTACTTAGCCATTCAAGTCAGGCTGACTGTTGTTGTCCATTAGCAGTTGTAGGATATATGTGACATGCCTAGATGACCTCAATACATAATCTAGCCGGCGAGAAATCATATAGCAGCACTGTTGGTACTGACCATAGCAGGCATAACTAATAGGCCAAGGACTAGTTGGACTTGGATTGAATTGGCAGAGTGCGCTGTCTTTTTACGACAGATTTGGACCACATAGGGAAAGTTGCAGTGCAGCTATCTTGTACTTATCTATCCAGAGAACTGCATGGCTGCTTTCTTAGTAGCTCTTGTGTACCTTACATCTGCTCAAGTATTAAAGGGGAAAAGATTTTACCCTTCCTTATATATAATTTGTTACAGAAGTCAAATTTTGTTTAAAATGTTTATCCATAACATTTTAATATTCGACCAACACCTAGCATTTTAGGAAAGCTTTTTTTCCCCTTCACAGCTGTCATTTTAAATCTGTATTCTCAATAACATTCCAGTAATGTTCCTTACTTGTATTATATGCATATCTCAACCCACTTGCTATGCATACTAAATAGTCACTACAAGATCAGAATATTAAGCACTATGAATATTACTATTTCTTTATTCTACCGCCACAGTTTTTCTTTCTTTGTGACTTAGTTCAAAGACTTCCAAGGACAGTCATGATTTTAAAATTCCTTTGATGTCTTTAAATTACCTATAATATCTTAAATAATCCACTCTCCTAGCTAGAATAAAACCAAATTGTTGGGTTTTTTAAAATAATACCTAGGAGAATGACATCAGTAAGCACAAACGAATCTTTCCTCAAACTGGAATCTGATTGTTTTCATACAGACAACCCTCTACCCTCTCTATTCTCCATTAAGTACAGGCCACGTGCAGATTTTAGATCCACGCACAAGTCTCAATAGCCCAGGGGTGGGCAATTATTTCAGATGGAGGGTCGCTTACCCAGTTCTGGCAAGCTGTTGAGGGCCGCATGGGTATCCCTGTCCCTTGACAGGTGCCCCTGCCCCTGGTCACCACCTTGGGACCAATGTCTCGGGGCCAGTGCCCGCAGGGCCCAGAGTGGGGCGCAGGCTGGCAGGGGGCTGAGGAGCTGGGCTCGGCTGCACCAGCAGTGGAGGGGGGGGGGAGGGGGAGTTGTCCTAGCTCTATAGAGCCCGTGCTGGTTGGGACCCTGTACTCCTGTCACCCTGCTCTGGGCTCTGCTGGCGTTGGCCCCGAGACACCAGTGTGGGCCCCATGCTCCCACACCTGCTCAGTCCCGGTGCCCCCCTCAGCCCTGTGGTACAGGCAGGAGGCAGCACTCAGCCCTGACCTCACGCTTGCCAGCAGAGAATGAGCTGATGCTGAGCGTGGGGGAAAAGCAGCCCTATCCCTGCCCCGTGGGCGGTGCTGCCTCCTGCAGCTACTCGCAGCCTGCGCGGGGCTGTCCATTGCTTGCTCACAATAGCCCCTCCTGGGTTGCAAGCGGCTGCAGCAGGGAATGCTGGCCACAGGGCAGGGGAGGGGCCACTTTCCCTGTGCTCAGCACCAGCTCGTTCCCTACCCGCGGTCCTCCCTTGCCCCACCCCCCACTTCTTACCTGAGTTTTCTGTGCTGGTGCAGCCATGAGAAGCCACATGGTCCCAGGCTGGGGGACTGGCTGGCAGGCCCTGCTGTTGCAGGCGCCTGCTAGGGCTTCCCCTGGGTCCTGCCTTTGGCTTCTGTCATCTTTGAGAGGAAGCAAGGACAGATGCATATTGATTTTCTAAATTTTTTTTAGGGGCCCTGTGAGCTGAATAGAATCGTCTAGTGGGCTGCATTCGGCCCACAGGCCAGATTTTGCCCACCCCTCAAATAGCCGTTGCATGTCAGTATAAAAAAATGCTCCAGCTTCCCATAGAAGGAACTTGGTTCACATCTACTGGGTCACGTAGAGCTCTCTCTCTCTTAGATGCTAGAATGAGCATCTGCTCCAGTGGTAGTATTCAGCCTATATGAGGAATCAGGGAGTGCTCTTGCTTTACTGTACCCCATAAAAGCCCTTCCAGTGGGAAGTGCTTGAAGGAAGCTAACGTGCTCCGAGGACTGGTTCACCACAGATGCCATTTTGGGTATTGTTCTTACTTCCTCCAGAACCTTTAGCCAGTGAGTCTTCCTGTGACCTTGCATTGCTGCCGTCCATCTTGGGGTATATTTTCCATTACTTTGTGGTATGGTGTATTATGACAGAACCTGGAACAGACCATAGAATTAATTCAGCCTTGCAACTTTACACATTTTGTTAAGTATCATGTGAAGGAAAGAAAATATTACTTTCATTTGTTTGAAAACCTTAAATATATTTCAAAATTAATTTATGAAGTACTCCTTATCAAGTAGATGTCAGTTGCAATATTAATGTGTGTGTTTGCTAAAAGTTCTGTGTGGCATATATGAATGTTTAGATTTTCTACTTTAAGCTAAGCTGTACAATTTGCACATATTACTTAACTGTCACATGGGAAGTTTCTAAGGATTGCATTCAGATTCACTGCCCCTTAAATAAAAGGAGGAGACGTTTTTACTTTCAAAGACTCTTTTTTGCTCAATTCTCCTTTATTAGGTCACTGTTCTGAAGCTTGTGATCATGACTTTATCATCAAATTTATCTAAAATTTGTGACCTGTTCATGGCAGTGTTGGAGTGATGTGATAGCTGTGATGGCCAAGGAATTAAGTGAGCAGTAAAATAAAAGATATAACCCACAACCATCCTTGCCTCTAACATATCTATGCCTTTCAACTTAATTACTATCAGCATACTCTTCCTTAGCTCGTGAATAGAAATAACACAGTAATTTCAGTAAAATACAGTCATTTGAACCCTAGGGGCACATCCATACATGCAAGCATGTGTGCTTGCAGCAGCTCAAATAGAAGTGGTGCAAATTTGAGCCCGGGCTTTTTGCCTCTGAACATGTGCCTGGACATGCACTTTGCTATGGGGCACGTTGTGCCACTTGGGGCAAAATAACCCTCACTGGCTCCTGGCCCCATCAGTGCAAAAAGTTGCCCTGACAAGTAGCTCAAGGCTAGTTGCTCTCAGGAGCTTCTGGAGCCCAGCTAACTGGAACCTGGGGACACTACCCCTCGTGCCAGCTGGACTGCTGAAGCAGCCTGGAGAGTTCCTTGCACACTTTACCCACTGCTGCAGTCTGGCAGTGGAGGCTGCTGCCTGTCTGTGACCTGCTGGGCACCTACCTGCCAGACCCAGGTGGGGACTGCACAGCTAGTAGAGGCACCTGTCCCTCTGGGCCAGTTGCCAGTGGTCTGTGGCTGCAAAGTCGGTCTTTGTGTAGCACTACAGCATTTGTGCCCCCTGCCTGGACATCTGGGCAGCTATCGCCCAGAGGATGTTCTGGGTGTGATGGCCTGCTTTGAATGGTTAAAGCTGGGTCTAAGATGCCAGTTCTGAGCAGGCTCTTCTGCCTGGGTCCTGCCGCTTCCTCCCTAGCAGTATTTCTGGTGTCCCCTATTTGAAAACTGAAAAATCCCTGATTAAAAAAAAAAAAAAAATTCCAAAGTCACTCTGTAAAATACCCCAACATCCATGTTCCTCCGCAATTCAAAGAAAAGACCACTGTATATCTACAGAGAGGGAGTGAGAGACAGAGAAAGCAACCAGTTGGGCAATGTTTTATTGATTATATCTACAGTGTAAAAGCAATTTAGACACCTAGCGGTGTCTATATCATCATAATCAAATGAGTTCTAAATGCCTAAACAGTTTTGCTGTTCCCACCAGGGGTTACAGCCCCCCCACCAGAGGCCAAATGGCCCCTGCAGGGGCTACCCCACCCCTGCAGGGCCCACGTGTCCCACCACAGCCCCACAATTGCTGGCTCACCTGGCTTCATCCCCTACTGGCTACTGCAGCCACCCCAATGGCTGCCCCCCAGTTCCCCCTGCTCCTCCAGACCCCCCAGTGTCTGCTCCACCTGGCCGCATCCCCCACTTGCACCCTGAGCCCCTTAATAGCTGCCTCCTCAACCCAAGGCTCTGACACTTAAGGGAAAAAGAAAAAAGCCTGTACTCACTGTAGAAGCAGGAGCTGGGGGACCTCTGGGACCTTCTGGCAGAACCCTGCCGGGCAGCACAGAGCATTGTGGGGGAGCAGGGTACAGCCTGGGGCCACTGGGGCTGTCACCTGGCCCTGCCATGTGGGCAGGGCCCCAGTGACCCAGATGGGCAGACAGAACTGCCAGTAAGTGCTGGGTGTTTTTGGGGGTGGGAGCAGTTAGTTGTGGGAATCCTGGGGTGGGTGGGCAGGGATCGGAGGGCTTGGGGGGCAGGTGGGGGCTAGGGCTGGGTGGGGAAGGGATGGAGGGACTTGGAGGGGCAGGTGGGGGCTGGGGCTGGGTGGGGAATGGATGCGGGGGCTGGGGCTGGGCAGGGATCAGGGGGTTTTGGGAGGCAGGCAGGGGATGGGGCATGGCAGCAAAGGATCGGAGGGGCTGGGAGGGATGGGGCCAGGTGGGGAAGGGATTGGGGGGGCAGGCAGGACCCCCCCCATGGTCCCCTCCACCCTTCTCCAGCCCCCCCCCGTTCTCTTACTTACCAGCACTGGAGCCCTGTTGCTAGCACATTGCCTGCCCTGCATGGGTAGGCAGCGTACTTCAGCACCAGGACGAGAGGCAACCATAGAGACACCCGGCAGCTAGAGCATCTCTGTGGAGGACCCAGCCTCTGGTTGCCTTAGTGCATGGTCCAGGACCATGCCCTGCCCCGCTTCTTTTCGCTCCATTTTTTTGACGCAGTCTAATTTTGTCCCTGTGCTGCAAACTTGCAGCAGGGGGAACCTTTTACCATTCCTGCACTTGCCTCTTGCAGCATCTCAGAGGGGTTTGAGATGCTGGAAGAGCCATGTGCAGGCTTCTCCGGGCATGCCCTGGTAGGCTAGACGTTTGGTTTCTCAAGTGCACGGTGAGGATATAGTTCATGCTTTACGGTGTCAGCTTTGTAATCTTTGAAGCTTTTTTATGATGACATATGAGTGAATGGTGTTCAGAATCTGTAGTTACCTGTTTGTTACTGATCAGGGTATATACAGCATGCTTTTGAACCCAACCAGTTAAGAATACTTCATTTCATTGCTTTTTCTTTTTCTTTTTTTGTATATTTTAAGTCTAATAACCTTGTGCTTTTTGGTCAAATTTAAAGTGTTGCTTGTGATAGAGACTTTGATCTATGTATTTACTTAAATTGGCATAATTAAAATAATTCAGCTCATTGGACTGGCCACCGAAACCACATGTTCTTTATCTCAGCAAAATGGATTCTTAAAAGAAAATGTTGGTGTTGTGGATGTAACTCCCTTAGCCAGATATTCAGATTGAATTCAGACACTAGTTTAATCTACAACTGCCACACACTTTTATACTGAGTTCACAGGAGAGGAGATGAAAGTGGATGCATGTGGAGAAGTTTTACCCTTAAATAGGTCGGAGGCCTGTGGATCCATGCAGTTTCATTTAATCTATTCTGTGCCAAAACCAATTTTGCTCTTTACTTGTATGGGTCTTGCTTCTCTAACTTCGTACCTGCAGCCCAAATGAATGCATTCTCAAAAATCGCTGATTACATTACCTGTGTTATTGATATTGCCCAGAGTTAAAATGACCTATCCATTCAGTGGTTGCTTGATTCAAAATACTTAGTTTCCACATGTAAATCGATTAGCACCATCATTCTGTACAGAGCACGGTGTATGCGCCGATGTGTTCTTTGGCTGCTGACCATTGTTGCTCATGTGTCCAGTGTCGAGCCTACACAGCATCCCAGGCCAGATCTCAGCATTTGACCCAAGTCTTGCACGGGGGTCTCTGCGTACTAGAAGGGGTTCCTTTTTTGGAACCCTGCCAGTCCAGTCAGTTTTTCCGGCTGTTGATGGAAGCTGTCCTTCTCCTCATCACTAGCCTGCAGAGTTGAAACACAGACACCAATGAGGTTGATTAATCCTTTCTGTAGTGTAATTTGAAGTGTTGTGATGTGTATGGATACTGCAATCAGAGCTTTACATGATGACAAGTTCATTTTCAATGCCGAAACCTACACCATGTTCTCTCCTTACT
>JAGPOW010000261.1:140468030-140479435 GCA_030014935.1 Caiman crocodilus
CACTTGGTACCTTGAGGTATGCAGAAAAAACATTTATAGCTGCGTCTACGTCCAAATCGCTGATTCTCCAAATCAGCATAGAATCTTCAGATCTGGGTTCAGCTGAGTTGAAGCAGGGACAGTGATCCAAATCAATTGATTGAATAACTGCCCCCCCCCCCGATTCAGGCTGAATCTGAATTGAATACAACCCGTTTCACACACCCTGCTGTCATCCCTCTTCTAGGTTACTGAACTGAGACCCAAAGGCCAGAATAAGTGTGCATGTTCAGTGACATAGAGATTGTAGCCCCTGCCAGAGAGCTCCCTGAATAGAGCCTCTAACTGCCTATTGCTTCAGCATGAGCACCTTTCCTGTTAGGGTGAGGTCTGTTTTCTTTTCCTCAACCAAGAAATGTCCACAAGGCAGCACAGGATGCAGTTTAACATCATGCTCAGGACTAGAAGTGAGTAAAGAACAAATTTTAAAAAATTGAAAATGATTCAGAAGGACTATTTTTGTGACCTGCTTTTTTTTAAAAGAAAAACATACACATTTGCTGAAACACTAAAATGCATTCATTTTGGGTTACAATTTATATGGTTGTATTTGATATCTGATGCCATTTGAGCTTTATGTCCCAGAGCGCAGAGAGAGAGAAAGTGACGGGGTTGGAGGGGGATTAAGGTACTGAGTGTGTTACCACAGTTGTTGATATTTCTTTGTTTACCTGTTCTGGCCTGTTGGTTTGTGGACCTAATCTGTAATGATTTTCTATATAGAAGTGGGAACTCACCTTTGTTTCTTGTGCCTATTTTTGGGGCTGTGGGGTGGTATACAAGCTCATGTTGAAATCAGTCCCTACTTTGGAGCGGCATAAAATCAAAAAGGCACTTGAGCAAATACAATAAAAGAATAGCAGACAGATATCATACATTAGGCCAATTTTTTTCTGGAATGAGAATGGGCAAAAAGCCTTTCTCCAGAATATCTTTTCAGGTTAGCCATCATATTATACAGGTTGGAAGCATAAGAGAATGGAAACGGGGTGGGACCCAGAGAGTTTCAATGACATCTTGGTGGAGAGTTCTGTGTCATCTTGGCAGGAAGTGGCCAGTGGTGTCCCTCAGGGGTCAGTGCTTGGTCCAGTGTTTTTCGGCATCTTCATCAACGAGTTGGATGTGGGGATGAAGAGCTCAATGACCAAGTTTGTGGATGACACCAAGTTACGAGGGACGTGTGTGTGGTCACTCTTGAAAATAGGCTGCAGATACATGTGGACCTAGACAGGCCTGCAAGTTGGGTGGACCAGAACCAGATGAAGTTCAATGTTGAGAAATATAAAGTGCTCTATCTGTGGATGAACAGTCCCCTGCACGCTTACAGGCTTGGCAATGCCAACCTGACTAGCACCACAAATTAAAAGGACCTGGGGGTAATAATAGACCACAGTATGAACTTCATTGAGCTGGCTGTGTGACACTGTAGCCAGCAGGGCTAACCATACCTTGCATGCATCAATCAATGCATCACCAACAAAATGAAAGTGATTCTCCTACTCTGCTTGGCATTGGTGAGACCACAGCTGGAGCACTGTGTCCAGTTCTGGGCATCGCACTTTAACAAGGACATGGTAAATCTTGAGAGTGCTCAGAGAAGGGCCACCCTTATGGTCAGAAACTTGCGTTACAAGCCATCTGAGGAAAGGCTGAGGGATGTAGGGCTCTTCAGGCTGAAGAAAAGAAGGCTGAGAGAGAGGAGTTAGTAACAGCTTACCACTATATCAGAGGAATACTTTGAAGGCTCGGTGAACAACCGTCCACCAGGGCACCCTTGCAAAAAACTAAGAGTAAAGGTCACAAACTCCTGGAAAAACTCAGGCTCAACATTAGGAAAAACTTCTTCTCAACTAGGGTGTTCAGACTGTGGAATAAGCTCCCTCCAAAGGTGGTACAATCGCCTTCTCTGCAAATCTTCAAGAGGAGACTGGACGCTCACCTTTCTGGGGTCACCTGACCCCAGTTGTCTTTCCTGCTTGGTGCAGAGGACTAGACCTGATGATCTTCCAAGGTCCCTTCTAGCCTTACAACTTATGAATCTGTGGAACTTGGGAGTGGAAAGGAAGAAGCTGTGGCCTTGTAATCTGGTGTCCCAGGTATGGTTGTGCTGGGATTTTTTGTTTGGTTATACATGATGAGTAGAACATGGGACGACAGAAGGTCAGCTCTATAATTCAGCCAGTGGCCAGGAAGATTTATGCTTTCAAAGAGTCATTGTCTCCTGTCTCTGCTACCCAGGCATTTGGTTTTTTTACTATTTTCTAATGCAGTCTAGTATCCTATAAGGCATAATTGTTCTGTAGGACTGGAGATGGGCCCGTTCACAAATAATTGATCTGGATTTCAGTCAGGATTTGGGAAATAATTCATCCTTGGGGTTTGGTTTGGTCCATCTCTGTTGGCTGCATGCAAGGTAACGTTTAAAAATTGGTAATCTGTGCCACGAGTAAAATGATTAAAACTGGAAAAAAAATGAGCATTGAGCATTAATGATTGTTATTGAAGTCATCCTCAAAGAGGATTGAGTCATTTTATCTATTGGAGACAGGAAAGGATTTTTTAGGATATGGGTTGTTACAACTTCCAGAGGGAATAGTGAGTCCACGACTGCATCTCATTCGCGACTGCCTGTAACCAAAGCCACTAAAGGACAAGGAGCTGAGCTCGGTGAGCTCTCCTGGCTCTGCATAGGTTCTGTGATTTCCTTTTTTCTTTGCTACCTGATAGTACCACGTGTCACTCCCTTTTGCTTCCAGTACCAGGTGTTTCAGCACTTTGGGCTGGTGACACCTGTAATATACAGTTCATTTTGGCCATCAGGATTTACCAGCACGTGAAGAACTCGATTTATAAAGGAAGCAGTTTGACCTTCAGTGAGTTGAGTGCAGTATTCCAGTCATCTTACTTATAGGGACAGTCAGCTCATCTATGTGTGGTCTTTATGGTTACTATGATGATGGGGTATTTAATAGGACTGTGCAAAACACCACTGTTTCATTTTGACATCTGTTTTACCATTTCAAAGGGACAGTATTTTATTTCATCATTTAGTTTAGTTTCAAAGCACTGTCCCATTTCTTTTTGTCAAAACTGTTTTGCTTTCTGGTGAGTTTTGATGTTTTGCCCATAGGCTACAATGGGGAATCATGGAGATGCTTAAACCTTTGTCATTTCTTGCCTGATTTGAATGAGAATTGCAGGGGTGGTAGTCCCTTCTGAGACCATGAATCCTGCCAAGTTTCAAGGGAAGAGTTTTCCAGACACATCAAACTGTTCAAACCAAATGTCCTGACACTTGCTGGCAGCGGTAGCCTCCTCTCATACAGTGCGCAGATCGGGGGGCTCGCACCCCCAGAAGGAGTCTAGCCCAGCCCAGCAGTGCTCTTGGGGGTGTGAGCCCCTGGTCTCCTCCCCAGAAGAGAGGAGGCTCAGGCTGCCTCTCCCACCTGGTCCTGGTGCTGGGTGCGGGCTGTGCCCAGCACCAGACAAGATTGCTGCCGCCACAGCCTGAGCCTCCTCTCATCCAGCGCAGATCTGGGGGCTTGCACCCCTGGGAGGAGTCTGGCATAGCCCAGCAGCTCTTCTGTGGGTGTGAGCCCCTGGATTTGCAGCCCCGATGAGAGGAGGCTCATTCTGCCTCTCTCACCAAGACCAGTGCACCCTGCTCAGGTCTCTGCTTGGCTCCAGCCCCCCTGGCCCGCATGCTCCCCGCCTGGCTCCAGCCCCCTCAGCTTACCAGCAACAGAAGCCGTGCTCTTGGCCTTGTGGCACAGCCTACCTGCACGGTGGGGCGTAGCGTGGCTCGGCCCCAGCTGCTGGGCATCCGCGCAGCTTCTGCCACAGTGCGCTGCTGGGACTGAGCTCGCAATGGCTGATTGTGCTGCCCCTCACTCTGCAGGGAGGCTATGCCATCGGGCCAAGAGCATGGCCGCTGCTGCTGGTAAGCTGTGCGGGGTGGGAGCGGGAGCCACGCATGCGGGGTGGGGCTGGAGCCAGCTGGGGAGCGCACGAGCTGAGCAGGGTTGCTGGAGCCGAGTAGGGAGCTGAATGGGGGGTACTAGTTCCTGGTGGGAGAGGCAGCCTGAGCCGCCTCTCATCTGGGGTGCAGATCCAGGGGCTCACACCCCCAGGAGCACTGCTGGGCTGTGCTAGACTCCTCCTGGGGGTGGAGGCCCCCAGTTTGTGTGCCGGATGGCAGGAGGCTACTTCTGCCACGTGGGACTGGCTCTGGGCGCAAGCCAGGCCAAGCACTAGGAAGATTGGTGCTGCCCCAACCGGCAGCAAAAGCACGTTATCATCCTGCATGCAGATCTGGGGGCCCATAGCCCCAGGAGGGCTGCAGGGCTGTGCCAGATTCCTCCCGGGGGGCGCAGGCCGCGGAGCTGCGTGCTGGATGATAGGAGGTTGCCGCTGCTGGCTGGAACTGGCGCTGAAGCCAAGGAAACCCAGCTTTGAAACTCTAAACATTTCAAAACTTTCTGAGCATTTCAAGTGCCCTTGTTTCATTTTGAAGCTGTTTCAAAGGCTTTTGTTTCCCTTTTATTTAAACAGGGCTAGTGTTATCCTTGCATGGCACAAATTCAGAAGCAAGAGAGAAGCTGTACAACCAGCAGAGCTTAATTGCAGTAAGGCAGTGGAGACCAACCTTTTTGGCAAGCCTGCCATAAATTAGCCCTTCATCACCCTGGAATGGCATCCTAAGCCTTCTCTCTTACCCAGTCTGCTGCTCAGCTTTTAGCTCCTTGCTCCATACTCCCTGTTGCTCTGCTTTCTGCTTCCTGTTCCTTGCTCTCTGACTTATCTGGTGCTCTGCTTTCTGCCACTTTGCTGCCTGTTCCCTCCCCAGTCTGCTGCGTGCCAGACGCAAAGGCTTCCCGTGCGACAGGTTGGCCATTCCTGCAGTAAGGGATGGTAAAAAGTGGTATGGATTTCCCACAAAACCTCCCCCAAAAACTGGAATTTTGTCAGAATGTTTTGTTTTTCTTTGTTTTCATTTGTTACTGTTTTTAAATAGTGTCTTTTCCTAGGAGAGGTATACAGATGACACGCTAAGTAGCCTGGGTCATTTCCCAAACCTGTAGATATCCTATGACAGAAAGTGTAAGAGATGGCCTCTACTTGTTCACATTCCTTCAGCAAAACTGCGAATGTATGGGGCCCTCACCTTAGGCATTGCTGTATCCTGTCTCCCTTTAATTTAGGAATAGGACAGGATATTTTACATTTGTACTGCCGTTAATATGCCATGCAAGCTCCATGTATACACTGCCACTTGAACTCCTGATAAAGAATACCAGAAGTCTCTTCCAAAAGTCTGATGCGATTGTCAACTGACGTCTTGGAATACTACCTTAATGCTCTTTTTCTGTGAACAAAATGAAATCATCATTTGTTTTCAGCTTTCTGTCTTGATGACTGAAGTTGCCAGTTCAATAATCTGAATCTCTCATCATCGTTCTGTCTTGCATAATCTCCCATTCTGCAAGGTTCGAAGATATCTGAGTGGTCATTTCACTTGCCAGTTAGTAGAGCTGCCTCTGGATCATCTGTAGCATCTCTTTAATGGTGCATGGATGATCTACAAATCACACTTCAGAATAAAAAATAAAAAAGTAAAGGTATATTACATTCAAATGACAGGAGTGAGTTAAGTAGATGTTAATTATTTTAACTGGAAGTGTGTAACTACATGGATATAGAATCCTTGTCTTCAGAAATCTTATGAAGTTTACTTTCCTTCCCTGATGGTCAAGCAGGCCAACCTACATTTCTTTTTTAGCATTTGAAAAATGAAACCCTGCAAATTTCCCTCTTCCTGAGAGTTATGTGCTCCAATTTATTCGTGCATCACAGATTTGTGCTCCACTATATTTGCATTAAAAGTCATTATCAATCTTACTTAAGCACTGGGGAATGATGTATGTGGATCTTAAACTGATAAAATCTACAAGAAACAGTTCTGCAAGATGTACTATCGTTTTCAATGTCCCTTACTAACTAAATACAAAAACTGGGCTGCTCGAGTATTCAGAACACAGATTCATTTAAGCTTCAGGTAATGCCGGCTGTCTGTGATGAGTCTCAGTGAATGGGATCTTGTGGATAAGGAACTTGACTAGCAGTCGAGAGGACCTGCGTATGTCATACCCTTTCTTGTTCTGCCACCAACTGCTCATGCCTTGAGCTCCTTGTGGTGTTTGTGGTCTTGAGTGGTGCTACTGTTGTGAAATAAGAATTATATGCCTATGCCATAGAGTCTCTATTACATCCTTCAAGCTTTGTTGTGAAGTCTGTAGTGTGTGTTTGGTTTTCACATGCCAAATGGATTTGTTTTTTTCCTAGGTAATTTAGAGTCCGTTTCTCTTGTTATGTGGCTGTAACAACAGTGAGCTACTAAAGTGCTTGAGCCTCATGATGCTAAAGAGGCAAACGACAAAGTCTGAATCATCCTCAGCTTTTTAAACATGCTGCTTGCTCATTTCTGCCCAGAAACGGGTGTTGAATGCATTGATGTTCAGAGCATGCTGCAAGAGTGGGCTTTGTGTTGGGATCGGTGGAAACAAGGGAACGGGTGGAAGGAAGAATTTTGTTACACTTGAGAGGATTGTTATGGATAATAGCGATTCAGTATAATTTCTAGTTTTTGCAGAGGTTTCAGGGCAGGTTGTTTTTGTTGCAAATGCATCAAATGGAGAGCATCATGGATGCCATCTCAAAACTTTTGAGTTTTGCAATATGACTTTTTCAATAGATATCATTTTGTTTCAAGCATCAGGCAGTATGCAAGGCTTAATTCATCTTAACTGATATGCATTTCTGTTTATCAAAAAATAAATAAAAGACAAATTTGTGATCTATATTAAGCTCTTTCCATGCTAAGTAATTAATAAGGAAATAATTGAAGGCATGTAGCACACAGCCATTTTGATATGATGGTTTGAACTTTGTGTTGCACATTTTTTACAAGATTTAGAAGGCTGCCTGTGTAACATTAATTCAGCTTCCAGATGTTCAGCTTCCAGATGCATAACACCCCAGATCTGGTTATTCCTGCTGCATGTCAGTCAGGAAGCTTCCTCTTCCATCAGCAGACAGGGAAAAGAAGAATGGGAAGCAGCAATAAAAGTGAGTGTTTGTTCAGTCCTTGTGTCTCTGGGACAAAGCATGCTTATTCATGGTTGTTCTATTCAGATGGATCTATGCATAATCCAGTCATATCAAGGATAGAAATCCTTGGAGTATTTTAGCAACTAAACTGAATAGGTGTAGACTGAGATTTCTTGAAAGACTCCTAAGTTTTGTGTCCATACTGAAAAGCTTAGATGTGCTATAGCCTCAGTTATTTAAAAAAAAATATATATTTTCTAATTGCAATTAGGAGGAAGTGCTTTCTCCTGCCCCACATTCTTGCAAATGCCTGCATAGTTTTAAGTCATTACCCCTTTCCTTACCTCTTCTCTGCACTTCCCCTCTAAGGCTAAGGATGGACATTACACATACACTGGTTTAAGTGACAAGAAACTGGTTTAAACCAGTAACAGAGCAGATGTTCAGTACACATAAGCTGGCTTGAAAATGGCTCAAACCAGTTTGAATAAACCTGGTTGAATGTAGTATTAGACTTAACTGATTTGGCTCAAACTGGTTTATGCAATGTTTGTCCCAGACCCCATGCTGGTTTAACTTAAACCAGACTGCCCCAGTATCCCGGCACACTCTGTGGGCTGGGCAGGGCTCTCTACTCCACAGCAGACTTGGCCCCTCTCCCTTCTCCCTTACTGGAGTGCCGGCAGAGACTGCAGGCATCTGACTGGCTTCCCCCTGCTCCCCCGCTCTCCTCCCAGCGCCCTGCTAGGCAGGGCCTGCCTGTCCCCTCTTCCTTACACAGACACCTTCAGCATTAGCTACCAGACCACATGCTGGCTATGGTCCATGCTGTAGCAGATAGGACAAAGGTGGGATCAACAGGTAGCTGGTAATTTCCCTTTGTTGTTTTCTTAATGGGGATGATAAACACTGAGTTAGAGGTGATAAACACTGTGTTATCAATTCCCTGCTGGGCTGGTCAGAATTGGGGGGAGGCCCTCCCTCATCAGAGTGTATTGTGGGCCTGGCAATGCCCCTGCCCCCAGCTCAGTATTATGGAAAGGAAAGGAGGGCTGCTAGAGTGCCCTCTGACTTCTTGCCTGAGCCAGTGCAATCATGTGCCTGCATTTCTGCAATGTCTGGACAGTTACAAACTGACTCAGCCTAGCCAGGTTAGACTAACCTGCAAAGATTGAATCAGTTCAAACTCAGGCTTTTTGAATGTCTGTCCCTAGCCCCAAAGAGTAAAAAACCGTGACAGCCCATGGCAGACAGCTAACAAGGAATTCTTCAGCTCAGGTGGTTAGATGGGCAGAATTATAAGCATCTAAAACTAGGGCCTTGCAATGAAAAGTACTGAATACTACCAGATCACTTGGAAATTTGAGAGAGTGAAGAAGAAACTTGTTTAAACAGCTTTACATTTATGTAATAAATGAATTCAACAGGGGTTTATTAAATTGTTTAAGTTCTGCAAATTATGTTAAGGCAAATTAAATACAGATGTTCCAAAATAGTGAGGTACCAATTTGCAGTTCTAACTTGTAAATCAAATCACTTGTACACTTTACATTCAGGCAGTAATTACTGTTCTAACCTTTCTTAACATCTCGTTGCGCGCGCGCGTGTGTACACACACACACACACACACACACACACATTTGTGTGATGAGATGTTAAGAATGGTTAGAACAATAATTGCTGCCTGAATTTAAAGTGTACAAGTGATTTGATTTACAAGTTAGAACTGCAAATTGATACCTCACTATTTTGGAACATCTGTATTTAATTTACCTTAACATAATTTGCACAACTTAAACAATTTAATAAACCTCTGTGTGTGTGTATGTGTGTGTGTAAAATACACATTCAATTAAAATTACTTAGTGCATACAGTTGAAAGAAACATTTAAAAGTATTTATACTCATACTTTTTTCTGTGCTTTGTTTCCAAAGAGAAACAGAATGTGGAAATTATTGTGGTCAGCATCTTTCAGGAGAAGGGATATCACAAACAATTATTTTGTTAAACTTTCAACCCCCATCTCTTTATCTTCACCTTCTGTGCAGTCATTTGCTGGAAGGCTGAGATTGGATAGTGTGTACTGAGCTTGATTATCAAATACAAAGATGCTGGGAACAGAAAAGAAATGCTGCATGTAGTTCTGCTTATAAAGTGCATAAATCTTATCATTTATTTTCCAGGCTACTTGCTGGTAATTAGTTAAATTCTTCTTTCTTATCAGGGTTCCTTTGGAAAAGAGAGATTACTGATGAAGTCAAGTGATTATTTAATGCAGTCTTGCACAGAAGTTATTCATGCCTTCTATTTCTCTGGCACTTTTGGTCTTCCTTTTTCACAGATGTGCAAATTTTATTTTTGTTACTGTTTATAAATAGTGTCTTTTCCTAGGAGAGGTATACAGATGACACACTAAGTAGCCTGGGTCATTTCCCAAACCTTTAGATATCCTATGACAGAAAGTGTAAGAGATGGCCTCTACTTGTTCACATTCCTTCAGCAAAACTGCAAATGTATGGGGCCCTCACCTTAGGCATTGCTGTATCCTGTCTCCCTTTAATTTAGGAATAAGACAGGATAGTCAGCAAAACTTACCCAAAAGTGCACAGACTTTTGTTTAAGGCAGTGGTAGCCCAGTGCCATGTGCAGCAGCAACTATTTTTGCGTGTTCCTACCACCACGTTCCCTGTAAGACGGCTCCTGGGGCTGCACCCTTTCCCCCCCCTCAGTTGTGTTACTCGTCATAACATATGTGTTTAACATGTAGGCTGCTACTGCTCCAGCATCTTGGTTACATGTAGGAGCTCAACAACTCCTTTACATCTATTTTAAATAACAGTTGTGATTATAGCCTTTGATCCTCCGGTTTTAATTTATCAGTGGGTCTCATCTTTTATTGCTGTTACACTGGTGTAATTCTGGAATAACTACGCAGGGTTCAAAAGTAGCAAACTGTAAAGCAAAGATTAATGCAACTTCAGAGGCAGGTTGTAGAAACCAGAGAAGATCAGCATGTGATCACTAAATCCAAGAAATAAATGAAATGTGATGGTCATGGCTGTTGTCAGTTTACAATGAAAAGTAAAGATAGGATGCGAGAGGAAGTCCATTTTTAAAAAAGCATGAATTGCTTCCCTTTGCAGATTTATTACTGAGGGGTATCTGGTGAGGAGTGTTTTCTGAATTGAGATAGCAGACTAGATATTAATCTCAGCTAGTCACAGTGTGTAGCATCCTAGGAAAGATGAGACAGTTTTCATCTCAGTGTACCTTGTGGACATAAATCTTGAGTTGCAAGGAGAGAGGGATGACCTTGACCAGCAGTTCCACTGAAGTGATAACTGGGTCCAAAACCTGGGTTTGTGTGCCCTAGAATGTTACACCGGGAGTTGCCTTGTTATAAATGAACTCTTTTCTGTAGTGAGGATATACTGTGCTGGGATATGCAAGCAGCAAACCCTTGCATTACTGCAGAGTCCCATCAAAGTCAACAGCTGTCTACAAAGTGTGAATGATTTAGTATTGCAGAGCTAGGCCTTCTGTTTTAAGCACCATGCGGCAATAATTACGATGACTGGAATGTTTGTAGGGATTATCTATATTAATAAAAGGGCCTGTGTGTGTCAGTGCCCTAGGTCCAAGACCATGATACCTGAAACTAGAGACCTGAAACTGCATGAGTACTAAGGGGGCCATGGGAGTATGCCACCTGGGTGCTATTTAATTTTATTTGGCTGAAAAAAAGTTTCTAAAACTACTGCACAGCAAGTTGCAAACAGAGCAGCAATGGATGCAGCCAGGAACTGCCCCTGGAGGGAAAAAGAAAACTGCTTTCTTCTACAATCCTGCCTTGGACTATGGTTCTGATCCATTAGTTGCAATTGGCTCAATGGCGACTTCTTGCTGCCACTGCCTTGCAATGGGATGGAGAGGAGAAGCTGCAACAGCAAAGTTCAGCTGCCTCAAATGAATGATCCTCCTGAGACCCTTCATACATTGTTGACAGGCAACACTCCAGGTGCAAGTCATTTTACATGGCTCCTGCCAAAAAAGGGCTATCTGCAAAAAGAAAACGTGCGAAAAATCACCTTGCAAAAGCTGCAGCCAGAGCATCTGAGACTGCAGAGCAGAAACTTGTAAGACGACAAACAGAGCAGCGATGGCTGCATCCAGAGCAACTGAAACTCGAGGATGATACGCGTTGGAACAGCACATTGGAAGAGGCAGCTGCAACTCAGTCACCAGGGATGCTGTGAAA
>JAGPOW010000261.1:140479535-140496551 GCA_030014935.1 Caiman crocodilus
CTGTTTGCCAGCATGCTGCAGACATGTGCCATGTCAAATCCTCAACAACTATGGGACAACCACAAGGAGAATCTGGCACAGGATATTTTGTATCAGGCACGAGTGCAAAATCTGAACCTTGAACTGGACTACAGTGATTCCATCTTCAATCAAGCTCCCATTATCATTGAGGACAAGATCAAGGCTTTGGGTGGCTCTGACCTCAAAATTTGTGGCCTTCCTGGCCCACAACCAGACAATGATAATGAGCTGATAAATTAAATTTTTGAGAGACCAACTACAATATTGATCATCTTACCAAATACATACAAAATAATGAACCAAGTCTGGTCCCAGACCAAAGAGAAACCTTCAACCAGATTATTCAAGCAGGTTTCAATGGGGGTGCTGCATCTTCTTTCTGGATGCTCCAGGTGGAACTGGGAAAACTTTTCTCCTGAATCTTCTTTTGGCCAAAATCCAGCAGACAAACAGGACTGCCTTTGCACTGGCATCATCAGGCGTTGCTGCCACACTGACGGGAGGAAGAACAGCTCACTCAGCCTTCAAGTTACCCTTAAATCTGGCAAGGGCAAAGGTACCAACCTGCAACGTTGTCAGGGGTCCTGACAAAGCAAAGGTCCTGCAGGAGTGCCAGCTCATCGGCTGGGATGAGTGCACAGTGTCTCTCGCAGCTGCCGTAGAGGCTCTTGATCACACCCTTCCAGATCTTCAACATAATGACAGAACAATGGGAGCAGTGCCTCTGGTGTTGGCTGGGGATTGTTGACAGACGCTGCCGATCATTCTACATGGAACCAAAGCTGATGAACTGCAGGCCTGCCTCAAAGCTTCATACATTTGGAAAAGCATTCAGCGGCTCAGCCTCGTGACCAACATGTGAGTTCATCTAACAGGTAATGCATCTGCTGGAGAGTTTGGGGCAAGCCTGCTCAAGCTAGGAAATGGGGCCATGGTATCTGAGAATCAAGATGGAACTGTCTCAAGGAACACCATTGGGAAAGAGTTGCAACACTTCAGGAACTGAAAGAGGCAGTTTTTTCCATACGTTGCACATCACTTTCATGACCACAAGTGGCTATACCAAAGAGCCATCCTGGCACCAAAAAATGATGTGGTCAGTACCATAAACAAAGACTTTCTTTCTCAATTGCCTGGCACTGTGCAAAAATACAGGTCAATGGATACTGTCCCAGACATCAGTGAGGCAGTCAGCTACCCAACAGAATTTCTCAGCTCTCTCGAACCACCAGGTGTGCCTTCACGCACTTTGGAGCTCAAGCTTGGTGCACCCATCGTTCTTCTCAGGAATCTGAACCCACCAGCACTCTGCAATGGAACAGGATTGTCTGTCAAGAAGCTCATGCCACATGCCATTGAAGTCACCATCATGACTGGCCAGGCAGCGAGACAGGGTGTTTGCATGCCATTCGTTCCCTCTGACCGGCCATTTCAATTTCAACGGCTCCAGTTCCCAACTGCTTCAGTTTTGCCATGAGCATCAACAAGACGCAGGGAGAGTTACTCAAAGTTGATGACCTCAACCTGCAAAACCCATGCTTTTCTCATGGACAACCCTGTCTTGGTTGTTCCAGAGTTGGCAATGGCAAAAACCTTTTCATCTTGGCACCAGAGGGTAAAACGTGCAACATTGTCTATCCTGAAGTGCTACACGACTAAAAAAAGTGTCAAATACCATCATAAACTGGGATAGAAAAATGTCATGTGAAATCCTCAGTGCTGTGCTAAAGTCTTACAAATTAATAAATAATTCTAGCTCACAATTCAGTTGTTTAATACATTTAAGTGTTCAACCTTTATAGGTTTTTGGTATGACCAAAAGCTCAGTTTCAAGCTGTATCACACCAGTAAAATAGGGTACAAAACTAAACACATGCACAGCTTATTAGTAGAGGGAAATAAGATAGAATGAATATATTTTATTTATAAAACATTAAAATATGATTACGGCAACCTGTGCGAAGCTGGGTACTTTGGCTAGTAAAGAAATAATCCAGATCAGATTTGGCCCCAAATCTTTTTCCTTTGAATTCACACGTATCTAGGATCTGACAAAGAAGCATGCCTCATGTTCATCTGATGAGGATGAAGAGGAAAATGTTTATTTCTGAGATGGTGATATATCCTAAAGATAATATGTCTGAACACCTATAGATATTTTGTAGTCCTTTTAACGACAGTTAGTATACTATTTTTGGAGGTATCTTGTCTACCAGGGTTTTTCTCTTGATACAGTGTTACTTGGGGGAATGCTTTGAAAGCTTAACATCAGCAGGATCATATTAAATCATTTTGTGCCAGTAATTTTATGTTGTCAGTATATTTACATCTGCCTAAATATCAGCATTTTAGAAACGAGAAAGCAAGCTTAATGCAGTGCGTGAGGGAAAATCAGGTATAAATGTCAGTGTCCAAAATTGGAACATTACAAACAGTTAATTATTCAGAGACTATAATGAGTTTTACCGCAGGTTTTGCCAGAACTGTGTAGTCAGGATGCCTCATTCTGAAGGACGCTGCTGTTTGGAAGTCTGGGGCTCCTCAAAGAGTGAACTTGAATTCTCAAGGAATAAGCATACTCTTCTTAAAGGGAGAAGATGGCGTTAGACTCAATTTCAGGGAATGTTATCACGTAAACAACCTTTGCTTCTACTGAGAAATTGTTAGAGACTATGGGGTGAAATTCAAAAGCAAATTAGAACCGGAGCCTAGACCTCTGTTTTGAATTCATCATTTGAAACAAGTGCTTTATCTCTGTGGTCCAAGTTATCAACATCTGAAGACTCCTTGGGAAGCAATGTCTTTTCCCTTTATTTTGGGAATTATTCTCTCTGGCAGCAGCAGAAGTATCCTGTAAGACCTCCTTCCTATCTTTCAGCTGCTTCAGGGTTTAAGTGAGTATTCCCTATATTCTCTGTGGCCCCACTTGCCTACAGTTCCTCTCCCTGCCAGGCCACTCTCTAATCGAAAAAATCAGTTCTTACCTGAGTCTTTGACTTTCTGCTATAAATTATAATGTTCTCTGCACAACTGGACATCACGGTGGTAAAGAAAATCTTGTGATGACTAGTTTATGCACACAAGATGAATTAGTGTGCACAAATTCACATTAAACTTGGAGCCCAGCATTAATTCAGGTGGCCTTTTTTATTTCAGTGTTATGCTCCCCCATACTTTTACAAACTGTAAAGGAACAAGGCAAAAGAACAGAAAATGGGTGTGTATAGCTGCTTGCTGCACCCAGGCTACATTCAGGTGGCTTTAAGCTGTGGGAACCAGGAGCAGTGTGAGGCACTTGCCTCTTCCAGAAGCTGCACAGCAAAACTGCTGTGAATGTTTGGAGTGTATTGGTGGGAGGGGGGCTTTTGGGTCCAGGGTGGATTTAGTGGGATCAGATGGGGGCTGTTGGGTCTTTGACGGTAGGAAGAGTTGTCTGTCCGGTGGGAAGGAGTTGGGAAGTGGGGGGGTACTAAAAATAGCCATTAGGGTCATGGGTAGGATGGAAAGAGTACCTTCATGGTGCTGGGGCAAGCAGCTGGGTTTTTACAGCCCTGGGGCTGCATTCTGAATGTGTTTCCAGTCTGTTAAATCACCTCCTTGGGTGAACTAACTTAAATCAAATCTGCCATTTTGGAGTGATTTAAACTCCACTGAACACCTGCATATATGGGCATTTAGATCAACGTAACCCTAGTTAAGTCTATCTAAATTTAATGGCTGTATGTACCCAGTGAGTCTTTAGCATGTGCTGTGGATAATGCGAGAGGAAGGTGGAATATCCTGAAATGTGCCTTTAACAAGATTGGCCTTTGGGAGATGGCTAACATTCTGGTTGGTTTTTTACTTTTTCCCCAGAAGGTTTTTCCTACCACTTACTGATACCCAACCTAAACTACCAACACTGAAACTATAAAGGCTACAACATTCTCGGAGTATATTGCTTGCAAGACTTATGATTGACTATGAAATATAATATTTAAAATGTGCTCACCTGCAGTAGTTAAAGGTAATTCTCTAAATTGGTTTCCTCTCCTGGTAGGATGATGGAGCATTGAAACCTTTCATTCACACCATTTAAGCATACACACTGCATACACTGCCTCTATTCCTGGTTCCTTCAAAGGCAAATGGTTACCTAGGGAATGTGTTTTGGAATAACATATTGGCAAGAATAATTACAGTGCATTGCTTCTCCTACCTCCAAAAGTAAAGTGATGCATATTCAAATATTCAGTGTTCCCATGCAAGTTATTTATGACACAGTTGTCCAACTGTCTGCCCACAGACCACATGTGGAATTAAAGCCTCCCACTTGCCACTTCCTCATTGGTCTGTCTGCAGCAGCCTCCAAGGGCTCTGGAGTTCCTCTCACTCTGAGTTCCCCTATCTTCCCTAACCCCAGGGCATGGCATGATGCAGTCCTGGGAAAGCCTGTGGCCCAGGAGGCTTGAGCATCGTGGGGGAGCATAGGAGCCCATGGCCAAGGAGTTGAGGGTGGGGGAAGGGGTGTGGGTGCAAGATGCAGTCAGGGGAATCTTCAGTGCAGTAGGGGGTGGACCAGGCAGTGTGTGGCCTCAGGGACTCAAGGGTCCTGCAGCTTCCAGCTGCTTAAGTATGGGACAGTCCCAATTTTATGATAGAGTTCTTGCACTGATTTCTAGTAGGAGTGTGCAAAGTGCGCTGTATTCAATTTGGATTCAGATTTGGCCCCATTTGGGGGACAGTGATTTGATGAACTGATTTGGATCACTGTCCCAATTTGATTTGGCTAAATTCGAATTGGAAGATTTGATTCTGATTTGGAGAATCAGTGATTCATCCATAATACAGCTTTAAATGTTTTTCGTACATACCTCGAGGTACCAGGTACAGCTCGTGAATGCTGAGATGCTGGGGTGGATGGAGTGTGCCATAGGAGTGCAGGGGAGGGAGATCCCTGCATGCTCGGCGGCAGAACTGGAAGTGGACTAGAAGTACTTCTGGTCCACTTCCGGATTCGCTGCTGAGCATGCGGGGGACCCTTCCCCCCTGCACCCTCCTAGCCTGGTGATTGGTTGCAGGGGGACCCTTGGTGTTTCCCCAGACCCAGGAGGCACCTGCTGCCAAGCCAAGGGACTGGAGGATCCGCTGTGCACTCCAGTTCACTTCTGGGTCTGCTGCCGAGTGTGCTGAGGCCCCCCTTCCTCCCCCCTCCATGATCCCGTGGGACGCTTCATCTGCCTCACCATGTCAGTGTTTGTGAGCTGCCTGGTACCTGGAGGTATGTAGAAAAAACATAAAAAGCTGTGTCTGTGTCCCAACCATCAAATCTCTCCAAATCAATTTGGAGGGTTCCAGTTTGATTCAGAGAGATTAAAGGGTCTCCTGATTCAATTCGGAGATTTGGCCACCAAATTGAATCAGTGGCTGAAGCTTCACAAAGCCCTAACTTCTATTCTCTCTCCCTTCTATAGCCAGATTAATTTTAGAAACCCATCTGTACACTTCAGTAGAAGTATACTTCAGTAGTTCTATACCAGGAAGGACTATAGAAGTCCTTGAAAGTCCAACGTGCAAAGGAGCTTGCATCTTACCAGTAACATTTCCTCTTTCTTACCAAACAGTCATGTAAGACAGTGTGACCATTATGTGGTTTTATTGGTTGTTGAGTTGTTATATGTTGGAAGTGTTTTCTTGGATCAGTATTGTTCTGGTAGGGAAAAGGTTAGTGGCTGGATTACAAAGGGACTGCACGTGGCCTGGCTCTTTGGTGCCGGACGGGCCCCTGCCAAACTCTGGCTCTTTCTTGAAGCGGGTGGAGGCAGCAGATATAAGTAGGGGATCCAGAGAGTGCATGTTCCTGTGAATGCTTGCTAGCCTGCATCCTGCTGGAACCCACGGAAACCTGCTGGTGTGAAACCCCAGAGAGTGGAGATGGAGAGAGTCTGCCACATGGGCACAGCAGTTGAAAAGGTTGGACTGGTGGGGCAAAGGCAGCCTGCTAAGAGCAGCAGAGAAGCTGTGACCTTTGGGGACACTGCAGAGACTGAGCTTTGTCACTAGAACCCCAGGGACTGAGAAGAAAGC
Source organism: Caiman crocodilus (assembly GCA_030014935.1). NCBI lineage: Eukaryota > Metazoa > Chordata > Crocodylia > Alligatoridae > Caiman > Caiman crocodilus. The sequence continues at coordinate 140,485,623 of JAGPOW010000261.1, forward strand.
AGTAGCCAGGGATGAGAGTTAGGATGAAAGTGTTAGGAGTTGGTTTGTTTTGGCATAGAGAGGCTGGATATCTACAAGTCAGCAGGGCCTGATGAACTGCACCCAAGAGTGCTGGAAAAACTAGCTGGTGTCATTGCACAACTGATGGCAAAGCTATTCAAGAACTCATGGTGCTGAGGTGAGGTCCCAGAGGACTGGAAGAGGGCTAATGTGGTGCCTGTCTTCCAGAAAGGAAGGAAGGGGTCCCAGGGAATTATAAACTGATCAGTCTGACTTCAATCCCTGGAAAAATCCTGGAAAAAATTGTCAAAGAATCCATCATTGATAGGCTAACTGAAGGCAGTATTCTTAAAGACAGCCAACATGGCTGTGTTGTGGTCAGGTCATGCCTGACCAACCTCATCTCCTATGATGAGGTAACTCACCACCTGCATAAGGGAGATGTGATCAACATCATGTACTTGGATTTCAAAAAGGCCTTTGATTTGGTTGGCCATGATGTGCTCATGGGAAAATTGGCAAGTTAAGGCCTCAACATTTTAATGGTTTGGTAGCTAGGAAGCTGGCTTTGAGGTCAGACCCAGACATTGTTAATAGATGGAACCAAGTCAACATGGTGAAGGGTGACCAGTGTTGTCCCTCCAGGCTCAGTACTTGGATCAGTGCTTTTCAACATTTTCATCAACAGTTTGGAAACAGGTGTGGAAAGCATACTGGCAGCGTTTGTGGATGACACAAAGTTATGGGTGCATGTGGTCACACTGGAGGAAAGGCTGTGAGGGTACAGGGTGACCTGGACAGGCTTGTAAAGTGAGCATATCTAAACCTGATGATGTTTTACACTGACATGTGTAAGGTGCTCCATGTGGAGAGAAATAATCCAGAACACACTTACAGGCTTGGTGGTGCTGTATTATACAATGCTACAACCAAAACAGACCTGGGGGTCATGATCGACCATAAAATGAACATGAGCCTCCAGGGTGATGGTATAGCCAGCAAAGCGAACAATACTCTGGCATGCATCAACTGATGCATCACAAACAAGACTAAGGATGTCATCCTCCCTCTACTCAGCATTGGTGAGGCAACAGCCGGAGTACTGAGCCCAGTTCTGGGCACCGCAGTTCAAAAGGGATGTGGAGAAGCTGGAAAGAGTCCAAAGGAGGGCCACGTGAATGATTAGAGGCCTAGAGAACAGATTAGGAGGAGAGGGTGAGGGACATGGGACTGTTCAGCCTGGAAAAGAGAAGACTCAGAGGGGACTTGGTGGCAGCCTTTAAATATATAAGAGGAGAACATCAGGAGCTAGGAGAACACGTGTTCACCAGGGCAACCCAGAGTCATAAACTGATAGAGGATGGCTTCAGATTGGATATTAGGAAAAAACTTCTTTATGGTTCTTGTGTCCAGATTCTGGAATAGACTCACCCCAGAGGTGGTACATCCCCCTTCCCTGGGGTCTTCAGAAGATGACTGGACATGCATCTCTCTGGGGGCATCTGACTTCAGCAGTCTTTCCTGCCTTGAGCTGGGGGGCTGGATCTGATGATTCCTGAAGTTCCTTCCAGCCCCTTCCTTCTATGAATTTATGAAACCATGTATTTTATGTTGTCTTCCCCAGTTATGTTGTATTTTTTTTTCCTGATTATTCGATTTTTTTAAAATCCCTAGCTGTCCCTTAATTGGGTATCTCACCTTACCATGAATTTTGTACTCTCACAACCTTGGTTGACTCAGGGTGTCCCATCAGACAATTCCTAAAGTTTGTTAGTTCACTGCTACACATTGTACAATCCACTTCTCATCTGTTCTCATTCCCACCTGGTCTTCCTTTAACTCTCAAAATATTAAATAATCTACCTTTTTGAGGGTCCTCCCCACCTTTACATCTCCTTTTGTCCATACCACTTTCTCTTCCTTCAGATCCTTCCTTCCAAAAAGTTCTTATGGAAAGCCTATAAGCCCTAGTCTGATTGCTGCAAGAAGTGTCAATAAAACAGGTACTGCAGAAATCTATAAGCAATAAACAGTGAAACTACACACAGAGCTAAATGCCATTATTCAGCTACCTGCTTCTTATTAAGTCTTCATTCCTTTTTTCTGTGCATCTCCTGTTCAAATAAATTTATAATTACTTTAGAAAAAGTCCTTGTCATCTTAGTACTTCATATAATGCAACTTGCTTTTAGTGTTATCACTATATAATGATATATGAAGCTGAATGAAGCTTGAATGAAACTTGGGCTAGGGAAAGAAGTTGCCCATAAACCAGGTTAAGTGATCAGAAACTGGTTTAAACCTGTAAGAGAACAGAAGTTCAGTGCACATAAACCAGTTTCAAAACGGCTGAAAATGGTTTAAGATAAATCTGGTTGAAGTAGTATCAAACTTAACTGATTTAGGTCAAACCAGTTTATGAAACTTCTGTCCCAGACCCTTTCCTGGTTCAAGTTAAATCAGAGTCCCCCAGCACGCTTCTAAGCCCTGGGCTGGGCTGTCTGCTCCAGAGAGCAGGGATGGCCATGTCCCTCTATTCCCTAGCTGTAGCAGTGAGAGCTGGCTCACTGCCCTCCCTTCCCATGCAAAACCCAGCTGGGGTGTGGGGCCAGGGTGAGGGGTTAAATTCCCCTTCCACTGAGTATGGAGCAGCCCTGCTCAGCTGGCTTGCTTAGTGCTGGCTGCGACTGTGGACTACAAATCCAAGGGGTCCCTGGGAGGAGGAAGAGGAAGAATCCTGCAGAGTTCTGCTGCTGTCATTCTGGACTGCAAATCCCAGAAACCTCAGGGGCAGCCAGAAGAGGAACATACAGCCTGTGCTAGCTATGTGCCAGACAGCTGTGCTGTAGCACCCCCTGGCCTTTGGCTTGAGCTACTGCAGGCATGTGGCTGCATTTCCTGAATCACAAGTGAATATCTGTCATTTGCCTTAGACTAACCTGTAAAGACTGAATCAGTTCAGCCTCAGGCTTTTTGACTGTTTGTACTTAGCCTTGGAGTTCAGCATTTTCTTTCTCATTTAACAGTATGGCCAGATTCCTACTTTGAACCTGAAAGTTACTTAAGTTCTAAAAACTAGAACTGATAAACTTTATTTTGCCTACGTAGCTGTTAGGAGGATAAATTACTATTATTGTTGACATGCACTCATACACTGTTGTTACAGGGGAGATAGGCTGCTTTGATTCAGTATTGTTTTGATAATTTGGAAAGGAACGAGAGAGGCTTGAAAGTTTCTACGGTCCTTCAACCAAAGAGGTTCATTAACGCTAAGAAATGTCTAATATGGATGACATTTTTGCTCTGCTGCACTGCTTCATTTAATCATTCCAAATACTATATATGACTATACAGGAAAGTTCTTAGAGAAAACGTGTAAAGGAATTGCAGCATTTTGGGTACCAGTGTCATACCTGACTCTTCATTTATCAATCAGGATGTGTCGTAGACTGCTTCAGTCAATGCTCCTTTCCTCTGGAATCCAACCTCTTTCTGACAGCAAGAATATAGTGTGTGTGTGTGTGAGAGAGAGAGAGAGAGAGAGTACCACAATTTGGTTTATTTTTTGTTCTTGCTGTAAATAGTTATCCTTTCTATATATGAGTGGATGATTCATCATGACACATTTCAGACTCTTTAGTGGGAGTCTATTCTTTCTGTAGAATTTTTATTTGAGGAGTTGGATGAGAAACTAGACCAATATTTGTGCTGACTTTTAAGAAGACATTGGCTTCTTAGGTCCAAATTAAGGAATTTTAGTTTTCAAAGCCTTGGCAATATCGCCTAACTTGAAAATGCTGAAGTGTGCGATTGCTGTACAAACTGCAGCATACCCAGAACGCATGCATGAATGTACATACTGTCTTTAACATTTTGGCCCTGAATGTGAAAATACATTTTAGTTGTAGTCACTCCATTCTAAAATGACTTATTTTATTCAGAATTTTATAATAAACTGTTGTCTATAAAAGTTATCATGTTCTCATATTCTAAAATTATCCCATTCCAGTTAAGAAACTTTCACAAATCACCATATGTGCTAGCTTGATTATATGTGTGGACAAACGGGGGATGCTTTACCTTTGGTATATGGTAAGAGAAATACAGGAACAGCTTTGACTTCTGGTTTTAAAACTGCTTCTTAATGAGATTTGTGGTGCCGTGATGATAACACAGCATCGAATCATAGTACTGCTGTTGAAGTAGAGAGTTCACCCTGAACTCAAGCTAGTCTTTTTTTTTTTTTTAATTTAAATTTTGAGAGAACAGTCAATGTCTTGCGCCTGATTGAGGCTTTTTAAAAATGATTTTACTTCTTTTGTACTATTTTGGGACTTGGGCTCAATTTCCTGGTGAGCTGTAGACTCTAGAGACGAGTCTGTTTTTTTGCCTTAGTCCCCTTCTGCAGCTAGGGCTCTTACCTACCTCACAGAAGTGTTGTAGTGATCTAGAGACATTCTGAAGCAGAAAAATGTACTACGGTGATGGGGAGGTCATATACCTAACACGCAACCATATAAAACTATCAACCTTTTAAAGACATGTTAATGTCTGCTTTCTTATACTTCAGTTCTATGAAACCGTCTGGATTGGGTACCAAAACTGAGATTAATAGAATTTCATGGCGTGGATTTGGCTTCTCATGTAGATGAGTTTCCTTTGAAAGAAGAGCAGTTTATATTGTATGTTTGTGTAGCTGAGATTTTCCCCTCCCCCTCCCCCCCTGGACCTATTGTAAACTTCTTAGTTCAGAAGTAAAATTATTTCTTTATCTTGCACTATTCAGCAAAGCATAACCTCATACACAATCATTCATATACCTTCCCACCCCTCCATCAACAATAAATATTAAATAGATTATAGTCCTGATTTTTATTTTGCCTTTTACCAGATTTCTCTTAGTTCCTATTTTGCGTCTTTGTGCATAAGAATGGATACTAGAACAGTTTCTTCTTTTCCCTTCTTACTTGTGAAGATTATGGTCTTTTGCATGTTACTGCTTTTATTCAACAATCTTTAGTTTGCCAGTCAAATTTTAAGATTTTCTCAGATCCAGAACAGAGAGATAGTAATAAAGTTGTATTTTTGTGTCTGTCTTCTATTAAAAGGACTTCTTTTCCCCCTTGGGCAGATAAGTGCTGTCTAATACCTTTAAAATACATGCACACATGCGTGCACACATGCACACGCACGCGCCCTCTCCTCCCCCGCCCTACCAAAAAAACCTTCCTCTGTTCTAAGTAGAAACCAGTTCCTTCATTGAGATGCTTTCCTCTCCATTGCCCTTTTGTAACATTTTTCGCTTACCAGTGACAAAAAAACTTAAAATATACATTACTCAAGATTGCTGACCAAGTGCTGCTGGTGAAAGAGAGAAGTGAACAGAGCAATTTAGATTGGCTTTGGCCCTGCCAGGATCTGGCAAGTAGTTGGAGGAGAGGCTGAGATCCTCTGAGGAGCAGGAGAGGAGACTGGCAACTATCGGTAACTAGGAACTTGGGTTAAAGAGTACGTGTGAAGGACTGATTAGGCAAATTATTGCTGAGGAGGAAAACTGGGACTGACTGAGTAAGGGGAACAGAGCCAATGGGGTAATGGAGAGTCAATCTTAATTCATTAACCTTGTGCCCATTTTGTGGATATATGCAATTTTGTAATTACATGATTCAATTTAAATATGTGGTTTCTTTTTTAACAGATTACTGTTGTTTGTAATATGCCTGTCATCTTTATTGAAAAGGTACAAATCATGTCGCTGCTAGGAAATCTTCAATAGAGTCGACTTAGATCTACCCAAAATTTGAGGCCCATCCTCACGTGCAGGAGGGCACCAAGATGGGACCCAAATAATAATGCCCGCCCACTCCTCAGGAATGGATATACAGTTACAGGTTCAAAGCAAGGAACGCATGGCACAAGGGAATGATGGTCTCATGTCATGGAGGTGACTACAGAATGGGATTGCCTACATCTGGTTCCAGCTGCTGGACACTCTGGGCACGTCCAGACAAGCCCGACTGTGTGGTTTGCATCGCTGCAGACATATTTGCAGCGCCACATACTGCACAGTCCCTCGTTCTCCATGCTGCAAGGGCACACTGCCCAAGTGTGCGCTTCACTGTTTTGTTTTGTTTTTTCCACGGTATATTTTTTGTTTGTTTTTTGCTTTGGACCCCTGGATAAAACTGTGTGTGTGTGTGGGGGGGCGGGGATGGTGCAATGCACCCCCGCCAGTGTGCACTGCTGAAAAAAGAAGCCAAGCCGCTTGGAGCTATGTTGCGGCTGCTGGCCAGGCTCTGTGCAGCAGAATCACTGTGGCTGCAGCCCTGGGAGGCCCCAGAACCCCATGTAAGGCTGCTGGGGCCACCCCAGTGCTGGCCCAGCCTCCCCTACCCCACCCAGGGCAATCGTGCGCTGAAGCACACGTGGCACAGGCATTCCCCAGGAAAAAGGAGTGGCTGTGCAAGGTGTGCCACTGCTACTTGTCCCTGGGAACCAAACATCCACGCATGTCTGGACATGGCCCGTTTGTCTGTGTGACTGCCAGTTGGAGCATATGGCATGTGGAGGATTTCTGCTTCAGTTTTGATATATCTATGCTCCTGCCTTAACAGGGATGCTTTGTAAGGGCATGGAAGGGGTACAATTCACTATGTTTTAAGGAGTTAGACTCCGTTTAGCTAAATAGCCGTGGTGGTGAGCAAGTAGGTCACTCCTGAGAAAATACAAATAGCAGATCCCTGTATTCCAGTAATGGTTCACTTTCAAGATAGATTTAAGAGCGGTCCATATGATCCATTCCTGCTACCTAACCTTCAGTAAAAGCAATAAACTTTATAATAAAACTTTGGTGATTTGCTTACGGAGCTTAAAGTGGGGTTCACTTTTATATCTCTTTGTCTCTATTCTTTATAATGTCCACATAGTCAGAGGCCTAATGTGCTGCCATCTTCTACACTGTAAAACATGGCTTTATATAATTGCCTCAGAGGATTTTGTGGAAAAAATCCTTAGTCTTGAAGTGCTTAAAATTACAAGTCACTTCTATTCAGAAAAGTGGTATGTAAGGAGCAAAGAGAAATGAAAGAAATTTCTTATTTTGTTAGCATCTTGCTGTTTTCTTTGATACCTAGTTGAGGGTGGATGCTGAGAGAGAAGGATTTTGTATGCATTTTATTCTGCATGTGTTTTCAGAATGATAGCCCTTTTGCTGAAATTATTAAAACAAAATTGTTGCTCAGAAAAAGCAGCAAACAATATTTGCTTAATGGGTTCTATACAATTAATCTTTTTTCTCAGCCTTGTGTTAAACCTATTGTCTCAGGCGGCCAGAGCTGTCCAGAGGATCACTAATTTAATCAGACGTCAGGCGGGCCAGCGATGGAGAGGCAAGACAGCATATTGGTTTTAAAAGGTTGTTTTACTTATGCTGCGTGGAATGGCAGCGCAGGCCTTGAGGTAGATTGTCACGGATAATCAAATAAGTTATGAGTTACCGAGTTTATGAACGAAAAGGAACCTGCAGGATAATAAGGGTACGTCAAGAGGACCCGGTGACGGGGAGATATTGATGGGTGATCAGTCTGCCAAGTTTCCTCGGTCGCACTACAGAGTTCTCTGTGGTTACTCTATTGCATGCTCGGAGGTGTCCGACTTGGGCGGAAACTGCATGAACTTTTATGTGTTTGGAGTGGCCAATAACGGACTCCGAGGTAGGAATAACTAATGAAGCGGAACGTGACCAAATTTGGGATAATGGCTCCATGCAGTCTATTGTGACTTGGACACTCAACTGATTTGGTTATGACACCTATAAATAGAACTGATATCAATTGTTAGAATTTTCTTGCTGAGTTTTGTAAAATAACTTTGGCAAGAATTCATTTTTTAAAGTTACTTAGCTTTTGAGATCCTTCTGCAGCCTCCATTGATTAAATGGATTCATAAGGAATTCTGGAACTTGATTTATTCTCAAATGGTGCAGGAAAGAAATCACTGAGGTTAAATTCTCATAAATTATGCAATCGGTTTCAAATATGAATGGAGCAAATGTCAGGGAAGTGTGAAGTTGTCTTTTTTGACTGTGTTCTTCAATATATGATCGTAGCGGGGTAGGTGATTCCAAGCTTCTAATTCATGGTGCATTTTCTTTATTGCTTGTGTTGTTTAATCCTTTTGTTCTTGTTCACCACGCAGTCTGATTGATGTGAGTTTTGAGTGTGTGGTAAGGGCAAGGGTAGGCTGGTGGATTCTCTCAACTTGTCATTTAAACTCGTCATCAACCAAAGGACTTGGGTCCAGTCCTGCAGCTCTTGCTCATGTAAGTAGAACACAGTTCTGTGAGTAATTCTATGAAAATCAGTGAAACAGAATTTTTTTTTAAATCCCCCAAGCAAGTAATAATTCCTTCCCTCCCTGCCCTTCAGTGCTCAGTGGCGCTGCCCCTCTCTTCCCTTCCTCCCTCCTCTGACCACTATTTCTGTTCTCCGGCTGCTCAAGCGGTGAGAGCAGAATGGAGATCTCCAGAGCTTTCCCTGCCTGCTGTGGCCAGGCTTCCTCATAGAGCTGGGCTCAGCCAGGGACAGCAGTAGCAGCATGAGGGTCCCTCCTCCCTGCTTGGTCTCTGCCAGCCTGGGGCCAGGCATAGAGGAAGGGAACCTGACTGCTGCCACTGCTGTCTCCAGTGAGCCTGGCTGGAGTGAGACAGAAGCAACTCTGGCGCGCCCTCTCTCCTGCCCCGGGGACGGTGGCAGCAGCAGGTGGAGAAGGGAAGGAGACAGAAGATTCCGAACTGCCACCAACACCCTGAAGCACAAGTCGCTGCTCCTGCACCCCACTTGCCAAAATCCTGGGTCTTGGCACCTTGTCATGTCATGGATACCTTCTTAGTGAGTAGCTCTTATACACAGGAGTAAAACTTGCAGAATTTAAGCGCTAATGAGCTGGGTTTTTTTATTTGATTCTTAATTTTTTTCCTAGTCCTTTGGTTTATAGCGGAGCGTTCGGCATTTCTTTAGTTAAGAAGCTTTGTATGTCTCTTGGTGAAAGTAAGAACTCTGAATTGGTCTGATTTTTCATTGTTTCACTTGGAGCTTAAAAACACGATCTCTTGGATCACAGACACAGTATCCTTTTGGGACACAGTGTCCTGACAGAGTTTGCATCCATAACTCCCAGAAAATCATGGTAGTGACAACCAAGAATGAATTTTCTATTTTCAGCCTTTAGACTTCACATTTTTCAAGCTCTTCTCTGTAATCATGAAGGACTTATCATAAGTGAAAATGGAAATTCTCCTGTTTTTGACTGTGGGACATCCTCTGAATAAGAGTGTCCCTTCTTGGCCTTGAGGCCATATCAGCCCTGGAGCTTCCTGAACGCTCTCTCGCCAGGACAAATTCTGAGCAGTGGAGAAAGAATTAGCCTTGAGATATGTTTCAAGAGTTGACAGATAGTACACATGTGAATTCTGAATTCCCACTAAAATGCTGACAGCAGGGTTTCGACAGCAGAACAGGCCCTGATATTTTTGCAGACTTTTAAGATCGTATGAATGGGAAATGACTCGTCTTGCTCTGCCCAGTCATTTTCACAGGACAGAGCAGAATCTCACCATGCTAGGTGCCCTCTTAGCTATTCACTCTGAGCTACCTGTTGTCCCCCCTTCCCTCCTCGGAGGTTTCCACAGCTGGGCAGGGCAGGGATAATCTGCTGTGAATATGAAGTCACGTCACGCCCACACCCTCCACCCCAACTGCTCCCCACCCCTCCCCTGATGAACGTGTTTATGCCTATGTCAGGACACCATTTCTCTGGCCAGTGTTTCCCGAATAAGAATATCTTACCAGTGCAGAGTTCTTTGAGCTTCCATCTGGTGATCCCACAAGATATCCCCTGCTATTTCTGCAAGCTCGCTGCCGGCACATCCCCTAGAGTCGTAGCAGAGAGTTGCCATTTTTGCGACAGTTCTGTGCTGTGGCTGGCAAGTCCATGGAATGTGCATGAGGCTCTAGAAACCTTCCTGTGTCTGCATTACAACTTCACAGCTCAGTCAGACCTCCTAGCAGGGGAAGCAGGGATGAATTGCACCCTGGACTAAGATTGCCTTCCCATGAACAATGAGTCCGCATCCCTTTCAACAAAGGGAGGAAGAAGGACCCAGGAAACTATAGACCAGTTAGTCTTCCCTTGATCCTGGGTAATCTTTTTGAGAGAATTATCATAGCGCATGTCCACGAGGGGCCAGCAGGGGAGATTATGCTTAGGGGCACCCAACACGGGCTCATTAGAGGCAGGCCCTGTCAGAACAACCTGGTGGTCTTCTATGACCAGGTCACAAAATCCTTAGATGCAGGGGTAGCAGTGGATGTAGTCTTTCTGGACTTCAGGAAGACCTTCAACACTGTCTCTCACCCCACTCTCATTAAAAAACTAGGTGACTGTGGTGTCGACACCTGCACGGTCAAATGGGTCACTAACTGGCTGGAGGGCCGCACCCAGAGAGCGGTCATTTTTGACCTGGAGGGATGCGTCATTTTTGACCTGGAGGGATGTGGGCAGTGGGGTTCCCCAAGGCTCAGTCCTCACACCTGCACTGTTCAGCATCTTCATCAGTGACTTGGATGAGGGGGTAAAAAGCACCCTGTTCAAATTCGCAGACGACACTAAGATGTGGGGAGAAGTGGGCACGCTAGAAGGGAGGAATAGGCTGCAATCAGACCTAGACAGGTTGCAGGGGTGGGCAGATGAGAATAGGATGGTTTCCAACACTGACAAGTACAAGGTGCTTCACCTGGGGAGGAAAAAACAGCAACAAACTACAGGCTGGGAAACTCCCTTCTTGTCAGTGCAGAGGCAGAAAAGGATCTTGGAGTCATTATTGATGCCAAAATGAACATGGGCCAACAGTGTGGGGACATGGTCAGGAAG
>JAGPOW010000261.1:140496651-140507909 GCA_030014935.1 Caiman crocodilus
CCTGCCACCGGAGGTGGTTCAAGCGCCTACTTTGAACACCTTCAAGAGCAAACTGGATGCTTATCTTGCTGGGATCCTATGACCCCAGCTGACTTCCTGTGCTTTGGGCAGGGGGCTCGACTCTGATCTTCCGAGGTCCCTTCCAGTCCGAATGTCTATGAAATCTGCTCAGGTCCCTTCTGACCCTACCAACTATGAAACTATTGACTGATACCAGGCTGTGCCCAAATTCCTGTGGTAATGGAGGAGGCTACTGTCCTGGGACTGAAAAGATGACTGCATTCTCTGGTTCTGGACCGATCCTTGCTTGGCACTGAGGATTTTGTGGGACTGCCACCAGCCATGCCATATCAGGGATACAGAGTGGCATGATGCTCTGTTTTAGCATGTGCCTCTCCTCCTCCCAGGGTTTCATGATCTCAGCCACTCCTCTGCTTGTGTTCAGTTGTGTCTAAATAAAAAGTTTGATTTTACCTTTTTGTAGTGTTGTTCTCAAAAGCTGTCATGGGGGGTGGCCTTCTGTCTGGTCAGGACCTTTTCCAAAGCTTCCCCTAGGTACTGGCAGACAGAAATCAACCAACAGTAACTGACAGCCATGGACCAGGGTATATGTGACCCCTTGAAACCTACTGATGCACCCTAGTGCACGTGGGATGGCCACAGAAGGAGTGGGGGAGGGATGGGCTGAGAGTTGTCATTGCTAGGGGGGTGGTCTGGCAGTGAGGCGGGGAGCCAGCAGGCTACGAACTGTGATCGGGGGGTGGTGCGGTTGGATTAACTTTCTAGTCAGCACTTCTCACATGTGAATTAACCCTTACTTAGGCCATTGAGTGCCTTAACTGATCCATCAGGCTAAAACTGTGCAATTCACCCATGTATAGTTGTGATGGCGTAAGCATGAGTATGCCATCAATTTTCAATTCCTCTGCGTTGTGCACAACACATGCATTTTAAATCAAGTCACTACTACTTTTATGAGCATGCAGTACTTATTAAAATAAGACACAGACATAAGAAAGTAATTACCTCTTAACCCAGATACAGGATTTCAGGCAGGGAGAAGGGGAGAGAAATATTTCTAGATCCATAATTGCATTTTGCACTTTTCTTAACCAATTGGGTTCCCTTTGAAGGATACACTATTGGCATTTCACAGTTCTAGTTTTGCAAATTAGTTCAGGAAAAGCTATACTTGATTGCTGTGCAGTAAGGCTGCATGATTTTTACCTTCATAATTAATGTTCCAGCTGAAAAATGGTTTATTGTGGAAGGAAAATTCACAGAGGACTTCATATTGCTTCTTGTAGTATGATTGCTGAATTAAAGTTACTTATTTGGATTTTTCATTTCATTCATAATTTGTTGCAGTTGCCAGTGTGATGCGTGATAGGTCATTTATCACATGTGGGTAAGGAAATATTTTCTGCTGTCACACTCAAAAACAATATTTTTTTCGATTTAGCGAGCAAAACTAGTATAACTAATTTGAAGCTAAATCTCATTGAAACACAAGAGAGATGTGAAGTGCCTGGTCTATCCACAGGCTGGAGATAGCTAGTGGTCCTAATCTGGCACCCAGGGTGGGTGTGACAGGGCCTTATCTCGCCCTGTGGAGGGAGGTATGGGGGAGCTTAGCCTCAGTCTAGCCACATGGGGGAAGGGGGTTTGGCTTGGCCCAGCCCCATGGCTCAGCCTCACTGGGAAAGGCCCAGCTCGAACCCCCACATGGGCTTGGGAAATCTGCAGTAGGGAAGGGTGGAGGTATTAATTGCTACCACTCCTCTGCTGCCAATAATCCTGACCTGTAGGGAGCCCTGCAGGCCAGATGCAACAGGCTGGTTTTGGCCCATGGGTGGGAAGCTGAGCATCACTGATTTAGGGTGAAAGGGGAGGTAACACACAGTGAAATTCCTACTTTATAGTAGCCTGTGGCCCTTTTCATGTCCAACCAATCCACTAACCGAGGCATGGGTTCTGCAGAAGAGTAGAGCATAAAGATGCTGAATTTAAGCTGTCTTAATTTAAGACATCTGTGTTACCCACTTCTGTGTGCTTGATTGATTTTAATATTGTTACCTAACATGAGGATGTAGAAGTTACTTCTATTGATAATATAACAAACATCAGCAGGGTTTGACTGCAGCTCAGGCTTCTACCATGTGAGATTACAGAGCTAACTACACCAGGAGAGGGCAACCTGCAGCACGCATGCTGTAAGTGGAAGACTGGGGAGGGAGTACGGTTAGGGCAGTCACATAGGGCAAGGAGCAGAAAGCAGAGCAGCAGGTTAGGAAGGGAGCACAGGGCAGGAAGTAGAAAGCAGAGCAGCTAACTGGACAGGGGAAGGAGGTCAACATGGCACTCGGCACGGCTAATTTGTGGCATATTTGTCATAATGGTTGGCCCCCACTGTATTACACGATATACCAGCAAGAGAAGGCTGTTAACCCAGAGGAAAAGGAATATCGTGTGCTGTGAATCTCTGATGCTGTTGGCTTGACCTAGGGACTGATTATGTGACTCTGACCTTACCGTCTTTCTCTTCTGCAGTATGGCGTGTGACCGTACTGCTCTTACTTCGGCGGCATGCTCTTGCTAGGGTTTTCCTTGAGTAATGAATACAAGAAAAGGAAGCAGAAGCACAACTGAGCAGTTCTGTGCCATGGGTACAGCAATGATCTGTATTTTTGGGCCACCTTTTTGAAGTTTCCATCTAGCACTGGTATCCCAGTTGCCCCCACCCTCCACCATCCCAGTTACACTGATGAAGGGAAGGTAGCTGCGGATAGCAGTTTAACTTTTGTTCAACTTTATCTGAATTATAATCAGAACAAAGAAATAGCACTTCTTTAGCCTAGGGCTATTGGCAAGGGCTTATTGGAAAGAAAGAAATGAACAAAACTCCAAAGAAAAAAATAGAAGTCCAAAAAGGAGGGGGATGAAATGTATGTTCAAAGCTTACCAAGAGAAGCTAAGTTTTAGTTTAACAGCACATTTTAGTCTGTCATGAATGGAACTGCAGCAAGGGTGGAGGAAATAAGGGCAATTCTGCTCCTCTCCTAGAGTCCAGAAATCTTTGTTCCTGCTCTAGTTGCAGATACTCTTATCTTAGACTGTAAGCCTTTACAAACACTTCCTACCTGTTGTTGCATCCTCTCTCCTTTTATATCTTCTATGTGCTCAGTACTCCCAACCAGGGCTTAGAGACAGCGAAAAAAGAACTTTCCCATAAAGAATCTATCATAGGTGTGTACTAAGTGTTGTACATCATGGGGTGTGATTTGAGTAGCTTAAGGCAACTCCCAGGAGTGAGGTATCCAAGTGTGGACTGGAATTGTAGATATGTGCATTGCCACTGCTTACAGGATCCAAATACGGTTGTACATGAACTGGTTTAAGTGTAAAATCCAGGAAGGTTTGAACATCTTTTAAAACCGGATTGCTCTTTTAGAGGCTGGCTGTTTTGCTCCTTTTTCCTTTCTCCTTTCTTCCAACAAGGAGTTTACCTTCAGACTCGGAAGTCAGAAATTGAGTTGTACCCCCGAATCATGTGATGTTAGCAAAACTTGAAATCTAAACATACCATTTAGATAAGTCTGACTCATCTGCTGCTTTCATGCTTTATTTTTAAATCCTCTAGTTAGACTTTGACGCCTCTCAGGTTAAGAAGAGATGTTGCATCTGTTCCTGGATGAGTTGTGCCCTTGTTTGTCCCGGAACAAAAATATCCTGGGATTGGCATGTGCACATCTCCCACTTCTAACCAAGATTTAGTGAGTAGCTGAATCCAGTGCCACTTTTCTGCCTTTGATTCAGTGATGCAGTCCTGAGATAATTACACAGACTTATTTTGCAGTTACACTAGGATAAATTGTTAATATCTCTTATCCGGGAATCATCTTTAGGATTTATCCTGGGACGTATTGTCCATTTTGTCTTAGGATTGTCTATTTTGTGTTGGGAATGTCCGTTTTGTCTCTGGATAATTGTGAGGTCTGTTTTGTATTGTCAGTGTTTCACCTGTTTAATTTGGAGATTTTTTTTGCAAGGTTAAGTAATTTAGGCCATACCCTGTAAATTTAAACACAGTTTCCAGTAGACAAGGCCAATGTATGTGCAGAGTAGACTATGATCAGTGACCAACAGAAGCTTTTACTACAGTGAAGAGAGATGTATGCAGACCTGAAAAATTACATGCCAGACAAAAGCAAGTTACCCTTGGCCTACAGACTTCGTTAGCAATAGTGCGTTTCTATTCAAATTGTGTGCCTGGATACAATCATGGAGACTACATTCGTGACATGTATTCTAAAATCAGTTAGCTACTTTTATTCCACTAGTATTATACATTTATATATACTGATACTTATTTTCCATGCAAATATATTAATAGGCAGCACTGAGAAATACAAGCATCTGTCTTCGTTCCATGAGAATAATCATATAGAATGAATTACTAGTAAAAACTGTTTTGATATTGACAATGTTTTTTACATAGCAGTGATTATCCAGTCATGTTATTGCCTATAATACAATGACTTTTTCAGTTGAAGCTAAAGATGCTTAGAGCAGAAATATCATTTTCATTTAAAAATGAAAAGCAGTAGAGAACTGAATCAAAATACTTTGTCAACATCTTTTCAGTGGTCAATTTCCCTTTTAAAATCTCAGCGGTACGAAGTTGACATTAAATGTTTCTTATCAAAACAACCCATCTCCTCTCTCGCCCCCAGCAAAAGCATTCTGCCTCCTCCCACTGCTCCCCCCCCTGTATTTTAGGTTTTGATTATTATAAAAGATTTTGGTTTTGGTCTTTATTGGTTTAATGCAATATAATATATCATTTGTGCCAGATTTGGATTGGGTCTTACTCATTATAGGGACATCATAGAATAAGGGGGACCACAACCTTCTTAACTTGCACTCGAAACACAGCTAATTGGCCCTGGAGAGAAGCGACTTTTTGCTATGCATAAAGAGCTAAAACCTTTATCTACCTCCTGATCAATGTTACTGTCTGCTCCATTTTTCTTATTTGAACAGGATTGTACCTATTTTGTACTTACACCTTAGAGTTAAAGTCTGGAGGGTAAGGTACATAATTCAATTGAATTTTTCCTGTTGTAGATTTTGTTTTGATTTTTTCCATTCATCAAGCAATCCACTTCTAATTGTATAGACCTGTTTCTTTGTTTAATTTTATTCAATGCAATTCAGTTCATGCTCAATTTAAAAGAATCAAAAGAACAATGATTTGAATACATCTCCACTTCGACTAAGTAGAGTCAGTCAGAAAGCCCAAGGCTGAATTGATTCAGTTTTTGCAGGTTAGTCTAAGCTTCAGAGTGAATGGGCACGGCCAGGCTGCAGCCCATGCTTTGCCTGGTCCAAGCGGGGGGCTGGGGGAGGTAGTAGCATTGAATTCGTACAAGCTTGAACAAGAATAGTTCTTTCTCTGAAAAAAACTATAAACTGAAAATTATAAACACAGTTGGGGAAGTGTTTGCTTAGTTTTCCTGTTGCCTCTGAGACCTCTGGGATTTGCAGTCTAGTCTCAGAGCAGCAGAATTCCACAGGATTGCTCATCACTTCCTCTTCCTGTTTCCAGGTGCCTCTGGGATTTGTAGTCCATAGGCATAGCCAGCAATAAGTAAGCCCACCAGGCAGGGCAGCTCCATACTTGGGAGAAAGTGAGTTTAACTCCTCGCCCTGGCTCCAGCTGGGGTTTGCCTGTGTGGGGGCAGTGAGCCAGTCAGTGAGGCCAGTGAGCCAGCCCTGCTGTCTGAAGCAGACAACACAGCCCAAATCAGGGCTGTAAAGCATGCTGGGATGCTGGGGGACTCTGAGTTAACTTGAACCAGGAAGGGGTCTGAGACAAAGTTTCATACTGTTTGACCTAAATCAGTTAAGTCTGATAGTACATTCAGTTAGGTTAAACCAGTTTCAACCAGGTTGAATCTTAAAGCAGTTTCAGCCATTTTGAAACTGGTTTATGTGCACTGAACTTCTGTTCTGTTACAGATTTAAACAAATTTCTGATCACTTGGACTGATTTATGTGTAACTTCTGTCCTTAGCCCTTGTGATGTACAAGTATTAGAGAGCTTTCTCAGATAGCTTAGGTAACGATGACTGAACGGAACCTACAGGAAAACCCTGCTCTCTCCACATCAAAAATGCATTTTCTTTACGTCTTTCTAAACTTTTCCCTTTTAATATTAAAGTTTGTTGGAGTTTTGTCTGAGAAGAAGTTGAACAAAATACATGTTCTGGAGTTGTTGGTTTTTGTTGTTGTTGGAGTTTTTTTGTTTATATATGTCAATTCCAGCATATAATTGTGAAACCCGTTTTGTAAGAGAGATTGTATGCATATTTGTTATTTATATATCTAGCTTCCTGTATATTCCTGGATAGGTTGGATTTTCTTTTTTGATTACTTGCCCATGATTTCAAATCAGAGAACGGGCATGATCTGATTTTCAAGGTTTATATCATTTTTAGGTAAATAAAAAAGAAATTATTTTCAGGTGATCTAACATAATGTCATTCCTCTGCATCTTTCCTGCTGATGTTTGTCAAGAACTGTTCTCTGAGTTCCTTGACAGGACATGGTCTTTTGCACATTTGATATTGAATATGAGATTTGTTTTATATTCAGTTTTGTTCTGGCTTGCATGTAAATAAAACACTAGTTCCATTGCCAGTCCGGTATTAGAGATAATTAAAATAGTATGACAAGAGGGCAGGGATGAACCTGCCTCAGGTAGGGGGTTGAACTACATGACCTCTGCGAGTCCCTCCAGCCCTGCTTCTCTATGACTCTATAAGAATCCTCCCAGTAACATAATTGTTGGATATCCGGTTAAAATATAGTCATGATGTGATCCAACAAACTGGTACTAAGTAAACATCTGCTTAAAGTTTTTGTTTTTGGGAGATCAGTCTTGACCACATCCCTGTATATCCTTGTTTCTAACACTTATCCAAGCCTGTAGATGGCACTTTGCTTTATTTTATGTAATTATTTTAATTGAGAAACCTCATGCACTGCATTGCCAGAGGACAATAACAATATTTTGAAGAGTTATGTAACTCTTCAGATTTCAAGAGCTATATAACATGAAAGGCAGTTTGTTTGGGTAATTAGATGTTTAGTTAAACCTTCAATTTATCAATGGTTGTGGATTTAATAGTATTAAAGTATAAATGTAAATTGAATTTATTGTCATTTTTTTGGCTACATGAATGTAACTGTAAAGCTGTACTGTATCAGAGAGAGAGAGAGCTCCTTGATGTGATTTGACATGTCCAAATCGTTTTTATTCGACTAATACAGTCTGAAAATTTCAGTTGGTGCATGCACATTATTTTTAGTATCACAATTACTTCTTAATGATCCTTCATTGTTTCAAAAGCAAAGAGGGTTGTAGTGTGCCTATTTGCATATCCAAGTTCAGAATATATTAAAAAATATCCTAGAAATGTGCAGTGGTTGCTATATATTAGGTACTCTTCACTGTAGCTTTCAAATCTATTTTAATGTGGGTAGTTTAATGCCCCACTGCCTCCATTACATGCAAGTTTTCCACAGAAATTGGTGACTGATGTGCACATTAAACTGATCATAATAAAAATACTCATGCTCAGACCTTCTTAGAAATGGTCTTGGGCAGAGACATCACAGTCTGAAAAGTGAAATATTAAGGAATTTGCAGATAAACTTAAAACTCAGTTTTAGAATTTAAACACTTGGACAGTCTTAAATATAACTATTGTTGGTTTCATGGTTTTTCATGTAGACTTCATACCATTGACAGGAAATCATTGTAGAAATTGCAGCTGCTTTGATCAAAGCTTCTGGGGACTATTAGGGACTTGTAGGTCTAAACCCTATGAATGATACCTCAGCTTGCACTCTGGGTAGAACAAATGTTGCCTTCTGTGTTGCCATAAAAAGTGGCATAATGGGACAGGAAATAGACATATATGGCTGCAACAAAAGGTTTTATTTTGTGCCACTTCGTTGCAGGAGACATCTGTTTGCTCCACTCCCAGGGCTCCCAACTGGCAACATATGTTTTGCTCAGTGGAGGATCAGCTGTGCCGGGGCAATACCTCATCAAAGCTGGTCTGCTCTATTCGGTGATATTAGTTTCTAGCCTGAGAGGCCAGGTAAAGACATTACACTTTTACTGGTATAAGTGATCAAAAGCTGGTCTATACCTATAACAGAACAGAATTTCAGCATGCATAGACTGGTTTAAAAATAGCAAGACCCAGTCTAAGATTTGCTCCTTTCCACCCTGCATTAAAGGGCAAATGTGTGTTCTGTTCACTACAGATACAAACTATGCCATTTACAGAAAATCACATGACTTAGATTGATTCTGCCTTGGGCTTTTTGAATGCCTCGTACGTAGCCAGAAACACCTTTAATGTTTTGTACTTCAGCATTCTGCAGTACTGCTTACTGCTATTAGTGAACGCCTGCAGCGAAGAGGGAACACCCAGCAAATGTATTAGGCCCATAAGGTATATAGCAGGCCTCTGTGCATTTAATTCCCATTCCATGTGCTCAGGCAGGGTAGGGGGTTCCTCTGTCCATGCCATCTATTGGATGCATTCGTAGTCCATTTTTGCTGTGCCTGCTTCTCATCATTTAGGCCCAGCAGCGAGTAGGAAAGTGTATATGGCAGGGTGGAGTTGGGAGTTGGTTATTCAATTCCTTTTTATAGATGGAGAGGGAATAGCACAGATAGGAGGTCAGTCACCAGCAGACCTGGAAACAAAGCCGCAAACCTCTTGGCTCCTACTCTGTTCCTTAATACACTGATTTTTACTTCTTCTCCAGGACTGTTATTGAAACCTTAGCGCACACATTGTTCCTCAGTCTTTGGGCAGACAGCCTAAAACCTGAGGGAGGAGTAAACTTACTAAATAGCTTTGTATGTGTAAGTGTCTCCATGGCTGGATAGAGAAGAATCTGGCGTAGTAAGCACAGGAACACTGATGAAGAAGGTGGTCTCTGATTTACAGATCATTTGAATATACTGCTTAACTTGTTAAGGACAGAATTTAATCACTTTAAATCTACTCTGCACATGTTCAGCCTTAACCCTTGTATTGTTAGACAAAGATTTTTAAAAAGTCACAGTCTAGAAATTTGCTGTTGATTAATTTATATAACTGTAGGCCTCAATCCAGCATTTGTGGCTAAAGGTAGCCATTAGTCCCATTGGAGTCTTGTGCAAAAGCTTTGTAGAACCTGGATCTTGATCTGTAAACCTGGTTTAGATACTTTCTCTAATTGTGCAAAATAGTAAGTAGTTCTTTCAGTGCAGTTATTAAACATTTTAAATTATATCATCTTATTTCAACTCTTCCTCAAATTATTAACACAAAATTAAAAGGCAGTATTTTTACCTACTTGCATTCTTAGTGTGTCTTCTGAATTTAGAACAGAACAATTAGAAATTCTGCCTTTACCACTGAAGCTGAATACTGCATTTTTGTTGAAAAATATCTGTTAATTTTCATAAATATACATGGAGAATATGAAATGTGCTGGCTTAGGTCTGTTGGCATTTCCAGCACCTCCTTCAAATGTTCTTTGCAACACTGTTGGAATGTACTGACCTCCAGTCAGTTTTTGCCTTGGGGGGGATCAGGCCAACTCTCAGGATCTCAATACTGCGGTGTTAGACAGGAGGGCGTGACACAATTGCACATACACAAAACACACAAATCAGTTAGGTACACACAAACTAGCAACTCAGATATACACATGTTCAAAATGACCAGTCCAGGTTCATGTACACCTATCACCAGTTTAAGCCCATACACATGACACACCAGATTTAGACAGATTCAATTACCAGTTAACAAAACCTGGACAACCAATACACATACATGGATTACTAATGCATATACCCACCCCACCCACTGGTATCTATATATGTATATATGTGTATACACTAATTCACACACATACCACCCACCTATACATACACACAGGTGAGTTAGTTCCTAGGTTGGGTGTTGTGATGTGTATGTATGTTTGTGCTTGGTGTACTTGGGATACCTGGGGAAAGGTTAAGGTAAGCAAGTAGAAGTATAAGGAGTGAAAGTTACCAGGACCGGCATTAGAACCAGTAGACTAGAGGGGCCTGGGCTGAAGAACTGAGGCTCTGGAGTAACTTTAGGTTAATTGATTAAAAGACAATGCCCAAAGCCTGCAGAACAGGGAAGCATGCCAGCACAGAGTCTGAGACTGGAGCCAGAGCTACCGAGAACTGAAAAGGTAGATGGGGACAGGGAAAATGGGACTAAGAGAAAGTGTGGGTGTTAAAGAGGGACTCTAGGTGTGGGGAGCCTGAGGATGGCTCTGGGGCATTTAGAGAAGTAGTAGGTGCTGGGAGCTGGAGCAAGGCTGTCTTGGAGTGAACTGAAAGACAGCTAAGTGGAGCTGAGAAGTTGTGGGAGCCGGGGGGGAGGACAACAGAAGGTGCGGGGGAAACCTGATAACAGAGAGACGGACAGCAGAAAATCACAGGAAAGGCAGCAGGAAAGCAAGGAGAGACTGAGAGGTAGCAGAAAAGGGGAGATGGAATTGGGATGAGATCAGGAAACTAGCAGAGAGGGTGGGAACTGGAGCTGAGACAAAGAAAGAGAGAATGAGGCTGGAATTTAAGATAAGGAAGGGACTGGGATTCAGTAAAACATAACCCAGCTCAGGGTTGCAAATGACAGTAGTTTTATTGAACAGGAGAGATGGTGACATAATGCCAAATTGGTTTGTGTGTATGCGTGCGTGCGCATGCACTTACGCATGCACGCACGCACACACACTCTGGCAGCAGAGGTTAAAGAGGCTTGGTGCAGGGGCTGAAGTCCAGGAAGGACAGAGAGAGAGAGAGTCCAAATTGTAGGAGGAGGTGTCTAAGTAATATCTACCTGTTCAGGCTGGAAAGGGGTCCTTTTTCAGTAGGTGTTGTCTAGAGTAGGGTCGCCAGCAGGGCCTCTGGGTGGATAGGTGGTGTGGAATGGTGCTGGTTCAGATGGAAATGGTGTTTCCACTGAGACTGTCTTCACTGCCCCTTTTTATAGGGGCAGACCTTGTGTGACCCTAGTGACGGGAGGCATGCCCAGGCAAGGGTCAGCCCCTGGCGTACTGAGCATGTGTGCTCCATGCAGGGATGTGCAGTTTCAGGTGTCTGTAATGGTGAGAGTTGCTGGTTTTGCAGGGTCCTTTGTCTTTCA
>JAGPOW010000261.1:140508009-140518268 GCA_030014935.1 Caiman crocodilus
GGGATGTGCAGTTTCAGGTGTCTGTAATGGTGAGAGTTGCTGGTTTTGCAGGGTCCTTTGTCTTTCAAATGCTGGTCTTGTCTCTGTTCCTGGGTGAGGACCATGGCTCCTGGGTGAATCAGTGTGAGGTGATGGCCCGGTTATTACAGGCCATTCAGTATAGGCCTGCTACCATTGTATTTCAATCATTCCCAATTGCCACTCATTCATCAGGGAACCAATTTACATGGGAAGGGTATGTGACTCGTACAGTTGCAACCTATAATGCCCAGGCAGAGGACAGAAGATGATGTCTTGACGTATAAAATGGAAACTTGACATTACTTTGTTTCACTAACAAACACAGGCCTAAACCATACAATATCCATATGAAACAATAAAAGTCCATACAAAAATGATAATAATACAATATACAACAGTAAAAATTAATACAAACCTAATAATAATACAATATAAAATGCTGGACGTCCAAAAACAAAAACTTGCTATCAAAATAAAAACATTTAAAGCTTACCCAAAGTCTGAGCTCACTTATACTTATCTATAGGGAATAGAGAGAAGGAGAAAAAGTCAGGAATGGTTAGGGAAAGGGGAGGGAATGCATTTTAAAAGAAACATAACAAAGAAAAACTGGGGGTTTTGCTACACAGGCATCTGCATAGGAAGTCATATGCAGACATATTGTGTGGCAGACTCTGCTCTTGTTTTCCTGTTCTGGAGAGGTCTGTACTGTAATGCTTTAGCATTGTATCTGAGAAGGGAGCATTATTGTTCTCCGTTCTGTCAGTGAGGTGTACAAATATGGTGCATATTCTCATGGATGAAGAAAACACAAGTTTAAGTGGGTTAATCCACTTGCTTTCTGCAGTTGTTTAATGAATTTTAAGCAGGTATTTTCAGTACCTGCTTAAACACATAGGAACAAATTGTTCCTGTCCCTAGGAACTTGCAGTCCAAATAAGGAGAAAGGGGTAGTGGTGGTAGGGATAAATGCTATGTTTAAAAAGTAAAACTAAGCTATTTCTTTAAATGTGTATTTAAATAAAGTGTCTTACTGTGAACCAAAAAACATTGTTACCAAAACTTTGCCCGGTGAAGGAGGATGACCCAGCTTTCACTGATGAAAGAAAGGAAAAGGAAGCCAAAGAGAATGCAATGATTCTTGCAAAGAAATGTATTGCAGTATACTGTATCATCTGCATTCAACAAAGAGTTTCATTTTCCCACAAAATGATCAACTTTCCACCTAGTGCAGTGCCTTTGGGGAGCTGGGTACCATTTGGTGCTCAACTTTCCCCAAATTCTTCAAATTATTCCTGCTCCCCTCTAGAATAGTTATCTTGGCACATGATCGTATCACCACCTTGTTGGATGCTCTGTCTTCTACTACTTCCTCTGGGGTGAGCTGGCTCTAGTTCTCCTCCACTTTTAGCAGCCTATGAGAGATATAGTTGGGGTTAACAGTATGCTTTCACTTAGTCACAGTGGCTCAAGCAGGGCTGAGGTAAGGAACAAGGCAGAGAGACAAAAAGAGAAAGAGACGATGCTGAAGAGGAAAGGATAGAGGTAGAAGGAAGCAGGGAAGCAGGGGCAGGAAATTGTGTGCTCCAGACATAGCAGTCACATGTAGACTATAATCATTCAGGTAAGGCAAGAGGTCTGCAGGTGAGCCCTTGCATCCCGTATTTTTCACAAGTCGATTTGCAGCATTAGAAAAAAATGACCTTGGTTTCCATTAAAAATGTGACTAGTAATTTAAGTCTAAAAATTAGATGTAATTACAGGTAGAACCATGACCTATGCCCCTGTGCATATTATGTGTGGTGCTAGAGAGACAATACTTTTTAATGAACTTCAGCTAATCACAGCTGATTGCCTGTTGCTAAAGCTACTTTGCAGAGTGCATAACCTGCTGAATTATAAAAACAATATTTTTTCTCAGAACATGAAATAAAACATTTTAAACATTTATTTAAAAGAAGATAATGGAAGTTTTGTACAATATGTGCATAGCAGGCAGAGATGGAGATAAAGCATCTGAATTTGCAAGTGATAACTTGAAATTCTACCTGTTGTCTTTGAGAATAAAAGAATGAGATGTTAACAGGGCCATTATTTTTGGCAACTTCCATGAGGAATACCAACCCCCAGCCTCAGGTCTGCAGGAAGCCCCATTGGCAGTGGCCTTATGCTAGATTGGGCCAAACAGTCAGCACAGGGGCCCTGAGGCTGGGTCATGGCATGCAGAGCCAGGTGGGAGTGGCACAGGACCTCCTGCATCTGATCCCGAAACGCAGGGGCAGTGCAAGGCCTGATTCCAGCAGGTGGGGTTGGCATGGGGGTGGTACAGAGCTTGTTCCAGCCCACATAGACTGGCCCCACACAAGTCATTTGGCCTGTGGGGCCAAAACTTTAAGCACCACTGATATAAACCATCACGCTTCAGGCTATAAGCAGTCCTGCTGAGGGTTAGGAAGCAACTTTTCATGTGAAGAAATGCTTCAAAATGTATTTAAGGTGGACTACTTAATGCCCCTTCTGGGACCTGTGTACTTTCTCACCTTGGCAGCGTTACTGTGTTTTGGGAAACTTTGGAAAGGAGACCATGACAGGGATGAATGAGGATTTGCCTTTGTGGCACTGAACATTCATAACATCACAGAAAATTAGGTTTGGAAGGACCTCACGAGGTCATCTAGTCCCACCCCCTTCTCAAAGCGGACCATCTCCAACTGCATCGCTCAGTGAGAAGCTTAAAACATGTGGGCAATCCCCATTATTTTTTAAGCCTTCCTTTTCATGACTTGATGTCATAGGACTTTTTGTTTGGTGTGACTGTTTTTAATCTTAAAATTCATTCATAGCTGCTGTGTTTAAAATTGTAATCTGTAAATTTGGAAAGTGTGTGGCAGCAGATCTACCCAACATTAGTTTTTATTTTGATCTTGAGTCCTCGGATGATTTGGCCATTGTTAACTAGATATCCAAGGATCTGTAGAAATAGAATAATATACAGAACAATAAAATAAAAGAATAATAAAAGTTCAGTCGGATTGCATTCTAGTGCAGTAAAGCAAGAAAAATTGAGGCAGTAGCAAGAGCAATTTCTTAAGAGCCCTACTGACTTCTATGGTGAGTTACTGCATTTACAAAAGTCATTTGAGGACAACTCATTTCACATCCTGTTTGTGTCACGCCTTGACCTCCGAAAAGGTGGCATCTCTCTTCCATCTTCCTTCAAGCTTTATTGGATAAGAACGAGTTAAACATTTCTCTTTAATGCTTGGTTGTTTTTGCTTCTTCCACTCAGATACAGCAAAGTGACTTCTGTTTTAGAAAAAAAATGCTGATAAACCATCAGCATAACCCTCTGCTAGATTTGATGAAATGGTGCAAAAAGCTAGAGTTAAAACAGATGTATAGTAAATGTGGGTACAATTCCGAAAATCATCTCAAGCTTTTTATTTCTCTAATGTATCTTTTGTTAGTTTCTTTCCTGAATAGAATATCATGATTCATTACTTGTGTGATATTGTAATTTTGTATTGGACGCAGCCCCCAGAATGCTATACAAAAATCAGAGCTGTACATAATTTGAATTATCTCCAAATGCAATGTGGTAAAAGTTCTGAAGTAGAGCTTAGTGATAATAATTTTCGATTTTATTTTTAAAAGGGACTTAAAATCATCTTTGTAGTTTAAAAAGAAAGCTAAATGAATGGATTTCACATTATCTAAGTGAAGCAGATTTGTTCAGCTGGATACAAAAATGTTTTGGGGGGGATTAGGGTGGTTATTTGTAAATGAAGTTGATTCTGATTTACGCAATTTGGTATATTTAAATAATATTTTTGTCTTTTTTTTAATTATAGAAGCTATGCCTGTTCCAGACCAGCCCTCGTCTTCTGATAAGACAAGTTCTCTTAGTCCTGTGCTGAATGCATCGAATGGGGATGGTTCGGAAACAGAAACGACTTCTGCCATTCTAGCATCTGTCAAGGAACAGGTATGCAAGTGACAAATGCCCCCAAAACCTAAGATAATGTGGCTTTTGGTTACATGCAAATATAGTGGCTTTTGATTGCATGTAATATCCATCATGTGAATGAGGAATTGTAGCTGACTAGAGGTCACAAAAAAGCAGAATATTTCTTTTGATTGTTCATTTATTTTAGTTTCTCAGCTTCATTTGAGTTCTCTCATGATGTTGTGGGATTAGTGATGTTTTGGTAAGACATCTATTTCATTCTTTGTATATTGCATAATGCTTGATCTCATACAAGACTCCTTCAGGGGCCAGTTGCTTAGTTTCAATTTACTGTATGTGGACATGTCTTCCGGAGTATAAAAACTATGAGTTTTCACATCACTTGCAAGAAAACGGTTCATTCTAAACTTTTGCATCATTATTGGATAGAATTCTGGCTTTCAAAATATTCTGTTTATTTTAATTTGCCCTCAGTGTTGCATGAAAGTGTTTTAGACAAAAACCAGAAGCAGAGTGGCTTTGCTTGGGTAATACAATAAGTCTTCCTTGGCTAGAAAAGAAAAAGCTGGATTTCCCCTTGCTTGTTAGTATAGATAACATACAGGTTCCAGATGTCTTTAGATAAGCATTCATCTTCCAGAACTGTAAAATGTGCTTCTGAAAATGTTGTGACGAAAAAGATATATTTTGAATAGTTCTTTTGATGGTGCTGTAATTTCCTGTGAATTTTCCATATGCTGAAAATATGATTTGTAACAACAATTCATTTATATGATATGTGTACTTTAAAATTAGGATGTTACTTTCAGTACCAGTGATATCTTGCTTCTGACTCTTCTGTATATCTCACATAATGGTCATAGTCACAGTTCTTGAAGACAGGGGCTCTTCACGCTCAGGGACTACCAGCTTTTTGGAAGACTAGCAGGACTCCAAAAGGAACAGGTTAAAAAAAATGATACTGTTGATATGCCCTTTACTTTTCATGTTTGGTCAGCTCTGCCCGTCACCTGTGGAAGGATAGGCATGCGGTGTTTCTTTATTTAAGAGATGCTTCTGCGTCCTGGTTGTCACAGGGAACTTGCTGAGGCCGAGAGCCTTTCTGCACCCTTAATTGGTT
Source organism: Caiman crocodilus (assembly GCA_030014935.1). Classification (NCBI taxonomy): domain Eukaryota; kingdom Metazoa; phylum Chordata; order Crocodylia; family Alligatoridae; genus Caiman; species Caiman crocodilus. The sequence continues at coordinate 140,513,118 of JAGPOW010000261.1, forward strand.
TTTGCATAAAAATCAAAATCTGACCTCAGGCCAGTGATTTCTTATACCAAGTTCTGCAGGTTATAAGGTAACCATGACTCAGTTTGTTGTTTTTATTAAAATGGTGTTTTTGTCTTTTTAATCTAATTACTAGAATGTAGTGTTTACTATCTAATGGTTGGGGATGATTGGAGTATTATCAGTAATCTGTATATAGTGGCCAAGCACTAAACTTGTCTCAATTTCATTGAACAATCAAGAAAATATGCATTGTAATAACTAGTTTCCGTGCTTTCGATCCTAGAGGAATCTGGATACATGGCTTCATAGGAAGAGGTGCCTGTGGCCAGGATGTCAGAGTCTAAGATCCAGAGAAGGGTTGCAGAGTCATTTCTGCTGACTCATCAGCCTAGGGCAGCGGTTATCAACCCATGGCCCATGGGCCACGTGCGGCTAAATCAGCACACTGCTGTAGCCCAGGTGAAAATGCTGTTAAAACATTTTTAAATGGATGCACAAGAAGTAAGTTGTACAGGTATGTCCTACATAACACACTGAGAGCTGCAAGAGTGGCCCCAGAACCACTGGCCTAGGACATGAATGAGGCAGAGAGAAACAGGAATAAACAGAGGCACTCTTTGTTTCCCCTGGAAAAAACAAGTCCAAGTCCAAACAAGTTCAAGAAGGTTAAACTAAAATTTATTTTGAGCTTTTGTTTAACAACAACGATTTTCGGATGTGTTTCCAGTTTGGTTATTGACTGTTTGCAAACTGGGTAAGACAGATCGACACTATGTAAAATTATGTTGGTAACCATGTGACAATATTTTCAGTTATTTTTAATTTAAATAAGTTTTTTTGTGTTCTGTTTCCATTTTCTCATAAACCCATAAAACAAAGGCTTGCTTTTTTAAGGTGATTCAGTATTTTTAGCTCTTCTCTGTTGCATGTTAATCAGGATTTTTCCAGTGGTGTGTTGCCTTGAGCAAACATAGTAGATTTAGGCAAATCTTACGTTCTTATGGGTTGAGCTGCATCAGTGTCATACTGAAAATGAGCACATCCAAAAGGGTATGGACTGCAACACCCTTGTTCCCTATTCTTACCATTCTCAAAATTAGTAGGCCACTTACCTGGACAAAGGGTAGAGTATGGAGACAGGATTTGTACGTCTGAGGAAGTTCACTGCCCTGTTTTCCCCATGTCTTGCACAAGTTCATAGATTCATAGATGTTTGGGTTGGAAGGGACCTCAGTAGGTCATCGAGTTTGACCTCCTGTCCTGGGCAGGAAAGAGCGTTGGAGTCCAACAACCCCAGCTAGGTGCTTGTCCAGTCTCCTTTTGAAGACTCCCAGGGTAGGGGAGAGCACCATCTTCCTTGGAAGCCCGTTCCAGATTCTGGCAACCCTTACTGTGAAGAAGGTCTTTCTAATGTCCAATGTCAATCTGCTTGCCATCAATTTGTGGCCCCTGTTCCTAGTTACTCCAGGGGGTGTCCTAGTAAATAGAGCATCTCCTATTCCCTGCTACCCTCACCTAAAGAATGTATAGGAAGCCACAAACTCGCCTCTCAGCCTTTCCTTGAGAAGGCTGAAGGGACCTCAGTCCTTCAGTCTGTCCTCGTAGGGCCTTGCCCGCAGGCCCCTGACCATACGAGTGGCCCTCCTCTGAACCCTCTCAAGATTCTCCTCATTCCTCTTGAAGTGCGATGCCCAAAACTGGACACAGTACTCCAGTGGTGACCTGACCAGTGCCACATAGAGGGGAAGCATCACCTCCCTGGACCTGTTTGTCATGCATCTGCTAATGCAGGATAAAGTGTGGTTAGCCTTGTTGATCACTTCATCACATTGACGACTCATGTTCATCTTGAAATCAGCTATGACTCCAATATCCCTTTCTGCTGCTATGCTGCTGAGAAGGTCCTCCCCTGGCCTGTAAGTGTGTTGGTGATTCTTTTTGTGCAGGTGCAGCACTTTGCACTTGTCTTTGTTGAACTGTATCCTATTTCATTCTGCCCATTTTTTCAACCTGTTCAGGTCTGCTTGGATCCATTCTCTACCCTGTGTGTTAAACTTGCCCCATAATTTGGTATCATCTGTGAACTTGGCCAGGGTGCTCTACATGCCCTTGTCCAAGTCACCAATGAAGACATTGAATAGCACCAGTCCAAGGACCGAGCCTTGCGGGACTCTATCGTCCACATCTTTCCAGGTTGATATCGACCCGTCCACCACCACTGTCTGGGTGTGACCCCTAAGCCAATTTGCCACCCACCTGACCGTGTAATCATCTACACATCACAGCCTGTCTGTTTGTTTATGAGAACAGAATGAGGTACTGTATCGAAGGCCTTCTTAAAGTCTAAGTAGATGACATCTACCTCGACTCCTGCGTCTAAGCATTTTGTGACCTGATCATAAAAAGAAACAAGGTTAGTCAGACAGGATCTACCTGCAGTGAATCCCAGCTGATTTCCTTTCAGCATTATTCCCCTGCTGGGTTCCTACAGATGTGACCCTTAATGATTTTTTCCAGTTTTCCTAAGGATAGAGATGAGACTAACTGGCTTACAGTTCCCTGATACCCCCCTCCTCTTCCCTTCTTGAAAATAGGAACCACACTGGCCCTTTTCCAGTCATCTGGGACCTGACCAGAGCACCATGAGTGCTCAAACAACCGTGCCAGCAGCTCTGCTATGATACTGGCCAATTCCTCCAGCACCCTTGGATGAAGTTCATCCAGGCCTGCTGATCTGAACACGTCCAGCCCCTCCAAGTGCCCCTTCACTAAGCCTGCGCTAACAGTTGGTAGCCCATTGTCCCTCCTGTGTCTAGTTACTTTAGCACCCTGATAAAGAAACTCCTCATGGTAAGCATGTTATATGAACACATTAGTGTTAATTTTTCTGCATGAAGTTCTGCCAGTTGCAGCACTAGAAGGGCAAAGGGCCTGAATTTGCCACAGTGTCAACTGCGTAAATGGAGAACTATGTAAATATAAATGATAAAAAATACTGTGCAGTAAATATCATTCTCTCCTCAATGTTTTTTCCCCTAGTGCTACAGTATATTCTGTCACACAATTTAAGGTTCTGCTTTGTTGCTTGAGAGAATAATTAACCTTTTTCTAGACATCCTCAGGTTAATTTAGATTTTTATTTCAAATCCCTGCCAGTTAACAGGCCTTTAGTTTAAATGCTTCGGAGCATGGATGCTCATGTGGCTTTTATCTTGTGCTGCATATTGATTTGACATTGTCATTTCTTAATTTCAGGTCACATTTTAAGTTCTTGAAAAGGAAATAATAGATTGGATATCTGTGGGTTTTAGACTAATTTATAGTGGAAACCACATTTTAATACAGACAAAAATCTCATGGACCACCTTGAATATATGTTTTTTAAATTATTTGTAGTCTTGGCTATTCAAAAATCTTGAAATACTAAAAATAAAATAGTTTTACTTGCCTTCTGAATTAATGTTTTCATGCTTTTGTAAATCAAACCTGAGTACTAAAAGTTTGTTTGATGTGAAAGATGGTATTATCAAGCAATTGTAAGACTACGGCTAAGTAGAGATGTTCAAAAAGCCTGAGATGAAATCAACAAGCTTATGTAGGTTTCTGTAAGTGGCATAGGTTGGGAGCAAAAAGATGTTTCACCCTTTGGTCGCGGGTTTGCATGTAAGTTGCCTGCATTGGCCAAGACGAGCAGGTTGGGGGCACTCCTACATGTCTCCTTATTTATGGTGTCAATGCCACACATCTCGGTGTTCTCCTTAAGGGTGTCCTTGATGCATTTCCTCTGGTCCCTACATGTCCTTTGTCCGTGGCTGAGTTGGGGAATATAGCAGTTGGCTTGGTAAATGGTCATCAGGCATATGCAAACAGTGCCCTGTCCACTGCAAATGATATCGAATAATTAAGGCTTCTGTACTGGTGGTGTTTGCATCAATCAGGATACTGGTATTTGTGTGACAATCCTCCCACTTTATGATAAGGATCGTCCAGAGGTAGTACTGGTGATGATATTGTAGACTTTTCAGGTGGTTCCTGTAGGTCACTCAAGCTTCGCAGCCATAGGAAAGAGTTTGGATTAACACGGCCTTATATAGTGAGAGCTTTGTTTGAGTCCTGATGTCATGATCATTGAACACATGATGATACAGTCTTCTGAAGGCAGAGCTAGAATATCGGATTGTATATTGGATCTCCTTGTCAATGTTGGTCATGTTTGAAAGATGGCTGCCAAAATATGCAACGTGTTCAACATTTTACAGCTCCTGTCTATCATTTAGGTGCTTTGCCAGGGGAGTTGATTGGCCTGAAGCAGGCTGGTGAAGCACTTTTGTTTTTCCAATGTTAAGGATCAGTCCCAGGAACTGGTTCATAGATTCATAGACGTTGGGGTCAGAAGGGACCTCAATACATCATCAAGTCTGAACACCTGCATAGGCAAGAAGGAGTGCTGAGTTTAGATGACCGCAGCTAGGTGCCTATCTAACCTCCTGTTGAAGACCCCCAGAGTAGGGGAGAGCACTACCTCCCTTGGGAGCCCATTTCAGATTTTGGCCACTCTAACTGTGAAGAAGTTTTTCCTAATGTCCAGTCTAAATCTGCTCTCTGCTAGCTTGTGGCCATTATTTTTTGTAACCCCCGGGGGCGTCTTGGTGAATAAAACCTCACCAATTCCCTTCTGTGCCCCCGTGATGAACTTATAGGCAGCCACAAGATCACCTCTCAACCTTCTCTTGCAGAGGCTGAAGAGGTCCAGGTACCCCAGTCTCTCCTCATAGGGCTTGGCCTGCAAGCCCTTAACCATACGAGTGGTCCTTCTCTGGACTCTCTCCAGGTTATCCACATCCCTGTTGAAGCGCGGCATCAAAATTGCATGCAGTACTCCAACTGTGGTCTGACCAGTGCCCGATAGAGGGGAAATATCACCTCCTTGGTTCTCTTCGTCATGCATCTGCTGATGCACAATAAAGTGCCATTAGCTTTTCTGATAACTTTGTCACATTGACAACTCATGTTCATCTTGAAGTCCACTAGGCCTCCAAGATCCCTTTCTAATTCCATGCCCCCAAGCAGGTCATTTCCTAGGCAGTAGATATGCTGGACATTTTTCCTCCCTAGGTGCAGCACTTTGCATTTCTCCTTCTTGAATTGCAC
>JAGPOW010000261.1:140518368-140535814 GCA_030014935.1 Caiman crocodilus
CTTCCCCACTCTATCCTTTCTGTACAGCTTATAACCCTCAATGTGTACCGCCCAGTCGTGGGAAGAATCCCACCAGGTTTCTGTTAGGCCTACTAAGTTATAGGTGTTTCTGCAAGCAGGAGCGCTAGTTCATCCTGCTTGCTCCCCATGCTCTTAGCATTAGTGTATAGGCACTTGAGCCCTGACTGGTGCCTTTGTTGTCCCCCTGGCTCTGATGCCCAAGGGGTCCCTTATTGCTTACCTGTCGTGTAGTGTTGGCCGCCCCATGGATTGCAGGTTCCTGATGTTCTCCTTCTTCAGGCTGGATTGTCTTTGTGGGTGCCACATGGTTTGATGGTCCATGGCTTCCCCCACGCTCGTCTTCCCTTCCCCCCGTGATGAGCCTAGTTTAAAGCCTGCTGGACAAAATCTGCCAACGTAGAAGAGAACACATGCTTGAGGGAAACAGTTATGTATGAGAGAAGCAGTTATGGGCCATTTGTAGGTCTTCCTCCATATGTGTAATGACAGCACAGTCGTCAGCCTGCTGAAGTTACTTTTTGTTTTGGAATGGATGCAGGAGAGACTGAAAAGTTTCCCATTCATCCTGTACTTGGTGCCAGTGCCACATGGCTGATGGTCATCTTGGTGACTGCAAGAAAGATGGAAAACAGAGCTGGTGTGATTACACAGCCTTGTTTGATGCCAGTTTGAATGGCAAAAGGCTCCGTAGCAGAATCACTGCATAGAATGAAGTCATCTGGTCATGAAGGAGTCTTAGGATGATGATAAATTTCCCTGGGCATCCAGACTTCAATAAAATCTTCCATAGAACTTCATGGTTAACAGTTGAAGGCTTTGGTCATATTTACCAATGGTATATACAGTTCCTGCTGTTGTTCAGGGCATTTTACCTGGATTTGCCAGGCAGCAAAAATCAGGTCCATGGTGCCTCTTGATAGTCTGAAGCCACACTGAGACTTGGGAAGGATTTCCTCAGCAAGAGGGAGCATTCTGTTCAGCAGAATTTGAGTGAAGATCTTCTCGGAGATGAAGACGAGGGCGATACTTTGATAGTTTCCACTGTCAGACTTATCTTCCCTTTTAAAAATGGTGACAATTCTAGCATTCCTTAGGTCAGCAGGAATTTCCTCAGTGTCCCAGATTTCGAGAAACAGTGCATGGAGATTGTTGGTCATAGTTTCCCCACCAACTTTGAAGAATTCAGTTGGTATGCAGTCTGGGACAGATGTTTTTTTCTTCATCTGTTTTATTGCCTGGTAGACTTCTTCAGAGGTTGGTAGACTGATAAGTAATTCCCTTGCTGGTTGCTGCAGGAAGTGGATTTAGTGCTTTCATCATGATTCTCAGTCCAGGAGCTTTGGGTAGTATCCCTTCCAGTGGTTTCTGATGGACTCATCTTTGAGGAGCGTATTGCTGTCTTCCGTTCTAAATGGGGTAAGTCTGAAAGAGCTTGGTCCATACACAGCCTTGATTGCACTGAAGAAGTTCTGCATTTCATGACTGTCAACAGATTGTTAGATTTCTTTTTCCTTCTTTCCCACCGTTTGTTTTTGATATCTTGAATCCTACTCTGGTCTTCAGTTTTAAACCGTTGAAAAGTTCCTGGCTTCTGAGTTGATGTAGGATGATTTTGCCAGTCGCAGAAAGCTTTTCTCTTCCAATCAAGGAAGGGGTTTGATCTCAACATTGTTTTAGTTAAACTAGTCCTGATGGTGTTGGGTGATAAAGCCATTTGATTCTGTGCTAGTCTCGTGGATGGTCTCCTTTGGAGCTTGCCAATCTACCTCTACAAAAGTGTTATCATTTTCACTCCTAAAATTGGCGAGTTTCTTGCTGAGGTTATGTTTGGAGGGCTTTGTGGTGTCTAGAGGTCTTAAGGCATTTGTTGTGCTGTCTTCAGATAGATTTGGGTTGCTTTTGATGTTTGAGAGCACCCCTAATGGACACGATTGATCTCGCTAAGTGATGATCTGTCCAGTAATTACTGGCTCCTCTTATCACATGCATGATATGAACATCTTTTAGATCATGTGCTCTTACAATGATATAATCAAGGAAATGCCATTGTTTCAAGTGGGGGTGTTGCCTGGTTGTTTTGTACCTGTCACGTTGTTGTCTGAAGATATTGTTAGTAATGGCAAGGTCATGCTTTTCACATTTACTAAGAAGATGCTGTTGGACTTGGTCTTGTCCATTCCTTCTTTCCTGATGGCACCCTTCTACATGTTCAAGTCCTGGCCAGCTCTCACATTGAAATCTCCAAGAATCTTGTCCTCTTCTGGAATGGTAGGATTTCGTCAAGGTCAGCATAAAACTTCCTTTCTGTTCTTTCTCAGCACCAAGTGTTGGGGTGTGTGCACCAATGACAACAGCAAATGGATCGTGGGTTAGTTGGAGGTGGAGAGTCATGAGGTACTTGTTAATGCCAAGAGTCTGGCAGGTCTGGCAAACATAGTAATAGACTTTACCAATAAAAACCTCACCAAGAAACCGCCCCAAACTACTACTAAATCAGCTCCATCCTTCGTAGGTCATTTTTCTTTCCTTTCCTGACTTCAGTAAGCAGACTGACACATCAGGGCTCCATGGTTTCAGAGTTACTTGTCTCTGCTTCTGAATAATAGAGAAATGAAGTGAGATAAAATGAGTTTGAAGTCAGGACTAGGAAACTGTAGGATTGCTGATAGCTGACTTGATGTGTTTGAGGCCTGCAATGTAGGAGCAAGTTGCAAACACACTTCAGAAAGGTGTGAGCTGAAAAGTGAGTGAAGGCAGGCTTGACCTTGTATCCTTAAATTAAACTGAGTATTCAGAATCATGCTGTTAGTCAGTAATGGTCAGACTGAAAGGTTTGAGGTATCAGTACCCAGCAATCTGTCAGGGGACTTTAAAGGTGTGACTGACTGTATATATATTTAACCATTTTATCCTGGCTTTTGTGTTTGCAATTAAGTTTCTATAAAGAGTTGTTAGGAAAACTAATAGCAATACCAAATCACATTGAATGAGGTTATACTGGTTATAATCTGGTTAAACTGGTCTTGTGTTTCAGAAGTTAATGGCAGTTTTGAAATAAAATGATTTGGTGTGCATTGATCATTAACTGGGTCACACCACTTCTTTACATAGTCATAAATGGCGGGTGCGTTCAGCCGCATCAGTGTTCCCAGCTGCTATGCAGTTTCTTACTCGTTGCACGCAAAATGGCATTATTTTTTAAATTGCCATTACTTTCTGAAGTATCCTTTTATTTCCCCTTCAACTTACAAAAACAACTAATAGAAATCCGTGTTTCCAGCAGTGGATCTTTTGGACAGCAGTATCAGATCTTTTGGGCTAACGTTATACACCTACTGAAGGTAGGTTATATGTAGTAGTAGTAGTAGTAGTAGTAATAATAAGTCTTATAAGACAAGGTAAAATTAAAGATTAAAAATCTGTAATGAAACCACTTTGGATGTCAGGTGACCTTGCTGATGCATAATGAGAATGTACTTGTCATGAAAATCTGGTAGTGTCAAGGCCCTGTTTCTATTCCTGTCGCTTCTTCTGATCTTCTGTGCAACTTTGGGCATACTACTCTGTGTATCTTTTTTTTCACATTTAAAATGTGTAAAATATTAACTGTCCTTCATTTAGTCATTTGAAAATTTAGTACCAAAGTAGTATACCCATCAGTCCCAGTCCTTAATAATATTAATCTTTCTCAGAAGATATTAAGTCTTAAGATGATTTAAGATGACCCCCTTGAATAGTTAGATTCTATACATGGAAAATGTATAAATGTGTTGTAAAATTAATAGAATTCTAAAATTACAATTTTATTTCGTTTTACTTTAATTTATATTTAGAATTGTCCTCCTGTCTACCATTGCAGGCAGGCAGGTGATGGTGAGGTCAAGGGACCTGCCCCTTGGCACCTGCTGCCTGTCTTCGTCACCACTGCCCTGCTTGGTGCCTCCCTGTCCTCCTGGCACTTTCTCTCCCTGGCTGACCCTCTCCCCATCACTACTTGTAATCTTCCCACCCTCTACCACTTGCCCTCTGGTCCTACTCCAGCCTGGGACATGAAGAAGGATTCTCCGGGCCCCTTCTGGTCTTGCAGCAGTAGTTGCAGTGCTGGCAGCTCTGGCCTCGGAGCTGGTGTTGGGGCGGAGGCCGGGACCAGAGATACCATGATGACCGCTGCTTCTGTGCGACTGGGGAGAGGCTAGAGGCTGCAGAGAACATGTGCTGAGCTGCAGCAGGGGCAGAGGGTGGGGGCAGTGACTGTGGCTCTGACCCCAAGCCTGGGTTGGGGCTGGAGGTGGAGCTGGAGCTGCAGCAGCCTCCTGCCTGCTGCTTAAACTCAAATCCAAGGCAAAGGGGGAGCATCTTAAATGGGGGAGTGGGGTGGGAAACCTTGTCTTCAATTTGAATAAAGAAAGCATTTTCTGTCTGCCCAAAATCATAACTTCTAGAAAGACTTCCCCTCTTGACCTGAACATACTGCAGATTATCTGTCATTGGAATCTGATAGCTTTAGCCTAAGAACCAAGTATTGCTATTATCCTAATGTTTTCTTGCAAAAATCTTCGGTTTCTGGAGCTATGCTTCTAAATGGATTAAATTATAATAAATTCATACCTTCCTCTCATGCATCACTTCTTTATTTCCTTCACGTGTTTAAGTAGCTTCCCTATAAATCCAGACTAATTATATTCAATCAATAAATATTTTTCTGAGCACTCCTCAATCATCTCCCTCTTTAGTATAGCATTATCTTCTCTTCCGCCACTATGGAACTCCCCTGTTTCCAATCCGTTTCTAAAAGATGCCAGATAGAAGGAGGGAGGATAGATAATCTCTTCTTTTTTCATGTGGTGTATTGATTTTTTTTATAGTAATACAATATAAGAGGAAACGCACACAGCCACACATCATATTTCTCTCACCACCAACATTTATGTAATACATGCAACTGATATCTCAACTTTCACTTACTGGGTTACATAAGATGTTATGCAGATATGCAGACTGAAAAAGTGAATTTGTCTTTGCACAATATATTATCAAATTGACAAGGTTTCTTTGGCGAAATTGCATGTTTCTCCATTGGGAAGGTGGGAGCAGTGTGAGATGGTTTTGATTCTTAATGAAGAAAGGTATCAAATGCTTTTATGCTATATGTCTTGTGCTTTGATAAATGTAGCATTGTGGACTAGGTTGTGAATGCTTTCCCTTGTCTCTGCTCTGAGAAATGTTGATTTACCACACTGGAGAATGAGACGAGTAGTCTGATAGTCTGTTCATGGAGACCTTGGATACCGCCTCTGATATCAGAAGCCTCTGATTCAATTCATAGAGATTCAACGATTTGACCATAGACACAGCTTCATATGTTTTTTCTATGTACCTTTTCTTCAGATTCAGCTGAATTGAATCGGGATAGTGATCCAAATCAGCTAACTGAATCCCTGTTCCCTGAATTGGGCCAAATCTGAATCTGAACTGAATACTATCTGCTTTGCACACTCCTAATGGGTATGCAGCATGATTACTTCAGAAGAATTTTCCTTGAATTTTACTCTGTAATAAATTTACTCTATAGTAAGAAGCAAACACACAATCAGCTTTCCCAAACTGTTTGCCCTAAAATAGGTGGTATTAAAACACCTGGCCGGTTGGTAGTGGAGGAGCCAGTTTGCGCTGAGGAAGTGGCTCCCTTGCAGTGAACTAGGCAATTTTGGTGGATGTACCACCAGCACAAGGGTGTGACGTGCTCTGGTATAAAGTTAGTTCTGGGTTCCTCAGAAACAGCTGCCTCAGGATAAATTCTGTGGATTGTGTGTCTTACCAGTGACTGCTTATAGATGTTTTTTTTAAAAAACACCCAAACTAGCACTTTGCTTTAAACTTGGTGCACTCGCATGCTGAGCCCAGCACATGCCCAGCATCTGTAGAGATCGAGTGCTTTAGCGAGGCTTTTTTGGCACTTTTATCTTATAGCTAATTGAATCAGCTTTAGATAAAAGTGCCAAAAAGTCATGCTGAAGCACCTGATCTATACAGTTGCTGCAGAGCTGGGTTGAACTAACCTTCCCCTGGTAAAGCACGTTTGTTGTTGTTGTTGTTGTTTTAACATCTATAAGCAGCCACACTGACCTTTTTAAATTATTTTAGAGTACTCCTATTCAGACCATGTATTTCCCTAAGTTAGGGCATTTCGTTGCCACATTCTGTAGTGCTGAAGCTCAATTTTAATAAATACATCTAGTCCCATATATTTAATCATTCTTTTGGAAGAGTTACTTTGTGCACATTGCTGCTGATTTGGCCTTTGGATACTTCTGGGTGCAAAACCGTCTATAGTTAGGAGACTGATCCTTTGATACGTTGACTGACCCGGAAGAGCTTCTTGCAGCCCTGTCACAGACATTCAGAAAGTTACACCAGACCCCGGCGTGTTTAAGTGAGAGAGGAGAAATGATGCTCCATTGCCACTCACATTTTTGCATGTTAACTTACCTAGTTTTCTCTTTTTAATGCTAGAAAAATCCATTAGCTGGGGCACGTTACCAGTTTTCATTAACTCTGATTTATTTGCTCTTGTTCTTGATTTAAGTTCTGCTCTTTGCTGAGAAATGTTTTAAAGTCCCCGAGACCAATTGGTTTTAGAAACGCTATGCATTTTGCACTGGAAGAAAAATTAATGGTGTAGGACAGAAATTACTTCCACTACAAACACAAAAGCAAATGAGTACTTTTACATCTTCTGCAATCTCTCTTTATTTTGAGAATACAAAAGAATTTCCATAAAAAGCCTACAGGCTCCTAGAATGACATGTTTTACATATGCAGCACTTAAAAATTTCATTTTATTTTCCTGTCCTTGCATGAAGTTTTAATCTTGTTCTGGTTTTCTTATGACCTAAACTTCTCCATCCCTGGTCATATCATTGTGGAAACTCTTCTCTTTTTATGGTGTGGGAATCCTCTCCTGTGGATTTTCTTTGCTTTTTTTTCTTTTGGTTATTGTTTTTGTGCATGTTTGTGTATCAAACATTGGGGGTTTTTTTTGTCTCCTACACAGCAGGTAACCATGTCTGCCTCTCTCCTCAGTTTGATACCTATAGTGTTTTCCTGATGATTTTGTAATGTTATGTTCACTCCCTTTTGATAAGGGATAAAGGTTTCTTAATACTTTAACTTCTACCACAGTATCTTGCAATTCACATAATGCTCCTGTGTCATGCTGATTCACCTACCGTGGTAGAATAGCAAACTAGCCATGCAGTGGATTTACTACTGATTAATTGAGGGATTACCCATAAACTTCAGCCTAAATTTTGGAAGATCACTACAGGACAGTGATAGTGTAAACCTGAATTTTCATAGTCCTGATGTAATGAGACTGTCGAGAGTATTTAGTGTGGGTTTGTATGCATTATGGATTAAGAATTGGACTGAGCTTTCTGATTTTGTTGACATAAGTCACTACTACCAAGAGCTGCTCAGTGGTTTATCTTGAGTTACCTTAGTTGGATTTGACCTATCTATACAGACCTTGCATCCCTGGATTTGTTCTCACACCTGGTACAAAAAGATTATTTCCATTACTTGGATGAAATTACTCCTGATTTGTAAATATGTAAATTAGATTTGAATCAGGCCTTCCTCATGATATTACCTGTCTCCTGAATCATGAATCCCTTCAGTCTAGATCTACACTGGTATATAGTTGTATTTTTTCAGCAAAAACATTCAGTGTTGGAAGAAAAACAGGACAGTAAATATGCATCAATATTTGTCTGTGCATCAATACATATGACTTTGTATTTTGCTGGGTTCAGACAGTTTACATATACATTGTACATTTATATATGTATTAAGTAATTACAAATGAATTTAATCTAGAGTCAGCAAGCATGCTGCTCTCTTCACCCATCATTTTTATTTAAGTAGGAAGGCACTGACTGGTAACACGCTCTTAAATTTTTAATTTATCATTATTAATTAAAATGCAACTCTGCCTGGGCTGCTAGAACTGATACTGCTCTCACAATATCTCTTTCTTTAAGCAGGGTAATTTAGCAGGCTTGGGGATTTACATAGCTCATATGGTTTCTTGTTTCCTGGGTGCACTTGCCCCACAGGAAACCTCCAGCCTTGCCCCCCTGGATCTCTTAAAAGATTCTGGGAGAATCCTTGGCTCAGTTCTGCCACCGCTAGCCGAGCACCCTCTCCCTGTCCCTGGCTGTCTTTAATCCCCTAGGTCAGGGATGGGCAAAATACAGGCTGTGGGCCACATGCAGCCTGTGAGGTCCTTCTATCCAGCTCACAGGGCCCCTAAAAAGTTTAGAAAATTAATATTACTCTGCCCTTGGAACCAAGGGCCGTAGGACCCAGGGGAAGCCTAATGGGCACCCATAGCAACAGGGCCTGCCTGGTCCTGCCCCCATTATCATTATTTGAGGCTTCTGTTGACAGAGCACTTGAAGATAATTATCTGATACTATAAAAATAGTTGATTCTTCATAATGGGCCAACGGATTAACTTAGAGATCTTTTTGAGTTAGTTTGAGTAAACTCAGGCTTTATTGTAATTTTCTGCATCGACTGATGTTAAAATTACTATTGTTACTTAATTTGCATTTTGGAAAGTTTGACTTCTCAAAGGTTGAGAATTTGCTCTAAGGTTGAGGGCATCAGGCTCAAAGGAGTAAAATGTGAAATCATTAGAAATAATACCTTTTATTTCAAGTTTTATTATTTGTATTTCACAAAACACTATTTGTGTGTGGACCACCTAGGATTACATGTGCTGTCTGTCTGTTTATTTTGTTTTTTCGAGTTAGGTTAATGTATACTTATGCGGTTACAATAAATGAAAGAATGAAGTAGTGTGGTTCTTTGATTTAGCGTTTCTTCCCCCTCTCCCATAGACCTGCTGTCTTGGTTTGGGGCTTATTTATGGCGTAATTTGAAAGCACCTTGGCTGAGGCTTGACCCTTTCTGCATATATAACAAAAACTACTGAATAGTCAGGCATGATTGTATGTAAATAGCTATCTCTTTTTGGGTGTTAGACTAATATAATTTCAATGATGGCATATGCTGCAGGAATACATTTTTAAATGCTGCCTTGCTAAGGTAATGACTCATATCAATGTGTTTAACTTTTTGAATAATTTTCTCAGTAACAGCTGAATCCTTAAAGACTGATAAGTCCCATTAAACATCTGTACTTTACTTTTAAAATGAAACATATCTTACTCTATAAGTGTATGAACCTATGAATTAATACACTTTTATAAAGGGAGTCTGTATAGGCACAATATTATTCTCATCCCTTATTGGCTTTGAGCAGTTAGACAATATGCAGAGCTTTGCCAAGGCATAGAAATTGTTGCAAGTGCAAGCTGTTTTTCTGCAGTTTTCTTAAACCTACAATAAGAATTCAGAAAGAGTTGTACTTTTATACTTTTTCATTTAGACTTTTGCTAGAATAGACAGTGTAATGTGTGTGGAGAAGTCTTCTGGGGTCTCTACTTAGTTTTTAGCTTTCTAGTATTGAATAGTAAAGGTTATACCACTTATCTTGGTACTGAAAACAGTATGCTAATACTTGTAAAATGTATTTAATATTATTTTAATCTTATTCATTTGCCTAATTAGTATTGTGTTGAAGTTTGAAATAGTACAAGACCAAGTGGTTGGGAGATGAGCCCAGCCTAGGGGAGAAAAGAGGAATTTGTTCATTGGGACAAAGAAATTGGAAATTTTTACTTAGTCTTGCTTTTTAAACTTACATTGGTTTTCTCTAGGTGCTAACATACTCACTGAAATGCTTTGAAGATGAAGGAAAAGCTTTATCTTTCTGAACAGCTGTTCAGCAAATCAGTAGTTTCAAGTTTCGCTGTCTTAATATTTATGTGAATATTAGAAGCCTGAAGAGTACTCACGAACTAACTATTTTCTTGTAATCTTTGACTGTGTAGCAGGGGGATAGTCCTGTTGGTGCCTGTTGGCTTTTGATTGCCAAACCTGAGCATATCTCCTGCCAAGACATACTCCTGCCTCAGGTTAATTTCTAGAGCATCCAGTCCAGTATTTCTTGGTTCAATTTTTCAGTTCCCTTCAGCACTCATTAAGACATACTGGACAATTCCCCTGCCTTCCCCCCACCTCCAGAAATGCAACCTACTGTTTCAATCCTTAACAGCGTGAATGTATTAGTTAAGATCATGGTCTCCAGGATAAGGGCCTTAAGAGACTCATCTTCAGTGCCGCCTTGTTACAGGGAGTGTCTTATGGCAAATTGTGGATCGCAGTTTTGACAAGATGTACTCAATTTGTTGATTTGCAGAAGAAACAGGTGTTTCCTTTCATAATGGGCAGACACAATTTTTTTCATTTTCTGATGCCTTAGTTGTATGTCATAGGGATGTACTGTACCATAACTGCTACAATTCAAATTTCCTATTAAGTAAGTGAGGTTACCTGGATTGTGTGACTGGTTTTTGAGGAATGACTTCACTAATTTTGTTGTCCAGTGGGTGATTATTTTATTTACTTTTGGCTAGTGAAAATGAAAATGTTTTAGGGAGACTGGTTCAAAAGAGGAAGCCTTTTTCTGACGGGATGTCAAATTTTGGGGTTTGCATGAAGATGCAGAGCTATTTTGCCATCTCTTGGCAAAAGGGTTCTTACAATCTCGTATAAAGAAGAGATGAGGTGAAAGCGGTATAAAGCAAAAAAAAGGATAAGAGACTAGCTTCACAGGGAGGAGGGACTCTGCTGAAACACTGCTATTAGGATGGAGCTAAGACTATTTGTTATATAAGAAACGCGGGGAAATACCAAATACATTATCTTGGGATGACTTTTGAACTTTAACCCACCTGGAATAAATTCTAAACCAAGAGTATATGTGAGGGTATAAGGACCAATTAAGCCTTTAGGTAACCGACCTCCTTTATTCCAATTCTGATTGAATAAATATACCAATACTTCTTTGATCTCTTCTACTTCAGGGTAAATAGCAGAACAACTCGGTACTTAAAGAAAAATATATGACTCCCATTTGTACCATATATGCATATTTCAATTTTGGTGGATATCATACAATATAGTGGACCAGGCTTGGTGGATAATAGAGACAGAGGTATTGCAATCTTCTCTGCGCTCCGTATAGGTGAATGGGGTTCAGAAAGAGTACATTCTGTTTCCCACTATGAACGACGCTTAGTCTTTTAATGCCATCGTCAACTTTTTTTTTTTCAACTTGAATGCACTTACTCAGGGTCTAAAAGAAATAAAATATTTAGATGTATGTTACTTACAAAACCTGCAATATACTCTCCAATAACATGTTAGAGCAGTTCTCAATGATTTAAAGAACTATAAAGGAAAATGGATGTCCTTGATCTGACATTCTTTGTGGAAGGCTGGGAACCAGTGAATGTTCATTCTTTCATAGTTAATGTGTGCTGAGTGTGTTGCCTACAAACATTCCTACTTCTTTTGGATAATTTAGAGGTTTTTTGGAAATAATTCTTTTGGAAAAGCTTTTGGATAATTTAGGGTTTTTTTTATTATTTTGGATAATAAATTAGAAAACAAACTAAAAAAAATGCATTTTCTAGATAGATTTGGCAGTGCTCAGCCCTCAGATATACTTTATCTGAAAATTTTCCTTCTCCATTAATCATTGAAAAGTTGTACTAATGTGTCTGTTCTGAGGATTGATTTTTTGGTTCCTTAAACTACATTTCTGTTCTGAAAGTGGTCAGGGACATTTCATATGTGTCGTCATTACCTTACTGATTTTGACATCAAATACAGAACACAATTTAAATGACATCTTTTCATTTCCATCCCGCTGTGTCTAGAAGCTGTGTAACATGAATTGAACCTTGTCTAGGCTTGTAAGAACAGTACGTTAGTGAGTTGCATACGTTTTAACTGGTCAGTCTTTTGTGGTACAAAAGAAGGAGTATTGCCTAGATTAGTATAGAAGTTGTATTGGTAGTGTATGTTAGTTAGCAGACACGTATTTGTGAAAGTCTAACATAGACAAGGGTGTGTATACCCTATCTGTGACATGTCCCAGAAAAATAATTCTGAGTGTTCCTAATCCATCTGTTCCCACTTACATTTCAAATCTAGAAATCCAGGAGTGAAGCCACTCTATGGTGTTCCTCTGCAGTTAATCGGAAAACCTTTGTCTCTGGCACACTAGTGTGACTGCTGGATATGACCCTGATGTGGCTTCAGTGGGGCTTTTCCAGCATTTGAACAGGAGCATGGGGACACAGAAGTGTCCTGGCTGGAACTGCTGGGGACACAACATAGCTTGACACTAATGTGCCAAACAGGCAATGTATAAGCCTGGGGAAGTCCTAGGCTTAGGCATAGTTATTATACATAGACTGGTTTAAGTGATCAGAAACTGGTTTAAACCTGTAACACAATAAATGTCTGTTCTACATAAACCAGTTTGAAAACGGCTTGAACTGGTGGAAGATAAAGCTGCTTGAATGTAGTATCAAACTTAACTGATTTGGGTTAAACCAGTTCATGCAATGTCTGTCCTAGACCCCTTCCTGGTTAAACTTGAGCCAGAGTCCCACACCATCCCAGATGCTTCGCAGCCCTGCTCAAGGCTGAGCTCCAGCAGAGACCGCAGATAATGGCAGTGTCTGACTGGCTCCCCCTTGCTCCATGCCCCACACACCACTTCCTGCTCAAGAAGGGATTACTCTTTCCTCTCCTGCAGGGTGGATTGTAGCCAGCATATGGTGTGCTAGCTAATGCTGAGAGGTGTCTGTGTAAGGCAGACAGGACACTTGGAAAAAGTTGGTTAAGATCTTGAACAAATGAGAGAGAGGCTTTTGTTTTCTTGATGAGCTGATAAATGCTCTGTTATCAACTCCCTGTGTAACTCCCTGCTGTGTAAAATTGTAAAATACGTCAGTAACCACATATTAGCTAACATTATTGCACCCTGAACATCCTTGTCTGGACAAGGCTTTAATGATGCTTGCTCCGCAATTTTAAACAGAACAGAAATAATTAAAACTTATGTTTTTGATGTCAAATACAAGTTATAACTTTGAATACAGCAAGAGTTGATTTGTTTTATAAAAAGGTGGTATCTATACACAGACTATCTTTCTGTTGAACTTGTACATGCTTTGTGTAAGAGACTTGTGTCCTGTGACAAGGGTTTCTATATGTTATGTTATACTTGTTTTGCAAATAAACAACTGTAATACTCACTTGTCAGAATATAGTTGCATTTTTTCTGAATTTATTTATTTTGCTAATAATTGTCTTTCGCCTATACTGGCTACCTCTCTGCCTTTACAGCCATAGTCATTTTGCTGTTTTTCTGTTTTTCAAATGCTATAAAGTTCTAAACAGACGGTAAGTACCCTGTGCATCTTTTTGAGCTATGAAGGATACCAAAGTTTACCAGGTACAACAGTCACACAAAGGTCAGACCCTTCTGGAAGGGAGAACAGCTGGCTGTCTAAAGCAACATACCTTTTCCCTGGGTCAGTTAAACATGAAGCTGTTATGGTCCCGTGTTTCTGACCCATCTGACAATTGCCTTTTTGAGAAATGCGCTTTTCTTCTTGTCTCTTCTTCTCTTTACTCCTGCCATTTTACGTATTTTATGCATTTGCACAAAATTCAGAACTTCATTTTGTTTCACTGAAAGGATAAACAAAATAAGGTGCCCTGTGCTGCAAATACTTAAATGTCAGTAGCCTCACTCACATGAATAATCCCATGTAAGCTAATGGAGTCAAGTTGTGCATATCTTGGAAGTTGTGTCAAACTGAGCCAAAAGTCAGCAACCAGGAATTTAAATCTGAGGGGGAAAAAAGAATTCAGTTCTTTCTTTAACAAAAGAAAAGGAAAAAAAGCAAATTGATGTATGTTTCAAATATTCAGTATAATTTATATTCTCCACCTCATTTCTGGGTCTGATAGAGCTGAGTTGTCGCCTGGGAGACTAGTTGCTCAGACCTGGAGCAAGTCTAGGCTCAGGAAGCTGTCAAATTAAAAGGAGAGGGCATCTAGTGAGTATAGATTGGATTGCAGTCCAACTACAGGATTTCAATCCTACTTTGCATTTGGCCTTAAGTTCTGAATGTTGTTACTTTCCAGCTTCTCATCCTTCTTTTTTATCAAGTTGAGGGCAACTCTCAGAGATTTCTTGTGGTGGAAAGGAACATCTGTTTGTGCCCTTTATTACTGCACTCAGCCAGATAGCACATGGACATGGATGAAGGTCAGGCTGAATTCCTTCCTTCTCAACTACCAGGAGATTTTCCCTTAGCTGACAGGTTATTCTTGTATTCCGTATAAACTGTACAGATTTCATCTGAAAATCATAGACACCATTTTTAGAGATGCTGTGCAGCCCCTGCCTATTGAAGTTGATGGGAGCTGTGGAACCATCTCCTACCACCCAGAATCATTTGCTTTTAGGCTTATGTATGCGCCAAAATTTTCACATGGCTACTATTGTCTTAGTACAAATTCTAGGTTCATTGTACAGCAGAGGGTTCATCTGAAAACGACAGAAGGTCCGTGGGGATTTTGGTGCAGGGGGGATAAAGTTTTGCTTTCATTTTATGTGGGAGCTGATACTTGGAACTGAATCGTAGCATATTGATCCATTAGAGCTTCCTCTAATCCAGTGATTCTCAACCAGGGTGATGCAGTGCCATGAGACCCTTATAAGGGTGCCACGAGGTGCCACACTGTTAGATGTATAAATATGATTCACAAGATAAGCCCAGAGATTTCAAATAGAAATCCATAGTTTTAAAAACATGCTGATCGTACTGTGCTCTTTCTCAGTTCTTTTCAACTGAAGAATAGTTCCATTCGTTTTCTGTAATAAAAAAATTGAAAACTGAGAACTTTGAGGGGTGTCTTTAGTTTGCAAGGTTAAGAACCACTGCTCTCATCAAAGACTTAACTCCGTGTTAGGTATGTTGGCATATACACATAATATGCTTTTATTTTTTCTGCAGCAGGTATCAGAGAATAGTAGGAACCACTCCTTTTATACATTAGAGAGAGGATGAGCTGGTCAGGAGGATACAGTGTAGGCAAAGTGTTGCAAACAGCTAACAGGGACAATTGAACCGAATATTGGGAAATTATCAGCTCTGTGTACAATTAATTTTTGCTTTTATAGGCAATGATACAACAACTCAAATAATAATAGTTTTCTCTTGCTTTATTGTGAGTTTTATATGTATGAATTCGCTGTTATGCTATGACTTTTTTATACCAAAAATGGTTATATGTGAGGTAAATTGACTCTTCTGTGATCGGTGTGGTGGAAGCCCAGTCAGCTGCTTTGTGCGGTGCACAGTGGGA
Organism: Caiman crocodilus; assembly: GCA_030014935.1. Classification (NCBI taxonomy): domain Eukaryota; kingdom Metazoa; phylum Chordata; order Crocodylia; family Alligatoridae; genus Caiman; species Caiman crocodilus. The sequence continues at coordinate 140,533,759 of JAGPOW010000261.1, forward strand.
GTGACGTGAACCAAAATATAGTCTCCTGTGTGGATCTGTGCTCTTCGCTGCTTGTCTGTGACAAGTGTTTCTGTAGTTGCCACCCCATTATGACAAGTGCCTTGTGCTTGTGTGTACTGTTTGCTATTAGTGAGCACCAACATTGTCTTGTAGAAGTGGGTCTGGGGGTAAGTACAGTCAAGATCTTGGAACGTATTCCTATTTGTTACATGTCAAAATGGGTTCCCTTTATGTGAATTTGAGTTGTGCGCTATTTTCCAGGAATGCATGTACAGCATAAAGCGAGGGCTACCTGTAAATCATAGGTATACGGTTGCAGGGAGGGACAAGCCGTAGAACTACGTGTAACAAAACTGTGGATTTCTTTAGCAGACTCCCTCTTCTGTCAAAAAAAAAAAAATGTTTTGAACTTTCTGAAATAGTAAAACAATTAGTTTTTAAAATTCGAATTAATTCTAGTGAAAGTCTTGTGTCCACAGCCCTTAAGGCTAATATAGATATATACTAAAAAAGTATGTACTCTGAGTTGTTAAGCAGGAAATCTCTCTGGTTAATTTTGATTTTGTGAGACTTTAAAAACCTAACTGGTTGATCCACTGATGCATTTGGGTAATGAAAGGACTCCTTTAAGAAGAGGAAAATTACTAAATGATTAATACCTGGGCTCTCTTTTTCCATCAACAGTTTTTCTTTGCACTCACAAACATTAAAATAAATGTATTTGCTATCTGAAGGATTAAAATAAAAACAACAGTGGATGCTTAAACAATTTACCTTTCCATATTCAGCAGTAATTGGATCGTGCGAACTATACTTTGGCCCCCTGGAAATTGCTGGAAATTATTTGATAGAGGGGTTGCCAGCTGCCTCTGAAAATTATTTTATTTGGCTACATTTCTTCAAATTTAAAACAGTGCGAGATGACAGTTCTACATTCACATCTGTATAGGTAGATTCTTCGAAAAGGCAATTGGGGACCAATCTCAAATGATCTGTGACCTCAGGGATGCTAAAATTGTGCCCCCAACTACACACAGTTTGCACCCAGGCAGCACAGTCAGCCTCTGTCCTAGGACATTGCTCTTGCAGCAGGAGCTGGGTACATCAACACCATGCTGCTTCCGTAGGAGCAACAGCTTGAGTGGGTAGACCAGGCTACGGCAGCTGCGGCTGGGAACTCGTTTTGAGTCCCTGGCATAGATAAGATTCCTATATTTCCTCACCCACCTAGTGCTCAGCAGTTCCTCTCTACCCTTTCCCAAGACCTGCTTGTTAAACATTTAGTTTGAATAATAAAAGTGCCAGTTAAAATAATAACCAGTGTAAATTCAGCCAGAAAGTCACCTTTTTGCGGTTAGCATGCAAACAAATCCGAACTGTCTGCTCTGAAAAATGTATTCCTTAGCTATTATAGCAAAACCCTCAGTTTTTCTTTTTTTATATATATAAATGCATTCCCTCCCCTTTTCCCAACCATTTCTGACTTCTTCTCTCCCTCTCTATTCCCTATAGATAAGTATAAATGAGCTCAGACTTAGGATAAACTTTAAATATTTTTTGGTAGCAAGTTTTTGGTTTTGGATATCCACCATTTTATATTGTATTATTATTAGGTTAGGATTGATTTTGACTGTTGTATATTGTATTATTATCATTTTTGTATGGATTTTTATTGTTTCATATGGATAGTGTATGGTTTAAGCCAGTGTTTGTAAATGAAGCAAAGTCATGTCGAGTTTCCATTTTGTTATGTGAAGCCTCCATCTTCTGTCCTCTGCCTGGGCATCCCATGTTGCAACTGTATGAGTCACATACCCCTCCCATACAAATTGGTTCCCTGTTGAATGAGTGACAATTGGGAATGATTGAAATACAATGGTAGCAGGCCTCTACTGAATGGTTTGTAATGACTGGGCCATCACCTCGCATTGATTCATCCAGGAACCATGGACCTCATCCAGGAACAGAGACAAGACCAGCATTTGAAAGACAAAGGACCCTGCAAAACCAGCAACTCTCACCATTACAGACACCTGAAACTGCACATCCCTGCATG
>JAGPOW010000261.1:140553401-140569523 GCA_030014935.1 Caiman crocodilus
TGCCACTCCATGAGCCCCAACAGCTGGAAAGTAGGTGCAACTTCCTACCTAGGGAGTCTCCTGATGTGAGAGGATCTTCAGGTGGCATGGATGGAGAATAATGGGACCTGTGCCAGTGCTGACATAGAGAGGTTAGGGAGTAAAAAAACCCCTGTGAACAGAGATCACTAGCGATTTTGTTTTCCAGCAATCCCTGACTACAAAATGACCCCTTAGGGGGCCATTGCACCCAAGTACAACTTGGAATAATCCTTATGTGGCTCTAAGTTTTGATAGCAGTTGAGTTGGTTCTGATTGGTCTCCTAAATTGAAACCTCTAAAGATCCTCTTCATTTATTATGATGGTGCCAGCCTAACACATGATCCATCATACTGTTGTGGCTTGAAGGAGCAAAATGTGTGCTTTCATTGGAAATAATTTATTTTAGATGAATGAACAGAGGAGGAAGAAATGTAAAACCTCCGTAAGAGGGAGGAAGGTGACAGTGATTTGTGAATACAAGAGATGAAAAATGTATACTTTCTGTCATTTAACAAACATAAGTTGCAGTAGTAATTAAGGACATGACCCTCCAGGGCCAGGCACTTCTGAGCGGACATGACCCTCCAGGGCCAGGCACTTCTGAGCACCCTCAGTTCCTTTTAGAAGTGTGGAGCATTTGCACAGCCCAGTTCTGCACTCTTTGTACATTAAAAACTCCTGTGAAAGACAATAAAAGCTATGAGAAGCCAATGAAAACCAATTAAGATCATGAAAAAGGAGCAAAAATAGAAATACTGTTTCTATGAAAACCACCACTACCAACCCAGGTGTATATGGTGAGATAGTAGAAATACAATACAATCCTTTCTATTATGATATTGAAATTACATTATAAATATAAGTTGGTGTGTTATTCTTATCCAATTTCTGATTCAATTTGCAACTCTAGATTTCCAGCTCTAGTTATCCCTGTAGGTAACTGATGCCAAGTAGCTGCTAAATATTTACCACAGATTCATTTGTAATAAATTCTCTTGAATTATACTTGTGTACATCCCTTTAGAATAAATATATGAAGGTCAGAAAAGAGGAATATGACAGTGTTTCTAGTAAAAGAAGGCCTCTTTTCTGAATGTTGAAATGCTCATTACTAATTTGCAACTGAAAACAGTAATTTGTGTAGTTACTTGGTTATATGGTTTATTGTGGTTCAGCTGATATTAGAGACATACCTCATGTTGCTTTGACATCCACCATCTATCTTCCTTCCATTGAATACAAAAAATGTAACTGAAGAACAATTAAAAAACCTTCAGTTGCATTGACTTGTTCTTCACGCTCCTTGTGTTGCCAAACATTGGGCAAGATATTAACAGAAAAATGTTTTTTTAACAATCTTTTCAACAATTATTAAAAGATTGAATGGCTGTGCTAATTAGTGAATATTATAGTGAGCATTGAAATGCAACTCTCATATGTAGCCCATATATTTAAATTGTTCATACCATTCTCAACAAAATTCTTTTGAGGCTGAAAATTTCCATGCTGTATCTCATTCCTAGGTTATTAATTTTAAACTTTCAGTAATATCTTTTATTCCATTTGGGGGTTTAAAAAAACAGAAATGTAATTGCAATCAGATTTTATTTTGATTATGAAGCTCTAGAACAGTTGTAAAAGGTCTGTTCAAACTTGGATTGTTTTGTACACTATATTAAGCTCTCATAGGAGATTTTACAATGTAAAGAAAAAATGGTTCATTACTTACGAGGTATTTCCTCGACAGTGTTATTAGAATGGCTGATAATGTTATTCCCATTGTATTAATTTCATGTTAAGAAAAATTACCTAAATAGCATTTGGTAATTGACATTTGGCCAAGTGAAGCATCAATACAAATAAATAATAACTGACAGTAGCTATACATTTTAATGTAATTCAATCACAGTTGTATCATTGTAGGCAGGATAAACTACACTTAATTCCCAACAAGGTGTAATCCATTTATTCTTTATAAATGGCATTATTATTCTCACTATCATAAACAGATTAGCAGATATGAATGCTTAGCAAAATCAAATTCAAAATATTAGTTATGGGCCACAGCAGTATCAAGTTAAACTACTTGTTGTTTTATAAACATGCCTTTATACTTCATGAAATGTATCTGATATCATAACCCATAGTCTTTCATGTGTTGCTGACTGTATTTTCTGAACAAAGTCATCAGAAATTCTGTTTCCTTAAGTGATATATGTATAAAGGAAACCACATCATGGACTAAATCTAGAAACATCAATGAAGATTGAGACTGGACTCAGTTTTCTTCCTTTAGCACGTCTTAGGAGTTTATTACAAACTGTTAGAATTAAAGATCTAGTCATAAGTTGAACCTTAAGCTTTTTCTAGAGTCTGAGTAAAAGGCAGGCAACCAAATGTCTTATTTATTGGGAGGGAGACCTTTTTTTCATTAAGTATGTTTGGGAAAAGTATAGAATTCAAAGATCGGAGGCCCACAATTTTTTGCTATCATGTCTATTTTCCACTTTCATTGAATATTATTTTTAAGTAATAGTTTTAAACAAATCAAACTCAAATTGCTCAAATGGATGTTTCTTGATATCATCTGAATCTTAAATCTGGATAGTCTTTTATCAGTTTCTAAGTTGTACCTGAGGTTATGTAAACCTCAGAAATAATCTTTTCTGAGTGACCTTTCTCTTATAACAGTCAGAGTAATACTTTCTTCTGTATAGTTCTTTTGTATACTTTCTTATGTATACTTTCTTCTTCTTCTAATGGCTAGTGTTTAGCTTCCCATTTCTTGGGTAAACCACCTACCCTTTTTGATCTCATCTTGCAAAATGCATACAAACTAACAAAGTCAAGGAAGGCCAAATTAGTTTAGTTAAAACCAAAACAAAATTGATGCAGTTTAAGTTCCCTGGTGGTATCTGATGCCCTTCTAGCACATCACATTCAGAAAAATTTTAAGTTCTGAAAACCAGGAAAGGAAGATGTTAGCGCACATGTCCATACAACTCTAACTTTGACACACAAGGACTGGCAATAACCATTGGGAATTATCTGCCAGCACTAGAGCTGCATTTACTATGTTAGATAAAGCTGGCTTGAATGGTGGACAGATGTTGGAGCCCTGGGCTGAGCCATGATTGTGATGAAAGATGATGTTGCGGGGCCATGTGTCTTGAAGCTGTGTGATATCAAAGGATGGAGGTGCATGTGTCCCTTGGGAGATCCAGTCTGCCTCACTTCAGTGTTGAGTCCTGTACATTGTATCTGTAGTAGGGCATAACAGTCTCCTTGCCAGGGGGATTGTCAGCAAAGAGGTAGGAGATGAGTGGAAGCTGTGGATTTAACGATGTGTAAGGGTAAGCAAAGTGCTGGATCCTAGGAATGAAGAGGGCTGCAAAACTTAGCATCTGCAGTACTCCTTTTGTTGAATGCACTTAGTGTTTGACTTCAGAGCATCAAGGCAGCAACTTCCTAGTCAGCACAGCTCAACAGATAGCATGGTGCTGTACAGTTTATGGGCATACAGGTGCATCCAGCAAGGAGAACAGTTAGGTTTACATAGGCATATTTGTTTGGTCCTTGTTACCTTTTTGTCAGAAGTTTTTGAGTTTTTGCATGGTTTTACCTTCCTGGAAGGAAGCAAAACATCACTGAGCAACACGAGTTGTGGGGGATTTTTTGGTTTGAATATCTTTTGTTTTTTCTTCTTTTTTCATCTAACAAAGCAAAATATTGTTGTAGAGTCAGAGATGACACTGCATTTTGCTCTAGTGCTGCAGCGGGGATGCTACTGCGAGTGTGTACAGACTCTGGGCACTCTGGTACTTCTTGCTAGGTACAGATGGTATACATATTGCACTTTAAGTAGGCAGAAAGTGCTCTAAAGCCATAATTGAACAGATGCTCACAGCTCTTATAGCACTTCAAAAATGGTGGATCTTGTTCCAAGTTAAGCCTGGATGGAGATGTACTAACCTGGAGCGCTTTATCAAATGTCTGTGCCAGATCCCACTGAGGGTTAGCTTAGGGCATGATTGCCACTACCCCAGGTGGCATAGGGCGGCTCTAGCCTTGTTGAGTATTGGGCAGGCCCTACCACCTCAGCTCTCAGTGACTCTACTAAAAGCTTGTGATCCCAGCCCAGAGAGCAGCCTGTCAGGGGAGGGGGCGGAGGCGGGAGTGGAGGGGGCTGCGTGCGTGTCTCTCCCCACAGCTGCCTGTGCTGGGCCGTGCCCCAAGACAACTTCCTTGAGTGTATTGCTGACTCCTACCCTGAACCGCACACCTGCACTATACTTAGTATTCTGCAGTTACGCCGGTGAGCTACAAAGTTGTCCCCCTCCTGATGCCAGCGCCAGCTTCTCCAGCCAGTTCCCTACTTCAGTGGCTCGCAGCCTTTTTGGATTGAAGGCCTCCTCACTCCTGACGTGCAGCTCCATGACCTTGCCCACGCTCCTTACTGCAAGCCTGTTCCCCCTGGCCCCGCTGATGCCCTTCACTCCCAGCCCTCCAGCACTGTTGGTACCCCTAACTCCTGACCCGCAGCCCCCTGACCATGCACATGCCCTTCATTCCTAACCCACTGCCCCTTGCCTCCAGTCCCCCAATGTGTGGGGCAAAGGTGGGGTATGGGTTGGAGGGGGCCATGGCATGGTTGCTGCCACTCTCTACACAGTGCCTGTGCCAGTCTGGCCCGTGCCAGTCATCTGTCTGCAGCCCCATGCTCACTGTGGGTACAGAAATCTGGGCACCCTACCTCCGCCTCGCCTTTGCTGCCCCTTCCCCCTCCACGGAGTTGTCTGTGGAAAGCTTCAGAAGCAGCAGGCAGAAGTAGCACATGGTGCTCGCGACACTCCCAGGAGGATGCAGATTCCCAGCTGAGAACCACAGCCCTACTTCCCACAGCTGTGGTGTCTATCTCCACTTTGCATTTGTTCCTCCTTACCCCAGATCTCCACTAACATGTGGGAAGTAGGCAGAAAGCACACGGAAACTCACATGGTAGGGGGCTCAGATAGTAGACCTCCCTGTTCCAAGTATTTCACTGGTACCTATCCGCAGAGCTTAGCTCCTCTGAGTACAGCATTTCCTTTCATTTCTTTCAAGTTATATTGTATACTGTGCCCAAGCTGGGGGAAATGGCAAATATCTGAAGCTCTTCGAGGTCTGACAAGAGCCATAGCCTGATCCCTAAAGTCGTGTGAAGGGGGGTAGTTGGTAGAATCTATCTAATGAAAAAAAACAAGCAACTTTGCGGGGAGGGTGAAAGGTGAGGCTATTAGGCTGTGTGTCTGTTTTGGGAATCCTAAACTGCAATCAGGCGCAACTTGGATCACAGACCCAGTACCTCACTCAGATGAGGCATGCCAGGTTTTAAAGAGATGTGACTAGGCATATGGGTCTCAGAGTTTTCTTTTAAACGGAAAAGGATTTCTGGAGAGGTATGAAGCCATTCACTGTGATCACATAATCATAGAGTTGTAAGGAGGACGTCAAGGGGCCTCTCATCCATTCGCTGGTACACATGCAGGAAGAAACTAAACCATTCCTGTCAAATGCTTAGTTAGCGTTCTCTTGAAAGTCTCCAGTAAATGAGGTCTATAGCATCCCTGCGCAGCTTATTTCATTGTCCATTTGTTCTTAACAGTAAGGATTTTTTTTCCGAGATATTATCTGAGCTGCTTTGCAACAGTTCAAGTCCCTTATTTTGTGTCCTGTATCCTGCAGCAAAGAAGAACTATTTGTTTTTCTTCTTTATGGTAATCTTTTAGATATTTGAATATGTAAAAACTGCAGTCGCGTCCTCTCCTTTAATCTCCTTTTTGCCGAGCTAACCATCACTAATTCTCTCAACCTTTCCACATGTGACATGTATTCCAAGCCCCTTTTCACCTTTGTCATTTGTCATGGCTGACGTTTTTAGCTGAGCCGAGAACACCGTTTACAACAGAATACAGTGCGTCTGGAAGGTGTGAACTTCTCCGTTTATCTCGGCGGGCGTTCTCTTTCCTTGTTTCCCACTCGTAGTGCTTGAGAGACTGTGGTATGTTTCAGGCACTCCTGCCCTCCACTTCTTCGACTGCTCTCAGCACTTTGTGCATGCTTTCTGCTTGTCTCTGTGCTTCACATCTCACGCAGGTGCAGAGCTTCTTCCGGTGACATCTTGCAAGGACAGTGTTTTAGATTCCTACAGAAGAAATGGCCTTTTTCCTCCCTCCCCCCATCACCCAAGGTTGCAGCAGGTACGCAAAGGATACCTTTGACAGAGGTAAATTACAGCGAGAATCTTGCCTTTCTTTCTGCATCTCTGCCAAAATATCAATTAAAACTGACATTGATTGGGTGGATTTAAATCAAGTTCGATAATTATTTCATATCCTCTTGAGAGAATGAGTTTCTGTGGAAACTCATAAGCAACAAAATCTTCCAGTAACTCCATCTGCACATGGGCTGTGTAATCTATTTGTCTTGTGAGTGTTGGGGTTGTTGCCCATTTTGAGAGCTTAACTCGAAACCGATTTCAGTTTTACTCCCCCCATGTTGTAATGGGTGTCATGAACTAGATAAGGTGGACGGCAAGTGAGCTCACTCAGGATATAATCATAGGGATGCATGGGCTACATGAAAAAGACCCAGAAGATCTGTCAAGCATAAAAAAAGTGCTGCTCGAGTATGGTGTGTTGGGAACCCTATGGCTACATGACCCAACTTTTGTTACACTATACCCGACATCTCCCCCAGGCATACTAGATTTCATGGCAATCTAGATAAACATGTGGATTTTAGATCATTTAGAGTTAAAACTTAACAATTTTACCTTAATTGTAGCAAACCTGGCATTTTGCTTTCATCAAAAAAAAGAATTTTTTGAGTGTCTGTTGTAAAGAGGAAACAAACTTTTTTAAACGTTTTTTTCCTGTTAATACATGTCTAAAAATGTTCAGTACGGTAAGTATAAGGGTCAGGCAGTCTCAGAACTCAAAGCTTCCACTTACTGCAAACAGCATCCCTAATGCCACCTGGATATCAGTGTCCATAGAAAACCATCGCCATCAGTAAGAGATTGGAGTAACTGATGAAAAACGTGAATGGATATTTTCCCGCACCTGTGGGTTGTTCAGCGAGAAGGAAATAATCAGGAGGTTGGGTGTGTGATAGCTTTGTGAAGACAAGAAGCTGCTGCTTTGTCATCTATTTTTTATTTGACATTTTGACAGCAGACGTTTTTGGCAGCTTGGTGAAGAGAAGAGATTTTGAAATATTAAATGACAGTGGAAACAGGAGGATGTCATGGTTTCCAAACAGAATTGATAGTGGTACATAAGATTTCTCTTGAAAGCCACAGCAAGTGAATAAGGGTGTGTAGGAAAGTGACACAGTGACTGGAGGGAAATACACAAGTATATTTGCTCATGTCATCTTTTAGCTATAACAAAAATTGCGGAGCCAAAACTAGAATTATGCACCAAACTAGAAATGAATAGTAAAAACCTAGTATCATGTTGATGAAGACGTTTCTGGGAAGGCTATATGTTCAAGATTAGGTTTCTGAAGGATCTAAAATCCTTTGAAGGGGAAGTAGCGAAGTTGGTTGTCCTGGAAATACAGTACAGTGTTGGTCCTCAGTAACATACTAATTTTCAATCTATCACTTCCAAGCTTACAAGGACAAGCCAAGTAGCATTATTGCTTTTGCTGTGAAGAAGTAGCCAAGTATATCCTGTAGTGCAAAAATTTATGAGTAAGCAGCTATCTTTGCAACAGTAAACAAGGAATTGCAGGAAGGAGTCAGGATTTTCTCTCGTCATCAGGAAGATGTTACTGAATCAATATAAGGAGTTGTGCCTGCTTTTGTGTCTAGCAGCTGTCTTATGGAAATGACATCTGGTGCAATGGTTGGTTATAAACTGTTTTTTAAATCAATGACAGTATGTTTCACAATATCTCTCATTTTCCTTCATCAATCAAGCTTGCCATTTTCCCACTTTGCTTTTGTGAAGCTCAGATCAAAATAAAGCTGGCAAATTGTCTTGTACTCCCTGTGTCTTACTGGTAGCAGCAGTTGCCTGTAGCATGGGCACTGCGGGGCAAGCTTGGGAGGTGCTTACAGTTAATAGTGCAGGCTCAGATATGGGTGCGCATAGCCTGGGAAGAGAGGAGAACAGGGCCAGGTCAGGGTACTACAGATGACTGCACTGATTTTTTTCCAACTGTTAAAGAGCACCATAGATACCTTACATGAAACAGAGATCTGACAGAGTCCTTAACAGATTCTTCCATCTCTTATTTGGTCTGAGTTCATCTAACTTGGTAATAATGGGCAGGAGGAGGGAGGGAGTTCTAGTTAGAGACTTTCCATGACGGTTTTTTCTTTTGAATTCTAACTTAGTGGGAAATCAGGCAAAGTATTTGCAAAATTTCTTCCAAAGTTTATGTTGTGGATGATAAGCAGCGTAATACAATCAAATCAATTTCCAATGTGTTAATTTTCTTCTTATTTTCTGATGCTTATTCTTTTTTGCAATATGTTAGTTTCTGTTCTAATAGATATCACCAGGTTCACCTACATCCATGGGCAGCTGTGTCATCAATGAGTAGATGTTTCTGTAAAGTCACCAAAGGTCAATCTGGTCCAATACTTAGCAGGCTACCACACAAACATGATGGTCAAACAATAGAAGTCAGAACTGGGCTATGGAGTGGGTTGCTTGGTCATTTACTTGCAAAAGTTTATGGCCTAGTAGGGGAGATCTTTGGTTGTCTAAGAAAAAAAAAACATGTAATGTAAGGTAAGGTACTAGAGTGAATAGCAGATCGTGCCATACAAGTCTATACTTGCAAACATAGCTGTGAGAAGCTGAGCTTAGTAGTCACAAGATGGGTCCTGACTTTTCTGGCTGTTGTTGTGAAACAGATGTTGAAGAAGGGATGGTTTTGGTGATTTCAAACCTGTTTGTTACATCTGTAATAATAATAGGCAACCGTCAGTCCTTCTGAATCATGGAGCATGCATGAGAGGTCACCTGGATCTTGAACTCATGCACCTAGGCAGGAGTATGGAGTAGTGGAGGCTGCCCAGACCCTTTCATCTGTCCTTTAGACCATTGAGACAGTATCCAAAGGCCTGATTGAATCCAGAAGTCCAGTGCCTCACTTGTACATGTGCATATCCAGGAATTGAATCTGGATTTTCTGTGACAGTCAAGGATTCTCCTACTGAACCACAACAGCAAGTAACTACAGCTAGAATAACTAGCTTAAATAATGGAAAGAAAATTTTCTTTGATAGGTATAAGAACATATATTTGTTCAATAGTTTATAGGAATTCAGTTAAGAAATCTTATTAATAGGAGATATAATTCCTGTCCATGTGTTAAAACTGTAACAATACTGTGCTTCCCTCCCCCCACCCTCCATAAAAGAAACTGAGAGAAACTGAAAGAGTGAGTGAGTTATATTTAACTGGTAATTTTGAGTATAATGGTAGCTGTTAGAGAATAACAGGTGAGCATTTCACACGCAGGATTTTGATTTTTTTTCATGACTCAGAAGTAATCAGTCCATGTGGTCTCTTTTATAATTCCTCCAGTCGTCTTCATCATTTAATCCTACCCCTTCCTACTCTAACTCCTACGAAGTAGCAGAGGTCCTCTTATAAGAGAACATTGTTCCACTACAGGGTTATTCATGGGCTAATTTGCACATGTAATTACCAATGTGCACCGGCAAAATGAGTAAATGTGCATGTAAATAACTAATTAGCAGTATCTGCATTTGCACAATTTGTATGTACAATTGTAGTAATTGCTATGACAGCTAAGAGTTGTGTCTGTGTGATGAAGGTGCTTGCTGAATGCTCTGTGAGGATTAGACCAGGTGTTTCTTCTTGTTTTTTCATGCATTGTGAGCTGTATGTTGCCACTAAGAGTTTAATTAAAGTAAAAGATTAGTGAGGCCTTGTATGTAGTGAGGTCTTGTAAGATCAGTGAGGCCTTGAAAGTAGTAAGGCCTTGTATGTAGTGATGCAGTTAAAATTAACCATATCAGAAAAATGCAAAGGCTTACACTGCTGTTGGTCAGTCATAAGGAAAGTTCTTAGTGTAAGAGTGTGAGTGACTATGAGTCAACAGTGTAGTTCAAAAGTTATAAATTGGCTAGCATATCCAGAAATCAGCAGAAGGAAGATGCAGCATTGTGAGAGAAGCTACTAATTTAAAGATTAGCTGCTGACCTGGATTGGGTAGGCCAGTGGATCTCGAGGAGACTGAGGACTGAATACCAGGGTTCTTCCCGGTGCCCCGTGGACAGTGTAGATCAGGGACACCTGACTTCGCTGAGCTTTATAGAAGTGGAACTTGTTGTACATCAGGCATCAGAGAGGACCCCCAACAAGTTGCCGATGCAAATTGTTATTGTCTGTCATTGTTGTCTTGTTATACTACACGTAGTTGTGTGTTTGTTAAGTCAATAAACCTTTCTTACCTTTTTACTCCCACCCACTCTCTCAATTCTGAACCCTCCCACTGGTAGCTGGGACAATTGCATGTAGAAATTAGCTATTTACTTAACTGTGTTCTGAGCCAGTGAAAGGTCGGCTAAAAGATTATGGGCTCTAAAGAGATTATGGTGCATTATGGAAAGGACTGGGATAGACTAGCCAAGGCCTCCTTTGAAGCATTATTCTTTTTTAGGATACCATGTCCCAAAATCTCACTGAAACAGTGAAAGGCATTAAAGAAAATTAGACCTCCCCCCCACCAAAGTCATAATATATTTTACTTTCCCCAAAAACCACCAAATGAAGACGTTTTAGATATGCCTTCCAATTTCTGAACTCTTTTGGGTCTTTGTTTTTCCCTTCTCCATCTGAGTGCAACACAGTTACTTGCTAAAATGTCAGGATCAAGTGCATATGGAATACATATAGATACAAGTATGGAAGTTTTATGTGCAGATCAGAAAGGGCTACTCCTTCAATAATTTCCCATCTCTGCATCAACAGTCTCTATAATTTGGCCCTGTTTGTTTATAAATAAAATACAGCATTGTGTAGAGTGAGTACTACTAGTATGGTAAATAATGATAAATGCCCTTAGTTCCTGGTGTGGAATAAACAGTCAAAATTACTAATGGTTGTTAAATTAAATAATCTTTTTTATTTGTTTTCTTTTTATCTCTCAGCATTGACCCTTTTCTCAAATTTGCAGACAAAACATTAGATATTGCATGGAGGTGGTGCTGGAGTTGGTATGGTGTTTTACAACATACAGGGTTATCTCCCCACTCCTTACCTTGAGAGTGAATGATTTGGTGGGGGGGGGAGGGGGAGTTGTTTTGGTTTTTGTTTTTAAGTGAAATCAACAGCTTGGAATAAAATGCAGATTGTAATACTTTGGACCTTAATTTTTTATAGCCCCTAAAGCCTGAAATTCGTATCTTGAAAATGTTAATAATTTGCGATGAAGACTTCACAAAAAACAAAGTTTTGTACAATTCTATACAATGTTCAAGCCATCTCATAACCTTTTTACAGAGTAGCAGCCTATATATCCAGTATCTCGTTCAACATGTATAATAACAGTAATTATGGTATTCAGAATATACAAAAATCTGAATGTTTAAAACTTTTCTCTTTTGAGTCATGATTGATTTTTGTGCACTAGAACTACTCAAGGCTTTATTTTCATCTTCCCTGGAAAAAATCCAATAAGGAGTGACTATCAGAAGGAGAATGCCAAATGAAAACCATAGAAGCCATGCCATATAATTTTCCTTGCAGAACAGTGTAAAGCCAGGTGGATAACGGTCACGTTGTGTGGCATTTTAGAAAATTCAGAGATTTGCAGCTGACTTTTAGGACATGGTTCCAAAGATTAGTTTCTCTTAGCAGTCCATTCTGTTCTGTTTACAGCCCGGCTTATCCCATACAGCTGTGCGTTGCTTCCTCATCCAAAGAGAAAAGGAACCTTAGGAGGTAAATATTTAGACGTGGTTGAGCATCAGGATTTCACTTCCCTAGGAAAATCCCCAAGGAAATTTTATTTCACTGAACCTATCTTTTTCACAGTGTTTTCTTGCATTCAAAACTCTTTAGTAGTAGTAGCTGCTCAGGTACATTCATGAAAACTGTCATTGGTTTTCAGTATCACTTACCCAGTATGAAGAGGACAATAAATGAGGGGGGCAGGAATATTTATTGTCTTTTATACCATGAATTACTTTGTCTGCACTAGGAAGATGCTTAAATATTTTTATGTAACTTTTTTATACCCAAAACTAAACTGTCCCGACTTGTGCATTGCCAGAAGGAATACAAATTTCCTTTAAAAAGACTATTAAGAGTACATATTAGTAATTTTGGGTGTCCCATGTTATGGAAAAAACGTATCTATATTACAAATAAGTATTAAGACCCCAGGATATTACCTGGTAAGATTACACTCAAAAGAAATCCAATCATGTTTTCACATTGGACATGTACAGTTAGAGCGCCTTAATATCTCTTGGTGGTCTTGATTACAGACTTCAGCATTTTTGTATAGTTTAAACTTTCTGATGCCATGCATGGGTACATTTGAATAAAATTCTGTTTTTATATTGAAAAGCCATTTTTAGTTTTAGAAGGTAGAAGTTAAGCAACATAGAACATTTGTCAATAATTGTCTATTGCATTATAGAATAATAATAATAATCTTCTGAAAATATTCTGCTTATATTTTGAAAATCATACCTCCCTTTTTATGCCTGAAATATGCCCAGGTGCGTGCGTGCGTGCGTGCGTGCGTGTGTGTGTGTGTGTGTGTGTGTACACATGTGTAACTGTTCTTAAATATTGGCTTGGAAAGGGGGGTTCCAAGAAGACAGGATGAAAATCTAGGCCTACATGTTTAGCCTCTGGTAAACAAGTCTAAAAATCATGATTCTTTCTGAAGTGTTAGTTTTCTGATTAACCACCTATGCCCAGGGTTTTACCTCTGCTTATGCTGGCATAGAAGAGGAAGCTCCAAATAGTAGAACTATTTTATGGTGTGCTAGGCTTCCTGACCTGCCTTTAATTGACCTGAGTAAAAATTCTCCAGTGCAGTCGTCATATAAGAAATTAGGCAGTCGTATAAGAACATCTCCTAAACTCTGAAGTCGGCAGCACACATTCAAATTTACGTTTACCAAGTGCAGTTAAAATGCAAGCTGACATGCTTTCAAGCAGTTTAGCTTGTGTTAAGTGCCCTCATGGCAAAGTTGTTCCTTTCCAGGCAATGGTTATTTCCTAACATGCACTAACTTTAATAGGGTCCAACCTTCCAATTATAAGTGACGCCATCCTAACATAATGTGGGCAGACTGGGGCCATGAATGTAATGCTACAGACCTTCTTCTGCAGTTCTAGATTACAGAATTTAAGTAATTTTTAACACGCCTCTGGGCTCTTTATTTTTATGGGAGTTGGGGGCAGGAATCATTTCGTCCATGACGAGTACAAAGTGGGGAGAGCTCTGTTCCCTATTTTCTTCAGCCAACATGCACATAGGCTGCATTTCCAGGAGGCACATGATCTTACCCAGTATTTTAGATGAAGGTATACCCACTGATTGATGTAATGGCAGTATTTTAGATCTTATTCTTTATACACTGGAGTTCTTTTTTGCTGTTTCTATTGAGCAGGGTTTTTCATTCAGCTGCCAGCAGACAGCTTAAGTCTGCTCCCTAATTAGTGACCAATAAAATATATGCAGAGTTCAGATTGCTCTTTCCAATGTATGCTATTAACGTGAATGCCAGTATTGAATTTTATCCACCATTGGGCTGCCCAACTATATAAGCTTATTTAGGTCTCCCTGCAATTCCTCACACTTTTCTTTAGTCTTGATTAACTTAAGTAATTTTCAATGATCTTTGAATTTTCCAGACCATTAAGAAATATACTAAATAACACTGGTGCTTGCAGTGCCATACTGCCCTTAGCTATCATGTTGAAAATTGATAATTTATTCCTACTTATTTGGATATGTCTAGGCACCTGGGTTGATTGTCTTACTGTTTGTACAGTGAGTAGTCCAGCAATTTGATCTAAATGTGCTTTGCTAAAGTTTTAAACTCATTTTCTCATGTGCTACCCCCCATGACAAGTGTTTGTTCTCCCTCTTATTTATGCCAGCCTTTCAGATATTTGAAAATTGTTATCGTGACCCCTCCTTAATCTTTTCTCCAAACTAAACATTCCTATTGTCTCAACCTGTCCTTTATACAGCTTGCATTCCAGTCCTCGTTCTCATATTTGTCACTCACTTCTGGACCCTTCTCAGTTTCTCTACACTAGAACTTTTGCAAGGCTGTCCAAGTTCTCTAGTTAGTAACGCACACATCTATTCTTGGGTATGAGAATTGGATACGAGTCGACCCTCAACCTAGAATAACAGGAGTCCGGATCAAGAAAAGTTTTCAGTAAGCCTAGAGCCACAAGAGAGGTTGGCTTGACCTGGTTGGTAGGAAAGGAATTGGAACGAGTCATAGAACAGAGTGCTTTTGAAAGAGCTGTATGTGGGTCTATCGCACAGAACGATAGATCCAAACATAGTTTTTTGTATGTCTCAGAAGAAGCTGTTACTGTAGTGCCTGGAAGCACCAAGCAAAGGAAGACTTCATTGTGCTGCATGAATTATACAGGCATAGTAAGAGAAAGTTCCTGTTCTGATTCACCTTAGGGAGATGGTTGAAAGGAAATACTACTATCTCTGTTTTACACACAAAGAATCAGGAGACAAAAATAAAGTGATTTACCTAGGGTTTTGCATGAACGCTGGGATGCTACCAGGAATTTAATTTTAATCTTTTATGTTGAAATCCTGTGCTTCGACCCTGCTCCCCCCACCCCCAGACCTTTCGTCTTTCCTTGACAAGTCAAAGCCTCTTAATGACTCCATAGCCCTGTCCCAGCACTGCCACCACCCACTCCAAGTGCAGCCCAACCCATCCCCTTCTGGGAAGAGCCTGGTGCTGCCCCAACCCCAGCCCACTCTGCCTTGTGTTCAGATCCGGAGGTACAAAGACCCGCTCCCACCCTGCTCTCCTGGGGTGCCCACAGGGTGGGAGCCACCCCTCGGATAAGCCGTTAGCGGATTCATCTCACACCCTGCCCTGGCTGAGCAACACCTGGCCCAGCCCCACTCACTCACCACGGGGGCCTCAATCTGCCCCCCTATGTGCCTTCCCTCACCTCGTCCCTTCCTCCACACCAGACTTACCAGCCCGATGCTGATCCCCAAACTGCCTGGCTGCATGTCAGAATCAGGTCGGTATCAGCTGATACAACTCCTTAAAAATCAGCCATCAGTATCGGTCCAGAAAGTCTCTTATCGGTGCACCCTTACTACTTGCCAATTAATTACTGTGATTTTTCCTCCTGGAGTGCTGAGTCATTTCTTCAAGACAGGAATAGTGGTAGCCAAAATAGGGTCAGTTGGTTGAAGTGAGGATTCAAGGAAATGGTTATCGAGGTTAACATGTGTTTAAAAAAAACCCAAAAAATCCCCACATTTTTTCAGTTTTGTGAATTCCTCTACTTGTTGGTTCTGGCCAGGTTTGGACACAGGTGCTAAAATACTGTGAAAAAAATTCCACTTAATTCTTTGGAATTGGGAAGCAGGAAGTATAAGAAATGTGTGTTATTGTTCAGTACCTAGGCTAAATTGAATAGTTTTAAGAGATGCATATAAGTATCTAAAAGCTGAGATGTTTATTCCAAGCATACCTTTGAAACATATTGGGTTTGAACATTATTTATCCTTTATCCTCTCCCTTCATCTTTAACGTTTACTTTTAAAACAGTATTGCATGTTTTCCCCTGTTAATCTTTTATGGCGGAATTTGTGCTTTTTTGACTTCTCAGCAGTATCAAGAGTGTGCAAAGTGATGCAAGTAGTTCTGCTACTGGGTATTGGCCTGCTTTTTCCATTGTGAACTGTGGTGAACATTAAAACTAGAAGGAAAATTTCACCTGTAACACCTAGGCTGACTTTGAAGTAGTGTTTTTTTCAGCTTGTGGATCGCAACCTCTCAGACATTCTCAAAGAGTAATAAGAGAAGGACCTGACTTATTGACATT
>JAGPOW010000261.1:140569623-140595942 GCA_030014935.1 Caiman crocodilus
TGTTACTAACTGAAAGAAAGAGAATCTCATTTGTTAAGTACCTTCCATTCTTCAAGGTCAGCTATTATCTGTTAACTTCAAGAAATAGAATTCTACAATGGTTACACACACACACACACACACACACACACACACACACACACACCTGTTGTCAACAACCCATTTTGTTTTTTGTACTTTTAAAATCGTAAATGTAAGGCGAATGTAAACATTTTTCACTTTCATTAAGATGTAGCTGTCCTGAAAATGTTGACAGATGGCATATTATACTCTCTGTTAATATATTAGGAGATGAATATGGGGTTATTGAAAGAAACAGGAGTTTCACTATTGACTTCAGTGCAATGTCATCCTTAGAACTCCTACATCGGTTGTTATAATGTACACGTCAACCATTTTGAGCACAACATTTTTGTTTTTATTTTGGATCATAATTATTGCTTGCTTATGTTCTGTGTCTTGCCATTGCCCCTTCTTGCCTAGTTTTTCTCATCAGTATCTGGAGGAGGAGGATGTAGACAAAGGTAACAAAAAATATTTGGAAAAATTGAGGACAAACAGTTCTGTTTTTAAGGAAGGCTTTCCATTAGTAGGATCACTGAATGATCATCCCAAACATGCTTGCTGGAGTTGGAAATAAGGTTTTATCTCCTCAAGAGCAAAAAACTTAAAGAGATTGCTCTCTGTCTATTTTTGGACATGCCTACAAACTTTAAGATGCAAATTGGATGGCATTATTCTAAATTTTTACTTAGCTGAAATTGAACAGTGGTTTTGTATACTTCCATATAGTATATGGTATGAAATAGGTATCAAATAGCATCTTTCTTGAAAACATAGGATTCTCTTTTAAGATTTTAACAGGGTTCTAATCCTGTTAATAGGGTTCTACACGTGTACATTCACATGTAGAACAAGAAATCTATTGCTAATAATTTGATGTAGGAGTCCTAAGGGACAGGCTGGGGCTGGGGGGAGGGGAGAAGGGGGGATGCAGTGCGTCGCAGGTAAAAGTGCAGAGTTGCCTGGGGTACCAGATGTCTGGCTGGTCACAGTGTGCCCGAGCTCCACTGTGTATATTGAGTCCATGAGTTACTGCACCTACTACCTAGGAGGCTGAGGAAGTGCAGTTCATAGGCCCACTGAAAAGTGG
This sequence comes from Caiman crocodilus, assembly GCA_030014935.1. NCBI lineage: Eukaryota > Metazoa > Chordata > Crocodylia > Alligatoridae > Caiman > Caiman crocodilus. Next base: position 140,570,777 of record JAGPOW010000261.1, read on the forward strand.
TTTGTACATTCAAAGAAGCACCTAACTTCATCACCAGCACTGAAGCAAACTTCCTAGAGCTCAAAACACAAAACCTGCCAACTATCTCCAGTACCCCACAAACTGCACGCCAGAATCTATCAAGGAACAAAGCCCAGCTACCTGTGGGGGCACATTCCTCACCAAAAAAACACTCTACCTCCAGTCTCTCAGGCCTGATCCTGAAAGGGAACAAATTACAATGCAAACCACTTTTCAGAGCTGGGCATATGAACTGCACTTCATCAGCCTCCTAGATAGTAGGTACACACACTCATGGACTCAATATACACAGTGGAGTTCTGACACCTCAGGCACCTCTGCACTTTTACCTGTATTGAGCTGCATCCCCCTTTCCCCCTACCCCTGACACCTCCATTTCCATTTTCACTGACTGGCTTTCTTTCCTGCAGTGCGTGCTAGGAGAGGCTCTGGCTTTTTTATTATTCCTTCCATCCAGGACCACCTGCAGGTACTTCCTCAGCCTGACAAAGGGGTTTTCAAACTGAAAACTGGCATCCTGGGCAGCTAAGCTGAGCTTACGGGAAGCCTCACAACTGCACTGCAACCAGCAAGCGTCAGGACTGTCAAAGATGTGACAGGTCTGGGTGTTCCCCAGCCAGGCCTTTGTGCATGCATTAGCTGGAGGTTATGGTGCCTCCTTCCTGCCTTTTACAGGGTCATTGGTCCTGGCATTTACGGGGCTGCCGCGCCACCACCAGTTCTACCAGGCCTCCCTATTGTGGCAGGGTGCAGTTTTAGTGGTCATGCCCAGGACCTGGGGCCTCCTCCTTCCCCCTAGCCCCAGTCCCATACCTCCAAGTTTGTCCTGGCAGGGGAATGAGCTCAGTAGGGATATGTTCTTTCCCTGCTGGCTGGTGATACAGTTAGTGCCCCCTCCAGCTGACAGCAGGGCATTACTTGGCTTTTCAAAACCTCCAAAAAGGAAATTGGTGCAGATGGAGTGAGGAGGGTGGCTCTTAGTCCGTCTGCAGGTGGAGCTTGGGGAACCCCAGCAGCGAGAGCTTCGCCTTTAGGAACACCAGCTTCTCCACCAAAGCAGGATCCAAGCAGGTGTGGTGGGGGGTCACAACATCCCCAGCAATGCTGAACACCCTCTTACTTGGAACACTAGTCGGTGGACAAGACAGGTGTTGCCAGGCAACCGTGGCCAGATCCTGCCACATGTGGCTGGGGCTTGCCCAGTAGGCCAAGGGGTCACATTCCAGTGGCTCCACATCCTCAGTGAGATAGGTAGTCACTGAAGCCTCAGTGCTACCTGCTCGAGGCTGGGGTTTGGTGCGTTTGGACCCCACCATTGAAGCCATGCCCATGGCCCACATTGTCAGTGGCTGATGTGGAGGAGACTGGCTGGTCCTGGTGCTGGGAGTGCTGGCAAGGGAAAGTGGATCCCCGTCTTGCACATCCCCTCGCCTCTACACTTTGGCCTCCCTGACTTTGTTCAACAGCACTTGCATCCAGTGATCAAGGATTTGGGGGCTGCCAGTGCATATGCTTCCCTTCACCCTCAGATCGCACATGCCCTCCATCATGTGGACCGTACTGGACCACAAGGGATCCAGCCATCTCCTGATGCCCTCCTTCAGCCACCTCGCCAGTGTCTGCATCTCTGGTGACAGTGGCCTGCCCCAGCCAGGAACATTGATCCCCTGGAACGTTTCCATTTGGTTCTCCAGTTTGGTTCTCCAGGGGGATCACCTGGCTGAGGAGGGCATTGCCATTGCTAAGGGTTTTGGTCCCTCGAGGAAGGGGTTAAGGACCACCAAAATCTGGGAGATGGTACCCCACTCAGGTCTGTTCAATGGGGCACTGATCCCTATCTCTCCACACAAGGCCATCTCATGGTGACCTTCTGTTGCTCCACCAGCCTCTTGAGCATCAGGTATTTGGGGTTTCACCAAGTCTCCACATCCTGTATAATTCTGTGCTGTGGGATGCTGAGCTCTACCTGTTTCTCTCTCAGCATCTTGCTCCCCTTGATGCTGCGGTGCAAGTAGCCTACCACCTTCCTGCATTTTGAAATCAGCTGGGTTGTAGCAGTACTGGTGGCAGCGCTGTCACCAGCAGCCCTGTTCCCCTCCAAGACACCCCTCACTGTTAGGTGCAGCCTGTGTGCCACACAACGAATGGCATCATGGACAGCCTTCACCATATTGGCCCCATTTTTGATGACCATGAACCAGTGGGTGAGCTCGGCTTGCCCAATGAGCCACCCCTGCACCATGTATTTCATGGCCCCCATTATCTCCTTTGCCATCTGGGACTCATCCAGCACCTCAGCTCTCAGTAGCGCCCACTGATGGCCTGACTGATTGCACCAGTGCCCCATGAGGGAGAGGTAGGCATGATCGCCACCCCGGCTGCTCTGGATATCTCAGGTGAAGTGCAAGACTACCTGTGGCCCTGCCTTGCGCAGCTCCTTCCTCAAGTACTACCTGCATGCCTGATACAGAGAGGGCACCACCGCCCTGCTAAAGGTGGTACATGTGGGCACTTTGTAAAATGGGTCCAGAAGTGCTATGAACCGCCTGAACCCTGGTCACTCAACTAGGGAGAAGGGCTGGCTATCCAGAACAAGCATCTCCCCAATGCTCTGGGTGATTTTGCATGCCTTGGGAATGTGGCCCCCTTTCTGTCCACCTTCCCCACTGTTCCAGGGTGGCCTGCCACTGCTGTGAGGGTAAGGGGGCTTTGGAGTGAGCAGGGGATTTCCCTTTTGGTGAACTTGCACTGGTGCCAGGCTGAGCAGCAGGAAGAAGGCAAGGGGGTGATGCCGCCTCAGACGAGACACTTCTTCACCACGGCCATGCTGCTGCAAGAAGGAAATCCTTCTCCCTGGCTACCTACAGATGTCAATCTCCCCCCACTCCCCTTCTCATCTCCTTATAATGGTTGAAGTGGCTCTGGAGCATCTGAAGTGGGTCCAAAGCTATTTGGATGCCCCCAACCCACTCTGGACACCATTGCTTGTATCCTGCTTCAACCTGGAAGTGCTGCTTTGGACACCGGATTACCCAAAGCGTGTCCAGATCTGAAGTGGGATCCAAAGCCTCCAACAGCCCTAGGCGCAGTTGCACGTGCACTTGAACATGTGGGCTAGGGAAGGGACAGACATTCAAATAGCCTAAGCCTGAATTGATTCAATCTTTGCAGGTTAGTCAAATCTGAAGAGATTGAACTGATTTGCAAGTGGATAGACATCCCCTTTTGAATCAAGAAATGCCTGGACATGCCTGTAGTGACTCAGGATAGAAGCCAGGAGGTGTTAAAGCAAGCCCTCCCTTCTCTGCTACAGTGTTGAGCTGAGGGATGGAATGGCCAGGCCCCAGCAGGATGCTATGAGTAGGGAGGGGTTTAAAACTCCAACCCTGGCCTGCACAGTCCTTAGGCAGGGTGTGTCTAGAGGGGGAGGGGGAAGCAGCCATCTCCAGGCTTCCGCCCTGCCCATCATTGCTCAAGGGGCTGGGAGTTTTGCCAGACCCTGGTCCCTGGCTAGCATTCTGAGGCAAAGGAAGGGAGAGGTGGGAGGGAGGACTGCTTATATGGACTGCATACATTTGTTGATAATACTGAGCTTTTCAGTCTCCCTCTTCTAGCTGCTTTTTACTGTCCAAAGCAAACCGACAGGCACTGCATTCATTGCAAATCTCTCTCTGTCCCTGCTTGAACAGTGACAGATTGCAGCCTTTGACTCAAGCCATCAGGCAGCTTATCAAAACACACGGCTTATCGGCCCATCAAGAAAACAAAAGCCTTTCTCATTAGTTCAACACACACACACACACACACACACACACACACAGACACCTGTCAGCATTAGCTAGCTTGGGGGTTGCACAGCCAGATGCTGGCTGGGATGCATGCTGCTGGGGTCCCTGCTGTGGAAAAGAGGGGATTCTTGCTTCAGCAGTGAGCAAGCAGAGAGTGGGGCAGGGGGAAGCCCAGCATGTGCCGCTGTCTCTTAGCTACAGGCCCCAATCCCCTTCTCAGCCAGCTGGAGCTCTGGCTAGGGAGAAGAGGGGTGAGGCCAACCCTGCTCTCTGAAGCAGACAGCCCAGACCAGCCCAGGGCTGAATAGCATGCTAGGATGCTGAGGGACTCTAATTTTACTTAAACAAGGAAGGGGTCTGGGACAGAAGTTTCAAAAACTGGTTTGACCCAAATCAGTTAAGTCTGATACCGCTTTCAGCCAGGTTTATCTTAAACTGATTTTTGGCCATTTTGAAACTGATTATGTGCACTGAACTTATTCTGTTACAGGTTTAAACCTGGGGTTGGAGGGTATTTGAGAAGGACCTGGGGGGTATGCACAAGCTGGCAGGGATGGAGCGCTGTCATGCACCATCCTGTGCTGCCACACAAGCATTGCCCAGCTAGATGCAGGGGGTGGGGGAAGCTCACATGTGTCTGCTGCCGCTACTCTGTGTCTGGGCTCCCCCACGTCCCCCCAGGCTCCATGTCTGGCTGATTGGGGTACAATGCTCCGTGTCTGGTCATCAGGGGTACACTGATTCAAAAAGGTTGAAAACCCCTGATTGAAACCCGTTTCTGCTCACTTAAGCCACTTTGTGTAACGTCTGTCCCTAGCCATAGGGGGCAGGATGTCTAGTACAGAATTCTTGGGATCACAGTGCCACGCATGCTGTGGCATTCATTCCAGAATTTCTGAATGTGGAAGATAGAGGTGCATGATGAGCGTGCAACAACGCTCCACACCCTGACATGCAAATGAAGGATGCCATACATGTTAACAAGTGAGTAGCCATTACCATCTGAAAGATGATTGCTTTTGCCTGCTACAGATTAATGTCTGTTTGGTTTGGTGTTTGCAGATCAACTATCAGGGCTCTAGAGGTGGACCTTTTATAGTTGCCTTTTTTCACACACCTCTAATTATAACAAGCTTTGAGAGCCTGGACTTCCTGAATGATGCTGGGTTCATCAGTGGCACTTACGCCTGTTATTTCCTTGCCACCAGGGCACATGAATATGTCACCTTCAAAAAATGCTACAAACAGTATTCAGGTCTTGATCAACCACATAAGCAGGTTAACAGGCATTATCATGTGATACATCAACAAAGTGCACAGTGTCAGAGCGCTGAGGAATAAGGCGTTTACCTGTTAAAACACGAAGGGGCCTTATTGCCTCTCCCCCCACACCCGCAATAACTTGGTTTTGATTTGGGGTTTTATGCCCATGATTATTCTAGTTCTTGTGAAGCTATTCAGATTCCAGAGCTCCAGGCAGAAGAGAGTTTAATTTGCACATTTTGCAGTTGCAAGAGGGGGTACAGTGTAAATTTGGCAGGCTGAAGGCAAGGCGATTTGTCTACTAAAAAGCACATGCATGCCAGTGTGGCTAATACCATCCATGTTCTTGTACAGGTTGCAATATGACACAATATCTTCAAGGACAGAGATGAAAAACTTGTGGGTGTCTTTCTTTGCCTTATCATAGGTTGTTTTAAATGTAGTTTTAGAATTTTATCTTCTTGACCTCCTCCCCTGCCAGTCACGTTGAGATGTTACACAGATCCAGATTTCAGGCGCTCTTCTCCAGCTTATTATCTTTGATGGAATTAAAACGGAAGGGAAATTTTGTCCAGAATTCTGGACAAAGCTGCAAACGTGGCAAGCCGGTAATGTAGAGATACCCTTAGATTTACTTTACAGGCATCAATATAACATGAGTAGATTTTTAAGTACAGGCATAAATTAGAATGTTAACAGTAAAAGTCCTACTTAATTCAAATTCAGTAATTGGTTCATCTGACCCCTTTCATAGGTTGAAGAAACCATTTTTATTCTGTTCTTCTTTCATGCATTGTGCTGCTAAAAAGATAGAGGAAACTGTTTCCATTTTGATCACCCCTGAAGGAAAAAATGATGCCAAATTATTTTTCTGCTATATTTTGAAGCTTATTCATGTTGATTGGCAATTGTTAGCTTGCAAGATTGCAGAATGCTGGCCTGGGCTAACTGATGTAATTTCCTGAAGGTACATGAGAACAGGATTTATACTTGTCAGACTTTCAATCTTTTAAATGGAACTAAATCCCTCCAGGGATTATCCACATTAAATTTTCAAGTATAAAAGTTTACTTTAAGATCTTTACATTGGCAGATACTAGATATTCGTTCGGACACATGTTGCCAACTAGTTCCCTACATTTTCCTGTGAGAGAGAACTATAAACTGCTGTGATGCCTCAGTAAATTATTTTTGCTTCAGAAATGCCTACTTTTCATTTATGTGACTTCTTTTCAGAAGGTAAAAGTCTCGGCTTTTATCACTTGTTGAAGTCTATATGTGTACATAGATATTACAATTCTATCAGTATCAAATGGTACATCTACTTGCTCCTGTAGCGATACAAGTATAGCAAAACCCCTGCACCGTTAACCCTGTTTCCTTCTGGGTTAAATTTACAACAGTTTAGCTAACTTGTATCAGTATAAGTGTTGCAGATATAGCAGCTAAATGGGAACACATGATGAATGCAGCGCCCCCTTCCCTTTAAAGTGGTTAAATGATACCTTGATCCAAAGCTTAAAGCCTTTGTTGAAAATCTCCAAGGGAAATACGTTTTGAACTTCTTGTCAGTATTTCACAGATTAATGGTTACAGAATGCACTTAAATAATTACCTACGCAGCTGGGAGGATAACACTGAAATGACAATCCACAATTTTATAACAATTGCTTATCTCACCATTTTGAGACTTTTCACATTAGGTTTATCTCAGTTACAGAACCCGATTTTTCTCCTTTCCTTGTACAAGTCCTCACAAGAAAGAAAATAATAGAAAGAATAGTGTATCAGCTCTGTGGAAATGACTCAGGGATTGATCCAGTGTTGTATAGATGGAGCCGTGTAATAGGCATTAACCTGAATCAAGCACAGCAAAGGAGAGATAACGTACCTACATCACCAGTGATCTGGAAGGAAGGAGGAAAGATGAATAAGGCCAACATTGTCCTTGCCTTCTGCCATCCGCCGAAGTACTCCTTCACTTGCCTGACCCATAACCATTCTGCCACGCTGGAGCAAGTACTTCCCCTCTCTGATTTGACTGGTATTTGCAGGCCCAGATTGCTACATGTTAATTTTCCTTTTCACTTTTGCTCCTATTGCATATCCTCTTACCCATAATAGGTTCCCTGTTGAAGGAAAAGGATGAATTCCATTGGTGGAGATAGCAATTTGATAGCGGTGTGAATTAGGTAAACTTCATTTGCTTTGTCTTCAGCCAGGATCCTCAACTTTCCCGATTTCCTAGATGCTGGAGAATATTTTTATAGCCACTTCCATTTTCACAGCAATGCAAACTCTTGCCTTGGATGTTCAGGGTGTGTACATTCATACTGGCACTTAAAATCATTTCCATCATAAATGTAAATCTAGCTGTTTCTCATTAGAATAATCATATTTGTTTTAAGGATCAAGATCTAAATCCAGTTAAAGGAACTGCAGCCACATCCAGCTGAAATAAAAATAAAATATCGGAAGACCTGAAGTGCAACTCGGGTGGAATTTAGGTCGTTGAGGGCTTGATTGCACTTAGCAGCAGTATGTCATAACCCCCTGGATAGTCGGGTACTTGTTTTCAGCATTTATCATTGGCTAACTCAAATGTCCGCCCCCTCTCTGTGAAGTTGGAGATGCACGTTTGTTTCCTGTCAGGCAGAGGAGGGAGTTGAACCTGGGTCTCCTGCCTACAGGAAGAAGAGTATTATATGTCAGGGCTCTCTTTTCTGGTTTTTAAAAAAGATGGATTCTACTGTAGTTTGTGAGAAGCCTAATACTTCTGGTTTCTATTGGATGTGTTTTGAGAAGACCACCTGGAGGTATTCAGGATTCTTGAGGAACACAGTTTTTGTTTTAGGTGTTTACATTTTGCCTGAATACTTTGTTAGGTAGCCACGTCCTTTTTCTATGCGACTTTACCAGTTTGCCCTAGGCTTGTCAACCCACGGCCCACAATGCTTGGTGTTCACTGCCTAAGCTTAGTGATGGGCGTTCTGCTCTCGCTGTGCCTCAGCTGGACGCGTTGCCCATGCTGGAGCCAGGTGGTGTGAACCGATTAACACTGCAACTGAGTTGTGGCCGGAAGGAGCAGCAACCGGCCCACGTCAGACCCAAGCTGGGTCATTCTGTCCTGCTGCTGGGAAATGTTGCCAGCTGCTGGCAAAACTAACAAGTTATTCTACAGATGAAAAGGACTTTCCTTGCAAGACTTTGCTTTATAGTTTGATAGCATGGAGGCAGCAGGCAGGTATAATATCCAAAATTATCAGAAATACTTTGCTTACTCAGTTTCCTGTCAGAGCTAGAAAGCACAATTTAATCCATAGCTAATCGCCAAGTTTGGAGCAGGTGAATAAAATCAAAGTGAAATGCTGCAACTGAAACTGCATTGCTTGTTGAAAGCTAAAGAACAAGTTAGAATTTTCAGACTTGTATATGTAAAAATAAATACCTACCGCCATATGTAGGCATTTAAATATTTAGGTCACAAGAGTGGTACAATTTCTTATTAAAGGTATTGAGTCCTCAGCTCCTATTGAAATCAATTGCAGCTGCAGGTGTTCAATACCTTCAAATCAAGCCACATACTTAGAAGACTAAATATGGATTTACAAGCCTGAATTAAGGCACCAGGCTTTTGAAAAATCCTAGCTAAAGGTAATATATATTTTTTTTTTAAATCAGTATGTATATGAAAAATGTTCATTGTATAGCTGTAGACAAGTTCACAGCAAGGGTAATCTTCAAAATCAGGCCAAGTTTCACTTCTCTCAGGTTCATTAGCTATACAAAATGCTTCTTACAAGATATTTGCTATCTCATGTTCAAATTCCTGTGTCCCTATCTATTTTAGATTCCTCTGATTTAACTAGTAACTGTACTTGAATTCCAGTTTCCATAGCTATGTACTTTCAGAGAAGATCAACAATAAAACTTTTTTTTAAGCAAATTATGATGAAGATATGCATAGTTAAGTTAATTTACTTTACACGAGAGGCAAAGTATATAGCATAAACCAAGCATAGGCTAGTCTTCTCGAAGCTGTTTATTTTTGTTTGTTGTGCTGACTTTACCACTGCTAAGTATAGCAACCATGGAAGGAACGTAATACAGCCATTCACTGAATGTCATAATTTAATTAATTGTTAATCAAAAATTACTTCTCTAACAATGCTGTAGTTTCTTTTTATGGGCTTAATATTGTATTTTCTTGTCTAACACTGCGGGCAGAGAAGATGCAAATGCAGGATATCTAAGCTAGGAAGTGGCTGTTTCATTATAAGGGGGATGGGGAAAGAATGAAATGCTTTGTCTGTAGGATTACCTCCTCACTTTTCTCAAGCTGCTTCACAAGGGTATTGCAATAATTAGGAACGGGAGTAGGTGGGAAAGGGCATGCACTTTCCTTCCTATGCAGCTCATTCCCACTGGCCTGGAATATTTTTTCAGAGGACGGGTTTATTCCATATTCTTACCAGTATCCTCCAAAGCAGTGATTCTCAACCAGGGTACCACAGCATTTTTGGGTGCCTTGATGTCCTTTCAGGGATGTCACAGGGTGCCACAAAGTGTTAGCGCTGTTAGGTGTACAGACACGATTCACAAAATAAACCTAATGATTTCCAATAAGAATCCATAGCATTAAAGAAATTTTGAACTGTTGTGGTATTTGAGTTCTTTTCAACAAAAAAGTCAAAAAAAATGAGTGAAAACGAACAGCTAGTATTTTTGTCTGAGTGGCGCTTTGAGTCTAAAAATGTTGAGAACCACTGTTGTCGAGAATCGGGATTCAGTGTCTAGCTTAAGAGCCTCTGGTCCCCGTCAGGACTGAGAGTGAGTGTGTGCATATATATATTTAACTGTCCTTCAAGTCACATATTCTGGAGATCAGGTCCTCAATATACATCATAGTTTGGAGAAACGATAAACCTCACTTATTCTCATGCTCTTGCTTCTTTTTCATTCATTAAAATCTTTTTACACAGGAAGAGAGAAACTCAGATTTGCTCCCTTATGTGACAGTAGCAGATATGACATGATCTGCCCTCCATTGATATGTGGTTATTACAGTGGCCTGTTTGGAGGCAAGTGTTAACAATACAAAAGAAGTAAAATATTGAAAGTGTAAATAGCATAGCCTTTTCAGTGAAAAAAACAAGTACATTAATTGAACTATAGAGCCTTGGCGTGTGCCAGCATGACATGTCCATCAAAGTCAGCATCACCTTGTGAAAATATAGACTCTGAATGAGGCTGTGATGCTTCAGTATAGTAGTCTGGCTTGTGAAAACATTTGCACAGACCTGGGAACATACAAAGAACATAACCTATCCTTGAATGCATTTGGATCATTCTTTGGCAGTTCGTTGTGCTGCTTCTTGTGCGTGTATTTAGTAAATATCCCATAGTATCTCCTCCTTAGCACAGTACTTTCAGCTCTTTCTGGCTGCTCAGCCATCTCTCGGGGAAATAATTTCCTAGCTAGCTTGAGCTTTGTATCCAATTTACTTAGATTGTGGATATAAACTTCCTAGAATGCCAAGAACTACCACCACCGCTGCAGACCTCGCTGCTTTCCAATTTCAAGGTATACTTCTTGAACCTTGACTTCACTAATAAAAGCACATAGCGCATCAGAGAGAAGCAGTTTGTTCTAAAATTCATGGACAGTTTCCCCACTGGCAGGAAAGAGAGGAAAAAGAGAGCCAGGTGCGACAGAGTAGTCCTATTTCTTGATGTTAAGATAAATGTTGCGTGCGTGGTATAAAAACCGGAATAGAATAGAGATAAGGCAGTGACTCACATTTGTTGATCTGAGGTTCAACAGCTCATTGGTAGTGTTACAGTGGGGCGTGGAAGTGTTGTGTATGAAAAATTGTTACCATATCCATGATCTTATGTTGTTTATATGGGAAAAGTGGATGGAAGTTGAAGAGGTAAACAGGATCACAATAGTATTGGTGTATTGTTTTTCTGGTGAGATATTTGTGTACAGATATGTTACGGGAAGACGTGTTTTCTTGGAGGAGCCTGCCCAGCTCTGAGCTGAGCCCAGGCCCCCAGCCTCCCCGGAGAGGGCAACACTGGGGAGCTCGTTAGCATAGGCTGGCATGGAGCCAGCTGGCTGTTCTCAGGGGGTCTGGCTCTCTCCAACTACCCACAATTCACTAACACATGAGAGAGTCTTTATCTGATGTATTTCTTTTATTGCACTTGAAATAAGAATGCTTTGAATAACCTTTACATAAAAACATTTTACATAACCTTAAAGGACTTGAAGGGGAGACCAAAGAGGTCTGCAGAGGGAGGCCATAGCCCCCAGGCCTCTCCACCTCCCAGCGATCTGCTGCTCCATGCTGCTACTAGAAACTATATTTTTTTTTATAGTGAAATGTTTCTCTAAGGATTCACTGATGGACTAATGATTAACTCTAGGAATATAACAATGCAAAGCTGTAACACATTTGTTTTATTCTTTTGTTTTATTAATTTAAAACATATGTTTTATTTTTTTTTGTAATGACTTCATTACTGATGCTTTTTGAATGAGCTAATATCACATTTATCTATTTCCATTTATGGACTGAAGCTACTAACACTATCACTTAGATCAGTATCTTAGTTTCTCTTTTGCTAGATTTAGGCCTCCAAATTCCCAGGACAGAAAGACCTATATTACATCTGAAAATCATCATGTTCTTTTGGTATCTAGATGAAGATTTGTCCGCAATATCTGAAAATGTGGGGGTTTGTCCCTCTCTTCATGAGAAAAAGGATGTGTTCTGTTAACTTGATGTAACCAACCTAAGGTAAAGACTTAATGAAAACACGGCAGCTTCTGGGTTTGGAGGTCTGACCCCAGCGCTCTTTCCTGCCGAGGCAGGGGGTTGGACTCGAAGATCTGTTGAGGTCCCTTCCGACCCTAGCATCTGTGAATCTAGTCTAGTTCTTTTATACAAGATACATCTGGAAAAAGGACAGTAAAAATATGTTGCAGCTTACAACTTGCTGAACTGTATAAGGGAAAATCAGGAAATATTTGTACCGTCATAGATTGATCACAGATATCTTTAAGTGCCAAACAAGATTTACATGTTTGTTTTCCTGTATTGTCTGAAAGTCAGTAAAACAGTTAACCATGCAAAAGAGTCAAACATAAAGTCAAACACAAGGTTGGCGTAATTATTTGCAAGCTGGTAATTAATAAAAGAAAATTTAATTAGCACTCTACCTTTTCCCTGGTCGAATTCGTTGTGAATTAAGAAGACCTATATATATCCTGAGATACTCTATGGTCAACAGACAACTGTGGATCCTGACTCAGAAGGAAAATATCACTTCCTGTGTCTTTGGGGAAGTCAAATATGCAGCACATCATCCTTATGGACTACATTAATCATAGATGAATGAACTGAGGTAAACCAGTTTTGAGATCTTGTGTTAATATTTTGGCATAATAGCGCATGACTGCTACCGTACTCCTTTAAAACACGATACTAAATTCAACTGGAAGGATTGATGCAAGAATATATATATTTGATTAATATTTGGGAAACCATTACATGCAAAATAATAGACTCATAGAAAATTAGGGCTGTAAGGTACCTTAGGGCTAGGGACACGCATACAAAAAGCTGAACAGATTCAATATTTGCAGGTTAGTCTAACCTGCGTAGGCTAAACTGCTTTGTAAAAAGGCAAATCTGCTCTTTCGAACGAGATAACATGGGCACATGTCTGATGTTGCTCGGGCCAGGAACCAGGGGGTGCTACAGCCAGCCCTCGGTGTCAGGAAAACTGCTGGGGAGCGCGGCCAGCCCAGGCTGAATTGGCCCGAGAGAGGTTTAATTCCCCCTCCCTGTGCTACCGGCAGGGACCCAAGCTGGGGCTGCTTGCACTCCCCGCTCATCGCAGTAGCCGCTGTGGCAGAGGGGGGCAGGGAGCAGAATTAGTTTCCCTTCTAGCCCACTGGCATCCGGGTGGCTCCCTGCCCAGAATAGGCCTCTGGCTGCCCCCTCCATGGGGGGAGTAACCCCCCCCCAGGGGCCCTGCCTGGCCATGCTCCCTCCCCATCAGTGCAGCAGGAGGGGCAGAGCCCTTGCTGCGGACGGCAGCCCCTGACACAGTGTGGGGGAGAGCAGGTCCCTTCCCAGCGAGGGGCTGGTCTGTGGGCTCAGGTTGGGTGTGGCGGTGCCCGGGTGTGGAGCAGGCCAGAGCCCTGCAAGCTCCCGCGGTGCTGCCAGCCCCACAGCACAGCACAGCCCTGCCAGGAAGCCATGACGGGCTCCCGTCCATCAGGCACTTGCCTCTCGCTGCTCCAGCTGCTGCGTGGGGCTGGCTGGCCCTCACCTCTCGTTCCGTACCAGGGCAAGCCACTGAGGGGGCTTATTTAGCCCCCGTTATTTCCCCCGCCCCCTGGCTTGAAGTGTGGCCCAACCAGGCAGACCCCACAGCAAGCAGCTAAATAAGCCCTTTCCTGCCAGGAGGGGCCACTCCACCACAGCCGGGTCTGCCTGGCCTGGCCTGGCCCCTGCTGCTCCGTGCTCAGAGACAGCGGCTGAATAAGCCCCTCTTGCTGGCAGAGAGCTGTCTCCGAGCACGGGACGGCAGCGGCTGGGCCGGGCGGACCCAGCTGGGCAGATGCAGCTGCGGCGCGAGTGGTCCCCCTGCGCTGGGAGTGAGCCTCCTCCCGGCAGGAAGGGGCTGATTCAGCTCGCACTGCAGCTGAGCTTGCTGGCCCGGAGACTGCTGCTCTGTCCTTGTTCAATCGTCTGCCACTGCTGAGCGCAGTCCATCTCCATCCTCTCTGGAACCACCCTTCAGGTACTTGAAGGCTGCCATCAAATCCCCTCTCCATCTTTTCTTCTCTAGACTAAATAAGCCCAGTTCCCTCAGCCTGTCCTCGTAAGTCGAGTGCCGCAGCCTCATAACCATTTTTGTTGCCCATTACTCAACTCCAACTTGTACACGTCCTTTCTGTAATGGAGAGCCTAAAACTGGGTGCTGCAGACATGGCCTTACCAGTGCTGAATAGAGTGGAATAATCACTTCCCCTGATCTGCTGGCAACTAACGTAACTAGTAACCAAGGTCCTTTTCTGCAGAGCTGCTGCTTAGCCAATCAGTCCTTCACGTTTACCAGTATGGGATTTTTCCGTTCTAAGTGTAAGACTTTGCACTTGTCTTTACTGAACTTCATGTGATTTCTTTTGGTCAAATCCTCCGAGTTGTTGAGTTCTCTCTGAACCCTCACCCCACCCTCCAGCACATCTACTACTCCCCACAGCTTGGTGTCGTCTGCAGACTTGCTGAGGGTGCGCTCTATCCCGTCTTCCAAGTCACTGATGAAAATATTGTCTAAAACTGGTCCTAGAACTGATCCCTGGTGCACTCCGCTTGGGGCCGGTAACTGTACATCAAGCCATTGACTACTACCCTCTGAGTCCAGTGATCCAGCCAGTTTTCCATCCTCCTTACAGTTCATTTATCCAACCTATACTTCCCTCGCTTGTGAGAATGTTGTGGGAGACCTTATCAAAAACCTTGCTAAAATCAAGGTATATCATGTCCACTGCTCCACCCGCATCCGCAGAGCCAATTATCTCATCACACGGCAATCAGGCATGAAGCTTCCCCCGTGGTGAATCCATGCTGACTCTTCTTAATCACCTTCTCCATGTGCTTAGAAACGGAGTCCTTGAGGAGCTGCTTCATAATTTTTCTGGTGACTGAGGTGAGGCTTGGTCTGTAGTTCCCTGGACCCTCCTTCTTCCCTTTCTTAAAGGTGGGCTGCATAGGGAAACGATTCGTGTGGTGTTCTAGAGAAAACTTTCTTCATTTATAATCTGTTAGAAATTGAATTAGTAGCAAGATGTTGGACAGTCTATATCCAACAGATAGAAAGCTTCTGTAACATTGAGTTATGTGAATTTCTTGTGCTATCTTTGAGTTTGCAAAGTTTGTTTAGATTTTAAATGGGGCCCCTGTAATTTAAATTAATTATTTTTTTTTATTATGGTCTCTAGTTGTTAGATTGGAGATTTTCATCCTTGTGTCAGCGAGTGTTGAAAGGAGGTAAGCATAACTTCCCACTTGCTGAAGTTGCCTGCCAGAGCTCTCACAGCAGGACACGGGGGCAGAGCTGAGAGTAGAACTTGGTTCTCCTTGTCACCAACCCACATTTTTCTACTTGGGAGAAGCTTACACACTGTCTTAGTGAGAGAAAGAACTAGCCCATTATTAACTTCGTCTCCGTCACTGTAATCTTTTGACACATTCTACATGTGTTTTTCACTCTGCCCTCCATCTACTGTAGCCCTGATTTTAATTCGATTTTTTTTTTCTGTTCTTCCACATTGTCAGTCTCAAATAGAAGAAAACCCTAATATATTTTTAATTTTGAATGATTTAAAAAAAAAAAATTGCACGAGTTCTAACACTAGTTAAAATGTGTTGTCCATGCTTACAGCGTAGGTCTATCTTGCCAGTCACTCCTTCTACATCATCTTCTTTTGGAGACTCTGTGAATACTTTGGTGCTGTGGACATGAGTAAAACCAGTTTTTGACAGAAAGACTGAGCCAACGTGCTGCTGTATGTCTTGTGGTTTCCCATGTGAGGAGAATAAAAAACCACAGTAGAGGGAATGGAGTATACCAAATTCACATTAATTTCTCCATTTGTGTGCAGTACTATTACCTATGCCACAGGAAAAGTATTATGATCATGAAGCCTCTTTTCATGATCATTTAAGGCTTCATTTAAGTATTTGGCCAAATAAGCTAAGGTACACTGATTTAAAAAACCTTTTGGCTGATACTGATGGCCGATCGGTCAGTACTGATCCAGTAGCTTACATGCAGCCCGGCAGCTGAGAGAGCAAGTCTATGGGGTGGAAGGGATGGGGGAGGAGGAAAGGATATGGGGGGCAGGTGAGGGAGGCCCCCATGGTGCAGGAGGAAGTGGGGCTGGGGCAGGGACAAGCACTGTCCAGCTGGGGCAGGGCACGGGACAGAACTGTGGGTGGCTCATATGGGGGAGGTTGGGAAGGGGCGGCTACCCCCCAGGGGCAGCATGTGGGGCATGTGCCCTCCGGATTTGTGTGTTGTGCTGTCCTCTTCCCAATGGGGGCGCTGAGCCGGGGCTGTGCTGGGGGCAGGTGGGGATGGGGCAGGCAGTGGGATCTGGGCTACAGGCCCAGAGTAAAGATCTGGGATAAAGACGTAGGAACGATTGGAGCAGTAACTCTGAGCAGCTTCAGAAATGTGGTAGATCTCAAGCCTCTTCTGCGCGCGTCAACTCAGTAGAAGTTTGTCAGCAACCCTGCCAGAGCCGGGCTCTGTGACGTGCCAGGGGTGCCCATTTTATGCAATAGACTCAACAGTTATTGTTCTCTGATGAAGATATTATACTTCCAATATGATGTTTGCATACGGAACTAGGTACCCCCAAAACAGGAGCTCTGGGTATCCAGCATGTGGCCAATACTACAAAGATATGCACAGGCTCAGTATATATTCTCAGTTACTTTCCCTGGTGAAAGTCTTTTGAAACATCCAGTAGAAACAGAAGCGGTGCTTCACCCATTGTTTTAAGGTGTTTCTGTCTCTATCCCTCTCATGAAGAGCCTACTGTATTATCATAGAGGATTGACTCTTTTCATAACTAGGGGAAAACCAGTGCCCAAGTGATGGCATAGTCAGAAAAAAGCCCCTCTCTTTGTTAATGTATGTTGTACTAGCTCTGGTTTAAGTGGGCATTATTCCAGTCCTTTGTGTTTTAAAAAAAAAAAAATCTGTTTATCTTCCAGGCAGAAAGGAGCTTAAGCTTCAAATAGTACTGCAGAGCTCAGACAGATTTGGAAGAATGAACTGGATTATATTCTGCCGTAAATCAGTAGTGTTCACGTACTGTCCAGTTGCTGAATATTTATTATTGGTCACAATGTGCATTAGAAGACAGAGCACAGGTTTGCTCCCCTACAAATTAGATAGATTGTACAGCTGTCAACAGAGTAGACTTTTTCTGCACCTGAAAACTGGAATTAAAAAAAAAACCCTGCTAGATTGCAAATAGCAACAAACCTCTGATATCTCAGACTGTGCTAGTGGTTCTTCAGTGTACCTGTATTTGTGCATGTTTAGCTTGTATAGTTATGGTTAATGGTAATTTAAATGGTAATCATCATCATTTGGAGACTTGCATCCTTGTACAGTGCAGAGTTACAGCAAGGTATGTCGACTTCCATTACCCCCTGTAAGTGTGTCTGTAATTAGCAAGCATTTCTCGTGTCTCTTTCTTGTGTGTATGCATGTGTGTGTTTCCTTTCTGGGTTGATCTGCTTGAGATTCTCAGTCTAACACTCAGTCTAATGAAAACCAAGATTTATTAAGGATTTAGAAAAATCCAAAATGAAAACCAGATCAAATAGATAGAACTCAAATCTAGTTTGTGACTAAAAGATACCTCTTTTCTGACCCTGCTATTCAGACACCCTGCTGCTTTCCAAAATCATTTCTTGTATTAGAAGTATTTGACAGGATGTTGGTGTAATAACATGCCTTGTAGTTGACGTTACATCAGTATTTCAATAGTACAATGTTTGATCAGTTGAATTGGATCATATTTTGTATATCAGTGATTCTCAACTGGGGTTGAGAGAGCTGTGTAAGAGTGATGTGCCTCCCTTCCCAGGAGATGCCCTATGGGGCTGGACTGGGACGTAGCTGTGGCAAGAGGAGGTTCCCTGCTGTAGCCCATCCTGAATGGAAGTTGGACAGTATACAGTACAGCTGAGGTAAAGCAGCCGTGCTCCAGACTACAATGCTGAGCCCACCACCTTCTCCCAGCATGCTTTTCACAGGCAGAAAGTATGTCAATCATGGAATTACAAGCTCTTGCCTATGGTTGAAGGCATGACAATCGCGTCCCATTTTGGATTCAACAGGTATCACCGTACCTGTAGATAGTAAGCAGCTCATCCTATAATATGCTTAATATAGCTTCCATTGAAGTCTAATATCAGTAATTTTAATCGCATCCATTCAGTGTGTGAATTGGCATCTTCTGTATACCTGCCTTATTAATACCATACATACGAATAGAGATTTGATAGAGGCACTCAGTGGTATCTACCTCCAGTAAAATAGTATGGTATGTTAGATACATATAGTTAATTACCATGTAAGTAAACCTGGACACCCCTGTCTGCCTCTAGTCGGTGTAGGATGGGGTTTTTTGCACATAAGGGAGTCATATAGTAAACAGAAAAGTGTGCAAGTGTCTTACTTAATTAAGTTGAATTACATGTTATTTTTCTTTTAGCCATAAACTTTTAATAATATTTATTTTTAGTAACACAACTTTTAAAATGTTATCCTTTGGTGGATAACACTTTTACTTGAATTTTGCTATTATCCATGTAAGAAAATTAAGAAAAGTAAGAAATCAGCTATGAACTCAAGCTATTTGCAAGAAATGCCAGGCTTAAGTGTTCCACTAATTATTATAGTGATTAACATGTGTGTTTTTGCGGTTTTCTAAAAGTGTATTTCCAGTTACTTTATTTTATTTATTTATTTTTATTAGAGAGGTGCTCAGTGTGTTTTTGTGAGATAATACAAAAGCTGTTCTAGGAGTAAAGTGAAGAATGAGAGGGTTTGGACTTTTCCCCCTTTCACTTCATAAAGATACCGGGAATGTCTGACATATCAAGAATGTTAACATGCTCAGGAGAGGAGTTGAATATGATTGTGAGTGATAAAGTTGACTGACAGATCAAGTTAACATAAAAGTTTGAGAAAATGGGAAAATCTTTACTTTTCAGCTCAGCTCAAAGCAACTTGTCAAATCAAAGTGGGAAGCAAAATATCTCAGGATCGCAAGTTTATTAAAAACTCCTTCCTTGAATTATAGATGTATTTTAAATGCACAGCTCTCAATATGAAAATCAAAAAGAGCTAATAGATGACTTTCTATTGGGAACTGAAATTCCAGCTTTAGAAGAAAATTACATGATTGATAGAATAATCACTCTGGAAAAGAATTAGAAGTCTGTTTCAAAGTCCTATATGTTAACTGTGATGCATCCTGGTTTAGGTGTCAGTTTTTCAGCAGAACTGCCTGCGTGAAATGACCCCAGCTCTTGGTATATTCCTAGCAGAGCTTTTGACCACAATCCAGGTATGAAGTTGCCGAATTAAAAGGTTGGCATTTGTCAGTTTGTAAACCCCTAAAGGTAGTTTAGTGGTTCTCTTCACTATAGTTAAAGTAAGAAGCAGCTGTGGCATTTTAGACATCATCAGAAATTCCCCTCCCTTCCCAAAGTGTACTTTGTGGTACTGGTCTTCAGAGGACGCTGTAAGTGCAGTTTTTCTCCTCCCACGCTTGCATTATAGGTGCTGAAGTTCCCCCGTCTAACTTACGGTGCTTAACAGAAACTGCCATGAGTTGGATCGACCCTACTGACCCGACAGACATTTACTGTTGTGTCAGGGAGAATGGGGGATGAAACTCCACTTTTGAGCTGACCCAGATGAGGAGCTGCTTATCTGCAGCTTCTGTCCCCTAGCCCTGCCCCACATCTGTCCTTGCTTCTATATCCAGTACTGCCTGCACAATGGGGTTGGTGGTTGGGTAGGGTTTGACCAGTTTGCACTGGAGTGGGGGCAGGTAGATTGAAGCCCCCCAGATGTGGGGTGCTCTAATCCAGCTGCCCACCCCTCTAGTGTACACTGGACAAATTCCAGCCGAGCTCCTTCTCCTCCCCCTCCCCCAGCCCCAATCATGCAGGTAGCACCAGGGGTGGTGCTGGGCTACATCAGCCCAGCTGCCTGAACAGATGGCAATTAATGAAGATGCTGCGCTTTGGAGTGCCTTCATCTGAACCCTCATATAATGAGGGTCAATTTGTTTTGTGATTGGGAACTCATACAGTGCTCTTCAGTCATGCATTTCAGTCAGGGCATGACTGGAAAGTGCTTTTAAGGGGCCAGTCATGCAAAAAATATAAGTCGTGTCTGCACCTTGTAAGTAACTCATGCTATCAGGGCTGGAATCATTTAGTCTGCCTTCCCCTTTCACATCTATGCTGCTGCAGGGACAAGCGTTTGGCCAAAAAGTCTTTTTTGTTTGATATAAGGGACAGAGGAGAAAATTTAATAGATGGGTCTAAGCCTCATTAACCCTTTTTTACCAGCCACTACTAAGATTAAGGAATGTCTCATTGCTGTCAGTGCTTGTTGCAGAATCTCTTTAGACCAGGTTGTCACTTTTTGCTTCTTTCTTGTTATTCATTAGTAAATAATCTAGTACTGGTTGGTTCCCCATATTAATAATGTTTCTCTGAAGGAGACTGATACCTAAAGGGACAGACTTTACATTGTTTAATCTGTGGACAGACACAACACTTAAGCTGTTCCAAGAATGTCACTGCTTGGGAGCTAGTTCATAGTTGTTCCTGGACATAAGTGTCTATATGAACACTGCTAAGGGTTTTAATGAGAACTCTTACCTTTTAGGAATTGTGTTGCTGTCAAAGGGTCACCAGGAGATTGTAGAGTATCCAGACCAGTGTGCCTTCCAGAGGGCAGTGCCTGAAGTTTCCCCAGGATTTGTCTAGGGGAGGAGGAAGGCATGATTGGGGCGGGGGATTGAAGTGGCAGGGCTGTTAGGTGTTATGGATCTTTTCCCACCCTCTCCACATGTGGTGAGAGCTCTGAACTCCCCCACTCTACTTTGTACCCCACAAAACCTCCCCAATTTTTTCAACTCCTGCCTTGGAAACTCACAATGTCAGTTTCGTGTCCCTGGGTCATGAGCAGTAGGGTCCCAATTGGGGGAGGAGGGATTGGAGGGGTTGCCAGGTATGCAGGGTGGAACATTCAGGTCAGGGCTGGTTACAAGAGTGCAGCAGAGAGGAATATTTAATTACAACTGATGTGTAAGCATTGACAGCGGGAATGCACAGTTTTGCACCACCGCCCCCACTTCTATTGGGCTCTGGCTCCAGCTGGGATGCAGCCCCTGCACCCTGCCATCACTGCAGAGATCATGCTACCACCATCCCTGCTACTGCTGGGCCTTGTCTCCAGCTAGACCGCAACCCTGCACCTGACTGTCAGCACAGAAATCTGAGGGGACATGTGCCCCCCAGGCACCCTGTATGTTGCCTATGCAACTGACAGTCCATGGGCTAATTCACTTCACATTGAGCATGGAATTGAGAGCTAGTCTGTTGTATAATGGCTCTGTTTCCTCCCCTCCATCATCCAACAAATAACAATAATACACAACCACCCCAATAGCAGAACCTGGCAACTCCACTCCACAAGCCTTCCCCCTCTTCTTCAACACACTCAAAATAAGCCTGAAACCCCTGTCCAGAGTCCTTATCAGGGAAGAATAACTGACATAGGCTTTCTGTTTCCCAAACCCTGCAGGCTGGTCTCTGTAGGCTGTAGATCTTTGGGCAGTAGTGTTCAGATTGCATCCTGGAGCAGCCTCATTTCCATGCATGGGTTTAGGGAGAGTGAGGAGTAGTGCTATTTGGGATGCCTGAAGGACGTACCAGACACTAGGCATGGAATGCTCTGCACTAGGTACATAACACTGAATAGGTTCAAGGATGACCAGTTCAGTGGTACTTGATTTTCGTGGTGTGCTTATGAAATGTTCAAGGAAGTATAAATTGGTCTTGGAGTGACCTGTATGTCTAGACCAGGGGTGGGCAATTATTTTGGCTGGAGGCTTCTTAACAAGTTCTGGCAAGCTGTTGAGAGCAACAAGGGTAGCCCTGCTCCTTGACAGGTGCCCCGCTTCCTGGTCATCATCTTGGGACCAGAAGTCCTGCCCCCTGACCTTTGCCACCAGATGTCCCCCTCCCCTTACCCCAGAAGTTCTCCTTTTGGGAGGAGGGTGATTGCCATCTTAAAACTGAAAAAACCCCATGTACTAATAAACATCAAACATATCGAAACCTATTTTAATTTTATTAAAAACAAAAGTGTGTCTTGTGTGTTTGTGTACTGTATCTAGAGGCAATCTAGTGTATTGCATAACAGCTCAAAATACAGTTTTATTTTTGTATATTGTGTGTGGGGTAAGGGGGTGTATTGCAGTGGGGCTGTGGTTGGGAGTGGGTGTTTGTGGTGGATAGAAGGTGGGTGTGGTTGTGTGGGGTATGTGGGTAGAGTGAGAGTCCTCAGAGTCCCTGCAAGTCCCTGGAGCTGCATGTGGGGGCATCAAGCTCCTCCTGGCCCCATAGCACACAGCTCCCTGTGCTCCCACCCCAGTATGCTGCATGTGTCTTGATTATACTGATGAGGCTCAGGAACAACTTTGTTGAAGTCAATTCATGAAACCAGGGTGAGGGAAGAGTCCAGCTGAGAATCTCTGGTACTACACTCAGATTTGGAAAACAGTTGGGGATCCTAATAGCTGTCTTCTTTTCATACACTTCCTTTAAACTTACTTATAATTTAATTGCAAGTTATAGTTGGTAGTTACAGGTATTACATTTTTAAATAAGTTTGACATGTTATGGCTTCTGACACTTCAAGGGAAAGAAATTAACTTTTTCCACGTTATTTAGAAGTTTTTTTTTTCTTAACACTATTCAGAAGCCAGTAGTAACTGCTCTGACACATTTGATTTAGTAGTTGTTTGGCCCTAGCATTGTGGCTTTGGCTGTCATAGCAATTGAATGCTGTGAGATACTTGGGAGGCGATATCTGACTACACTTTTTGTACTTTTGCTTCAAGGCCATCTCTGTAATTCCCAGTGATATAGGGGACTTTCAGTATCATGAGTTGCCATCTGTCTATTGATAGTAAATATTATATCTGACTACATGCTGTAGTAAGCTGTACTGTGGCTCAATAGATTATTTATAAATCTTCCTGGTGTGATATGAGCAGCAACTACTCAGAGACCCAGCAAGCTGTCATGTTTTTATATATTTTGCTTATAGTATTTGCATTATGTCCATGACATTTCATGTAGGTAATTCAAACGATGTATTAAGATGCAAGTTGATTCACTAGCATCAGGTTGCAGATGGGCCAGTATTGAATTACAGAATAACGGTGGGGGTAGGGACACCAATTATGGTATTTACCTGCACAGAGGGCTAGCAGGCTGCTCATACCTAGTTTGGTGTGAAGACAGCTTGTCCATTTTGCACATTAGATAGTGATAATATGTTCACCTGGTGATAATCAGGATGATATTGAGAAAAATTAACCCCTTTCACAATGGGTCAGTAGAGTTCAATAACATGCAGTTAGCTTCTGTGGATGGCTGGCATCCTCTGATTTTTGTTTCCATAGTAAGGATTCCTTGGGGGGAATGTTTATAATTAGTCACATTATAGAAGAAAGGCTTATGAATAAAAGCACGGTTCATAGGCATGCTAAAATGCATCAGCATAAAATCTAAGCAGTTGGCACACGCATGCAAATTTAGAACATGTACTATGGTACAAGTTGCTATTCATTTTCCATCTCTTTATTGTTTTAGTGTGGTTCCTTTCACATTTCTAACCCCAGTGAAAACAAGCATTTAACAAACATTTCCATTATTAAGTGGATTAAAATTGAGATTGTACAAAGATACGTATTAAAAATGTAACAAATTATTTGAATGCATTTTAATAACTAGAATTAACATTAAAAAGGATCCATTTGACAATATGTTATAAGATCTATTCAACTGATCTGTGTGCAAGGTACTTTTACAACTGTACAAGACAACTTTTTGAAAATTGCTAATATTTTAATCCTTGTTGCCTCCTACACGTGCAGGCAAATGTGCAATGGGATCTAATGTGAGATCTGCACAATTGTGCTTCCTGGCATGCTACATGTGCACGACAGGAGGTGTGATTGTGGGATCACACATTACATCTCATCATGCCTTATTGCCAGTGTTGGGAGAGCCCAATCCTGGGTTCCCCATGCACCAGCAAGAAGCAAGGTCCTGTGGCTGGGAGGCCTCTTAGCTGAGGGATTCCCAGCTGTGGGGGCACCCCACACACCCCTGTGGCAGAAGGACACAGCTGCCATGATTGCCCAACCCCAGGGGCTTCATATTCCCCTAAGACTAGGAAGGCTTCCAGCCCAGTGGTGTGGGGAGCCCCCAAGACTGGAAGATCACACCCATTGCTGTTTCCTAGCTCCCACAAGGCTGGGAGATTACAGCCACACCCCGCAGTTGCCAGTACCCAGTATTGGCAACTGTAGGACTCTAGGTCTTGGCAGCTGCTGGGTGCTGCTGGGGCTGAGTCCCCTTAGATGCAGGATTCCCAACTCTACCTGCATGTGGTGCACCTCTGTGACTGGAAGCCCTGTCAACTGATGGGACTCCCAGCCATAGGGGACATCCTGTACACATGCAAATTAAGGCTGGATAGCAACCAGTTATAAAGTTAGTATGCATTTTCAAGATCTAACGTTATAGCTAGTTGGAGCTTTTTATGGAGTGATAGCAACTTTGCAGGTGTATCTGGTCTCAAGGTAAATGCACAATTAACCTGTTAATTCGACGATACCTGAAATGTGTAGTGGTGGCCTAGTAGTATAGGTAGAGATATTTTATACAACTGGCTTTTTCTGTCATACATGTTGGACATTCTGGATACTATCCAAATGTGCAGGATGCATAGTGTTTTGTGTGGGAATACTATATGGAACGTAATAATTCAGTAGCTTTTTACATTGCTGCAGAAAGTGTCTCTCCATAGAATGATAGAATTTTCTCACTACTCTTGAACAAGTTGCTTAATTAAAAAAAAAGAGAGATGAGTCATCTTTCAAATCAACAGGGGTACCAAAATTTCATTTGGTTGAAGAATGTGCTGTGCTCTGAAAATACATCTCGGGGGGGGGGGGGCAATACCAACCCCCTCTAGATTATACATTGTTCTTAGTTTAGCAGTGTAACCCACCCTCACATATACTTCAGTGATGAAATCATGGTTTGAGTATTAAGGAGACAGTCAAAATGTAGCCCACAATTAAGGGCTTAGCTAAATAGGGATAGTTTTAAGTATGTGCTTACATGTTTTTCTGCACTGGATGATCATCTGTAACATTTTCCCAAC
>JAGPOW010000261.1:140613462-140625429 GCA_030014935.1 Caiman crocodilus
GGGGCAGCAGGGCAGGCCCTACAAAAAGAGTCTAAAGGGTCTGAACCTATTCAAATTCCATAAGAGAAGGCAGAGAGAGGATCCAGTGGCCATTTACAAACTCACCAGGGGGACCAGTGAGAATTGGAGAAGGCTCTGTTCCTCCGGGTGCCACCCAGGGTTATTAGGAATAACAGCCACAAATTGTTTGAGAGAAGGTTCAGGCTGGACATCAGGAGACATTACTTTACAGTTAGGGTTGCCAGGCTCTGAAATGGGCTCCCAAGTGAGGTGGTGCTCTCTCCTACCTTGGGGGTCTTCAAGAAGAGGCTGGACAGATATTTGGCTAGGGTGATATGACCCCGGCACCTGGTCTTGTCTGGAGCAGGGGATCATACTCATACTCAGGATGATCTGTTTAGGCACCTTCTGACCCCAAACACTATGATATTATGACACTATGACCCCAGCCACTGGGATTTGAGGACAAAAGTAAATACTGCAGCACACAGCAAGATTAACACTTGTCAACTGAATAGACTTGTTTGGGCTAGTGAAACCTGTTTCTAAAATGAAAATGCATTCAATAATATTAAAGCTTAAAGACAGGCAGATAAACTAACCAGAACGGGGAGAAGATTTTTTTGCAGTAAACGTGGAGTCCATTGTAACAGAATGCAGTTATCTCTAGCATAAGGGATGCTATACCAGGCATGTGATAGAATCAAATGCTCTTTAGAAGCATACTTCTCTGTGTGTAAATGATGGAGAAACCGAAAAAAAGAAAATCTCTTTGCAGGCAGACAATGGAAGTAGAAACTTCTGCTGATGGTATATTGAGTTCAAAGAATTCCACGTCTACATTTTAGCAGCAAGGTTGCCATATAACAAATCAGTGTGAGACGCTGGAATTGAACGAACAAAGCGATTTTCAATATAAATGCTGGAGCCGAGTTCATTGTTATTGCAGCAAGAACATACAAAAATCTTAGGGACCTGCAGCCTGAAAGAGCTTTTGTTGCTCAAATAACAACACAAAGCAAATCTTTGTTGCGAGGCTTAACTGACTTGTCCATATGAAGACAGGTATTGAATAGTGAAGTTTGACCTATTTGTAAAGAAGGGCCTATCTGTAAATTGGGCTAAATAGACCGCACATGCAGAAAGCTGGGTGGATATATAATTTGTTCACCAAACAAGAAGCAAAAGAAATGTTCAGAGAATTTGAGGGTTGTTGGTTGTAGCTGTGTTGGTCTAAGGACATAGGTGGACACGATTCTTTGGGTAAATGTTGTCTCGGCCGGCCGAACGGTCAGAGCCGACTGAGGGGAAACGGCGTTTATTAAGTGTCAGGCAGGCTAGCGATGGAGAGGCGGGACGGCATATTGGTTTCAAAATAGAGTTTACTTATGTCGCTGGTGGCCGCGATGCAGGCTGTAGGCTCACTTGCATAGTTACAGTTCAAGTTACCGCAACGAGTTCGTACACAAAACGAGCACGCAGGGAAGGGGTTCGTCGGAAGGTCGCTGATGGGGAGCCGCTGGTGGGTGATCAGTCTGCCAAAGTCACTCTGCCACGTGCTCAGAGCTCTTTGCAGAGTGCTCAGAGCTCTGCGAGGTCTTTTTTGCAACGTGGTCAGAGCGTGCTCCGCTCTGATTTGGGCGGAAACTGAGCAGACTTTTGTACCTTTAGAGTAGCCAATGAAAATTTGCCAAGTAGGAATACTTAATTAGGTGGAACATACCAAATTTAGAACAATGCCAATCATGTGGAGGGGTGGTCTTAATGCCAATCATGTAGAGGGGTGGTCTGTTGTGTCAGGGACACTCACTTGATTTGGGTTTTGACAAATGTGATAACTAAATAGTTGGAAAAATTGTTCTTTGCAAGCTTTCAGGCACAAACACCCTTCTCCAGGCATATAGAGAATCTGCTGAAGAAGTGTGAGCTCACAGTTCACCAGCAGACTCTTGGTATGCCTGAAGATGGGTGTTTGTGCCCAAAAGCTTGCAAAAAACAATTTTTCCAACAATTTAGTTGGCCTAATAAAAGATATTGCATTTACCCAAAAAACCTTGTCTGCCGGAGCATTTGAGGTATTTAACAGATAGAGATAGGTGAAGAGCCATAATTATTTCAGTACTGGTGTATTGCCAAAATATTGCATCTCACAACCTTATTTTGGGACTAGAAAATAAGTATTGATGCTTCATTACCAATGGGAACAACTTTTAGTAAGAAAAGATTTAGTTAGAACAGCACTTTATTCTGAACATAATCAAGCGATTATTTTAACACAAGGGTAATCTATGAATACGCTGTCTTACACAATCACCCTTGAGAGAATACAAATTCAGTTGTGATTTTGAAATGAGAGCTTCTATTTCTGGGTAGAATCGATAGTTCTTTGGATTTAATCCTCCTGGGGTTTTTTTAAACACGCTTTTGCATTTTTGCAGTATAAAAAAACAAGGGCTTCAGTGGCATAGCACCAGTATAATTGAGAGAATTTGGCCCATTGCCCTTAAGAAACGTCAAGAAATAATCTAGCTATATTTTTCTCAGGAACAAAAAACCTATATAGCACAATTCTGGTGAGTGTGCTGATTTTAAACTTGATGCTCGATTGAGCAGCAACAAATTAGCAACTATACATAGCAATGAATTACATATTAAGTGGTAGAATTTGGAAGTTCAGATTAAGTGCCAGTTTCTGTAAGCCATTTAGATAACTAAACATGGATAAAAGAGAAAGCATGGAGTCATTAAATATCTTTTTACACTCTCATACTTGTAGTTCAGAAAAAAATAATTTACTTTTCTGGTTTTATAAAAGAAATGATTAAGCACATCCACAGAAAAAGTTTTGTTAGTAACTATTTCATGAAACTTATTGAGAAGATCTCATGGTGCCATATAATTTTTAACCTACTTGCATTTCAGTACCCAAACATCAACATATTCAGTTGACTGTCCTTCCTTTTAACTTTATACTTGTGTACTTACTGCCATAATTCTAAACCGGTATTGCACTAATTAGTCTGTCAAATGAAAGGTATATTTGAATGAAAATAAAAATAACTCTAAAAAATTAAATCCTTGATTCCATCACTTAGCAGGAAAAAAATACATTACAGCTGAAGATAAAAAAAACAGAATATCTGAGCTCAGTCTGCATTTGCTGCATTTACTCAGTTCGCAGCTATCTTTTCTGAGCAGCTTTGAAATTGTCTTGATTCAGTGTCCATGATTAACGTATTTTAACCCGCTATGGGTTCCAAGATGGGATTTGTATTTGTCACAAAAAAGCAGTTTTCTAGATTCTTTCACCCATCTCAGCATAGGCAGATCCAGGATTAACTAAAGGGAGGTCCAGCACACTGCCTCTCAAACCATAGGTACGAGGCATGGCTGAAACCCCCAGGTCAGCAGGGGGACATTAGGGAGCTGGGCAGAGAACAGGTACATGAAGGTGGGGGAGGGGATGAACCAACCCAACACTGACACTACTGTCTTTGACATCAACTGGCCAGGGACACTGGGGTAGAGCCACTCCTGCCCCACATCATCTGGTGGGCTGTGGGGAGCAGCTGCATGGGGAGCTGGGTGTGACTGGGGACAGCATTTATGGCACACTGTGGACACGTCTACACAAGGTACTTTACTGCACAGTACAGCTAACTACTGCTCAGTAAGTGTCCATGTCCTCATATGGAGATGCTTACTGTGCAGTAATTGGCTCTGATTGTGAGTAAATTTGCTACTTGCAAATGAAAGTAGCAAATTTACTTGAGATTATTTACTGTGCAGTATTGCACGTGTAGATGCCTGGGCAGCAGGGGGTGGGAAATTGCTTCCTACCCCCAGCACTTGCCTGCTGCTAAGGTGGGTTCTGCCACCGGACCCCAGGCAGGGACAGTGTCCCTCTGCCCTGGCAGCAAAGAGCCCCCAGGACTGACCTTGCGACTGCAGAGCTGGTGCTGGGAGAGAAGGATCACCCAGCCCAGGTCTTACGACTGTGGGGCTTGGGCTAGGAGAAAGCTCCCAGTGCTTAGCCCCATGACTGCTGAGTTGGTGCTGGAAGATAAGGATCTCCCAGCCTGACCCCTACAATCGTGGAGCAGGGTCTGAGAGCTCTCTGCTGCTGTGGGTGGGGGAGGGGGGCAGAAATTGTCCCTGCCTAGGACCCCACCCCAGCAGCAGGCAGCTCCCAGGGGCAGGGAGCAATGCCCCAGCCCCCATCAGGAGACAGCTGTCTCCAGGCACGTGGGCTAACACTCGGGGTAAGCCTAGAGCTCCTCCGGCTGCTGCAGGGGCCCCCTTGAAGGGCTGCAGGGAGTGGGAGCAGTTTGTGGCCAGGAGCACCAAATCTGCTTCTGTGCCCGTCCACATATAGACACACATGCCTGGAATAGTTTACTCATGAGCAGTTTACTTGAGAGTTAACTGCTCCTGGATTATTTGCACATGTAGACCTGCCCAGTTTCCTCCTTTTCAGCCCCTTCTACCTCCTTGATGTTCCCTGCTGCCTGGGAATAGGTCTCTGAGGAGTCTCTGAATTTCTGCTGTCCCAACTGAGCCAAGCTGCCCATGTAGCTTCTCCTTGCAGCACAGAAAAGAAGGGAGTCAGAATTGGCTCTGGGATTCTCCACCAGGCCTACATCAGCTAAGAACAGAGTCAGTGACACAGGT
Source organism: Caiman crocodilus (assembly GCA_030014935.1). Taxonomy (NCBI): domain Eukaryota; kingdom Metazoa; phylum Chordata; order Crocodylia; family Alligatoridae; genus Caiman; species Caiman crocodilus. The sequence continues at coordinate 140,618,134 of JAGPOW010000261.1, forward strand.
TTCCCTTTCAGCGTCTGTTCCCAGCCATCAGGGAGCACCTGGGGTGGGGGATAGGCAGGGAAAAGGTGCTGGAAGGAGGAACCTGCTGCTACTTCTGTCCACTGGTAAGTTCACCAGCCTATGCAGCCACAACTAGAGTAGGGCAAGTGTGGTTCTGGGGCTCCCCCTTGTGCCAGGATCAGCTAGCGAAAGGCTGCATCTCCCCTGCATCTCAGTAACTCTTTGAACAAGTAGACTGGAAGATTGGTATGTTATCACAAGCAAAAGTATGACTCCTCTCTTGGGCATTTGGTCAGTCATTTTTATAAGTAGCCAGTACTGGGACTCAGGCGTGGTGCTGTGTTTTTGTTGAAACTCGGCATGCCCAACTTTTAGAAACCATGTTCTCCACTTTTACTACTTTAAAATGAACAGATAGGGAAATGAGTTTTATGTATTGTGTGCATCCTCCCTGGCTATAGCAGGGTGATGACCTTAGGTAGGTGCCTGATCTTTAGGAGCTTCTCTTCCTAAATGCACAGGTGCAAAACTGGATTAGCCAGGAATGAGTGTATAGGTAAAGTTGTTTCAGGAACTTCAGAGAGATTTTCATGCCCAAGAACAGGGCTTCTTTTTAGGGTATTTTAGCATTTTGTCTATTTCTAAAACTATGAGCAGTTCAGAGGTGATTCCCTCTGGTGACACCTTAATGGAGAACCTGTTGCCTGACAATTTGTTCAGTTGGAGGATTTGTAGCATGTAAAGTATAGAAAATCTTTTAGTAAGAAAGCACACAACTACTCATGAGCTCAAAATAATTCCTGGATACTTTCTCTACCATTTGTTTTTGGTTCTGTATAGATACAGTAAAATGGCTGTTATGATCATCTGTATGTGCACACAGAGAGATGGACCAAATTTATCAGGATTTGTGATTCCCAGCTGTCACCACCAGGTTTGGTCATGTGTGGTCTGGAGACTTCTGACCTCTGTGAGGTAACAGCAACTAATAAGTAAAATTTCAATAATTTGCATCATATCTGAATTGATATAATTTGCGTTGACTGTGTTTGGGATTAAGAAAATCATACAGCAGGTCAAATCTACCCATTTGGTATTCCTGTGACTCCTAAACTCGCAAAGTCCTGGCAGACATTACATTTATCAAATAATTAGCTGCATGCCACATGTTCAGCCAATTTATGACACGATGAAATGTTGAACCAGACGCAAAGAAGTTGTACATTATATGTGGAACATTTTTGTGGCTGCTTTGCACTGCATTTTAAATTGAATATGTATCGTGTCCTGGGACTGAAAGTGCCGCCTGCCCAATCCAGATGATCAACAGCCCTGGAGTATAGGATTCAGCCACTCTTTGCTTCCTCCCTAGGATTAGGCTGGGGCAGCATCCCCATGACTGGTATGGCAGGATACATGATTTTTGGGAATGGCATTAAATTCCTCATATCTTAATGGTGTTGTTATATCAAAATCTGCAAAGGGCCTTATAAGCAGATATTGTTGATGTAATGTTGAAGAGTCACTATGTTGTTTTAAGCTACAGACACAAGGGTTGCCAGTGACCGTGTGTCCAGGATTCAATTAATTCTGTTTCCTATTGTATTTTTGTTTCCCTGAGAGGTTTCAGAAGCTAATCAAAAGTGTAATTTAAGCAGTAATCCATTGATTTCCGACCCTACCTCATTCCCCTGGTGCTTCTCAGGGACACTCCCTCTCTGTCAGAATGTTGTTTTGATTAATCTTTTTCTTATTTGACTTTGCTTTCATTTACCTTGTCCTTGGTGGACTGAACTTCACATCAGAATTCATTTTTGATTTTTCAGGGACAGCATTCCCATTTATCTAGTACAGTAAGGAGGATTGCACTGTTTGTACAATGCCAGTAAGAAATGAACCCAGAACCAGTAGACATATGGTTAAATATTTGAAAATAACATTTTTTTGTTTCTTTTTTATCTTAAACATTTTTTATCCATCCTCACATTCCTGATTCCTTTCACCTTCCTGGAGCTCATTCTTGATCACGCTGAATTCACTAACAGTAGAATTTGCTGTTAGTTACCAGTAATTCTTATGCCTTAAAAAAATAAACTGCAAATTTGGTAGGTTCCCACAACAAAGTGTGGGGACCATGAAAAAGCATTCCCAGGCTGCTTTTGCGCAGGTGGCTAACCGGGTCAGTCCCACTCCCATGTGAGGGTTCCCAGAGAGTGTCCCAGGAGACAGTGGCCGCTCCCTGGAACTCACCAGCCACGGTCCTAATGGGATCCTCAGTGGCGGGGTCCCACTCTCTATGGTCTCTAGTGCCAACATGCCTCTAGCGGGCACTCATGGGGCTCCAGCCTCCCCCTACACCCTGGCTAATACCACCTTGGATTGCGGGCCCTCCAGCCTCTTATCACTGGCCTGAGGACTACACGTCCCGAGGCCCCGTCACCCCTGCAGGCTTCCTCACCGGCGTCTCTGCTGGCTTTTTCCCTGGCTCCCTTGCCAGTGTACCCGCCAGCTTTTCCCCCAGCTTCCTCGCCGGTGTACCCGCCGGCTCTTCCCCTGGCTCCCTCACCGGTGGTTCCCGTTCCCGCTGCCTTGCCGGCTCTGGCGCAGGCTTTGCAGCTGGGCTCCTCGTGCGTGCGGCTTTCCTTGCCCTTGCTGCCCCTGGCACTGCCACCACTTGCTCCCTCAGCGGCCGAGACATCCCGCGGGAGCCTGTTTATGACCTCTGGCTTCCCTCCAGCTCTGGCGTCTCCTGGCGGCCCCTCTGTGCCCTCAGGGCTGCCCTTTATTCCCTCCAGGTGGCGCCTCTCCCTGACGTCACCTGGCCCCATCTGGATATAAGTGCGGCTGATGAACCATGTGGGAGGTTTCTTGGCGTGCGCACCTCTCCTGTCCTCACCTCCTGTGAAGAAGTGAGTGCTTCTCCTGGGTTTGGGCCAGTGTTTCCCACTAGCCCCGGCGTCCCTGGGACAGTCCCTATTTATAGGTTAAGTTAAACCTTGTTGATATAAATGTAATGTCAAATGTAATGGCATCCCCTAATTCAAGTGACTTGTAAGGACACCATGAGGGCCTCAAACCAACAAAATAGAGGCAGATGTTGGTCTGCTCAGGGATTTGAACTAAATGGGGAAAGAAGTTGCGTATGGTAGTAGGGTATACAACTGGAACAGAAAGAGATGGAGGAGGCTGTGGCAGCAGACACAGGTTAGATAAGCATGGTGCCTGATCCACAGAATCCTAGAGGGAGGGTTTTATGACAATGTGCTGGCCAAAAGAGTCCTGGGGCTGAGAAGAAAGAAACAGTAATGATGATTGCTGTACACCACAGTATTTTGTAAAGATGCAAATAAATTTTGTAATTTTTTTTCAAAATCTTATCTAGAAGACTTTATGCATCTGCAGAACAATGCGATGTGATTAATATTTTCAGCCGGATCATGCTTTGAAACAGGCATAGAATTACAGAAAATTGTGGCTGGAAGGAACCTCAGGAGGTTACCAAGTCCAACCCTCTGCTCAAAGCAGGACCATCCCCAACTATATCATCCCAGCTAAGGCTTTGTCTAGCTGAGTCTTAAATACTTCCAAGGATGAAGAACCTACCACCTCTGTGAGTAACCTGTTCTGTAGCTTTACTACATTTCTACTATCCAACCTAAACTTCCCTTGCTGCAACTCGAGACTTGTTCTGTTATCTGCCACCACTGAGAACAGTCTAGTTCCATCCTCTTTGGAACCCCGCTAAATAACTCCAGACTAAATAAGCCTAGTTCCCTTAGGCTTACCTCAGAAGTAATGTCTCCCAGTCCCCTAACCATTTTTGTTGCCCTCCATTGGACTTTCTTGAATTTGTCCACATCCTTTCTGTAGTGGGAGGCCCAAAAATGGACATTCTACTCCAGATGTGGCCTCACTTATCCTGACAAATACAGGGGAAGAATCACTTTCCTCAGTTTGGCAGTGTCGTACTCCTTCATCACAACTGTTAGCACATATTCAGCTTATTGCCCCAGGTCCTTTTCTGCACAGCTGCTGCCTAGCCGGTCAGTCCCCGGCCTGTGTCAGTTCATGGTATGTGTACTTTATATGGTTCTTTATATGCGTAGTCTTATCTTTTTTATTCAAATGGCTTATTAAATAGAGCTGGAAGGATGGGGTTTTTTTTAATGGTAGATTTGCCAAAAAGGAGGGAGTTTATCATTAATAGACTATAGGAATGAATAGGACCTCCTGGATCACTGCTTTCAGTCCTTTGCTATGGCAGTCAACTGCATCATATTCGCTCTTTTGTAAAGTCATAAAACTCCTCTTAAAAGAGGTTATGTTTTGTCCCTACTGCTCCCGTTGGAAGCCTGTTCTAGAACATGTGGTTTGTTTGGCAGTTAGGAACCTGCTAAATTCAATCCTAAATTTATTCACAGCCAGTTTATATACAGTTGTTTTTATGTTATCTTTTAACTTAAATGTCTCTCTTCTCTCCTTCATGTCCACCCAACCTTCCAAATATATTTATAGAGAGCAACCATATCCCCTCCAAGTCTTTTTTTTGTTTGGCTAAAGAAGCCAGGATATTTTAGTCTTGGCTCATAAATCCCATTATAATTCTAGTAGGCATTTCTAGTATAGTGGTGGGAGTGGGGCTGTGAGCCTGCAGAAAGCAATGGGGCTGAGAGGAGGCAAAATTGGTGGGAACAGGGCTGAGAGCCTACAGAAAAGGGCTAGAGAGGGGCCGAGAGGTGGCAGGCAAGGGGAGACAGAACTGAGAGATCAGGAAGATGGAGGATCGGGGGCTGGAGCCAAGATAGAAAGAGAGAGACAGAGACTGGAATTTAAGATAGGGAAGGGACTGGGGCTCAGTAAAAAACAACCCAGCTTGGGGTTACAAATGATAGTGATTTTATTGAACAGGGGAGATGGTGACATGATATCTTATTGGTTCCTGTATGCACACGCACTCACACAGAGACAAACAATGGTAGCAGGGGTTAAAGAGGCTTGGTGCAGGGGCTGAAGTCTGGGAGGAGATAGAGTCCAAATTGGAGGAGAAAATATGCAGATGATCTCTACCTATCCCAGGCTGAAAGTGGGTCCTCGATGGCCAGTAGGGGTCTCCTTCAGCTCAGTGTTATCCAGAGGTGGTCACCAGCATGGCCTCTGGGGTGGATAGGTGGTGTGATATGGTGCAGGTCCAGATGGAAATGGTGTTCCCAAGGAGTCAATCTTCACTGCCCCTTTTTATGAGGCATAATACCTATGAGCTCCTATGGGAGGGTCTGTCCAGGCAAGGTTGGTTGTTCCAGAGTGTTCCAGATGTTCTTACTGAGCATGTGCAGCCTTGGCACAATGGTGAGTTGCCTCATTTTTTGTTTCTTGAATGCTGAGGGTGGTTCCAGTGGCTGGGTCATTGGTCCACGTATTGGTGTTGATGGTTTGTTCACTAAGAGGTATCTATTTTTAGACCTACTGCCATTTGTCTCTCAAGCACCCTCACTCATCCCCATTCATTCAGGAACCAAGTTATATAGGAGGGTTAGTATGAGTCATAGGTTACACAACTGGGCATCGGGGTAAGATGGAAGCTTAACATTTCAAGTTGGAAACTTGACATGACTTATGCTAACTTTTATATAGGTCTAAAACAGTAATTGCACAATATAAAAGCAATACAAACATAATAATTATCACTTATAAAACAGTGGCTACTTATATCAAAATATCAGGGCACTTATTTGCAAAGAGGGGAGAGAAATAAAACTTACTACCTAAAATAAAATGTTAAAGCTTTAAAGCTTATCCTACATCTTGGCTTACTTATACTTATCTGTAGGGAATAGAGGAAGAGAGATAGTCCGAAATGGTTGGGGAAGGGGAGGGAACGCATTTTAAATGAAAAAAAATGGAAAAACTGGGGGTTTTGCTCCATCCCCAGTGCCTTGTACAGTGGCATTAAGACATCCTCCTCTTTGTTGAAAATGCCTTCTCCATTTACCATGGGATAAGGCTTGCATTTTTTCTAGCCATATCACACTGGTGACTCATGCTCATCCTATGATAGATTAACATTAGGGCTGTACAAAGCTTCAGTTCCTGATTCGGTTTGGTGGAGATCTGGTCTGATTCAGTGGCTGAATGTCCTAATTGAATCAGGAGACCCTTTAATTTATCTGAATCAAATCAGAACCCTCTGAATCGATTCAAAATGATTCGGAAATACAGACAAAGACACAGCTTTGAATGTTTTTCCTACATACCTCTAGGTACCAGTGCGGCTCATGAATGCTGCAATGCTGGGGTGCATGGAGCATCCCACAGGAGCGTGGGGGGCTCCCCAGTGTGTTCAGCAATAGACCCAAATGTGAACCCGAAGCACTTCTGGTTCACTTCTGGGTCCACCGCGAAGTGTGCAGGGGAGCTTCCCCGTTCTCCCCCAGCTCAGTGACTGTTGCCTCCTGGGTCTGTGGGGGGCACCCAGGGTCCCCCTGCAGATAATTGCTGAGCTGGAGGGTGTGGGGGGCCACCCCACACTCCTTGGCAGACCCAAAAGTGGGTCTTCCCATTCACTTCTGAGCTCACCACTAAGCATGTGACCCCACACCGCCCCCCATGTTCATGTGGAATGCTACATCTTCCCCAGCACTGCAGCATTCAGAAGCCAAGCCACACTGATATCTCAAGGTATGTAGAAAAAACTTTTAAAGCTGTATCTATATCCAAATTTCTGATTCTCCGAATCAGCATAAAATTTTCCGATCCAGATTTGGCTGAACTGAATCAGGGACAGTGATCCTAATCAACAAATTGAATCACTTTTCCTGATTTGGGTTGAATCCAAATCCAAATCGAATAGGGCCTACTTCACACCCTTGTATTTAACATACTCTTTTTTCTATTGCTTCCAGATTATAAATTCCTAGACTGTACCAGACATTTTTTTTAACTCTAAATCTCTCAATATGCCCTTTTGTTCTTTACATTTCACCCTATTTTTTATTATTCTTGTCTACAGGTTCATCAAATTTTTCCTATGATATTCTGATCCCTCTCTGATATATGCCAACAACATTTTCTGATGATGTAATGCTAGGAAACGCTGTCAATACAAAGAATGCTAAATAAAATGCTTTAAATACAAGCAGTACCCTCCGAGCCCAAGGGCTGACCGTTCCTGCCCGATGCAAGATAGGCAAAGGTGCCTGGAAGCCCCCGTGGCTTAATAGGGATATTCGGGGGACCCTGAGGGCAAAGCGGGAGGCTTACTATCTTTGGAGGAGGGGAGCAGCCTCCAAAGAAGAGTAC
>JAGPOW010000261.1:140625529-140638505 GCA_030014935.1 Caiman crocodilus
AGCAGGTTTAGGTTGGACATTAGGAGGCACTACTTCACAGTTAGGGTGGCTAGGACATGGAACCGGCTTCCTAGGGAAGTTGTTCTTGCTCCTGCCTTGGGTGTCTTTAAGAGTAGATTGGATAGGTACTTGGCTGAGGTCCTGTGACCCCAGCAGTCGTTCCTGCCATTGGCGGGGGGTCAGACTAGATGGCCTGCTCTAGGCCCCTTCTGACCCTAGGCACTATGATACTATGATTATTGTAGTATTGAATCCGTAAGTAGTTTATGCAGTGTTGACCATCTTAAACAGAAGGGACTGAAGCAGCCCCAAGTCAAAATATATTACTCTCCTGGAAAGTATGAAAGCTTGATTCACATCCTTGCTCTGAATTGAAATGGTGTGAATTCAGTTATTTACAGAGCCGCATAACCAAGAGAAGACTATTATTTCTTCAAGAGATTGTCTTCCTCAGACCTGCAATATTGTAATAAATGTCTCAAAGCCTGCAATATTGTAATAAATGTCTGTCTCAAAGCCCCATATTGCCTCAGGTTGTTTCTTATCCAGACTCGGGTTGTTTCTTATTGCCATCAGAAATCATCAGACCCCACTGAATTATGAATTTAGCTTTTTGGAAACTGTTTGGTAGTCTAAAAATAATAATAGGCTTCATTGTTTTAGCTTGCCTTCTGAGTGTTTAGCCTTTAGAAGGAAACTGTCTGTCCCCTTTTGGGTATGGTCATTTTGGCTTTGGCTCACAAAATACCTTGCATCATGTTTCAGTATCTAACTGATTTAAGTCCAGGGAGGTTACATTGATGAAACTACAGTGAACAGTAATGGAAACTAGATGACCATAGACAAATGCACTCTGTTTCATAGGTACTTCTGGAGAAGTTGCGTGTTGCTTTGCGAGTTGAGTATCAAGAGTCTAAACAGAAAATGTCCAAGGTATGAATTTTATGAAGCTTGTATTAATTCCTGGTCATCTTCTACCAAGCTATAAGTGGTTTGCTGATCCTCCAAGCTTAAAGACATGTTGAATATCTTAGATAAGGCTAAGAGCTTTAGGGAAGATATCTTGCCTAAAAGTTGAATCCTGAGATGCTAATAGGGTCTTTGTAATCATCTGTGGTCTTTGGTTCTGTAGATGAACTAGCACTCCTGTTTGCAGAAAACACTTATGACTTAGTGGGGTTAACGGAAACCTGGTGGGACTCTACCCACGACTGGGTGGTATACATTGAGGGTTATAAGCTGTACAGAAAGGATAAAGTAGGGAGGAGAGGGGGGAGGGGTTGTGCTCTGTGTTAAGGAGTGTTATACAATGACTCCTATCAAAATGAAATTGGAGGAGGAGAAAATAGAAGAATTGTGTGTTAGGCTACATGGAGGTCAGAGGAAAAAGGATTTGGTGGTAGGTGTCTGCTACAGACCCCCACACCAATATGAAGAATGAGATTTGGAACTCCTGAGGCAGCTCTCGAAAACCATAAAGACTAGGGAAGCGGTAGTCTTGGGGGACCTAAATTATCTTGACATCTGCTGGGAGACGCAGACAGCAAATTCCCACTGTTCATGCAGGTTCCTATCCTACGTGCAGGATCTCCACCTGACGCAGGAGGTATATGGTTCCATTAGGGGGAAGGCCTTACTGGACCTGATATTGGCAATGGGGGATGACATGGTAGGGGACCTACAGATCAGTGGTCACCTGCAGGACAGTGACCACCAAATAATAGTCTTTACCCTAAGGCATAGAGTGAGAAAGGTAACTAGTAGGGTGGAAGTGCTAGACTTTAGGAAGGCTGACCAGCGAGCTCAGGTATTTAGTCGATGACGCATTGCAGGGTGAGAGATTTGGCGAGATGTGAGCCCAGGAAGGGTGACTGTGACTTAAGGAAGCGATCCTTAAGGCACAGAGGAAGACAATCCTGTTGCAGGGGGAAAGGAGCCAAGAGGCTACCTTGGCTTACCAGAAAAGTCCAGAGCAGCCTAAGGGCAAAAAGGGGGCCATATAAGCAGTGGAAACAGGGAGAAATTACTAAAAACAAGTATGCTTCTTCAGCTTGCAGTTGTAGGAAGGCAATTAGAAAGGTCAAAGCTACCATGGAACTGAGGATGGCATCCAAAGTTAAGGATAACAAAAAATTGTTTTTCAGATACATAGGGAGTAAAAGGAAGGCCCAGGTCAGTATAGGACCACTACTGAATGGGCAGGAGCAACTGGTGATGGACAGGGGTACAAGGCTGAACTGCTCAACGAGTTCTTTACTTCACTGTTCCTAAACGAGGGGCAAGACAAGTCTCACAATGGGATCATAGAGAGACAACAGAAGGGCACCGGACCACCAAGCGTTGCCTCTGAGAGTGCAGAGTCACTTGGAGGAACTGGATGCGTTTAAGTTGGCAGGCCCGCATGAGCTCTCTGAAGGTACTGAAGGCACCGGCTGATGTCACTGCACAGCCACTGACAAAAATATTTGAGCACTTGTGGTGCGTGGGGCAGGTCCTGGAGGCCTGGAAAAGAGCCAGTGTGGTCCCTGTTTTCAAGAAGGGGAGGAAGGAGGATCCAAGCAGCTACAGGCCAATCAGTCTCACCTCCATCCTTGGTAAAGTCTTTGAAAAGATTATTAAGACTCATCTATGTGAGACCCCAGTGGGAAATATTATGCTGAGGGAAAACCAGCATGGGTTCATAGTTGGTAAATCATGCCTGACTAATCTAGTCTCTTTTTATGACTAGGTTACAAAACACCTGGACGCAGGAGTAGGGATAGAAATCATTTACTTAGACTTCAGGAAGGCCTTCGATACGGTATCCCACCCCATACTGATGAACAAATTAAAAGCTGTGACTTAGATGATTACACAGTCCGGTGGGTGGCAAAGTGGCTAGAGGGTCATACCCAGAGAGTGGTGGTGGACGTGTCAGTATTGACCTGGAAGGACGTGGGCAGTGGGGTCCCTCGGGGCTCGGTCCTTGGACTGATACTCGTCAAAGTCTTCATCAGTTACTCGGATGAGGGTGTGAAGTGTAGTTTTTTGCTCAAACTTACACTGTCACAGTGACACTTGTGTTGGTACGTAAGCTCACTACATACTTGCTGAGCATCACTGTGCCTAGGCCCCTTTGTAGATCTGAGCTATGGTAATCAGAAATCATCAGTTTAATTTCCTTATTCCAGAAGATACTGCTGTTGTTTAATAAATCTGCCAGTTCTAAATTCAAAGCATGTTTTATTAAGCTTTTAAATATGTATCTGGCATTTTTAACAGTTTTTTTCAACTAATATAAAAAAAATCAGAATGATGGGGGTCTTTTTACACTGAAATGAAACCTAGTTTCCATCTAAAAGAAATTTTACTGAAATCACAAGGGGGAGAAACAATGAGCTGCTAAGAAAGAAGTGTCACTCATCACATTCTAACATATCCTGTGTAAAACTTAAAAAGCCAGACAAATATGTATGAAGTGATATAGTTGTTTGGATTTTTATATACATAGTATATTTTCCTGACCGCCAGAATTTGAAAACTGATTTTGATGTGAAAGTTCTACTTGGGTTTATATCAATGCGTCTTTAACAGTTACAATCAATAAAAACAAACTTTAAGAAATAATTGCAATATGCAAAAGCCAGACGAGATCACAGTCAAGGATTGCAATTTGCTCCCCTTGTGCAGAATGGAGCAGTTGTTCTCTATTTCTACAGCACCTACCCATAAATGGATATTTATGCATAAATGTATGTATTTATTTTTATTTGTTAAGGTGTAGGAAGAAGTACGAGGTAGGACATAAAAATGGAGTATCTTAAAAAAAATAGTAAAAATGTCTAATAATATGGAGAGATTTTGTTTTAGATTTTTTAGGTAAGTTCAACGTCATGGCTGCAGTGGAGTGAAATATTGTGTGGCTGTGTATTTGGTCCCCAGCAAATGGTGGAGGAGCAGAAAACACAGCCTGTATTTTCTTTTGTGTCATGTGCAGGGGGGGTTGTGTCTTATGCGCATAACTGACAAACTGCTGCAGAGACTCTGCCAAATCAGAAAAAGCCTGTAAAACAAAGAAGCAAAAAAGAACATGCTTCTGGTTTTGTTCTAAAATGAGCCTAGCGTGTACAGTAGAAACTTCCTTCATTTTTACTGTTCTACATCGTAGGAGATTCTGATAACAGTCCCTTACCCTTAATGTAAAAGCGGAGGAAGATGCTTTAACTTTTCTCACTTTTACACAACAAGCTCCTTCATCTACCTTTAATATTCCTACCTCCGTTTTTAAAAATGAATGGGGGGGGGGTAGGTTTAGCCAACAACATATTTTTCACTTGCTTTCCTTGGCAAAAATATTCTCTCTCTAATCTTTGCTGCTTCTCTGATCAATAAAAAACCCCAGGAAATTCTGTATGTTTTCTTCTAGAGTTTTGCTGTGTTATTTTTAAACTTGTATACTCAGTTTTATAACAGAAGTATTTTAGGTTGTTTTAATAATTTGATATGCAATATAGAATGAGGATAATGCCATTAACCCCTGGCCATGTTCATGTGCATAGTAGTTGATAATTTAAAATCAGTCTGTAGCCTATACATTTGATAGTTAAAAAGTACATTGTACCTCAGTAAAAAATATTATTGTCAGCTTATTACTGGAAAGATGATTAGGGAAATCTGACTGGAATTGAGAAGGCAAATATGAAATTTCCAACACTGGGTGCTTCCTTAGTAATCCCCTGTTGTTGAACACAGGAACAGTAGACCATATGGATACAGAGGAAGACTGGTTAGATGGAAAAGGACAAATCCTGCTCACTTCATTCACACAGCAGAAACATAGGGTAGGAGAAGGAAGGCGTTTACACGAGAGGAAAAATGAGTATTCTCAGTGATTGAGATGGTCTGAAAAGATCAGTGTATGAGAGGGATATGAACTTCCGATTCTTCATCTTGGGATGCGGAGGAAGACATGGCTAACGTGTCTAGCCACCACCTGGAAGTGCATATCCAGTTTCCATTGTGGTAGATGCCAGGATCAAAAGGAAGACACTGGCCTTCATCCCAAAAGGGAATGATCCCCTGGACAGGCTCTATCCCTTGTGACCATTTCCTTGACAATACTTTCCAGGCTGAAATTGCTTCTAGAAGCATCCTCTTGCATACAGTGAATCACAAGGCATATTTCCTGTTCTGAGGCATGTCTCCTCTGTCTGACAGAGTTTGTGCATGAAGCTATGTAACTCAGGCAGGGAAGTGCTCATTCCCTTTCATTAGGATATGCAGTGAGTGAGCTAATGGAAATTGGCAGTCCCGGGATTCCTCTCTCCTCCCCCAGTCCCAGGGGAAGAGAGCAGACTTGGCTACAGAAGTCCAGAAGCAGATTTTGCTTTGCAAGGAAATTCCCCCTCAGAAGAGGGAGCAGACTCTGTGCCGCAGAAGCAATTTCTACCATGAACGCAGAATGCTAAGGAAGCAGCAAGGTCAAAGGCTGTTCTGGATCTGATGACTGGAAAGAAGCCAGATATGATAAATACAGCTCAAATGGTAGAGCATCTAGAATCCAGTGATCAATATCACAGGTCAGAAATGCTGATTGGGTTTTGTAAAAAACATAGTCATATTAATATATATATATATATATACATACACGTTCACACACTTGATTTTTTGGAAAAACAGGCTCCAAAGGAACATGAAATGAGTCAAAGGAAACTGACTAGAACTCAGTAATGCCTGAAAAAATCCATAGTGGAAAGTAAAAAGTATTTAAGAGACAATTGAGGTGTCTAAAGTCAAAAGTCTTTCTGATGGTACAAAAAGGCTGAACGGGAAACAAATCAGTGTTGCTTAGCAAAGTAAGACATACACTGAAAACATAATAATACAAGGAATTGGGGAAAGAGAATATTTCGTTATATAACAGATAATGATTAGTGTTTGAATTATATTAAAAAAAAAATAGCCTAAGGAGGGAAATAGAGGCTCCAGTAATCTGAAGAAGACGTTCTAAGTAATAGTGACATTTTTTTAAACAGATACAGAAAAAGAGTCTGATAAAGAATCTCTGGCAACTCAAGTAAGAAGAAGGGTTTCTACACTTGTGTCAGTGACAAGAGGAGGATCAGGGAAAATGTGGGTCTCTTACTGAATGGAGGAGGCAACCTGGTGACAGAAGATGCAGAAAAGGCTGAAGTACTCAATGGCTGCTTTGCCCCATTTTTCGCAGGGAAGGTAAACTCCCACACTACTGCACCTGGCAGCACAGGTTGGGGAGGAGGTGAGCAGCCAGCAGGGGTGAAAGAATAGGTTAGAGGCTATTTAGAAAAGGTTAACATATACAAGTCGGTGGGGCTAGGTGGGATGTACCTGGGTGTACTGAGGGACATAGGTGATGCATAGGAAGGGCACATGTCCCCCCCTGAGATTGGCTTCTGAGGGTGGTCGCTGCTTGCCACCACGCCCCTTGCTGCTGACACAGTGCTGGTATATGCAGGCAGTCCCTGCTCCCTGCTTGCCACCTATTCCACCTCTCGCCCCCTGCCCCACCCCTTCTCCCCCACTGCTGACACCACCACCGGCATCTGCTGGCAGTCCCTGCTGCTGCCTACAAATGGTGCCTCACCCAATCTCGAGAGGCACCAGTCGTTCATGGTAAGGGAGTTGGCTGATGTGATTGTAGAGCCACTGGCCACCATCTTTGAAAACTCAGGATGATTGGGAGAGGTGCTAGACAACTGGAAAAGGGCCCAACTTTAAGAAAGGGAAAAATGAGTATCTAGAGAACTACAGACTGGTCAGCCTCACCTCAGTCACTCAAAAAGTCATGGATGAGATCCTCAAGGAATCCATTTCTAAGCACTTGGAGGAGAAGAAAGTGATTAGGAACAGTAAGCATAGGTTCACCAAGGGCAAATCATGCTTGACCAACATGCTTGCCTTTTGTGAAGAAATGACTGTCTCTGTCAATGTGAGGAGACCGGTGGATGTGGTATACCTTGATTTTAGCAAAGTTTTTGATACGGTCTCCGACAGCATTTTTGCAGGCAAGCTAAGGAAGTATGGGTTGGGTGAATGGACTATAAGGTGTATAGAAAACTGGCTGGAGCATTGGGCTCAGAGAGTAGTAATTAACAACTCAGTGTCTGGTTTGTAGCTCATATTAAGTGGAGTGCCCCAGGGACTGGTCCTGGGGCCAGTTGTGTTCAATATCTTTATCAATGACTTGAAAGATGGCATAGAGTACAGATTATACCAATTCGGGGGAAGTAGTAGATATGCTTGTGAGTAGGGTTAGTTTTTAGAGAGACCTAGACAAAGTGGAGTATTGGACCAAAAGAAATCTCATGAGGTTCAATAAGGACAAGTGCAAAGTGTTGCATTTAGGATAGAACAATCCTATGCACTGGTACACACTGGGGACTGCCTGGCTGGGCAGCAGCTCTGCAGAAAAGGACCTGGGGGATTACAGTGGACTGTAAGCTGAATATTGGTCAACAGTATACCCTTGTTGCTAAGAAAGCTAGTGGCATACTGGGCTGCACTGATAAACGTGCTGCCAGTAGGTCAAGGGAAATGATTGTTTCCCTCCATTCGGCACTTGCGAGGCCACATCTGGAATATTGTGGTCAGTTTTGGGCCCCCTGCTACAGAAAGGATATGGACAAATTGAAGAGTCCAGCAAGGATAACAAAAATGGTTAGATGGCTGGAGCACATGACTTACGAAGCAGAGGCTGAGGGAATTTAGACTTACCAAGTAGGGGTGCGCAAAATGGGCCATGCTGGATTTGGATTCAGCCAGAATCAGGGACAGTGATTTGTTTCATTGATTTGGATCGCTGTCTCTGATTTGGTGCCCCACATGCTCGGCAGCGAACATGGAAGTGGACCAGAAGTACTTCTGATCCACTTCCAGGTCTGCTACTGAGCATGTGGCCCCTTCCCCATGCCCCCTGGCTCAGCTATCAGCCATGGGGGGATGAAGTGCGCTCCCCCAGACCCAGGAGACACCAGTCACTGAGCTAGGGAAGCGCGAGGGGGTCCCCCACGCACTCCCTGGCGGACCCAGAAGTGGACTGGAAGTACTTCTGGTCCACTTTCAGGTCTGCTGCTGAGTGTGCTGGGGAGCCCTCCATGCTCCTGTGGGATGCTCCATCCACTCCACCATTTGAGCATTCACGAGCTGCCTGCTACCTTGATGATTGTTAAAAAAACAAAAAGAATAAAAAAATTTAAAGCTGTGCCTATGTCGGAATCCTTGAATCTTTCTGAATCTCTCCAATTGATTCAGAGGGGTCTGATTTGATTCAAAGAGATTAATGGGTCTCCTGATTCAATTCGGATTCAGAGATCACCAAATTGGGCTGAATTGAATCAGTGACTGAAGCTTCGCACAGCCCTATTATTTATCCTAGAGAAGAGAAGACTGAGAGGACATTTAATAGCAGTCGTCTTGAAGGGTAGTTCT
This sequence comes from Caiman crocodilus, assembly GCA_030014935.1. Classification (NCBI taxonomy): domain Eukaryota; kingdom Metazoa; phylum Chordata; order Crocodylia; family Alligatoridae; genus Caiman; species Caiman crocodilus. The sequence goes on from JAGPOW010000261.1 coordinate 140,633,975, forward strand.
AAAGAGGATGGTGTTAGGGGCAGTTATTTCGGGCAGAGGTTCTCTTACTGCATTTTTGCAAGCCATTGAGGGCTGCATGACAGGCAGCCAGGGGCAGATAAATATTTTCTAAAATTTTTAGGGACCCCACGGCCCAGATAGTGGCCTGGCAGGCCGCAGGCTGCATTTTGCCCACCCATGTTAGACTGTTCTCAGTGGTGGCAGATGGCAGAGCAAGGAGCAATCTTCTAAAGTTGCAGCAAGGGAATTTTAGGTAAGATATTTGGAAGAATGTGCTCATTAGGAGAGTAGTAAAGCAATAGAACGAGTTACCCAGAGAGGTGGTGGAATCTGTATCCTTGAAGACCTGGCTAGACAAAGCCTTGGCTAGGATGTTCTAGTTGGTGATGATATGGTTTTGTGCAGGGGGTTGGACTAGATGACCTCCTAAGGTCCCTTCCAAACCTAATTTTCTGATTCTGAATGTAAGGAGGAGTGAACCTGTATCAAAGTGAGGAGTAGACGTTCTGTGGTTTCTTTCTGAGAAAGGACAAACACAGGTTTACTGCAATTGGGGGTCTGTTTTGACAGATGAAGAGCTAGATGATATCCCTTAGGGCTTTTTTTATACCTCATGTTGGAAACCATGCAAATGTTAATTGGCTTAGTTTTGTTCAGCTTAGTGAAGCAATCGCACCTTAGGGAGAAAAAGCATTTATGACTTTCCTTCACTTACACAGCTGTGACTTGCCATTAGAGGTTTGGTGAGTAGGGGCAGGACCAACTTGTATTCATTCGAAGCATGTAGGATACATGTATTTAAAGAACATGATCGGTAGGACCCTATGGGAATCTTCAAGAGATAAATCCATTGAAAAGACGAGCTTAGGGAAGTATTGTATTTCACAGTGTATAAGTCGAGTTTTGAAGCCCAATTTTGAACTCTTAAAATTAAACGTTGAATTATGCACTGAATCATCATCCCCTGTAAGCAGCACTGGTCTCAGTGCATGGCTGGCATAGCCCAGGCAGCACTGCTTACAGGGGGTGCACCAGCCTATAGTACCAAGCCTGGTCCCATCTCCATCCCTGTTCCCTGTGAGCATCTCGGAGCTGGACACTTGCTTGGCACGCCCCCATTGCCTGAGAGCAGTACTGCTTGGGGCATGCCAGTCAACCCTGGTGCTGCTTGCAGGGGATGGGAATGGGTTTGATGCTCAGCAGTGCCACTTGCAGTAGACAGGGCCAGGCTCAGCATTTGGCTGGTGCAGCCCCACCTTTTGTGAGTGGTGCTGGGCTCAGCTGGCGCAGCCCAGGCAGCGCTACTCTCAGGGCATGGGGCGGTGTTACCTTAGCTTGGCCCCATGCCTGGCGAGTGGTGCTGTAGCAAGTGTCCACCTCCTAGGTGTCCGGCCTGCAGTGAGGGCATGCAGGGGCTGGTATGAACCCCATATTTCTGATCCAAAACATTAGGTCAACTTATACACCAGATCTATGAAATTACTAACTATTTGTATCAGAAAAATGGGATCAACTTATATACTATGTCAACCTATACAGTAAATAAGGTGAAATACAGTAATAAGAGAGCTAATATGGTATTTAAAAAAAAAAAAACTAAAAAGAAGAGGAAGGGGGGGAGGTGGTCTGTAAGTTTTTAATTGAATCCTAAAGCTAAGTTCCTGAGAGAGCTCACCCCAATCTCTGGCAACTGCAGTTCCTCCCGCGGCTGCCCAGACTGGCTCGCTGCTTGATCTGAGGCAGCACCCAGCTGACCAGCAGCCCACAAGCAGTGGTGTGGGGGGCAAGTGGGGCGCAGCTCCAGAGGAAGAAAAGATTAGGCAATTCGGTGCTCATGTGGCATCTGGCTGGCTGGCAGCCAAAGCAGGGAAGTAGACTCTGGAGAAGGGAGGATCAGGTCCTTCTGAAGCTTCCTCCGCCCTCCCCTGCCATTCTGCTGCCAGCTGGGCTGATGGGTGGCCAAGTGAGCTCCAGAAAAAAGGGATCAAGCCCCTCAGCGCTCAGGCAGTGCTCAGTCGGCCAACAGCCCAGTTGAGAGGAGTGATCTCCGAAGGGGCTGATCCTTTCTTCTCCAGAACTTGCCCCCCACTACCCCAGTGCCAACCGGAGCAGTGAGCTGGTTCAGACAGCACTAGGAGACACCATGGCAGCCAGGCAAGCTTGAGCCATGGTGCTCACTCTGACCAACATGCCTGGGGGCAGAAGTGTCGTTCCTAGGTCTGGTGTCCCAGACCACCCTGACTCAGGTGGGGCTGCTGCATGCTGGGATGCTGGAGGACTTGCACTTGGATAGAATAGCTGTGGGAACTGGCCACATCTTAATAAAATGGGCAAAATGAAATGGATTAGGGAGAATCCTGCCCTGGAATGGCATAACTTCAAGCCAAATAATGAGTTCTTTAATACACTTAAAAGGTTCGTAGATTTCGTAGACATTAGGGCTGGAAGGGGCCACCTTGGAAGATCTTTGAGTCCAGCCCCATGCCCCATGGGTAGGAAGTCAGAAGGGGTCATAGGATCCTAGCAAGATAAATATCCAAATGTCTCTTGAAGGTGTTAATGAGGAGATAATCCAGTAGTTAAGAGCTCCAGAAGCCTCCTAAAATTACTGTATAACAAGGCCCTAAATAAACAGTTCTGTGACTTTTTTCAGAAAGGGACTAACATCACACAGCAGTGTCTGAAAGAGCAGGTTTGTGTCATTCTGACTGGGCACATGGAAAGCTGGCTGTCCAAAATGGGTTTGCTAATTTCTTCTGGCTATGTCTGGTCACAGTCTTCTTCCAATCATGAGGACACATGAGAAAAGGTATTTTAATCCTCATATCCCACATGACTAGCGACAGCTCTGGGTTTGGATCTGTGTCCAATTCATATTCCTAAGCACAGGAAAAGAAAATGGATAATCCTGGTTAGCATTTATAAGTGCATGTCCTAGAGGTGGTATGACAACAGAACATTTTAACACGTACAAAGTGAAGGCACGGGTCACTCTGCTGCTGGAACTAATCTGACACTCACCAGGTGGTAGAGATCCTTTGTGGAAATTGCATGCTGGAGTCAGTGTGGATCTATGGCAAGACTAGACATAGCCTTAATTACTAGGGTGGTGTGAAGCTTCGGTCCCTGATTTGATCTGGTGGAGATTCAGCCCGATTTGGTAGCCAGATCGAATCAGAGGACCCTTTAATCTCTTCGAATCAAATCAGAATCCTCCAAATTGGTTCAGACATAGACACAGCTTCAAATGTTTTTTTTCTACATACCTCTAGGTAGCAGGTGGCTTGTAAATGCTGCGATGCTGGGACACATGGAGTTTCCCACAGGAGCATTGGGGGTGCTGACCGGCACTCTTGGCAGCAGACCTAGAAGTAGAACAGAAAGACTTCTGGTCCATTTCTGGGTCCACCGGGGAGCGTATAGGGGACACCCTCGCATCCCCCTTCCCCCTCCGGCTTGGCAACTGGTGTCTCCTGGGTCGGGGGACACACACAGGGTACCCCTGTGGCCAATTGCTGAGCTGGGGAGGGGGTCCCCCAGTGTGTTTCCTGGCAGAAGTGGACTGGAAGTACTTCTGGTTTGCTTCTGCTCGCCACTGAGCATGTGGGGGACCCCCCTGCGCTCCTGTGAAACGCTCCATCTACCCCAGCATCTCAGTGTTCACGAGCCACACTGGTACCTTGAGATATGTAGAAAAAACTTTTAAAGAAGTGTCTATGTCTGAATTGCTGATGCTCTGAATCAGCATCAAATGTTCAGATTTTGCCAAATTAAATCAGGGACAGATCAATGAATTGAATCACTGTCCCTGATTTGGGCTGAATCTGAATTGAATAGGGCCTGCTTCGCACACTCCTATTAATTGCATGCAAACTGACAAGGCACATGATCTAAAGAGTGCAAATGCACTAAAGGTTAAAGGAACTAATTCCAGAAATTGGAACTTTTAGTAGACAATTTCAAATGTTAACTAGATTTTGCAGTGATGTGTGAGAAATATGAAAGAGCACGGATAATTTGCAGCATTAAAAAAAATGGGCAAGAAATGACACACCAATAAATTTTGCCTCTATTGTGGAAAACTCTTGGGAAACTCAAGATGTGGTGGAAGAACACCTGCAAAAGCAGAATTTGATTAAAGATAGCCAGCATGAATTCAGGCAGAAGTCATACTGAAGTAATCTGTTGGAGTTCTTTGAAGATATTACTGCTACAAAAGATAAGGCAAATTTAAAGATGTTGTAGTCTTATATTTTCAAAAAGGATTTGCAGGGTTCCACATCAGAGATAAATGCCTAGGGTAAAGAATTCTGGAATAGGAAGTAAATGAAAGTACTGGATAGAAACTTGCTTAAAAAAGCAGGGAAAGTATATGTAGCCATAGATGGAAAAAGTTAAAGTTTCAAAGAGGTTATGAGTAATGTTCCCTAAGGATACATTTGTTATCTTACATAAATTGTGGACAGTAGCATTGAAAATAGAATTGTTAATTTGTGTCTGTGTGTGTGTGTGTATAAATATCTGTGTGTGT
>JAGPOW010000261.1:140638605-140650317 GCA_030014935.1 Caiman crocodilus
TGTGTGTGTATGTATACGCGCGTGTATGTGTGTATATATGTGTGTATGTGTGTACATGTATGTGTATACATGTGTGTACGTGTGCATATGTGTGCATGTGTGTGCATATGTGTATGTGTGTGTATGTGCATGCATATGTGTGTATATGTGTGCATGCATGTGTATGTGCATGTGTGCATATATACAATTATAATGTAACAGTTATGTATAAAAGTTAAAGTATAAAAAGTATAAAGTATAAAGTTATGTATAAAAGTCTTATAAAAGTTAATATACATCTATAACTTAACAGCTATCTGTGTTAGAGATGTATGTTATAACTATATATGTAACAGCTACATAGTACTGCTGTTAGTTTTTTAAATATAATTGTTATAAGACCATTTCTTATATATAGCTCTTACAGGTTTGTATGTATGTACATGCTTTTATAGGAACACTATTAGGGTTGTAACGTCAAAATGTAAAAGTTGAAGAAGTATCAGAATAAACATTTCTGTTTACCCACTTCAGGAATATGCCCTATGGTACAATTTCATTACTGTGATCCCATATATTTTTTCACTACAACCTTGCTGCTGAGCATGCACAATGGATGGCACTTTCTCCACGAACACCTATTTGGTATTTTTTTTTATCTTCATTCACGGTGTAGTCCCACAGGCCTTAGATAACCACTCACTACTCAAAGCCCGTAAGGAGACAAAATCATTCATGTCCTTGTGGGCCTTTCCATGGAACTGATCAGTGCAGGACATGAGTTCTTCACCAATATTTATTTATCTTCACCATATGGGAAATGATACTGTTATAACTGACTAGATTTGCCTCTTCTGCTTTCCCCCCTTTAAACTGCCTGTTTCCTGATCCATATCTTCTCATTTGTCTCATTGCCTGTCCTATCACACATTCTACCCTTCCACAGTCCTAGTCATGTCTACATATTCCCTGCCCCTATCCTTTCCTAAGTTCTTTGTCAGTATGATCTAGGTTCATCCAATATCCATTCCCCATCCTTCTACTCCAGCTTCTTATCCTATTTGACTCCCTTCAACCAAATGACTCCTAGTTTCCCTGGCCTAGACTCATTTTATTTCATTCACTGTTCCCTTTCTCAGCCCATCCCTGTCTCTTCTTTCTAGCTCTAAATCTTAATTTTTCTCTCCCATGCACTGGGAGACGCCAGTCCCAGGTTTTGCTTCCCTTCTAGTTTTCTGTCCCAATAACCCTTCAGGCAGATTCCCCCTCCCTGTTCCCTGAGCCCAGCAGCAGGGTTGTTTACAATCTCCCCATTGCAGTTGACTGGGTAGGTACTGGGATTCAGGAGCTGTGGACTCTTTTCCTGCCTCTGCTTTTGAACTTCTATCTGGTCTTAAGTGAATTCATCTTTCTGCACTGCTTTTCATTCCCAATCTGCCTTGTGTAGACAGTAAATTTTCTGGATGCTTATTCGAGGTCTTATTCAAAGTCTGTATGCTTATTATGTGTTTGTACAGTTGATTGGTACATATTTATCCAGATCGTTCTCTAGAAAGAGGAAGTTAGGGGAGACCAGGCTTCCTAATCTTTCTTATGAAATGCAAGTAAAACCAATTTACTGCTGAGCCTTCTTAAACATTTCAATCAATATGTTTATGCTGTTGCATTGGCTGTCAGTTTAGTGTTTAAGCTGCTCAAGACAAAGACCATATATTTTGTATCTCACACTATACAAACATCACCTTCCTAGTGTACAAATAATAGTGTAACCACGTGAAAGAATTTTCTGAGGGTGTGGAGCTTGCCTGGGATATGCCTACCTCCAAAGCTGAACAGAGAAGAGGAAGACTGTTCTGAAAAGACTTTCAAGGAAAAATATATTTGTTGGACTAGTACTTCCTGTGCCAGTTCTTGGATATGTCCAGAGCAGCATGGGGAATAATGATTACAGTGACTCAAGGCTGGTCTTAATTGGGTATAAAGCAGGAAGTGGATTTCTCATATATTTTAGCAGAATCCAGTTTTTGTACAGAATGAAACAGCCCATTGTTACCTGTCCTGTTCAGCTAGCTTTTAAAACTTATAGAGAGAGAAGGGTATATGAACAGACTGAAGGATATGCTTGTCTGTCTTTGTTTTTTTTTTTTCAGAATACACAAATCACACTCGCAGAAGTATGTGCACATTTTTTCTTGTGATAGATATGAAGTGCTGGGAAGACAGGAAAATTATTTCAGTATAATAACAGTTAGCTCTTTATCTTGGGAAGGGAGCGTTTACAGTTTGGAAGGGGTGGAGGGAAAGGTATTTGCAAGTGAGAGAGTTCTGACATTTGACAAGAACATCTTAAGTGATTGATGTTTATTCCCCAAAGTTAGGAGTTATTGCACTCCATTGACTCAAGGCACATTTAAATGAAAATGACTTACATGATGTCTCCAAAAGAAACTATTGAATATGTAAGATTTTTAATGTGACGGCAACAGCTTACTACTTAATGAAGGTGCCATTTCAGTTGCATCCAAGATAACTAACACTTCCATTACTGGTCTTCAGTATGGTGATGATTCTGTCTTGTGTGCCCACTCAATTGAAGAACTCCAGGCCACACTTTATGGCTTCTGTGAAGCATATTAAGTGCTCGTACTTGCTGCCAACAAGTGCTGAATCTCATCCCCAGTGGTGCTAGGTCATAGGACAATGCATCAGTTACTTTGAATAAACTTGCCTTACTACGGGGGTGGATAGATGAGAGAGACAAAGGGAAAGAGCTGTGACCCAGTATCCCCAACATTTACGCCTTTTTTCTGGAACTATTTGCCAGGGCTGGGGTCAAATGTGCAGATCTCAGATTGGCCTCCTCGGTCATCTCAGCTTCACTATCACCTGGCAGCTTCAATACCAACTATGCAGGATAGGTTGCAAGGCCAGTCCTGAGATCAAGCAGAAGCAATTCATAAGGACAAGTAGGTATTGTCTCATTGAAACTCGATGCTGTAGGCTTGCTTTGCAATGTCCGTGAGGTGCCGAAGACCTACTACCTCTTGGGCAACCTCATTCCTATTTAAAAACTTCCGTGAATTGACTGAGCATTTTACTTAATTGGGAACAAAGGATACTGATTGGAATGTCTGGAATTAAGTTAATATAGTTTTTCTCTTCAAAACATTTTTTAAATTAACGAATTTTCGAAAGCTGAAATCTGAGGGAAATATCCCCATACCATATTGTCTTAGTCTGGTAATGAATTAATATAAAAATAATAATATAAAACGTATTATAAGTTTATATTACATATTATTATATAATTATATTATATTATAAGACTGTTTGTAGAAAATGTAAAACTTAGATCTAATGGATATGAAATCAAGAACCTTTGATTCTTCCATCAGGTTTGTAATTCATAAAAGGTTGTGTTCATCATGTATTAGTGAAGTTAGACTTTTCATAAAGGAACAGATGTTTTTTTCTAACTAGGCACGTGTTTTAAGTATTTGAAAGAGCCCACGGGATGTTCTTTTTAGAAATGGCTCAGGGGAAATTAAAATATGATAGGTAAGTGGAATAATGGAGGCCAGCAAGTACTTTTCTATGTTATCCCTGCCAGAAGGGTACATATCTGGAGTAGAAAAAGGCATACCAACTGCTTATGGTATGAAATAATGTAATATACAAGTAGGAAAGTTTCAGTTCGGGGAGATGGAAGGAGTACCATTTTGCACAAAGAAATGATAAAAGTAGGGGAAAAAATCCTTTACAATCTTCAGAATATTTTCAAAACCTTGGGTGTCTATTTCTTTCATACCTGGTTTGTATTTGACATTTGAGGAAAATCATTTCAGCTGTTGTTGAATTATGACGTAGGCAAGAACATGCCTCTGAAAAATGATGGTTACAGTTTTGGAGGAGGGCTATCTTAATAATAGCTGTTGAAAACTGAAACTTGACACTGATGATATCCACACGGAGAATATTTATACATATATATGTAACCCTGGTGGTGGGGCTACCCACAAAGCCACAGCTGGAGGTGCCCACAGCCTGGACCCAGCCACGCTCCTGGAGTGAGGAAGGTTCCCCTCACAGGAAGGCACCTCGTCTCCCTGGACTTTCTACTTGACACCACACAATTTACAACCATGTACACTTTATTTACAAAGGGTTTAAGAAAAGGAAACTAATTCATACACAACTGATAAACTGTCAGAAACTTCTTCACACCCTCAGTCGATAATGTTGTACACAATGATGGCCTCGGATGATCCGTAGACACAGCTCACCTGGACCTGATGTCTGGGTAGGTGAAGCTGCTCCCATGCCCCTCCTCTGGAAAGCGTGGGCAGGTCCTTGCTGTGAGACTCTCATGAGGCATGCCCCAGGGGTTGCTGTGCTATAGGCAGATTCTTCCTTGGCAAAATTCCTGTAAGATCACGTTCCCTGCCTAGAACCTCATCCCCTGACACACTGTGAAGCTTGTATGATCTACACCTGAAAATCCTGCAATGCCTTCACCAGCTCTACCTTCAGAAGATCTTGGCATAAAGTGGGAGGATTGTTGCACAAATGCCAGTGTCCTTACCAATGCTAACACTACCAGCATAAAAGCATTGATTATTCAATGTCAGTTGTGGTGGGCAGAGCATTGTGTGCCTGTTCCTGATGTATGTTTACTAAAACATTACTATCCTCCCAACTCAGCCAAGTACAAAGGACACACAAAGGGCCAAAGGAAACGCTTCAAGGACACCCTTAAAGTGAACATTAAGTGTGGCATTGATACCACAAATTTGGAAAAATCGTCCAAGACAAGGCTACGTGGCAATGCCTTATGAAAGAAGGTACGTCTTTCTTTGAGGAAACTATCTTGTCCTGGAGGCAGAAAAATGACAGAAAAAGATGAAAAAGAAACAAAACCAAGATATCTGTGGTTTGCCCCTCCCTTTTAATCAGTACTTGTGGCGTCTGCCAGAGATTCTGCAGGTCTACGATCAGCCGCCTTAGTCGGATCGAATCCTACTCCTGGAGTTGCAAAACTGGGCAGGTGTCTAGATTCCACTGTGGTCTGAAAAGTCCCATAGACTCTTATAGATGTGCTCAGAAATTCTTGGCTCAATCACCTTGGTTCTCCGTGAATGTATGTATGATCTAGGTCAGAACTGGAAGGTGGCTGTATTCTGTCTAAGTTCCCAAACCATTAGGGTCTGCAGAGGTCACCAATCCTGCCAGCAATTTCCAGTTCCTGAAAATCCTGCTGTGTAGTGGAGCAGCTACAGTGACTTCTTCTATTGGACATGAACAGGAGGACCTACCTTATGTGCATTAGCACAGGGGTTAAAGCACTGCTCTATGAAGTGTGAAACCAGGATTCCACATCCTCCTCAGCCTGAAAGAACTCAAATGGACAGGTCATCTTTCCCAGGAGAGGGCCTAAACAGCCAAGCTCGAGAGCGGGGTGGGCAGGAGCACTGTCCACCTCTTCTGTTGAAGATGGGCAACTAAGCAACTAAGAGGAGAGGAGCCACGAGGCAACAAGGAGAATAAGCAAGACGAAATATCTCTCTGCAGCCCCGATGTTGAGAGGGAAGGGACAGATTTATGGCTGTTTTGTAAGCAATGACCACATCCTGCAAAAAGTATAAACAGTCCCAGTAGCAGGATCTGGAACCTGGGATCTCCTCACCCTAACAGTGTCAACTCGTATCCCTGAGCTGTAAACCCAAGACTTCTCCTTTCTGGGCAAATACTCTAACCATTAGGATATGGGACAGCCATTGTCCATCATTGTTGTTAACCATATTTGGGGGCCCCCTGCTGCTGAGGTGACAGACATGCCTGTCTTGCCCTCCCCCATTCAGGCAGCTGCTCTCTAAGGGGGAAACAAGAAAACCCTGCTTCTTATCCTAGTGTTTCCTACTGGTGCACTCCAGCACGTCCCTGCTCAGCGCTCAGGTGCTTTGGATTGGATGATGGCAGTGTGGTAACCCTTTCTCCAATGACTTTACAGGCCTTCAAACATCTACATCTGCCTGGCAACTGACTCCCCAGCCCAGCCCAGCCCCGGGTTTCTTTACTTTTCATTCCATCCAGGAAGAGGACATACTGACTGCTGACACTTCCTTAGGCTGATGAAGGGTTTTTGAACCCGAAAGCTTGCTTACTAAATATTCTCCAACTATTTGGGTTGGTCTAATAAAAGATATCAGATTCACCCAAGGAACCTTGTCTGCCTATGTCCTTAGACCAACACGGCTACAACCTAAACCCCTAAAATAAGGGAAGGAACTTTAATATGCATTTAGTGAGATATTCATTTTTTTGCTTTCAAAATGGAATAAAACCAATAATGAGAACTTTTGTTAAACAATTTTTTTAAAACATTCTATATTTCTATATGTTTTAATTCCAGATATAAAATTAAACCTTTAATTTCAATTCTGATTTGTTTAACCTTAAAAAGAAATGGTGCATTTCATTAAAAAAATTCTGAACAAAACTTATGAAATCCTCAATTTTGAGACTGTCAGCAAGGATACTTCTGCATAATCAATGCACCTTATTTCATTCCTTTTAAGATTTTTGGTTTTGATGGCTTTAAATCAAAATCACTTCCTCAGATTTAAAACAAAAAAGTTAAGATTAAAACTGCCTGGCTAGGTACAGATAGTTAAAAAGCCCGAGGCTGAATGATTCGGTCTTTGCAGGTTAGTCTAAAATGCACAGATTAAATTGAAACAGAAGTGACAGACATTTACCCTTGATTCAGGAAATGCAGCCACATGCCTGCAGTGGTTCAGGCCAGGCTAGAAGCTGGGAAGGGGGTGTTAGAGCATGGTTCTCTGGCTGTGTTCACTTCCTCTTCCTGCTGCCCCCAAGGGCTCTGGGGTTTGCAGTCCAGAAATACAGCAGTACTCTGCAGGGTTGTGCATCACTTCGTCTTCCCACTTCCAGGTACCTCTGGAATTTGTTGCAGTTGCAGCCAGCAGTAAGGTTGAGCAGGGGAAGGGGTGTTTAACCCTCATACATAGCCCCAGGCCATAACCAGGGTTTGCCTGGGGCAGGGCAGTTACAAGTTTAAACCAATTTCTGATCACGTCAGCCCATTTATGTGTAACTTTTGTTCCTAGCCCCTGACTTTACCTTGCTTATTCTGACATATTTGTATTCTAAAACCCTATGTATAATTTATGTTAGTTGACTAGGAGGCAGAACATTTTCTTAGCCAATAATTAGCAGTAGGAAAAAATATAGATTGCTATACATTTGAGCTCAAAATTAAAGACAAAATAACATAGAAATATCCTTTTAATATGACGTGCAGTAAAATTTTAAGAGTCAAACAGTCAATTTGTCACTTCCTAGTTTTCATTATATAAATTCAGGATTCACTATTCCTGATCCATCCTAGACAGTTACCTATCCAGACTCTTCTTGAAAGCCTTCAAAGAAGATTCCAGTGTCCCCAAATTGCTTGTTTATGGTCCTGCTGTATCTTTCTTCCTTCTACAACAGCTTTGCACATATTTGAAGTTTGCTATCACATTGCCTATCATTTTTTTTCTCTAAATTACATATATTTGGCCTATCTGCTTTTCCTTCTGCACCTTCCTTTCAAACCCTTTTTGTAACCCTTGTAACTTGTCTTTGGATTCATGCCCAATATCCTTATAATTTTGTACTCTAAAGTGTACATAAAGCTGTGTCTTAGACCTAAGCAGTGTCTTGCAGGGGTGACTAGTGCCTCATGAGTCTGGGGGAGCACAATTTGTGGGCAGGCCTAGGGGTGGGCCAGAAGCCCCATATCCACTCCTATGCTTCTGTGTCATGGCTTAGTGCCCACCACTCCTTTTTACAAGTAAAAGTGTATTGCAAACTTTTCCTCCTGCTGTTGGCATCTTGTACCCAGGGCTTCAGTATCCAGTTTAAAACATGTGGAATTCTGCCCCTTATCCAACAACTTTCTCCTTGTGTAAGAAAATGCTCACCGCTTTGCCAGACTCTAAATGAATGAAATGAATGTCATCATCAGTCCTGACCAACGTTAAGTGTGTGTACACATGCTGTAGGAAAGTGGTTATTTTAGTGGAATTGCTCCCACCTTCTGACCATGTAAGTGGATTCTTGCAACCAGAAAATTGTATTTAAGGAGTCAGCTATTTTTTATCTAATTCTGTGAATCATTACTAAGCATTTAGAATGGACTTTAATATTCTGAGAGGTTTTTAGCAGTTTTTCTAATACACAGCATTTATTGCTCAAAAGTGAAAAATTCAGTAGCAAAACCAGGAAAGTTGCCAAGAAGCTTGAAAGTTTTCCTGCTGTGTTTAATATAAAAGTAGGGGCATTTAATTTTTTTTTAGCAAACTGATGTGTACATGATTGGCATATTTTTCATTTAGTAAAAGTGTTTATTTGTGCACACATTTCATTAGAGATTTATGTTAAATATACATTGAAAGTTTGGTTCATGACTATGTTGCATTGATTTCCAGCCCCAATTCACTGACCCTCCAGTTAATTTTAAATATTTGCAAGGAGCAAAATATGTGCCTTTCTGAATATAAGCCTTTAGGACAGAATTTAAAATGCCAAGCCTCATATTATACCTGCTTTAGTTTAGATTATGCATAGTGCCATGAAGGTCTAACTCAGAGGCAAAAGGAAATGGTGTCAAATGTGCTTATTTCCCAGGACCATTTTATCACATAATAAATTAGTAATGTCTGAAAATATTGTGGGAATAATGTGATTCAGCCACTTCAGCTATGTGCATGCTTGATGTAAACTGCAAAAAACCCTCTTTATGACAGTCAGCAGGATTCCCTAGCTATAGGGAATATTGTTAATGCATTCTAGAATACAGCCTGTTAGGTTTCATGAAACTAATTAATTTGTAGGAGGGCAGTGCTTGTATTTACAAGTACTTGTATTTACAAGTACTACCCTGTTGTAGAGTGTTTTACTTCACAGCAGTGCACATGTAGATGCTAATGTGGCTGGCTGGGGCACGAGGATGCTTCAGTCTGGTGACTGCCTGTCTGCTAGTCCCGTGCTGGAGCATACTCATGACCCAGCCAGCCCCTCTGTAGCATGTTGAGGTGCGTCGGCAAGGTCCAGAGTGGCTGGCTGACCCCCAGGCTCCCTGCCAGCTGGGGTGTTCTGACCCAGCTCAACATGTTGCGATCCTGGGCATTCATGTAAATGCAGTGCCTGAGAGCTATAAATTCTAGTGCAATATGCACTGGAGTTTATTGTTGCATGCTAACAGCACGAGTAGCCATGCACTGTATGATGCAAAGGATTTCCTTGTTAACAGGAATTGAGAGTAGTCTGTTGAAGTGACCTTAAGTTTATTTCACTGAACAAGTGTTATCAGAATATAGGCCACTATTATTCCAGTACATCAAACTACAGCTTTTACCTGTGAATAATCATGAGGTTGGCATAGTTTGCTCTCAGATATGGCCTTTTTTGACCAAGTAACTAAATCCTTGGATGGCAGTGTTGCTGTGGATGTAGTCTTTCTAGAATTTAAGAAGGCCTTTGACACAGTCTCTCACCCCATCCTCATCAAGAAATTAGGTGACTGTGACATTGATGCCTACACAGTTGGATGGGTAAAAAATTGGCTGATGGGGTGCACACAGAGTAGTGGTGGATGGGTTGTACTCAACCTGGTGAGATGTGAGAAGTGGGGTACCCCAGGGCTCGGTCCTCGGCCCCGCACTGTTTTAACATCTTCATCAGTGACTTGAACGAGGGGGTGGGAAGCACGCTGTCCAAGTTTGCTGATGACACTAAGATGTCAGGCAAGGTAGACACACTTGAAGGGGGACAGAGACTGCAAATTGAAGGGAGAAAGAGGCTGCAAATAGATTTATACAGACTACAAAAGTGGGCAGATGAGAATAGGATGAGGTTCAACATAGATAAATACAGAGTGCTGCACCTTGGGAGAAGGAATCCATGGCATACGTACAGGCTGGGGAGTTCCCTTCTTGAAAGCACAGAGGCGGAAAGGCATCTTGGAGTCATTATTGATTCCATGATGAACATGAGCCGCCAATGCAAGATCGCAGCCAGCAAGGCCAGCCAGACCTTGTCATGCATCCAAAGGTGCATCTCAAGCCAGTCCAGAGAGGTGATCCTCCCCCTCTATGCGACTTTGGTCAGGCCACAGTTGGAGTACTGCATCCAGCACTGGGCACTGCACTTCAAAAGGGATGTGGCCAGCCTGGAGAGGGTTAGGAGGAGGGTCACCCGCTTGGTGAGAGGGCAGCAGGACAGGTCCTGTGAGGAGAGACTGAGGGACCTGAACCTGTTCAGCCTCAGCAAGAGGAGGCTGAGAGAGGACCTGGTGGCTGCCTACAAGCTCATTGGGGGGATCAACAGCGAATAGGTAGAGCCCTTTTGTCCCCAGCACCACCTGGGGTGACAAGGAACAGTGGTAATAAGATGATGGAGAATAGGTTTAGGTTAGAGATCAGAAGGCAACATTTTACAGTTAGGTTGGACAAAATCTGGAACCAAGTTTCCAGGGAAGTGGTCCTTGCCCCTACCTTGGTCAAATTCAAGAGGAGGTTGGACAATCTCCTGTCTGGGGTCTTGTGATCCCAGCATTTGTTCCTGCCTTTGGCAGGGGGTCAGGATAGATGATCTGTTCAGGTCCCTCCTGACCCTAGCTACTATGAAACTATAGCTATACAATTGACTGCTTTCTCACTAAGTTGTAGGATGAGTGGCATATAATAACAATTAAGTTTATAATAACAGTGAAGTTCAGCTGCAGCCTAGTTTTGGTTGATTTTGGCCAGCACAAATGCTGTTGGTTGGCTGTAAGAAAATCCTTTCCAGAAACTCATTTTTTCAATCTGTGACTCAAAATATACTAGTCCTGAGTCAGAAGCCATTTTATCTTTTATGTATCTCCCAGTGAAGAAAGTTAAAATCAAAACATTATGAAGTTTAACAACTCAGTATCTCGTAACTTTGTTCTCTCACGGTTGTGAACTATGAATCTCTTGTCCCAGCTCTTTCTTGAGCTCCAGCAGTCCCTTTGTACCAGTTCCTTTTGGCTCCCATTGATTGCAGTGAGAATTGGATTTGGTTCATTATTCACTGAAGCCTCAGTTCAAAGAACCATGTTGTTCTTCAAGCCTACTGAGGAGGTATTTAAAACCCAGAAAAGTGGGTAAAACATAAGTCTGTGATTGAAGTGAAGTATGTGCTTAAATATTTTGCTGAATGGGGCCTGAAGAGGTGAAGAGAACCTGTCTAATTAGTTACAAACAGGGACATGTGTCAATGGGTTTACACAACACCAAAGCTGATTTAGAACACATTTCTGGAAAAACTTGCTCCCTGTAAGAAAGCTAGGATGACAGAACCAGCTGCCTAGGGAAAATGTGGAATCTCCTTCACTGAAGGTTTCCAAGAAGAAAATGTGCATTGTCAGGATGGTTTGGAAATAGCAATTCCTACCTCTGTACTGGGGTTTGGCCTAGATGATTGCTGGATTTATTTCCAATCCTATGGTTCTATGATCTAAAGAATAAAATAAGTTCAGATTCAAGAAGTTATTCTATCATTAAAATATGCTCTAGAAAACTGTTTATGTTTGATCATCAAAAAGCAGGGGAGCTGTGGCATTGACCCCTACATGGTTGAGTGGGTCAGAAACTGGCTGACGGGGCGCTCCCAGAGAGTGGTGGTGGACGGGTTGTACTCGACCTG
>JAGPOW010000261.1:140662003-140677809 GCA_030014935.1 Caiman crocodilus
CAGTTCCATCCAAGCAATCCCATGTAAATCATACAGTTAAATTCCCTTTCTGACCAGGACATGAGCATTAGAGGTGAAGAACCCCTACAGCTTCCCTTTGAAGATTTGAAATTGTTCTCAACACAGAGCCCAAGAGAACAGAATTCAGCTCCTAAATCCAAACATAGGCACAGACAAAGTGACCTAATTTTCCAGAGCACTGAGCATATGCGCACTTAACTAACTGTTGTTACTAAATGACAAGTGCTAAATGACTTCAAGAAATAGTGGTGGCAAGTAAAGTCCATGGAGATCCAGAGTTTGGTTGACCAACATGACATGAAAAGCTTCTTTCAAGCAACGCAAGCATACATGGGCCACATTTCAATGACCCACTGCTTTGTGATCCCAGGACAGTTCCACCCATCTAACGGACAATGCATCTTTCAAGCAGTGCTAGAAGGAGCACTTCAAGTCTCTATTCAATCATGAATCTGAGGTCTCAGCTGCTACCATTGAATCCATCCCTTAACATTCAGTAACAGAAGTTCTTGCTGATCCCCCATCCCTCAAGGAAGTCTGGTGTGCCATCACTCAGACCAAGCACAACAAGGAGCCAGATCCTGATGGCATCCCCTCAGAGGTCTTCGGAGCTGATGGAACAGCACAAGTGCAAAAAAATATCACCAACTTTTCATCAAAATATGGGTTAACAAAGAAGTTCCACCTGACTTAAAGAATGCCAGCATTGTGACCATCTTCAAGAAAGGGGACAAGTCAGTGTGTGGAAACTGCTGAGTTGTTACTCTTCTCTCCATTGCTGGGAACATTCTTACTTGCATCCTTCTGAAGTGCCTCCTTCCCGTTGCCAAAGATGTTGTTCCAGTATCCCAGGGTGACTTTAGACCATCTTGGGGTACCACCAACATGATTTTTTTACATGACAGATCCAGGAGAAGTGTTTATGGCATTCATTGATCTAACCAAGGTCTTTGACGGCATCAGTCGTGAAACCTTATCGAAGGTGCTGGGTGCTGGCTAGGCTTAGTTGTTCACTGAAGTTCAGCAGTGTCCTCATGCTACGCCATGATGGGATGACTGCCACAGTCCTTTGCGGTGAACCAGAGAGAGACCCATTTACCATCTGTATTGGTGCCAAGCAGGGCTGTGTCATCACCCTAACACTTTATATATCTTGTTGTTATTTTGAGTTTTATCCATGATCACTTTACTCCTGGAATTGGGGTTCAGTACTGAATGGACAGTCAGCTTTTCAACCTGTGGTGCCTTCACAGAAAAACAAAAGTTACCAAGATTGGTATCACTGACCTTCAGTACGCTGATCAGTGTTATCCTCGCTCACACTCAGACCGATCTGCAGTCCACCCTTGACCTTTTCTCAAGTGCCTAGCTCGGCCTGGGACTCTCCCTTAGCACTGAGAAGATCAAGGTGCTCCATCAGCCTGCTCCAGCACAAGCTGCCCTCCCCCACAAATTACCATTGATGGAGAACTCCTGGAAAATGCTGAGCATTTCCCATACCTTGACAGTTACCTCTCCTAGTCAGTCAGCCTAATGCAAAGTCCACTGAAGTCAATGGGAAAATATATATAGCTTTCTATTTAGTTCTGTTTACCTGGAGCTTCAGCTTCACAAGTGTACATATATATATGGATTTAAGGTATAATCATTTTAGGGTGCTTAAATTAAACTTTTGCCTTTTTGGTGTTTAGCTGTTTCATTGAATTTTTTGAAGGCAGCTTATGAATAATTATCCCAATACCTTCCTGAATTTGTAAGTACTATATCAAGAATTGATGGAAAAAAATCAAGTCTCAGTTGAATGAAATGGTTGTACAAGAGGCCTTGTGTGTTGATGATGACTTGGAACTCCAAAATACCTCCAGGATATCCTCTGGAAGACTCATCTCCCCTCCTCCCATGAATACAGATGCTGTCTGCCCAGCGGTAGAGGATTTTGTGAGTATTGTGTTATTGATTTCCCATCTCTTCAAACATGTTGCATAGGGGAGTACTTTGGAGGACTTCCCCAGACTTTGTGGGGAAAATGTGAGCCATAACCTTGTCTGAATACTTATATTATAGTCTGCACAGAGTGAGAAATTAAACTGGTTCTGGCATTTTTGCAACCAGACTCTACAGTACTAGCTTGGCAAGTGTCCGTGTCAGGAATTCTGCCATGGTCTCTGTGCTTTCACTTCGCACTCCTATGTTGTAGCCTCATGCCTGGGACCTATGTTAAACATCTAGTTTTACCTTTCTTTTCGATGGTTCTGATTACTTGATCGGTTTTCTCAGCGAACAAATTTAGTTCTTTGGCTTTGGGTTCCGAGACCACAACATGCTTGATACTAAATTCTCAGTAATATCAATCTTTCGGAGCGTATAGTTCAGATCACAGAGAAGTCCTTCTAAGAATGATATGCCTATACACTAGAATATAAAACAGATCCTCTTTGGTTAGGGCAAGTCTCATTCTTTACCCAATCACTACCTTCAGGGGGATGTAGATGAGACTTGTGGTCTTTGAGGCAGTCAGTCAGCTTTTGCATGAAATGAGACTGCATTAGACTTTCCACCCAACAAAGGGCGATGCATTTTTTTATTTCGTTTCATTTCAATATGGCCTTGCTGCCAGTTTTACTAGTATACTGTGCAACTTCTTTGTTTCCCACAGCAGGTTGGTTCATTAGAGACAGGTAAATGTGGTATGGAGTGTTTCTCTCTTAGTTCAGTTCAGGGCTTTAATAATATAGGTTTGGGATATACCCTAAATGCATTTTGGGTGCATCTAGATGTGCAGACTATGTGCCCTTCCTTTTTCCATTACTCCTCCCCACCACTTTTCTGTTGCAAATTCATCTAGCAGTTAAGATGCTTTTCTCCTTATACAGCAGAAGACACAACATCCTATATTACAGGAAATCACATTTGTTTTGGCTAGGAAAGAATCCTGCCAATTTTCATGTTTTATTTATATAAACATAATTAACTTTAATTTAGGAAAAATGTAACTGAAAGTGGAATTTAAATTCTGAATAAAAATGTGTCTCCCTTTTCAAAAGACATATGCCATATTTTATAGCTGAACATGTTTCTAATCTGTACTGGGTATGGAAAAATTAAGCTCTGGACAGCTAACCCCTAGAGGTTAATTGTTGACAATGTTTTACAACTACTCATTCTAACAGGATTCTGTAGTGTTGCAATACAGTTTGATGGGAGATACAATTTCACTGAGAGCACAAGTGAAAAATTATGTTGCTGAAAGAACACTACTTAATTTTAAACAGAGCATTGACCTTTCTAAGAAGCCTTAACCTCATTTGGTATTTTGGTGCCATGTGCTTGTACTTCTTTCAGAGACAGACCCCAAGAGAAAATTGGGCAGAGCATGTAGTTTAATAGTATTTATTAAAGTGTCTATAAATCTGTTCTGAATAGTTTTACTATAAGCAAAAACACTAACACTATCAAAATGCTAAAAAGGTGATAAATTAAATTATTTTATAAGTGGTGAGTGTTAGTATTTTCTTCTTTTAAAAGCCACCCACAAATGGTTGGATTTCAGGTTTTGGATAGGATCTCAGAATCTTTGCAGAGCAATAAAGTTGAGCATATAGACTTTGTTGGTCAGCAAGCCTTTTCTGTTCTCTACTTCATGGTCACTTTATTGTTTTGCAAAAATAATTGTTTACAAACGAAAAATACAGCTCCAGCTGTGGGGGAAAAAAAAATGGATGGTGCAGTAAATTCAGCAGTTTTTCTTATTAACTGTGACATTGCTGGAGGCACTAAACAGTGGCAAGTGGTGTAGTACATGGTATATGGAGGAGGGATTGCTAGGGTAGGAAAAGAGAGATTGTGTTGAGGAATTGGTAGAATTTCTGTGTGGCACCTATACAACTTTAAAAAACTGACCTTTAATGCGTCTGTTCTCCCGGTTTCCCTCATCAAATGAGAGAGGAAGAGGGGGAGTAGCAGCACCTCGAACGCAGTGGAATTATGAGGTTAAGTAATTCATGATTGGTAGGGTGTAACTGGTGCCCACTCTGGGCCAATCTAAACATGGCCCGCACACCTGTTCCTGGGCCAATCGCCCACCTTTACTTGCTATGCCTTGTTGTTAATGGATGTTAATTAGCGGGAGGCTGCTCTTTTTCTGCCCCGATGCCAGGGGGTGCTATCTGCACCTCCGTTTCCTCCCCTACACCGCAGCTCATGCCTCACTGATGGCACCACCATTGTTGTCTGGGTCTTGTTGTAATCTGGCCCCCTCGTCCGCACTGGACGTTCCACGGCCCGGCCTCACTCTGTGCCTTCACTGGCCCTCAGGCATTCCACAGCCTTGTCTGGCGCTGCGCCCCCTCTCTGGGGCTCCTCCAGTGCTGCCCCCGCCCTCTCTCTGGGCTGAGGTCAGTGCACCCCAAATGCTGCTCCCTCGCTGGTGCTGGGGTCCCCACAGTACCATGAGTCCCCTTCTGAGGCCGCCTCCATCCCCATATAGCCTCTTGCAAGCCACTGGTAACAAACAGCAAAACAAAACACAAGCTCCTGGGCTACAACAAAATCTGAGCCATCTGGCTCCAAACTCATCTCACTACACCCGAGTTGCTTCAGCTGTCCCGAAATTTCAGGCCATACCTGCAATATGGCTCCTTCTCTCTGGCTCAGTCCAGCAGGACTCCTTCCCCCTTGGCTGCCAGCAGGGAACTGCCACCTGGCCTCTAGCCTGTGGTTTATATAAGAGCCAGGCCCCGCCCTTCCGGTCAGCTGACCAGGCAGGTTCGAGTCACTAGCTCCCTCCGCTTACCCCAGCAACCAGCCCCTGCACAGTTACTCTGGCTCTACAAGTAGCAGGCACCTTAGTGCCCTGCTACAGTGGGGCTCTGGTGCTAAGATAATGGTGACCATCTAAGTATGTAAGTTAGACATATCTGTTTGCTATTGCTGTTGTTACGATGCATGTGTCTAATGCTCCATGAAGAAAAGGCCCCCATTGTATAACAAATTTATGACAACAACAATCGCTGTCCTGGACAGCTTCCAATCCAGATAGGCAAATTGAACATGACATAAAAAACATATAAGTAAATGTATAATTTGATGTCAGCAAATTCCCTGGTAGCTCTATGGCTTTGTTTTGCTGGGGTTTAGGAATTAGGACAGGTTAAACTAAATAGAAAGGAAAGGGCAAAGGGAAGGAGTCTAGTTTGACTGTAGTATTGTTAAGCATTTAGACAATGGATTTGGATAGGATGGTTTGGATAGGGATAATCCTCCCTCAGGCAGGGGTTTGATTAGAAGACCTCTCAAGATCTCTTCCAGCCCTACTTCTCTGTGACTTGATCAGAAAGGGGCAGATGTGGAGTGAAAGCTGAGGTGAAGGGCCTGTGAGGAAACAGAGGGAGGGCCTTGGAATAAGCAGCTCATTAGCACAGGGAACAAAATGTAGCCAAAAGTATAGAAAATGTTTTGAGTATCTAAGGTTTCACCTTTGGCTGCTGGCTGGTTCCTCCTTCTAGTTTTTCCCCCGTATCACATGGTGTGGGAAAAAGAGGCAGAGGGGGACACTTTACCTGGCCCTCATGCACCTGGGGTAAAGTTGGAAGAACAGGTGTTATCAAAATAAACTTGAAAGTGTTTCACTTTTGCCAAATTAGTTTAAATATTAATTTTATCAAAGGGAAATAGTGTGTTTTTCAGATTTGCTGTTCTAACATGTATAGATTTTAATTCAGATATTTCCTTAATTACTTCTTGGACTATGCCAGAATTCATTTCTGCAGTGTATCATTAAATAGAATATTGTTTTATATTTGTCTGATATTTATGTTTCAAAACCTGGAAAATTGCTGTTTGGTTGAGACTATCCAAGCCCCAAAAGTTATTTCAGAGCTCTTTTAAATGCACAATAAATTAAATTGGTATTCTGAACTTGGAGGATCCCAGAGAGAAGTTGAAACCCCCTTCTTCTCCTATGGCAACAAAGCTAAATTGTAACCTGGAGTCTCATCCATACAATGTGGAAAGCAGTGGAAATCTTTGGCTTTTGGGCCAAAACCAGAAGCTTGAAATTAATTATCATTGTTCTAGTCAAAACTGGATAACTGCGACCTTTACCTCACCATGATCTGCTGGCTGGGGAATTAGCTTCACGGTAGGACCCAGAGGATGGTGGCAAACCAAAGTCAATCATCATGGTGCATGGTGACCAGTGGGGTCTCTCAAGGGTCTGTCCTAGGGCATATACTCTTTAACATCTTCATCGATGATGTAGACGTTGGTGTTAGAAGCGGGCTGGCCAAGTTCACCGATGACACCAAATTCTGGGGTGAAGCATCCACACCTGAGGACAGGAGGGTGATCCAGGCAGATCTTGAAAGGCTCATGAAATGGGTGGATGAGAGCCTGATGGTGTTCAACACCAAAAAATGCAAGGTTCTCCAACTTGGGAGGAAGAAACTGCAGCATGCTTATAGGCTTAGCAATGCTGTGCTGGTCAGCACTACAGATGAAAGGGACTTAGGGTTCATGATTGACCACAAGATGAACATGAGCCTTCAGTGTGATTCTGTGACTTGTAAAGCAAGCAAAACTCTGGCGTGCATCCATAAATGCTTCTCAAGCAAGTCTCAGAATGTCATTCTCCTGTTGTACTTGGCTTTGGTGAGGTCGCAGCTGGAGTACTGTGTCCGTTTTTGGGTTCCACAATTCAAAAAGGATATGGAGAAGCTTGAGAGAGTGCAGAGAAGAGCCACGTGCATGATCAGAGGTCAGGAAAACAGACCTTATGATGAGAGGCTGAGAGCCATGGGACTCTTCAGCCTGGAAAAGCTTAGACTCAGGGGTGATCTAGTGGCCACCTATAAGTTTATCAAGGGTGTTCACCAGGATCTGGGGGAATGACTTCACCAGAGTGCCCCAAGGGATGACAAGATCAAATGGTCACAAACTCCACCAAAACCGAGTCAGGCTAAACATGAACTTCTTTACTGTCTGAGCCCCCAAGGTTTGGAATAGACTGCCACTAGAGGTGGTTCAAGCACCCACTTTGAATGTTTTCAAGAGACATTTGGATGTTTATCTTCCTGGGATCCTATGATCCCTGCTGATTTCCTGCCCCTGGGGCAGGGGGCTGATCCTCCAGGGTCCCTTCCAGCCTGAATGTTTATGAAATCTATTTAATCTAGTCCTGGTATAGATAAGTAGGACAATACTTATGATTTTTCCTTCAAGTTATTTGTAGCTTTACCATCTTAACCTCCAGATTTTGTAGTCTCCATGAGCTCCATGTTGCACTTATACTATAACTGTAGGAAGTTGATTTTGATCTCTTACTGGTTCTACATTCATGTAACTTACTGACTTGAGTGAGATGTGTCTGCAACTGGTGTGAATGAGAGAACAGGACCTTTCATGCTCAGTAAATGTCATGCACTGAGCTCATTTTCATTGGGCATTATTTTTAAAAAATAGTTTTGAGGGGGTTGTTTTTAGCAATTCAGTTTTGGCTAGAGGGAGTTATTTAGGACAGTTTTTTGTCAAATGAGATAAACCATTATTCAAAATGATTGACAAAATGAAAAGGCTTTTTGGTTCACTTTAAACTATCAATAAATAAATTCTCTAAGGAAAAGACATGTGAAAAACTTTCTCTTTTTTTCTCAGAGATGGGGTTTGGAATTAAGGTAATAAAGCTGTTCTGAATGTGCATTGTTCACCTCTGCTAGTATTACTTTCTATAATATGTACTGAAAAGAGGAGGGTTTTTTTTACTAGAGGAGAGAATGTTATAGTCCCTCCCTCTTCTCCTGTTTCTTATTCCTCAGCAAAAGAAAACAGGATTTTTCATTGTTGTACTGCTCTTCTTCCAGTTCCTGACCTATTGCTCTAGCAGATGGTACAGTTTTCTGCTAGCAGTGAGAAAATAGAGTTGTTGAACTATCTGGAGGGGGAAAAATGTGTTTATAAGGAATTTTTCTCCTGTTAAAAAAGCATCAATATTTATCTTCCATGTCACCTGACCAAGGTAACCACATGCCATGTATTGTTTCCAGTTGCTGGATTTCATGTACTATTCTCTGTAGTAATGCCGTCACAGGTAATGCCAACTATCTCTAATCATAAAGTGATAAAGGTCTTTCCTGACTGCAAAAAAATTGTGGCACAGACTCCCTTCCACCTGAGCTAAGAGTTGAATTGGACTCTAGAAACTTAAACGTCCTGGAATAGGCGCATCTCACCTTGCTGTATAGAACAGTGTGCTGTCCTGAACGGGCTGAATAATGGCTGACTTCCCTAGGACAGGAAGAATGTAGAGCTGGCATGAGGAAGCAAACTAAAGGTGAGATTATACATGACAATTAAAATGGTTAGGGACAATAAAACTTACACACTTGTACATTGAAGCTCCTTGCCAAGTGTTAGGTGCCCTTGTAGCATTGTGAAGTTATGCCACTTCAAGTGAGGATTAATTTGAGCTGTGCTAGCCAGCTTGACTTAACTTCTCACTGTTCCACAGAAGTAAAGTGACTGGTTTGTAGTCCTGCACTCCCAGGTGGCCTAACTAGCTGTCCTCCTGGGCTCTGATGCCCCTATAGTGACAGGCCAGGCAGCAGAGCAGTGGCTGGTGAGTTGAGGGCAGGGGGAAGTGGGGGAGGAGGAAGAGGAGCTGCCCAGTGGGGGTTCATTGGTAAAGTAGGGGGAGGGTAAACTGCTAGGTTGCAGATGGGCTTGATGGGATGGATAGATATGCATACACTGTCCTCAGATTCAAGCAGCACAGCCAGGGCATGAGGGTGGCTGTGGCAGTGGGGTCCTGTCCTTGATTTCAGTGGCCTCACAGAGCCTGGGAACATGTAGGGATCTCATCTCTCTCTCACCCCCCTCCTCCACCCCATCACTGCTTCTGGTGGCAGTGGTAGCTGGAGACATGCATGCATACCCCTCCCACTCCATCACCACTGCCTGTGGGGTGACAAAGAGGGCTCCTTGCACGTTCATGGGCTTTGCATGGCCCCCAATGGCCACCAATTACAGATCGGGGGGGCAGGGGAGGGTGCATGTGCGCGCATGTGCTGGGGGCTGGGGCTCTGCGTGTGGGCTGTGGCTGGGTATGTTGCTGCTAGAGAGCCAGGTGAGCAGGAGTCTGCGTGGAGCAGACTTCTCAGCTCCTAGTTGCACCCCTGCTTGCCAGTCCTCTAGCAGCAAGTTATAGCTGTGCACTTTACACAGGGTTTTAGGCCTGAACATGCAGCTGCTCACAGCACATGCTAACAGCAGCCTAATATTCCTTCAAGTTAGTAGGTGCTAATTGGGACACGTAAACACACTAGAGTGACAGTGAAGGAACAACGCCACAAGGATATTGGAAACTAGGGAGCAGTGTATATAGGTACCTGCCCATTTTCAGAGGGGAAAGCACTATAGTAGTGCTGAGACTGACAGCAAGGAAGCTACTGATGGTGACAAAGGAAGGTGCAGAGAGAGGTAGTTAGTCACATTAGTCTGGTGTCAGGCAAAAGGCAGAGTAGATTTTTACCTCATGTACTGACATCAGAGATGTATAAGCTTTTTAAAGCAGTGGCTTATTTCATCAGAAGAAGATGGCAACAGAATATTTTTATCGGAGTAGAGGATGCAGGGTCTAATAGTAGAGCTGGTAAAATGATTTTGTGTGTTGGTATATATGGAGAAGCTGAGCTGGAATTGTTAGGGACGTATTAAAATTTCAGTTTTGCAGATTTCATGGAATCTGGCATTGCCCACAAAATCTGCTGAGGGGAAAAACAGAAAATGCTGGCTCCCTGGAGCATTTGGGGTGCTGCGGCAGCCTTCTGGGGTATGGTAGGGGAGAGGAGGGTATGCCCACTTGAAGGGCATAGCAAGATAGATGGCTACCATCCCCACCCCTCACCACTGATGGGCTGTGGCGGCTGCCTGTCATGTGGCCCTACCTCTCTCCGCCAATCAGCAGTGAGGCCACATGACAGGCAGCCAATCAGCAGCAGTGGTGGGGCCACCAGGGTCCCTCAGCAAATCAGAGGTGTTGAGGAGACTGCCACACTCCACGCACAAAATGGCTTCTGGACCCTGCATTCTGCCCACAACATTTGGGGAGGGGGGGCAGCCACTGCAAATTTGGTAGGTCCCTAGGTATAATGTTTCACCCTGTCCCCTTCCTCCCTCCCTCGGGATGGTAGATGGCCAGCCCCCAGTTCATAATTTCTTGGGAGCACCACTTCTCACTGTCACTCTCACAGGTCAGTTAAAGATTTAAATGTTAAACATTCTGTGTTTTGTCAAAGAGGTAACTAATGCTCTAATTTATCATTGATACAGAACAGTAAGGCTAGGGACAGACATTCAAAAGGCCTGAGCCTGAATTGATTTAATTTTTGCAGGTTGCACTAACCTGGCTAGGATAAATTAGTTTTGTAACCAGACAGACATCCCAGAAATGCCAGCACATACCTGCAGTGGCTCAGGCTAGAGGCCAGGGAGTGCTAGAACAGCCCTCCCTTCCCTTGCGCAGTGCTAAGCTGAGGCAGGCATGGCCAGGCCCAGCAGGATGCTCTGATTAGCCCAGCAGGGAATTGATAACACAGTGTTTTTCACCCCATTAAGAAAACAACAGAGGAACATTACCAGAGACCTCTTGATTCTACCTGTTGATTCAGCATGGACTGTCACCAGCACGTGGTCTGCTAGCTAATACATTGACACCTCTCTGCGAGGCAGAAGGGAGGGGGGAATTCCTGCTTAGCAGGGCATGGTGAGGGGGAGGGTGGGAGCAGCCCACAGTATTGTGGGGCAGACAGACCTGGCCAGCCCAGAGAGCATGCTGGGATACTGAGGGAGACTGTTTTATCTTATACCAGCGTAGGGTCTAGGGCAGACATTGCATAAGCTGGTTTGACCCAAATCAGTTAAGTCTGATTCTGCATTCAACCAGGTTTATCTCAAATTGGTTTCAGCCATTTTCAAACTGGTTTATGTGCACTGAACATCTGTTCTGTTACAGGTTTAAACGAGTTTCTGATCACTTAATCCATTTTATGCATAATGTCTGTCCATAGCCTAAAAGCAATTGAACATGGTAATTTGCCCGTTGTTACCATACAGATATATGCCTTTCCAAGTATAAGGAAAAAAATCATCTTAAACACCACTCTAAAGTAACCGTTAGCAAATATTGTTTAATGCTAACCACTGTGTTTGTTGTTCTGCTTTTTACTATACTATTAAACTGGGTATATAAATCTATTACATTTGGAATATCCTGTGTACAATAATTTGTTTTAATTTACCAAATATAACACTTTGTTTAGCTCTGAGTTTAATGAATGGCAATCTAATTAAGGGTTTTAAATCAGGTAATCAGTTTGCATCACTGGGCAACGAGTAATCATTTTAAAACAGACAGTTCAGCAGTCCAAAGCAGCAATATGTAAACCTTTTTTTTGTTACTATTATTGGCTAATCAGATAATCTGGACCCCAGAGTATATACAAAACAGGGATGAAGTGGAGAGTGGGTATGAGGTGTACCACATGTAGGGTCTGTAGTTATTAAAGATTTTTGTACTTGATATATCTTTTAGAATATATTAATACTTGAATCACATATTCTTTGCAGTAATATTGTCATCTTAATCTGGTTGTGCTTCATTTTTTTATTTTTATCAGGTCCAGCAGGATCCAGCCAGTGTATCATCTGCTCATATATGAGCCTATAATTACATAATTTACAATTTACAATTACATAATGTAAACTATAATTGCATATATATGTAATTGTTGATGTATAATAATACATACTTGATTACTAGGGGTTTCTGAACTGGGCAGTATTCGATTTGGATTTGGCCCAATTTGGGGGACAGTGGTTTGATTTTGCTGATTTGGATCACTGTCCCAATTTGATTTGGCCAAATCTGAAGATTTGGTTCCGATTCAGAGAATCAATGATTTGGCCATAGACACAGCTTTATATGTTTTTTCTAGGTACCTCAAGGTACCAGGCATGGCTCGTGAATGCTGAGGTGGTGGGGCAGATAGAATGTCCCATGAGAGTGTATGGGGGTCCCCTGCACTCTTGGCAGTGGGCCTGGGAGGAGAACAGAAGTAGTTTTGGTCCACTTCTGGGTCTGCTACTGAGCATGCAGGGACCACCCCCCTACACCCCTCAGGCTCAGCAATCGGCCACGGGGGGCTCTGGGTCCCCCTTAGAAACCTAGGGGACACCAGTCACCAAGCCAGAGGGGCCCCCGCACACTCAGTGGTGGACCCAAAAGTGAAAATACATCTGTCACTTCCGAATCCACCGCTGAACGTGTGGGGGGCTTCCCTCGCGCTTCCATGGGATGCTCCATCCACTCTACATTCTCAATGTTCATGAACTGCATTCGAGGTACATAGAGAAAACATATATAAAGCTGTGTCTATGGCCAAATCACCAAATCTCTCTGAATCAATTCAGTGGGATTCGATCCCATTAAGAGAGATTAAAATGTCTCCTGATTCCATTCGGAGACTGGGCCACCGAACTGGGCCAAATCTCTTCTGATTTGAATTGGTGAGCAAAGCTTTGCACAACCCTAATGATTACCCTGTGTGTGTGCGCACGTGTATTATATATGTGTGTGTATGTGCATGTGTGTATTATATATGTGTGTGTGTATTCTATGTGTGTGTGTATAATATATGTGCTTTTATGTATTGTGTGTATGTATTATATGTGTGTGTATGTAGTGTGAGTGTATATATTATATATATGTGTGTTTATGTATTTTGTATTGTGTGTGTGGATGTATTGCATATTTTGTGTATGTGTTATATGTATTATGTATTATGTGTGTATATGTTGTGTGTGTGCATGTATTATGGGTGTGTGCATGCATTATATGTGTGCATTATATATGTGTGTGTGTGTATTATGCGTGTGGATTGTTATGTATTGTATAGGTATGTATTATGTGTATATATGTGTGTGTGTATGTATTATGTGTATATATGTGTGTGTGTGTATATGTCTATATGTATGTATGTATTATATGTTTGTATTATGCGTGTGTATGTATTATGTGTGTAGGTGTGTATAGGTATGTATTGCATGTGTAATATATGTGTGTATTATGTTTATATGTGTGCATGTATTGTGTGTGTATTATGTGTGTATTATATGTGTGCACGCCTGTATGTATGTATTGTGTGTATATATGTGTGTATGAATTGTGTGTCTGTGTGTATATATTGTGTGTGAATTGTCTATGTATGTATTATATGTCTGTGTACGTGTGTATTATGTGTTATGTGTATGTATTATGTGTGTGTCTGTATGTATTATGTGTACGTGTATTTTATATATATATATATATATATATATATATTGAGTGTATGTGTGTATTATATATGTCTGTATTTTGTGTGTGTGTGCCTGTATGTATGTATTGTGTGTGTATGTATGTGTCTGAATGAATTGTGTGTATGTATGAATTGTGTGTATGTGTGTATGAATGAATTGTGTGTGTATATGTGTGTATGTATGAATTGTCTGTGTGTATGTATATATTATGTGTGCATGTGTCTATGTATTGTGTATATGTGTCTATGTATGTCTGTGTATGTATTGTGTGTGTATGAATTGTCTACATATGTATTATATGTCTGTCTGTATATGTGCCTGTGTACGTATGTATTGTCTGTATATGTATGTGCTATATATGTGTATGTATGTATTATATGTATGTTATGTGTATGCACTGTGTGTATATACATGTGTATGTATTATGCGTGTGTTTGTATGTGTCTGTGTATGTATGTGCTATATATATATGTATGTATTATGTGTGTATGTGTATTTGTGTATGTGTGTTGTGTATGTCTATGTATTATATATGTGTGTGTATATATATGCATGTATGTATTGTGTGTGCATATACGTGTGTGTGTATGTAAGTATTATATGTGTTTGTATGGTGTGCGTCTGTATGTATTGTGTGCACATATGCATTGTGTGTATATATGTTTGTGTGTATTTGTCCATGTATGTATTACATACACACACATACATTATGTGTTTATATGTGTGTCTTTGTATGTATTATATATGTGTGTGTGTATGTAGTGTGTGTGTCTGTGTATGTATGTATTGTGTGTGTATTTGTGGCTGTGTATGTATGTATTGTGTGTGTCTGCATTATATGTGTGTATATGTGTTTGTGTATGTATGCATTCTATAAATGTGTGTGTTTATGTGTATATATGCATTACGTATGTGTGTGTATGTGTGTATATGCATTATAGTGTGTGTGTATGTGTGTGTATGCATTATATATGTGTGTGCGTGCATGTATGCATTATCTAGCTGTGTGTATGTATTATGTGTGTGTGTGTGTTGTACATGACATTTTTTTGTCTGCCCAAAGCACAAGTAAAATGGTACTGTAGAGAGAGCCTGTGCTTGAGGAAGGAGAGACAGATTCGCTGATGAACCTGTGGAGTCTAAAATTCTTGAACACAGATGAAGTAGAAAATAGAATAATCCCTCTGGCTGCCATTCTTCCTTACTTCGTACCACTAAGTCATCCCTGCTGGAGATTACTGAAAGAGACCTCTTTGAAGAGTATGTGAATTATTTTAATGTATGGAGAGTCTGGGTTTGGTGATTATGGTGTTGCTGATTAAAAATGTTGAAGGCTTAAATCCTGCAGGAACCAAAAACAATAGTAGATAATCCAATTACCAGGTGCTCACAAGGGCAATATTGTCACTCTAGCAGGGCTACCTCCAGCCTCACTTTGCAGAAGAAATGTATACAGCATTTTGTTGCAGAAGCCGTACTCAAAAGGTTCTTGAAGACACCTGACTGGGATTCTTCCAGCCAAGAACCTGCGCAGTGGATAAAAGATGGCCTGTCGCCCGAAGAGGGTGGGAGGAAAGGTCAGACTGTCAAAGGCAGTAGTCACAGAGAGAGATCCTGTTGTTTCTGGATCTGGTGCTGGCAGGGCACCTGGATTAAGCTGAGCCTTCTTAAATTGTCAGAGAAATGGATCAAGCAGTTGCTATGCTCCAGCAGACTCGATGAATCGCTCCTGCTGACAGAAGGGTAACAGTTCTGTCCAGCATCCCAGGACCTGAACAAGGTTGAGGGGAAATTGAGTACCTTTTCTCTGATCCAGAGAAATGTTCACCCTTCTCTAAGTGCCTTCTGGGGAAAAGAAATATAACACAAATGTATTAGATCCACCCAGAGTCTCCAGAGGGGTAGCTTCAATCTCAGAAGTTTGGACAGCCCCAGTAAGAGGGTGGTGGATCTTGGATCAGCAGGAGTTTCAGGTGTGAATGTCAAGAATTGAGCATTAAGTCCTGAAAGAGAGGAAAGGTGTTGAGGAGCAGCTAGAGTTTGTTTGTTTGTTTAACATTTACCTTTCAGCCTCAGAATATGTGTTCTTAGGGAAAGTAAAGCTGGTTTGAGTTTATTTGCCACCTCAGAGCAAAAAAAACTGCACATGCACACACTCTATCTCTCTATGTAGTTATAAATATAAAACTATATATATATAAAATATTTTCATATATTGTTTGCTATACATTTATTTTAATAAAAAGGTGTGTGTATGTGTGTGTGTCTATAGGTTTTCTGTCTATAAATCTATCTATAAATCTATAGAGATTTATAGATATGACTTATGCAATATTAAGTGGTCAGGCCGCAGATGGAGTACTGTGTCCAGTTCTGGGCGCCGCACTTCAAGAGGGATGTGGACGGCCTCAAGAGGGTCCAGAGGAGGCCACTAGATT
>JAGPOW010000261.1:140679361-140713843 GCA_030014935.1 Caiman crocodilus
GGGTTAGGGTTAGGGTTAGGGTTAGGGTTAGGGTTAGGGTTGGGGGAGGGGACTTGTATTGCCCTTAAAAATGGACAGTTGCTCTCTCAGGAGAGATTAGGGCAGGAAGGAGAATCTGAGTAACTATAGACCATTCAGTCTCACCTCCATCCTTGGAAAAGTCTTTGAAAAGATTATTAAGGATCATATTTGTGCGAGTCCAGCAGGAAAAATAATGCAGCACAGCAGCCAGCATGGATTTGTAGCAGACAGGTCATGCCTGACTAATCTGGTTTTGTTTTATGACCAGGTCACAAATGCTTAGACCCTGGAGTAGAGGTGGATGTTGTTTTCTTGGATTTTAGGAAGGCTTTTGATACAGTATCTCATCCCATTCTCATAAATAATTTAAGAGGCTGTGACTTATGTTAACATGGTCCAGTGGGTGGGAAATTGGCTTGGAGGTTGCACCCAGAGAGTAGTTGTAGACAGGTCAGTATTGACCTGGCGTGATGTGGGTAGTGGGGTCTTGCAGGGCTTGGTACTTGGACCTGTACTCTTCAATGTCTTCATCAGTGACTTGTATGTGGGTGTGAAGTGTACTCTGTCCAAGTTTGCAGATGGTACTAAATTGTGGGGTGAAGTGAACACTCCAAAGTGTATGGAACGATGTCAGGTTGGAAAAGTGGGCAGAACATGATAGGATGCAGTACAGGAAGGACAAATGCAGAGTACTGCACCTAGGGTGTAAAAATATCCAGGACACTTAACAGTTGGGGAATGACTCTCTCAGCTGCACAGAAGAAGAAATGTATCTTGCACTCATAGTGGACTTGGCCCATAGATTTGGGCGCCATACTTTAAGAAGGATGTGGATGATCTCGAGAGGGTCCAGCGGAGGGCTACTTGTATGGTTAAGGGCTTACATGCCAAGCCCTATGAGGAGGGACTAAGGGACCTGGACCTCTTCCGCCTCTGCAAGAGAAGGCTGAGAGGTGATTATGTGGCCATCTAGAAATTCATTAGGGGGGCACAAAAAGGAATCAGAGATGCTCTGTTCACCAGGCACCTCTTGGGTGGGGTAACAATGTTCACAAACTGACAGAACAGATTTAGGCTAGACGTCAAAAAAAAACTTCTTCGTGGTAAGGGTGGCTAAAACTCCAAGGGAGGTGGTGGGCTTCCAAGGGAGGTGGTGCTCTCCACTAACTTGATCCTCTGTAAGAGAAGGCTGGATAGGCATATGGCTGGAGTCATCTGACCCCAGTGCTCTTTCCTGCCCAGGCAGCATGTCAGAATCAATGATCTGTTGAGATCTCTTCCACTGCTAGCATCTATTAATCTATGAATAAGCACATGCTTGGAGGTGGTACAACACCAGGCTGGCACTCAAAGACACTAGAGCAAATCCAGATACCTCCCTTGATGATAGGCTAATGCAACCTATCTGAATAAGATATAGTCCCCATAGTGCTCCGTTCCCCTCAGTCCCAACTCTTTTTCAAGTAATGGTGAACCACTACAGCTGAGTATGTTCAGCTTCTTATTTGCTTGCTCAGCAGAACAGTACCTTGCTTTGCCTTTTCCCATTATTCCTGTTTCCTTAACATGCTTAAATGTCTGACAAACAATAACTAAACTTTTGTGAGTTGAGAGGCTGCATCTCTCAGCCTGTCACATGATTAATGTAGCCCTGCCCTCTGTGGTGTGGAGATGGACATTGGCATATGAAATTTTTGGAGGGTCTGAGATCTTCTGACCATTGGCGACATATAGGGTGGTGTATGTGGGTGTGACACTGCCGGCGGAGCCTGAGTGTGTCCACCGCTCACCTCCCACCCCCTTGTTCTTCTGTGGGCAGTCCCCAGTCGCTGCTGGTCACCGTTGCCACTGCCAGGGGCATCTGAGGGCATCACTATGAAACCGACTGCTGGTCGGTTTCATAGACTCATAGATTGTAAAGTCAGAAGGGACCACAATGGATCATTGTGTCAGACCCCCTGTCCCTGGCAGGAAAGAGGACTGAGGTCAGATGACCCCAGCCAGGTGACTTATCTATCCTCCTCTTGAAGACCTCCAAGCTAGGTGATAGCACCACCTCTCCTGGAAGCCCATTCCAGAGCCTGGCCACCCTTACTGTGAAAATTTTCTTCCTAATATCTAACCTAAATCTACTCTCAACTAGTTTACACCTGTTATTCCTAGCCATTCCCTGGGGCCCCTTAGTAAACAACACTTCCCCTATTCTCCATTGACCTCCCCTAATAAATTTATGGGTGGCTACAAGATCTCCCCTCAGCCGTCTCTTGTGAAGGCTGAAGAGATTCAGATCTCTCAACCTTCCCCCATGGCGTCTATCACGAAGGCCACTAATCATGCGAATGGGCCTCCTCTGGACCCTCTCAAGATTCCCCAAGTCCCTCCTGAAGTGCGGAGCCCAAAACTGGACACAGTACTCCAACTGCTGCCTGACCAGTGTCTCACAGAGGGGGAGCATCACCGCCTTTGATCTATTAGTCATGCACCTGCTAATGCACAACAAGGTGTGATTGACCTTATTGATGGCCTCGTTACACTGCTGGTTCATGTTCATCTTGGAGTCAGTTATGGCTCCAAGATCCCTCTGTGCCTCTGAGCTGCTGAGAAGGACACTCCCCAACCTATAGGTGTGCTCAGAGTTCTTCCCTCCCAGGTGGAGTACCTTACATTAATCTTTATTAAAATGTATCCTATTTCTCTCTGCCCATTGATCCAACCTGTCCAGGTCAGCATGAATCTGTTCCCTGCCCCCCAGCGTACTAACTTTGCCTCGTAACTTGGTATCATCAGTGAACTTGGAGAGGGTGCTCTCCACACCCTCGTCCAAATCGCTGATGAAGATATTGAATAATATCAGTCCAAGGACCGAACCCTGCAGGACTCCACTGCCCACCTCCCTCCAGGCTGAGAAGGAACCATTCACCACCACTCTGGTGCTGTCCCTAAGCCAATTAGCCACCCACCTGACTATGTAGGCGACCACTCCACAATCCACTAGCTTCCCAATGAGGATAGGGTGCAAAACTGTGTTGAAAACTTTCCTAAAGTCCAGGAAGATGACCTCAGCCTCAGCTCCCACGTCAAGGCAGTGTGTGACCTGGTCATAGAAGGCTACAAGGTTTGTCAGGCAGGATTTACTTGTGACAAACCCGTGCTGGTTTCCTCTCAGCATTGTTTCCCCTGCTGGGTGTGCAAAAATGTGTTCTTTGATTATTTTCTCTACTATTTTTCCAGAAATAGAGGTAAGACTGACTGGTCTAAAGTTATCCGGCTCATCCCTTCTCCCTTTCTCGAATATGGGCACCACACTGGCCCTTCTCCAGTCCTCAGGGACCTGGCCGGAGCACCATGAGTGCTCGAACAGCTGTGCCAGCAGCTCAGCTATGACACTGGCCAATTCTTTCAGCAGCCATGGATGGAGGTCATCTGGGCTTGCTGACTTGTACCCATCCAGCTCCTCCAGGAGCTCCCTAACTATTTCAGAACTAACCATAGGCAGAGTGGTGCCATGTGGACATCTGTCGATGATCGAGGTGAGGGAATTGGCTTAGTTAGTACATAGAAATACTGAAGGAAAGAACTCATTGAAGAGCTCTGGTTTTTTCCCGCGTCAACCACCAACTGTCCTGATTTGTCTCTGAGCTTTCCTTTTGCCCGCTATGTACATGAAGAAGGACTTTTTATTGTTCTTGATTGTTGAAGCCAACCTGAGCTCAAGCTCCACCTTGGCCTATCTAACTGATTCCCTGCAATAGCACGCCAGGGAGATAATTCCTACTTGGTGGCTGCTCCCTGCTTCTGTTGCCTATACATCTCTTTCTTTACCCCCAGACTCTCCTGAAGTTCCCTGTTCAGGAAAGGGGGCTTTTTTGCCCCCTTATCTCCCTTCCTTCATAATGGGATGCTGCCAAAAGTGCCATTGCCAACTGCAGGACCTCGCCATGCCCCCCCCCGCCCCCAGCCTCTGGGGGCACACGGCATTCATGCTTGTGACAAGAACACCCAGTTTCAGTTGTGAGTGGATTCTGATTAGCATTTGGATCCTATATGGGAAATGGGTGTCTAGATTACTTGCACTTACTGAGCAGTGCTGGGCTGTAGGGTCACTATGGCTTGAAACCTTAATGACTTGGTATTTATATTAAATGTAAGCTTATATAGAGATCCCAGAAGTGCTAATATGAGCTGGTTTACTCAAACTGTAATAATAGGGTAGCTTCTAAAGCTTACAGTGTGGAAAAAATGCTCAGCAGATGCCAAAGATCTGTCATGAATTCATGAAGATGCTCAGGGGCTGTGGGCAAAACTAAAATAAATCTTCTCTAATGAAAAAAAAATAAACTGTTTTTAGAGCATGGAGAATTCCCCGAAACCTAATTGAAGTTCACATATATATGCTCAATGGTAGTTTCTTGGCTTCTGGTTGTAGTCATGTTGGTTTAAGGACATAGGAAGGCAAGGTTCTTTGGGTAGATGAGGGGACTGGAATTATCATCACTAACACCAGCAATTTTTTTTTCTCAGTAATAGTGAAGGTCATCAAAACTAATGAGTTTCTGGACAGCAGAGAACAGAGAACTTTTCCATAATCAGGACAACTGGTTGAAACACTTGCAATCTGATTAAATTGGCACTCTATGGCACAAAAAGGTAGATTCATAGATTTATAGATTGTTAAGCCCTGGACAGGACCTTGTAGTTCATGCACTAGGCAGGAAAAGACAACTGGGGTCAAGTGAACCCAGCGAGGTGACTGTCCAGTCTCCTTTTGAAGATTTCCAGGTAGGCTGACTGCACCATCACTGGAGAGAGTTTATTCCACAGTCTGGACACCCTGACTATGAAGAAGTTTTTCCTAGAATTGAGCCTGAAGTGGCCTTCCAGGAGTTTATACCCATTGCTCCTGGTCTTTCCCAGGGGTGCCCTGGTGAACAGCTGTTCACCGAGTTCTTGATGTACTCCCCTGATGTAGCATTAAGCCACTACCAAGTCCCCTCTCAGCTTTCTCTTCTGAAGAGGCCCAAGTCCCTCAGCCTCTCCTCATATGGCTTGTCTTGCAAGTCCCTGATCTTATGGGTGGCTCTTCTCTGGACCCTCTCAATCTTTTCCATGTCCTTTTTGAAGTGCGGTCCCTAGAACTGGATGCAGTATTCCAGTGGTGGTCTTACCAGTGTGAAGTACAGTGGGAGTATCACTTCTTTTGTTTTGCATGAGATTCAGTGGTTAATGCATGATTATGTTGGGTTTGCCCTGCTGGCCACAGCATTGCACTGCTGGCTCATGTTCATGAAATGGTCAATCACTACCCCTAGGTTCCTTTCAGCCATGGTGCAAGTTAAATTGTCACCACCAAGCCTGTAGGTAGGTTGGAGATTTTTTTTCCCCATTTCTGAGTGTTGAACTTCATCAGGTTCTCATCTACCCAACTCTCCAGTCTGTCTAGGTCCACCTGTATCTGTAACCTATCTTCTGGCATGATCACACTCCCTCATAACTTGGTGTCATCCACAAACTTGGCCAGCGAGCTTCTCACCCCCGCGTCCAAATCCTTGATAAAGACATTGAAAAACACTGATCCAAGCACAGACCCTTGAGAGACACCAATGGCCACTTCTCACCAGGATGATGAGAACTCTTTGGATCCTACCAGTTTTCTACCCAGTGAACTGTGGAGCAGTTAAGCCCATAATCTTCCAATTTTTCCACAAGGATATCATAGGATACTAGATGAAAAGCCTTTTTGAATCTAGGTATATAATGTTGACCTTCTCTCCCATGTCCAGGTGGCAAGAGACCTGTTCATAGAAGCAGAGGAGACTGGTAAGACAAGACCTACCCATGACAAAACCATGCTGGCTGGTGTTCAGAATCTTACCTTCCATGAATGCATAGCACATAGATTCTTTAATGAGTTTTTCCAGGATTTTGCCTGGGATGGAGGTTAGACTGATGCCCTATAGTTGCCTGAGTCCTCCCTCTTCCCCTTCTTGAAGATGGGCACAATATTGGCCTTCTTCCAATCCTTAGGGATCTCCCCTGTGTGCCATGATTTCTGAACGAGTTTTGACAGGGGTTTCACAATGACCTCGGCCAGCTCCATCTGCACTCTTGGGTGAAGTCCATCTGGTCCTGCTAACCATGTCTTACTTTTCTAGTTAGTTTTGGACCAGGTCAGCATCCACAATGGGAAGGCTATCATTCCCACCATGCCCCCTGTGATCCTTATCTTGCTTGTCTTTCCCCTTGGTCTGGTGAAATACTGAAGCAAAGTGAGCATTCAATGTTTTTTCTGAGTGTCTGTTACCAGCTGTCCTGAGGTGTTAAGCAGGGGCCCCACTCTCTTCCATTTGTTTTTCTTCTGTTCCCTACATGTCTGAAGAAGGACTTCTTATTGTCCTTGACTTCCTTGGCTCACTTAAACTCAGTCGCCACCTTCGCATTCCTAATGATTTCCCCATGAGCACAAACCACTGTTGTATAGTCCTCCTTAAGGGCAGCTTCCATTGTGTGTACACCTCCTGTTTGCTTGTTTGTTCTTTTTTAAGAGGACTACAATGTCCCTATTGAGCCAGGAGGGCTTGCCAACCCTTCTGCTACCTTTCCTCTTCAAGGGAATGGTTTTTTTTTGTGCTTTGAGGATTGCGTCTTTGAGGAACGATCACTCTTTGTGTACCCTATTTGCCTTCCATCCCTGGTCCCACATCACCTTCCCTACTAATACCCTGAGCCTGTTGAAATCAGCATTTTGAAATCCAGAACTTCAGTCCTGCTAGTTGATTTGTCAACCTTGCAGTGGACAGTGAACCTGATGAAAAGCTCCTGAAAATTAAGTCTTCCGCCCAAACTTTCTACCAGGTCAGAAACAGAAGCAGGCTAGATTGGAAAGTCACAGCAACAAAGAAATACAGCCATAACACTTTTTGTTCAACAATTTGCTCATTGCATGTAAACTTTTCTGTTGTAATACCAATAAAAGATATTGCATGTACCCAAAAAAAACTTGCCTGCCTATAAAATAGCAATTACCAATGTTATTTTTGTCTGAAAGTTTGCTTTATTTTTATGTATTTTTCTTCCCAAAAACAGTGTATGGATAACATGGTGAAAGTAAAAGAACCCCTTTCCTCCCACTCTTCCCACTGTCATCATTTAAAAAAAAAGGCTGCTAGAGCAAATGTGTGTTAAGTGCTGTGTTCTATGTTCTGATTTGTATCTGTCCTTGTTTCTTTTTCTTCAACCCATTTGCAAAGTATTTGTATTTTCTCCTGTTTCCCTCTTTCTTTGCCATCCTTCAGCGGTTTCAAAAACCATTCTTCAATATTTAAAGCAGCTTGCTTATCAATTTCAGATTGCCATATAGCCTATATTTATGTTCAGGTCAATACTTTCAAACTGTAAAATTTGTGTATATACATTTAGTGACTTTTAGGAATATTTTAAAGCATGCTCTAAATTTGGGAAGAAATGAAAATGGTTTGAATGAATTGAGTCAGAAATTAATTTAAATGGATCAGCTTGTTCCACTTGGCGAATATATAATGTTTATGCATTAAATCTTTGTTTTTTCAGACGTAATTGATTTCTGGATAATAAGCACCTATAAAAATTTTACTTACATTTGGAAAATGATCCAAATATTATTGATAACAATGACTACTGATAATTTTTGCTGTCTGACCATTTTAGCGTAATCTTGGACTACCTATAGGTGGCACCAAGAGTTAAATATTCAGGATCTTCATAAGAAAAATCAAATCTTCAAAGCACAGACACTTTGTATTTGCATAGAGTGAAGTTCTTTTTCGCTTTATAACTGTCCTTAAGGCATTATAAAAGTACCTTTTAGTGCCATATGGATCTTTTCTGCTAACTGACTAATAAAAAATAAAGTTCCCAAGGTAAAGTGTCAGAAAGTATCATCAGAGTTTCAGTTGTGTGGTGGGGTGGTGATCTCTACTAACTGAAGATTGGGAAGTTCATCTTCAGATAGTTTAAAACTTTTCTTTACAGTGTCTCCATCTTCCTGTGACTCTGGAGAGCTCAGTTCCCTTTGCAGCTAGTTAAGGTAACTCTCAGGCTTGCTCTTAACAATCCCAAGAGAATGTGATTGAAGGAAGGATGTTCCCTGTACTTCCATGCTCTCTCTTTTATGCTCCCTTTCCTGCATTTACATCTCACTTTCCCTGCTACGAAAAAAGGAGAGAGGGAAGGAGCGGTGGAAGAGGGGAGGATGGTAAATATGGCACTCAGCCATGTGAGGAGGATGATAATGTGGCAGTCAGCCATGTGAGGAGGATGGTAAATGTGACACTCAGCCATGTAAGGAGCACTTGATATTAGGGTATTATTTTTATGGCATATGTAACAGGGCAAGGAATAGCCCTGTTCCTTTGTGCTACAGAGCTGCGAGTGCGGGGGAAAGGCAGGTCAGGAACAGGGCAAGGAGTAGGCACAGTTGGGAGAAGGATCACACCAGAGAGGACTTTTGCCTGATTAAGAGCCAGTGACTGTTAAAGACCACAGCCAGGGGCTATTCTTTGCCTCTCGGGCATGGCATGAGGAGAATCCGTGGGCAAAGCCAGGAGCAGCAAACCCAGTGCTGGAGAGGATCGCCCATCAGACTGGATGACTTCATGAAGCTAACCACAGCAGCCAGCAAAGTAAAGAAGTGAGGAAGAGTGGAGACACTTACTGGGATGATCCTCAGGTGGAGAGATGGTCCCGCAGAGGAAGAATCTGCTGATATCTGCAAGGAAAAGAGAGAGACTGGACGCGAGCCACCGGGCTCAGGGGAGTGGATTGCACCGTGGTGAAGAGAGAAGGACACCTACACACTGTGGTAATGGCCGCTGTTGTCTGGACCCTGCTGGGAATTCACTAATAAACCAAATTACTTTATCCTGCTTCTGGGGTGATTTACTACACCCTCTCTTGTTGGGTGGGAACTACCTTCTTCTTCTATATCACATCAAGGCATGGCAGACTAGCGCCAGGGAGAGCGATTCTGTCAGTCAACCCCACCTGGTCACAACCTATTTACTTCAGGTTTTGAAACAAAGTACTCCAGTAATTCAGAATGAAACTGCTTCACTGCTCTAGGTACCCTGACCTGGGCAGCGTGTATTCAGCCTTTAAAAACTTGCGATAAAGGATTCTGTCCAGGGGTAGTTGCTCATCAAAAGACAGCGTTGCTTGATGTTGTGGGTTGACCTGTTTAGCAGAAGGGTGGCCTGGAACGCGTCGGGGACGTAGAAATTAACTGTGAGATGGAAGATCCATGTTAATGAGGTCGCTTTTTAACCCCTTACTGGGGTGTAGGAGGAGTCTCTGAGGAGGCTCAGTTTCAGGAAATGTAATATTGTACTTACCTGAAGGATCCTTGCTTCCAAATGAAACAAACATTTTAAATATTCGCAGAATTGCCAGGTCAAGAACTTTGTTGTTTTCTCATGTGTATAATCAGCTGATAAATTGTTCCATGGCCATTTTTCTGAATATGAAACAGTGCTTATAAAGGAGAATGTCACGATGGGCGTGTTTCGCAGATTATTTTTTTTTAATCCGCTTACAGGTGAAGTACTCTATTTTGGTTGTTTGAAAAATAGACATCAATCCTATATGTAGATCTACCTGCTAAGATCAGAGGTGGTTAGCCTTACTAGTATGAAGTTAAGCAGAAGACTGTTCCTTTGCCCCTGGGCAGGACGTGTGCACTTGTGGGCGAGGGATGGAAGTACGTTGCCCACTGAGCAAGAGCGGAGAGGCACGGGCGCGGGTTCTTACCTGCCCTGCGGTGGCAGCTGCTACTGTTGTGGCTGCTGCTGGGACCCCGTGTTATGGCTGCTCTGGCTGGGGGACAGGCTCGCTGCGGTATCCTGTAGCACGGGTGCCCTACGGGCCGTCAGTTTGACACCTCCTCTAAATTGGTGTCTGGAGCTGGTGCTCTGCTTGCCCACACCTAGATAAACTACTGGGAGAAGATAGGGAAACCTGGAACCTTAGAGACCAAGTGGTCCTGAGGGGCATGGACTTGCATAGGCAGTAACCTACTTATTTATGTAATATGGTCCTTCCACAGCATCTGACATAGTGGGTTGTTGCCTATGAATGCTTTTGCTTCTCTCTCCGAGTTAGTCTCTAAGGTGCCACGCTGCCCTACTTTCTTCTTGCTAAGGTGAGGAATTCAGGATTTTGCATTTCCATTTTAATTGTTTATCCCACCGGTAGCTAAATTGTACAGAGAGCTACGCATTGTGCTTGCTTTGTGAATGATGGAAGGGGCACGCCAAATGCTCAGTTACGTAATTAACTGGTTTCCTTTCAATTTTTTCAAAGGGATTACCTTGCTGCTGCTGTGTGATAGCAAT
The DNA here is from genome assembly GCA_030014935.1 of Caiman crocodilus. Lineage (NCBI taxonomy): Eukaryota > Metazoa > Chordata > Crocodylia > Alligatoridae > Caiman > Caiman crocodilus. The sequence continues at coordinate 140,689,747 of JAGPOW010000261.1, forward strand.
GTTTGTGATGCTAGACAGCGGTGAGAGTTTGGGCTACATCAAGGCAACAGCAGTTTACGAAACATTGTATATGTTTCAGGGTACGGAGATACAGTCATTGAAAGCACTCCAAACTCTGCTCCAGCTTGTACTATTTCAAATATGGAGCGTTTCAGCCCCTTGCAGGGGCTCCCATTTCCCCACAGATCGCTTCAATGTGGCCATACAAGCGCATGTAGTGGCGCTCAGCCTCCAGAGCTGGAGGTTCCCGAGCACAGCACACAGGAAAGCACGTACTAGCTGCCCCGACCCTCCCCTATGGGGCGGAGAGCAGAGGGCTGCAGGATGCTGACAGACTCAGCGACCCCGTCATTGTCAGTTGGAGGCTGCACAACTTGCATGAAGTCCTTCAAAAATTTTTCTGTTCTTTTCAAGAGTTATTTTTGAAGCAGTTTGGCTATTTTTTCAGCACTTCATTGGGTGTTAACGTTTGCATCCTCTCAGTTTACAGTGCTTGAAAGGTGCTTGGGCCACTTCAAGGAGAATGCCAGTCATTGCCCTCAGTCTGCTACTTCAGTTAAAGTTAACTGCATGCTTGGAAGTAAGCAATATGCTTGGCTTGAATGGAGTCCAGGGGTGGATCCAGGACAAGGCAAAATAGGGTGTGGGAGCAGCCAGCCACAAAACAGGGATGGCTACGCCCAGCTTCCAGCTGCCTCACCCCAAACCCACTGGCATCTACGGACTGCACCGCAGGTGCCTCTAGGGACTGGTATAAAGTGTCCAAAGCAGGTAAGAATCCCTCCCTTCCCATTGATGCTCAAAGACGTGTCCTCTCCCATCCCCTTCCCCAGTCCCGTGCCTGCCTCTGGTGCTTTCTGCCTGTCCCAGGGTTGGCAGGAGCGTCAAAGCTTCTTCAGGAAGGTTGCATGGGTGCTGAGCTCAGCAAAGGCGGCAGGAGCAGCAATGGACTGGGGAGCAGATCCTCCCACCCTACCCAGCCCCGCAGGTACAGGCGTGGGGTGGGGGAAACCCTCTGCATGCATTACCGCTGCCATTCCCAGCTGAGCCCAGCTTCCAGGTGGCCTGGCCGGAATGGGCAGGAGCAGCTTTGAAGCTTTCTCCTGTTGCACTTTTCGGTAACTTAGTGCAAGGCGATGATGAGCTGGCTGGGTTAATTATGCATATTGGTTACGAAGAAAGGTACTTACTCTGCCGTTGGTTTAAGCAGGCTGTAGTTTATCGCGAGAAGCGAGTACAGAACCGGTGAGTCAGTGATATTGCGTACGGGCGAGGCGCCGAAGGCTGCTCGAGGGCCCTTGGTGTGAGACAAGGAAGTGACTAGTTTGTCACTCGAGAAGTCTCTCCCTCCGTTCCGCAATGTGTCACCTTTATATACTGGGTTACATGAAAGCGGCATTGTATAATACTGCGGCAATTTTTGACCAGTTGTGGCTCGCCAAGCACTGCGGCATTTCATGCCCAATTGCAACTTGCAAAGCACTGCGGCATCTCTTGTCCAATTGAGGAGCCGCGGCCTACTTCTCCTTTCGTGGCTGTGTTTGGTTAGTGGCTTGAGCATTGCTAAAGCTTTATTGATTAGAAAGATCTCGAGCTGTTTTAGAACTGTGTTTGGGACTGTGTCATGAGCTTTCATATACTTGTGTCTGACATTTCCTGCTCACAGGACAGAGAAATGCAACAGTGGCAGTCAGGGGAATGGGGAAGGGAGGGGACATGCCTTTGATCACGGAGGGGGAGGAATTCTTATCCGCTTTGGGGGCTTCAAAACATTCCCCAGAGGTTCTTGTGGCATGGTACAGTCTGAAAGTGGGGTGTAGCCACACCACCCCTTGGGCTTTTCCCTTGCTGGAGTTTTAAGTAAAGACTTTGTCATTGAATCCATACTATCAGTACTATACTAGCTCTGGTAAGAGTCAGGTGTGTTTTTAGGCACTGTATATTCAGTTCTTAAGTCATAAAAAGGAAAATATCACAAGCTCAACTGAAAGTTTTGACCAGCTCTTTTTTCCTTACTCTTGTAAATTTTGTTGTGTGATTTCTATGAGTAATCATGACTTCGGTCAGCCACAGTCTGACCAAAAATGCTGTGCAAACCATGTCAGGCTATGAACATATATCACATTTGTCTCAGGCCAAAGTCTTTTGTCCTGGGATCTGACAGAGGTACATGACCACTGTCCTACTTCAAGTCTCTCTGATGTATGCACTAACACTGTTTCCTGGGATAGCCTGCTGTACGTCCTTATGGTTACTGCAGTTGGTTCCAGGGCCTTCCCTGCCAGGCTGCATGCTCTTCCTCGCCACCTGCCAGTGAAGAAGCAGCAATACGGCTCAGGAGGATGGTGCGTGTGCTTCTCCATTTTTTGTTCCAGATCAAACCCTGGGACAATCCATCCTTGGTCAAATGAGGTGTCTGCTAACAGTCTTATAGGCTGAAAACAGAATAAGTTGCAAGTGCCCCTAGTGCCCTGGGGTGTCATGTAGAGAAATTGGTGTATAGTGCTCATAATGCACATTGCTAGCAGAGTTGAGCAAACCATCACACCAGGTGTTGTAATGAGTCTAATTGGGTCAGACAAATGTTTCGTATTGTGGGAGAAAAGCAAGGGCAGGATTAGCATGCTGACACTTAAATGTGCTTCAGTGAACTCCAAATGATGGGCTTAGGAAGTTTACTTAAGATATCTCTCTACTTCCAACAGCACCAAGAGCAATGCCTGTCTCAGTGCACGGAAGGATGGCACTATTTTGGGGTGCATTTGTTTGGGCCAGCCCATGACTGAAAAAGAGAAAAAGTGCCTGAAATTTTCCAGGAATATTATTTTTCTTAGCTAGCTCTTAGGACCTTATGTAGCAGGCTGCATACGATGTGCTATCCAGGCTACCAACCTGCAGTTTTTCCTGCCGGTTTACTTTACTTTGTTAGCTCGTGAGTAACAAAGAACTCTGCACAGCAGACATGGTGGTAGTTGTACTATCTCTCTCCTCCCTCATCCTCACTACAGCACGGCTTAGACCAAAATGCCAACAACTGAAAAATTCACTAAAGCTAGCACATTAACAGAGAAGTGCTCTTGTTTCTCTTATTTAAGAGACACTAATTGATTCATGGATTTTCACTTGTTTTGTTCCCATCCCCTTCCCCGTCACCCCCTGCCCAAATCCCATATGTGAAGACACGGTGTCTTTTGGTAACTGATGTAAACTTGCAGCATTTTGATGCTTCTATAGCGCTGCAACCATTTACTTTTTAAAATTAACGGAATTGAAAGTATTTTTCAGCATTTTAAAGACAGAGGGAGCATGAAAAGTAGTGGCACATGTCACAACCTCAAAATGCTATTTTTTTGTGCCCAGTCATTTTGAAAATAATAAATGTGTGGACTTGTAATAATTTTATTATAATAGTGTTTAATGAAGTTGAAAACAGAGCCTGCTACTTTAATTACATGGTAGTGCCTTTATTTTGGTAAGCTGACATTTTATAATTGCATTCCAATTTCCCTCTCACTGATACAATTCAAGTTTTAATTATTTGAATGTAACTGTTTGTGGAAATACGTTACTGTTGCAGAAGTGGTATTTAATTGTTGAACTATGCAGTAATGCCAGCTCAAACAGTAAAATACTAAATATGATTAACCAAATTTTGTTTGCTTGCTTTCACCTGCACATACCTTTTGCAGTCGAAAGAACTATACACTCCTAGTATGTGTGCCAGTAAGATTTGGCTTTGTTAGTGGGTGAAAAAATGAATCTCACTCCTTAAAATTCAAAGTACATCTTGAATCACATACAAGAAGTTAGGCTTGACAAACAGCAAATTAGCCTTCATGGGCGGATCCAGATGAGTACACGTGTGCTTTTCTCCAGAGACCAATCGCAGCGGCACATAGTTGTGCCGCTGCTACTTGTCCCCAGAGAACACTTGTGCGTGCATGCTTCCTGGAGACCTACCAGGGCTCTAGCAGTGGCAGTCCAGCAGCAGAGCCTGGTTAGCAGCCAAAGTGTGGCTCTAGCTGGCCAGGCTCCAGTTTGGGGTGACTCACGCTGCCTCCACATGTGCTGCCATACTTTTTTCTAATGTGAGGTTTTTTTGACACTAGGAACTCCTGTTGTCAAAAAAAAAAACAACAAAAAAACCCAAAACAAACCACGGTGAAAATTAGCAGTATGGGGAATGCCTACATGTGCAGCATCACAACCAGGTCTATGGTGTCGCCTACCACACGCGAGTGCTCATCTGGACATGCTCCATGCATCATTTTTAACATGTGTATAAAAATATGAAAAGATATTTTTCCTTTTAAAAATATAAGCTTAAGTAATATTTAAAAAACTATACCTGAAATGTCATTATCCGATAATTGTGCTCTGTCTGGTTTTGTATTTGTGCAATCTGCGTGCATTCAAGTTGTGCATAGAAATTCAGAGAGCAGTTTTTATTGTGACTGTTAGCTATTATGGTATGGAATGTAACTCCTATAGCAATGCTGATGCAACTGACACTAGTGGCATTCTCTGTTCCTTGCATAGACTGTTTATCGTAGTTTGGTGTTAATGAACCGTTTTGTTTTTAACTCTAGAAGTGCCAACTTACTCTGCTTTATCCCCTTTCTGTGTTTCCTGGTCTCTAGAGATGTAGATTTCTTTTAGTGTATAGCCCTAGACAAGAGTCCATGTAGAGGGATTCATACTTAATTTAAGTTGCTCAAACTTCGCTTAGAGTTGTATTCAGTGAGCAGCATAGGGCCGTAAAAGGCCATCAATTCTTCAGCAGAATTTCTCACTGCAATCTCATTGCTTGCTGTGACCCACATTTAGGTGTCACAGAATAGCACGTTTTTCAATTTATAAAATAAAAATATCTTCCATATTTTTCCTCTTCCATCTTGTTTTTCATAAACGTAGCACACATTTCTAATGCAAACGAGTTTCCTGGATATTTGACTCAACGAACACAAGGCATCTCTGTAATGGAAGAAAGGGTGGATATACATGAGACTTCCATAATACAACATCAGTGTTGCAACTGTGTGGACCAGAGCAAGGATTTCCTGAATTATGTTTGTCATAGCAACTCTTCATTAATTGGAATGGCAATGAGTGCTAACCATATTTTTACTTGCTATGAAATCCTAAAAATACTCAGTAAAATGAGGTGTTCAAGTACAATAGAACCTAAGTGGCCTTATAAGGTTCTGATCCCAAATGAAATTAGAAGGAATGAATAATAAGTCAGATTTCTAGATTGTGTGCCAATTAAAAAAAAGTCACCAGAGGAGGTAGAAAAGTCTCAGTTGCTGTTGCCTCATGATATAAGGGAAGAATTTGAATGAAGCTGTCTGAAAAAGCACAAGAAAAGTGAAAGATGGAAGGGGAGAGCTTTGGAAACGCAGGATAGAAGAGACAGCAGCAGAATGTCAGGCTACAGAAGAGCTTGGGGGGCGGGGGCTTACACGTTCTAAACTAGCTTTATGTTCCAGTCCATATGCTCCCTCCATCTTCTGGATATTTTTGATCCCCTGCTGAAACAATCTGCCACAGTGGGTAAGACCCAGGAAAATGACTCGCTCTTTTTGTACCATCACCTTAAATTCAGCTATTCACACTCTTCTCCTTCAGCTGTATCCCAGAGTCCTTTGCATCAGTTCCCACAGTATTTCAAAGGAGGTGATGGATCCAAAAAGGGAGTTGTGTAGAAGGGTTTATGACATATTCTTGACACGTGCGTTAAGACCGTATGCAAGCGTCTGAACAAATCCTATTCAATGGAAGGCCATTGATGAGGGGTGGCAATGGGCACACCTCCTCAGGCATCTGTGTTTGACCCCATGGGGTAACACTAATATCCCAAAGGTGGAGAACCAATGGGATAGCATGGCTGGACCTAAGGCCCTCATTCCTGACTGCTTTCCTATCACATTAATGGGGAGAAAACTTTGCTCCAGGCTTGTAGAGCATTGTGAATGAATTTCCAGACTGGCTTTCTTCCAGCACCCCACTGCTAAACAGCAAGCAGCTCTATTTGCTTTTAACTAAGTAGTTCTTCACGCTCCCATTTTTCTCATTCTCTTTTTAAAAGCAGAAATGCAGGAAAGTGCATCAATTATAATTGCCATGTTTATTGAAATCGTTGTTTGAAAATCTCAGTGCTTGAAAGGTCTGCTTGTTTTGTTTTGTGCAGACAAGTCTCATCACAAAGAGATAGTGTAGCTGTTTCATGCTTTTCAACTTATTTTGATATTTGTCTCATTCGGCTTTATACATTAATCGCTCTCTCTAAGAACGTGGTATTTTGAAACAATTGGAGATGTACGAGATGAAAAAAAAATATATATATATATATATATATATCATGTGGGAATGTATATCATTTACCGAAAGAGGAGGGGAAAGGGAAATATCTAGCATGAGATTCCGCACCCAGCGCTGGGGAAGACTGATGCTGCTGCTGGCCCCAGGTGGTGGCGGCGGCAGCCGCGTCCTGTCATCCGGCCCCGTCATCAGGGTTACACTCTGCCTCCCGCTGCCAGGCTGAGCTCCATGGTGCCGTGGAGCCACTCAGAGCTCAGCCCTGGCTCTCGCCTGCCTGCCGCCACTGGTTTGCTTCGAAATTCAAAACATTTTGAAACTTTCAAAATGTTTCGAGTGCCCTCATTTCATTTTAAAGCTGTTTGGAAGCTTTTTGTTTCATTTTGATTTTGCTGTTTTGAGCTTGAAACACGTCAAAACCAGCTTCAAAACAAAACACTTGGCAAAAGTTCACACAGCCCTAGTAGTCATCTCTCTATAGCTTTAAATACTTACAGACCATTGAAAATCTGGCCCTCTGCACTGTGTCCATTGTTTCTTTCTCTAAAATGAGCATAGCAACATTATGTCATTACATATTCCAGTGTGTGGTTTTCAATAGCATCATCCTTGCTAGTGGCTTTAGAAGTTGAACATCCCTTTCCTATTAGGCCACAACTTTCTTAGACTGGTGCACTTGGGTATACTAGCCACTCTAGTAGTTCATTCTCAATTTGCTGTCAGTAGAGAGAGTATTTTTGAAACAACCTAATGCCGATGCCTCATATAGGCACTGCACAGAGTAAGTTCTTAGGACAGTTAAGTCCAAAGGGACTTGTATCATTGTAAATATGTATCATTAAACGTATTTATGAGCTCTCTAAAGCATATCTGGGAACCCAGTGATAAAGGAACCCTGTAAAAATCAGTGAAAACACCACATAATGATTTGTCAGTGGTCATGTCAATATTAGTTTATATAGCATTGGTAAGTAGGGCATTAGAATGAATGCATGATTGGCTGAAGTACTGTTAGGAAAAGCTTTAATTTGGAAGTAGCTTATTTAGTCTGTTAATTACTGGTTAACGATAAATTGTATCCTTTTCCTGGACTGGACAACTTCCCTTGTTTTTTGTCAGAATACTTCAAAAACACACCATGCAAGTCACCTTTCAGATCTTGTGTATTAATGATTTAATTGCACATATGTACTGCTTTCATGATTTAGGAGTTGGCAGTCTCCCAAACATGATTTATGAGCCCTTTATACTATATGATTTTAAAAATAAATAAAACCTGTGCCTGTACTTAAATCAGAATTGTTGAATTTTTGATGGTCTGTAACTGTTGATCGGCAATGATTCCACTTAAGTTGAGCAGTTTCAGAGACGTTATTTGGTGCTTAACTTCGCCATGTTCAAGTAGTCAGTTCACTGTGTATTACAACAGACATAGGGCTTACATGCCACTCACAAGTGTGTGTGGGCATAGCTATTAATTAAACTATTTCTCTGCTTACGCCAGGTGTGCTTACTCACATCCTCTTTTGAACAACAGTTCTCACTCCTTTGCTTTTACTTCTTGTCATCTTGCACTGTGGATTTTTCTCTTTTCTATTTATCTCTCTGTCTGTTACAAGTTAGGTAGATAGATAATTACCCATGAATTAATGTGGAAGCATTCACCCTTTATAAACTACTAATATCAAAATTGTTTAATGAACTCAGCTCTCCCCAACTATGAATTAGTCACAGTGATGTCATCCATTTTTCTCTGCTGTATCCTTTAGCCAACTTTGACTTCCATTCTAAAAGCTTGAAAAAGTGATGAATTAAATGTAAATTGCTTTTAAAATTTGTTATGACAAGTTCTGGCTGACTATTGAAGTTACACTTGCTGCAGGTTCATTCTGATTAAACCTTTCTTTTATAAGCAGTTTTCTTTTCTGGACTCTTAAAAGTCAAATCACTACATTATAGTTCTGCTTAGGGAATTTTACCTTTTTAGAGAGGTTTTTTTGACTCTTTTGTTCTCCTGTATCTAGAGCTGCATCATGACTGAAAATACTTCATCCCAGAAGCATTGTTTATTGATTTATTGATGGGTATAGGGCACATCTTAAGAATGTTTGCCAAAGTTTTTATTCTATTTCAGGTATATGTGGGTCACGTCCAATATCTGCAGCATGCGTAAAGTATCAGAGAAAAGGTATATTTGACTGGACCTCTATTCTCCATCTTATTGAACTTTGGATGGTTGCCGCCACCACTACATCTTAGACTTTGATTGCTTTTTCTTCAGTCAAGAACTTGAGATATCAGAACTCAGATGACAACCATATTTCTAGATATCATTACTCCTTTCATAGATATACTTCATTTGTTTCTAAGAGGCTCTTGGGCTAGGGACAGGCATTCAAAAAGCTTGAGCCTGAATTGATTCAATCTCTGCAGGTTGGTCTAACCTGGCTAGGCTGAACCAATTTGTAACTGGACAGCCATTTTCTCTGGATTGAGCAAATTCAGGTACATGCCTGCAGTGGCTTAGGCTAGAAGCTGGGGTGGTGCTAGGGCAGTCCTCCCTTCCCTTTCACAGTATTGAGCTGAGGGGGGTGTGACCAGGCCCCAGCAGGACCTCTGACTAAGTAGGTCTGCCTGCACCATTGCAGGCTTTTTCCCACTGGCTGCTCACGGGGTGGGAGTGTTGTCAGCTCCCAGCCCCTTGCTAGCACTCTGAGGCAAGTTGGGGTGTGTGCAGTACATGCATCTGTTACTGATTTGGAGCTTTTCAATCTCCCTCTCCCTGCTTCTTTATACTGTTTCCAGCAAACTGACAGGTGAACAAGACCGCAGGGGGCTGATAACAATGTTTATCACCTCATCAGCAAAACAATAGTTAATTCAAACTCTTCTTAAACAGCTCAACAGCTGACCTGTTGATTAGCTCCAAAAATCCCTAAGCAGTCACTGTTCTGCCTGCCTGGTCCAGTGAAATTAGAGACACAAACAGACACCTCTCAGAATAAATCAGCATACTATATGCCTAGGGTCTGTGGGTCTCAGGTCCATGCTGTGGGAGATGGGAGGGAGGGAGAGGGGGACCCCTGCTTGACCAGCAAACCAGTCTCTGCCAGAGCTCCAGCCAGGGAGCAGAGGGGAGGGGCCAGCTCTGCTGTGGAGCAGAGAGCCCTGCCAAGGCCAGAGAGCATTCCAGGATGCTGGGGGAGTCTGGTTTATCTTAAACCAGCAAGAGGTTTGGGACAGACATTGCATATACTGGTTTGACCCAAATCAGTTAAGTCTGGTACTGCATTCAACCAGGTTTATCTCGAACCAATTTCATCCATTTTCAAACTGGTTTATGTGCACTGAACATCTGTTCTGTTACAGGTTTCTGATCACTAAAACTGGTTTATGTGTAAGGTCTGTCCCTAGCCTTGATGTTGAAGCTACTGGCAGTTTCATTTTTGAAACTAAACAGAACCGCACCCCGCGCCCCACCAGTTGCCCTGAAGTTCAGTATCTCATCAGAATCTCTAGTAATGTGGGTGGCTTTGTTCTCAAGATCTGACATTGATACGGTTATTAGGTTATGTTACTAGGCAAGCAGAACATTTTACAGTTGTCATCAGCAACTTGTTCCTTATTCCTGGTTAGAGATGTATTTCTTGATAGCATTGTTTGTTCTTTGCCTTGAGACAAAGGCAGACTTCAAATATTCCACTTGTTAAAAAGTAACTCAGTGGCTGGAAGAAGTGACAGGACCTCAAAGTGGGATGTGATGCAAAAAGGTACTGAATGTTTGTTCTGCAAAATCAAAGGTACACATTTAGTCCTTAAACTCTTTGCTGAGTATGGAAACCATTGAAGTATTTGTCTTTCACATCATAGATGAAAACTCTACTCTGTCTAAGTTGTGTGGCACATGACACCTGAAGTTAGGTTACAGATGCCTAGCCTTTGTATCTGCCACAGTGTAATGATGAAACACTGTCTTTAGTTTACCAGCATGTCCTCAGCAGTATCTGTAGTTATGATTACCAAGTTTTGCACAATTATTTTCCAACTTTTATTTAACCTTTGCAGTATTTGCATCTGTACTTTGCACCCACAGAAATTCAGCGGTCCTTTACAAATGCTATTTTCTTTTGGAACATAATTTTCTGTTAAAGGAAATATTTTGAGATTTTGTTTATTTGGCCTATCTCCAGCAATTGAAAAACCCATATCTTGGATGGAGATCAAACTTGTCTTACACAGGGCTCTTTCATTTTATGATCCCAATAGATTCTGTTACTAATTTGACCTGCAAAGCTTTGTTCCACTGCTTGGAAAAATAACTTACAGAGGTGAGACATAGTAAAAATGCAAACATAATAGCTTCATTGAGTGCCATTGTTCTAGTGAGTGGGGTCTCAAAACATGAGCAATACGTGTTTTCCTGGATTAAAAGACAGTGTGAACAACATTCATCTGATTTAATGTGCTTTCTTGAGAGAACAAACACTTTTACCTTCTACAGAAAACACAGCTGAAATATTTCCCATCCATAATCCTCATACAAAGCTAGGATACTTCTCTGAGTAAGTCTCATTTCTTTGAGTATTGCATTCGCAGCTTTATTTTCACTTTACCATCCAGCCACAAGTGTAACTATTTGTTTGAAATATGAGTGGCTTAAAGCAGAACGTGAGCACTGTTTAGGGGGTCTCATGCCCCCTTTCTGCACGAATAGCTCATTTAACATATCCCAGTGGAGTAAATGTATGTAGGTAAGGTCATAAATTGACCAGGGCAGCAGTCCTGGTGCAAGAGGGAGGATGTGGGTGGGGGAGACAAAATAGCCACCATTGCAGCTAGTGACTGGCCCGGCCGTCACTACCAGCAGCTGGTCCTGCCATGTGCACTGCTTCTGCCCTGTTAAGCCATTCTGATATATCTGGGAGGCTGAAAACATACCTTCTGGCTACCTGAGCTTGAGTTGGAGGAACAGCTTCTCACTGTTGCTGCTTTCCGTCCTTATTTTTGTTTTATTCAGTATTATTTGAGAGAAAGAGATGTTGGTAAAAAGGAAAGGCTCTTTTATTTCTGAGACGACATTGCAAATTAATTCTTTGTGGGCAGTGACCAGTGGATTGTTGCTACTGGTCTCTGACAACATTTTTCGTGATCATGTAGAATGAGTTTAGTGGTCTCACTATGTTTCCTGCTAAATCAGGTAAATAGAGCAAGTCACTTAAGCATGGTGTCAGAGTTTATCTCGTTTTATACGGAAGCTGGGCTTTGTGGATCAACCACGGCTGAATCCTCCAGCTTGTCTATACTTTTTCTTTGTACTGTTTTTACTATCTTGGTTTAGAAATCGATATAGTTAATGGGGCACAAGCCCTAGTTCAGGAATAGCTATAGTGCTGTAATAGTGCTTGCATATTATCTCACTACAACTTATATTCTCTATCAATTGGCATAGCTTGTCTACTTGAGCAAAATGGGATGTTGCAAAGCATTTTATAGAGAAGCTGTACTTGCCACTAGGTAAGCTGTATGCGCCTTGTGCTAAAAGAGAGGATTTCATTTTTTTTTGTCCGTCAGTGCTTTTTTCACAGAATGGAATTCACTTCAAAAAATCAGAAAAATGTTCTTATTACTACTCCTTATTTCCATTGTATAGGTCAATAGATCAGATTTCAGAGTGAGATAAAGGCAGCTTCCCTTGTGACATGATCTCTATGCTCCTTTCCCTGCTTGTATGAAAGCTCTTAAATCTTGTGTGCAATACAGCTAGAATATTAATAATTTTGACCTTTTTGCTTTGCATGTAGATGCCAGATATTATGATGACTTTCTTGAAATTAGGTTTACCTTTCGGTCTCTGTGGCTTCTAATTGTGACTAATTCAACAAAAAAAGTCCAGACTGCTCTGGTTACAGTAGCCTAAAGTTTGACTTCATGAAAATAAACAATTTATAACATACTGAGGTCTTAAAGTCCCCCATAGCCTTAAAGAAATAGAATATCTGTCCTATAAAAACTCATCTTTATGCAGTGAAATCCACCTTGAAGTGCAGTACTCTTCCAGTGCAAGGGTGTTTTTTTTTTTTAAAACCATTTTAGATATCCACAAAATCATTGATTTTACTGTGGTCCTTTAGAATCATGAGGAAATTAGACCATGAATCTTGTATTTTTCTAACAGCACTTTCAGAAGATTTATGATGACTTAATCATGCTGTTAATAACAACATGACTGGCAAAAAGAAGCAAATTAAGCATGAGAAAATTGTGCTGTCCTTTACATGAGCAATGGATAGTCCCTGTCAGCCTTCATTGTTTTGCAGTTAACTGTGCAAAAAGTGATATATCGCTATGAGGAGGTGACTACGAGCTCAGTCAAAAGTCTTCTGATGAAAATGATGGTAGAAATGCCTTGATAACCAGCCACCGAACAGGAGGAACAAAAGCAATTCTGCAGCCCCCCTTCTGTAACTTCTTGCCCCTCCTTCATGTATCTGGGTCCAAGTGGCTTCCCGACAGTATTGAGTAGGCATTCATGCGCTGCCTCCCAGGAGGCAGTGCCAAGCTGAAGGTTGATGGCAGACCTGCAGCCTGTCCTGCTCCTACTGACATCAGCAAAATGCATTCAGGTTCAATTGCTTGTTAGTGGATGCTCTTGTTCCTATAGGAGTAAAGAAGGGTAAAAGGAAACAATGCTTTTGGCAAGGGAGCAGGAAGAAAGACTGGGTTAGGGTGAGAGGTCAGATTGGGCATTAACCCAGAATTAACAAAATAGAGTGGGAATAAGCAGTCATTGAGGTATTTGATTGAGGAATAAAAAACAGGAAAGGGATAAAATAAAATAATTTCAGGAAAGCCTTAGCAGGAATAAAACTGTACTCTGCTTTGCCCTCTAGGCAAAAGAAAACTGCTTTGTACTTTGTGTTTCATTAAGGACAGTAAAACTGAATGACAGTAAAGCTGAACTGGTTAGAAACCTCCATAGTCTGAAGATGGATAGTACCCAGCAGTAGCTGGGGATCAAACTAGAAAGAGGCTAGGGTGTGCTTCCTTCGTCGTGTCATGGTGCAATGAATAGAAAACGGGGAACAGCCCATGCACCAAGAAACTTTTATATTGAGTACTTTCTATAGGGAAGTCTATCCACTGCATTTTTAACAGGACATTTATACCTTGGCAAGTCTTAATTTAAGTCATTGTAACATATCCTTCTGTTTCATTGTGCTAACCGTTGGCCATTTTCACTACAATAGGCTTCTGTTGGCCTGCTTTCCTGAATGCTTCTGCAGATCTTTTGTGTCAGCCCGACAGCTGCTGTATGATGTGTCATAGAAGGCACCTCCTGTCAATCACGGACTAGCAAGATGCATTACCTCCAGTGCACCAGTTGTGGGAGTGATGTTAACCAGAGGCAGCATGAAGAAATCTCGACCCACTCTGTAAAGGGACTGGTTAGCAGACTTTCATCTCCAAGCCAAGTGCCCTTGATTTCTTTTAAAACTGAAACCGTTTAAGAAAAGTCAGTGGAGGAACAAAAGCAATTCAGTGAGGGGGTTCAGATGTTGTGAGTTCAGGACCAGATGTTAGGAATCAGGCTGTAAGAAGAAAAATGTTGCAATGTTTAAGAAAGTGTATATCCCCCCCCCGAGCACACGTGAATTTCTTACTTGATTTGGAACTACGTCCCTGGCATATTTCACTGTTGTGCATATAGTCACATAAGCTAAAAGAAAAACTAAAAATATTTCAAATTCAACAAATAATATATCTGGTTAGAAACCTCCCTGGTTAGAAGATATATAGCACCCAGCACTAACTGGGAATCAAGCTAGTAAAAATGAATGCAGGGGTGTGAAACTCCCTCCATGCCCTTGGCTAGAGCCAGACCACAAGGGCTTCTGGACTGGATCTGTGGAACCATGTTTGGGAATCGGCCTAGGCTGGGAGGCGACAGCTCACATCCAGAGCATGCAGCGGCATGGTGCTTGCTGTGTTTAGGTGGCAGCACAGCTCGGCGGGGCTGCTGTCAATGACTGTGTGCATCAGGTTTCAGGGACCGTGACTTCTGTGGCAGGCCGTATCCTGTGTCTCCTCCCCCCACCCCTTCCAACTTCTGGTAGCCTTCTAGACTAGCAATGGGCTGTGTATTTGACACCCCTGCGTGAATGGTTTGGCATTGATTGTTGGCTTTACTCTGCATCCAGTAAAATCAGAAGCTTTTTTTACTGCTGATTTCAATAGAATGAGGGCAATGCTAAATGGTTTTGAAACTTGCAGCCTTATTTTTACTATGTCCATTTATGCTTTTCTTTACTGTGTGGCCAGAACCCCAAGCCAGAAACACACTTCTCACTTTACAACCTATCAAGACGGTACTTTATTTTGAAATGATCAGATATTATTAAGAATAATTAGGACTAGGGAGTGTTTGAATCCAGAGATTGTGATGACAAAGTGTTTAGTCGTATTTTTGTGTTTATTGGTTTCTTTTAGGTGATTGTACTTGAGGGCAGGGATTCATAAATGCTACCAAACAAACAGGGTCTATACCCATTATAGTTGCAGAAGATAGATGCTAAAGTTCAGGAAAAGAAAGCAACATATGATACTGAAAAAAAGTCTTTATTCATTCTCAGAGAACAGCGTTCCCTATTTACAGCAAGTGACTAATCTAAGTTTATCCTGTAAGAGGAATTATTCAACCATGTATATAAAGTGTGTAGGGTGCAGTTGTACCCTTGAGAGAGAGCCATGTTAGTCTGAAGTCAGGCAGAAGGCATGGAAGGTGGTACTTAAAAGGCCAACTTGTTCAGACAGGCTTACACCTGTAAGTCTTTAAGGTGCCACCCTGTCCTGCTTTCTGCTTGTTTATTATAGTACAGAAATATGAATTGCTTTAATAGTTATGTGTTTTCTTAAACTTCCCAAATCATAAATTAAAACTAGAGTGAAATATAAGAGTAATGGAATTGTGACAAGGCCAGAGCCTATATAATACACTGGAGTTAATATTACATTATTAGGGTTTGGTGCTTTAGGTCAAAGAAAATGGAGGCTTCTCTTTGGTTGCCTATACATAGGTTGCAGAGTAAGGAGCAGAGCCGCAAGTGCCCAGAAAAGAGCTGCCAGTGAGTGTTTGAGCAGTTTAGTAGCTCGTTAAAGCCTCCTCCTCACCATCAAAGCACTTGAGAAAGCTCATCTGTGTTGAGCAAAGCCATTCATCTTGTGCTTAAGTTCACCTGACGGACAAGGCAAGTTGGAGAGAACAAGTCAAACATTAACACCGGCCCTAGTCTAGCTAAAGAATTTACAGACCAGTCTTTTATGATTACTAATGAAACTGGAGAGTATGGATATGGATTTTGACCTTTTCTTTTTAAATCTGAAGAATGCAGGTGATATGCACTACATATTGGTGATGCTGCAGAACAAGAAGCCATTTGTGAGGATGAGAAGTGGGGGGAAGTATATGCACATGTGGTAGCATTTGCGTACACTGAAATGAAACCACAAATATTGAGCTGAAAAGCCAAAATTTTCATTCATAATTACAGGCCAGCTAGACTATGGTAGTCAACTGTTTTGTGTTCACAAGGGACAGGACAAAAAGTAACTGGTTTAAATTGTGATAAAGGTGTCTTAAGTTATTAGTAGGAATACCTTTCTAGCTATGGGGGGCAGGTAAGAACTAGAATAGATTACCTAAAGAGGATATGAAATCTTCGTTACTGGAAGTTTTTAAGCACAATATGGACAAGCATTTGTCTGGGATGTTTAGGCAGGGTAGGAGTTGAACCAGATTACTTCTTGAGGGCCCTTCCAGCTGTACTTTCTGGCTAAGTACAGGCAGTCAAAGTCCAAGGCTGAATCAGTTCAATCTTTGCAGGTAAGTCTAAACTGCAAAGATTGAACTGGTAAGCAACAGAACAGACATTCACTTTTGTTTGTGGAAATGCAGCCACATGCCTGTGGTGGCCAAGGCCAGAAGCTGGGGGGGGGTGCTAGAGGATACCTCCTTGCTTGGCTGGAACAGACAGCGTGGGCCAGGGCTAGCCCACCCATCCTGCAATTTGGGGTGCAAAGCATCCTAGGATGCTGGTGGACTGTGAGTTAACTTGAATCTGGAGGGGATCTGGGACAGAAGTTCAATAAACTGATTTAATCTAAATCAGATAAGTCTGGTGCTACATCCATCCAGGTTTATTTTAAACCGGTTTTGGTCATTTTGAAAATATATGGTGTTACAGATTTGAACCAATTTCCAATCACTTATACAGGTTTATGTGTAATTTCTGTCCCTCGCCTCTGATTTTACTTCACAAATGTGCAGTTGCATACTAATTCTTTGTAATAAATCTGTAGAGGAAAAATAGAAAAAAAATCATAATAGTAGTTACCTAACAGATATTGTTTTGTGGTATTAGAGGTTCAAATATATATTCACCCAGCATACAACTATGAAACGCCATTTAACCCAGCAAACAACTACAAATCCCATGAAAAAGACAATATCCCCATATACCTATGCATTATTTAATTGTGCATTGGGGAAAAAGGAAAAAAACATGGGATATGCAACAGCATATTGCCACAGATTGTAAGGTGGTTGTTGGAGGGAGCATGTAAGTTTGGAAAGTTTTACTTTTGGGTTTTGTAGTTGTTTATGGCTGGACACAGAACTCTCCTCTTAGTCTGAGTGGTTTTGTGTACTGTTGGTCAGTTGGTGTTGACTTCTTTTGTTCTCTGCATAAGAAACTGCTAAGATGGTTCCTCAATTTCTCAGAGCAAAATACGGGTTGTTAGAACAGGCTCCATGGCATGTTGAATGTAGTGGATGGGTTACTGGAGTCCCTTGGGTATGATATTCATCTTTTTGCATCTAATCAGGAAAGATGTCTTACCTGCATACCTGATCATGTTTCTTGTGTAGATTCATTGCAGTTCTTTTCATTCATCCATGAATAGAAAGAAGTAGTCATCTATGTTAGCCACAGTCAGACAGAAGGCAAGGGAGGGTAGCACCTTGTAGACTAACATGTTCAGAGAGTTGCAAGCTTTCACAGGCTGCAGCTTACAGTCCATTCATAACATCTGACAAAGTAGCTTCCTCTGGAGGCTCAAACTTCTCTGAATGAATTAGTTTATAACAGGGGTGGGCAAATTCTGGCCTGTGGGCTGGATCAGGCTCATAGTGCACTCCATTTCCCAGCACGTGCTCCATGCGTCACTGTAGCTGGTTTCCACGAAGACCACACAAGTGGCGGGGCCCTGACCGTGTGGGGCCAGGGTTTCCATGTCAGGTCATGCAGCTGGCTGGGGAGCTGCTCCAGGGCCGGAGTCAGGATCTTGCAGCGGTGACAGCATTGGTTTCCGTGGAGCCAGGGTACAGCCCTGATCTGCTGCCTTCATGCCCTTGCCCGGGCGGTTGTGCCATGGCTCCAGCCTGCTCTGGCACCACTGCAAGACCCTGGCCCCAGCTCTGGAGCAGCTCCCCGCCCAGCCGTGCACCCTGCCAGTCTTCATGGATACCCTGGACCTATGCTGTTGCAACCCACAGTTTGTGGGGTCTCCATGGAAACAGGCTACAACAATGTGGGTAAGGGCTCCTGGGAAATAAAGTCTGGCTGCTGGCGGGATCCCCCATTTAGCCCACCCCTGGTTTATAAGGTGCCAGCCTGCCACACCATCCTTCCGACTTTAATACTGCTAACTACCTCTCTCTGAATTTACGGTTTTCACTTGTATTCAATAATTATGTTAACGATCCATACTAAATAAGTGAATAGGCAAGGAAACTACATTAACCTACTATATTTGGTCACCTTGATACAAAACATAAGGTGTACAATGCCTGTTTTGTTTTTGGTTTTAATTTATTGATATAGGCTATTTTTGAAATAATGGTGTGTATTCATGTATTTAAATACTAACAGGAGGGTCTTTCACAGTGTCTCAGTAACACAGAGGATGCTTTGAGTACTGTGTAATTAATTACCCCTCCGAGACATGATTTTATATGAAGTAGATTTTCCTCATTAGATTGCCATTTCATGACCTTTCATTTATCATAAATAATAATCTTCTTCACTGCTTCCTAGACAGCGAAGAAAAACAAAGGTAAAATCTTCCATTGTTCTCTGAAATAAGCCTATGGCTTGGCAGAGGTACAGAGACTCTTGTAAATGTGTAATTCAGTACGTAAAAGAAAGTCTCTTATAAAGCAATTCACCCAGTAATTACGTACTGAAATCTTAAATCTCCTGTTAATAATTGTGTTTTTATGGCAAAAGATTTTCTGGGAAAATTAATTGATTGTGGCCTTTTTATATCGCTGGCTTTGCTCATGGCAGATGTTCAAAAGTAATCTTTATACTGAAGTCAGTTGACTTTCTGAAAGTGCTTGTGTAGGTTCTTTTTTCTCCCTTCCAGCCTTCAACCTTCTCCCATTAGGTGGCCATTATCCCTGCACTTCACCTCTGCCATGGGGAGTATGGATGAATGGAAGACTGGTCATTAGAAGCTGAGTCAACCCATTCTCTTCAGCCACTGAAATGTCACTCCTTATATGCATATTCTGCATCCTGTAAAAGGAAGCAAAATTGTCTTCTAGTTTCACTATGACATTTCAGGAGGAAATAGTTGTTACCTTTGCTTGATATGTTACAGGTTTCAGTCACTAATGACAGATAGAAATAGAGGATAGTAGATGTTTGCCCACTGCTTTTCAAAGCATGAAGCAGCATACCTTGGTGTGCAGATGAGGTTTGTTCTGCTCTTCGGCCCATGAGTTCAAATGATGATCTGATCTGATTTAAAAAAAAATTGCGCACACGTACATAAATTGAGATCAGTCAGTAAAATCAATTAAGCATCATTGATTTAAACAAGGTTGTCTGCTGCATGTATGAGATGTATGTATGCATCTTTAGGTCACATAGGACTCTTACACACGTGCAGGGAGACTGCTCCAACATGCTGCAATTCCAGTGTATCGGAGCAGACTCGATTAATCAAGTGTGGATGAAAATAAGCATGCTCCAGCAGCCTCCAGGGTCATGTACATCAGCGTCCGTGCACTGAAAAATGGCGGCAGCGTGCTTTAAACTAAAGCTTCTTCGACCCGTTTCAATTCAAAGCACTCCACTGACATTTTTCAGCATGGAGACGCTGATGCACATGATGCTCCAGGTGCTTTTACTTAGCATGGCTCTCAGACCTGTGCTAATTAAAGCACCTCCCCCTATTCCTCCTGGAGCATGTTATAAATGCTGCATATATATAAAGAAGAAAGGAAAATAAGGTTTCCCTCAGGAAAAAAAACAACAACACTTTGTATACTGTACTGAAATATTGAGCACTATTTTTCTCTGAGTATTCAGATTATCTGTTTGTTAATCAACTTCATTTATATAAAAAAAATCCTTATTAATGCAGTCAAATCTTACTGACTTCAGTGAAATTACTCTTTGATATCTGAAGGTTTGCAGCATATAAACAAAAAGGGGGAAAACCAGCTTTTATGAAAGGATATCCATGGTAAAATGGCTTTGTGTTAATGAATTATCTGTATTGACCTGCATGGACCTGATTTTGCATTTATTTTTACACCAAACCTCTTGAACCCAAACTGGCAGAAGCAAATATATGTGAGTAATAACTGTGTCAGTCCTTGTGGAACTACAGAACATGTATGTATAAAATCAGTACAATATGTAAGCAGTTAGCAAGGTGAAGGTCCTGGAGTTTGGGGTGCCAAAGTATTGGAAATCAATTCACTGTCCGTCTGCTTCTTTCCTTTTTGTTCCAATATTTATGATTTTAAATTCCTTTCAGTTGTCAGAGCAAAACTATAGTCAGTTTTATATCCCAAACATTTTGAAATTTAAATAAAAATATAACAGTTTCTTCATGGTCATATGGCGAAAACATTCAAGACAGTTGAGAAAGAGACATCATAATATATGCCCCCAAAAGGCATACTTCTATACTTGTAGGAGTAGTGACAGCTAGAAATGTGTTTTATTGTCTAATTTAATTTTTTTGGTAGCTAATACTACAATGTGAAAATAAATCAAGGGCATTGGCTTTATCATAAATATACAATGCAAAATAAGAATACTTAAATATGCAAAGAAAATGTCTACTTTGCAAACATGAAACATTATCACTGGGGCATGGGCAGAGGCCAGCAGTTTAATAATGTGGCATCTGCTTTGCTTTACACTTTTGCCAATAATGCAGTTTCTGAAACACTTTTCTGCAGGGTTTCAATTCCTAGTTGCACATTATTTATTATGTTATTATATTTTAATTATTATGTTTATTATATATTGAAGAAAAATGATTTACTGAAAGCAAAAAAAACCCATTTAAACTGAAGGCAAAATTTATTTTTTTTTGGTAGCAAACTCTGCATCTTGGTTATCAAAGTAGAAGTGTTTTTAAATGTAAACTCTCCAGGATTTAAACTGCGTTTGCTATCTTTGCAATACAGCTCGGCAAAGCCAAAAGACAGGTTAAATTTATTTTACAGTACGGTGGGATATTTGTGTAGAGATACAAATAGCTTAAGGGCCAGATACAAATTGAAGGAAAAGAGAAGAGAGATTAGAAAACTGTAGAATTTGTCAGCTAGGCTAGTGGGAGGGTCCTTTTGTGATGAAATGTTGCATAAATAATGTCAATGGGGGTCTAAATTCACTGTTGCCATGGAGACCTTTGTGCCTGACTGAACTCTATTCTTTTCTGTTTTAAGACTGCAACAACTGGGCTGGTGGTGGCTCTAACGAATATCATTTTGGGTTTTATTTTACTGTAAATGCTGGAATGCTGAAACCAGAAAGAGATCAGAACTGTTTGGGGTTTCCCGAGTAGTCGGGATGGTCGACAGCATTCTCCATTTAACATCTTCGAAGTTTCTTTTTGTCAGTGATGAAGGGAAAAAATGTCTAGACCTGCTTGAACTACTGCTTTGGAAAGGAGGGATTAATCTCTCTCCTCAGCTCTGTTGGGGAGACTTGTTGTTTTCCAAAGGATTAAGGAAGAATAATTTTCAAAGTGTAAAATCAAGGTAAAAAGTTAAAAATAAATTAGTTTGGGTGTTATTTAATTTAGTAAGAACTCTGCTCCTTTATCAGGTTTATTTAAAGTTTAGTGAACAGGGTTTTTTTTGGTCTTGTGTTTTTTTTTCTGAAATTGATATTGATCTGTGTTTTGGGGAAAAAAAAAAAAAACAACCCAAAAAGAACAAAAATCCAACCCTACAATCATTGCTAAATGACAGTTGGTAATGACTTTCTGGTATTCTTTAGAAAACTCGATAGAAAACAAGGTTTTCAAACTTTAATAAGCAAGAATATTTATTACGAGTGCAAGTTGCCTTGATAAATCCGACTTCATTGAAATGGTGTGTGACTAGTGATGTTTACCTAGTTTTTTCAACTACTTTTGGGAAGCAGAGGGTAAAAGTGGGAGGAAAAAACTGACATTTAAGTTATATGAAGTCCTATAAGTAAATGTTATTTTTCTAGTAAAGTGAACTTGGTGTCTAGAATATGTTTTGTTCTAAAAGGGTAAATAGCAATAGCAGTTGCTTTGATTGTGGTTTTCTTTGTTTCTTTGTTTGTCTTAAGTGACATTTCAAGGAAATCAGTCTATCAACATAGAAATCAGATAATTTAAGTGAATGGCTCTTTTGCAAAATATGTTTTTCATAATTGAATGTTTTGAGCTACAAACCTGTTGCTTCATACTTTTTCCCTAGAAAACCTTTGTTCTCAATGACTGCTTTATACTGTAGTGATGTATGTGTATTCCTTGTTCTAAGTCCATACAGGTGGCAATGAGACAGATGCGTTCCCTCTTATAATTATCTATGTCCCTGAAGATGCTAGTGTCACAGGTTAGAATTGTATTCAGTAAACTTCAGCTAACATGATGCTTGTTATAGAAGGTTAGTGACATCAATGCATGATTATAATCTAGGTTTTACATATACTGTTACAATCATAGGAAAATGTGAATGACTTCTCACTAGGTTAAATCAACTAACTTATTATGACTCTATAAATCTATAATGGTAATTAGCCTTATTACAAAAAATTTAGCACCCTTTGTTTTCAAGTTTTGCCTGGAAACTCATGGGTGAACTTCTTAAGGGGAAACTTTTATTTAATAGAAGAAGGCTGACTTCAGATTAAATTCTGAAGATGCAAAACAACAGCACACTTCCTTGTATACTCTGCACATCATATTTAGTCAAAACGTAAGGTGCTTACATAGCAAAGAAGGTTAAGGTGTCCTTCGTTGAAAAGCTATCAAGTTTCTTTTGACTGAACACACTTCAGGAAGGTATTAACATATAATTTATAGTATATGCAACCGTCCTTGTTAGATTTAAATTGTGAGTTTAAATTGTACAAACTGTCTATAACAAATAAACCATTATAACTCTTAAATTTATTATTTTGGTTGGCTAATCTCAAGAGCAAAAAATTTCTGAATTCATTCTAGTTTAGTTGTTGAATTTGATGCTATGTGTGGTAAGAAATGTGTTCCACAAGATACAGTATAAAAAGAAATGTTAATTTGAGTGTTCCAGTTCTTAAAAATGCAAGAAAGTTATATTTGACCTGTTACAATACACCTTTTATGTGAAAAGTGTTCAATTTAATGTTTTATTGAGATTCTATATCTAGGTGTTGCCCAGTCTATTCAGGCCCTTTTTAAATCTCCCTTCAGAACTACTAGCAAGTTTTATTTCCCCAGCAAAGGGAGACATTAGTCAGATTATAAAGAAAATAGATAACTCTTTATGTGATATCTGCGGGTTATCGGAATGGATATGCCGAGGATGCCTCAGATTATATATTGTAGAGTGTAGTATTAGTGTTTTTAAAACATGTCTGTCACCAAGGATTAGTTCATCAAGTTTCTAATTGAAGCATGATATATTATTGTCAGTTTCTGAAATGAAACTCTCCAAAGTTTCTATTAAAAGCAAAATAAAACAGTATAAAAGCCATATTTACTCGTGGTGGTTATAAAAAAAACAGCCATGTAAATGAGGTGGTAGAGAAGTCATGTGAAATGCCTGGTGACAAAACAAGACGTGGAGTTGCTTCAGGAATTAAATATATTTTTCATTTCTGATTTTCTGAATCAGGTGTGGGGGCAGGGGAAGCAAATCAATGAATGAGGTCACTCGCATGGTCTTATGCCAGGGGCTTTGTATGTAACTCTAGTCAAACTGGAAAATAAATACTTCAGGAGGCTGAAGGTTGTTGATAGATTGCAAATATATTTATAAATTGAGGTACTTCATGGTTCTTTGCATGCATATCTATATTTATTCATGGCCTGGTATAGGCATGACACTTTTACCAGTATAAGTCATCAGAAACCAGAAGACAGAACAGAAGTTTGGTATACCTAGACCAGTTTAAAAATGGCAGAACCTGGTCTAAGATTCTCACCCTTCCCCACCCAAACAAAGGGCAAATGTATGTTTTGCTCTTCACTACCAATCTAAACTACACTTTCCACAGAAAACCCAATAACTTAGATTGATTCCCCCTCAGCATTTTGAATGTCTGTGCCTACCCACTCTTGCTACACATGATAGACTTACGGAGTCAAATTTATCCCTGGTGTTGAACCAGGAATGATGTGATCTCTGCATGTGTGAACTGGGTGTCGATTAATGGGTAAATCTGGATCCCATTGAAGTTCATGGCAAAAATAATGATCTGAGACATTTATTTAATAATAAAGGGTCACATTCTCC
>JAGPOW010000261.1:140714242-140726578 GCA_030014935.1 Caiman crocodilus
CCCCCCCCTCAGACTAGTGCTTCATTAGGTTACAAATTATTCAAAGTAGAGACCTTTTTCCCCTTAGCACAGTGGGGCCTTAATGCTGATTGTGTCTTTTGGGTGCTATGTATTAAATAACCAAATAATAATCCAGTACTTCTAAAAATAGTTAGCCCTTCCTGGGGATAGTAGATATCTCTGAACAGAATCGAATCCCCATCCAACAGAACATGTTTGTATGCTGCTACATACATGTGTATCTGGCTGCTGGAGTGATCATGGAGACCCATGGATGTGATATGGTTTAAGCTGGGAGATAAAATTGATAGATGTCTATGGTGTTTCCTACTAAGGCTGAGTGCTCTGGGAAATGGATGGTAGAGATTCTTTCACGTTGAGCTTTGAAGTGTGTAGGTAGGTGGATAGAAAGACAGAAAAATAGTTTTTTTTTTCAGAAGTAGATGAATGTTAGGCGTGCTCATATTGTCCCACAGAAGTGTAAGGGCTCCAAGGCTTCTCCTAGCTGATCAGAAACCTTTTGTATTGTATCAGGGTCGTATTGGGATAAACTGTATTTGTCAAAACACTGTTACATTCCACCCCATCACTGCACGTGCCCTGTGCACAACTGTGTGCACTCCACAGCAAGACGGACCAAATTGCAAAGCAAAGGACCTTGAAATTGTAATGTTCTTAAGCATATTGAAATTTTGGTGACCTACTATCAATGTGGATGAATGTGAGCTGGCAGTGCAATGCCAGTAGGCCAAATAATACTCTGGCATGCATCAATGAATGTATTTCCAGCGAAAGCAAGGAGGTGATTTTCACTCTGCCCAGCACTGGTGTGACCGTAACTGGAGTACTGCAACCAGTTCTGGGCATCACACTTTAACAGGGCATGGACAAGCTTGAGAGGATCCAGAGAAGAGCCATGCATATGATCAGTCTTACACGGCCAGCCATATGAGGAAAGGCTGAGGGATCTGGGACTCTTCAGCCTGAAGAAAAGAAGGCAGAGAGGGGATCTGGTAGCAGCTTACCGCTACACCAGGGGAGTGTATCCAGAGCTCGGTGAG
Organism: Caiman crocodilus; assembly: GCA_030014935.1. Taxonomy (NCBI): domain Eukaryota; kingdom Metazoa; phylum Chordata; order Crocodylia; family Alligatoridae; genus Caiman; species Caiman crocodilus. The sequence continues at coordinate 140,715,304 of JAGPOW010000261.1, forward strand.
CAACTGTTCACTGAGGCACCTGAGGGGAAAACTAGGAGCAATGGCCACAAACTCCTTTAAGATTGATTCAGGCTCAACATTAGAGGAAAAACTTATTCACAGTCAGGGTGTCCAGACTGTGTAATAAACTCCCTGTAGAGGTGGTACAATCACCTACCCTACAAATCTTCAAGAGGAGACTAGACATCTTGCTGGAGCCACCTGACCCTAGTTACCTTTCCTGCTTGGTGCAGCAGCTGGACCTGATAATCTTCCAGCGTCCCCACCACCAGCCGTACAAGCTATGGATGCTTTCATTCAGTCAGTCAAACAGGCAAACCAAATTATGCAGAATATGAGTCCTGGTCTTAATTTTAGTGTATAGCCCTTATTTTATACCATCTTCTTTTTAATTCTTTTATTCTGCTGTAACATTTCATGTGGAAGCTGCAGAATTTAGCTTCTGAAATTGTCACAGGTAGTGACAGCTGGGGTCTTTGGCACCAGAAAAGGTGCGATTAGTTTTTACAGATTATAGAATAAGTACATTAATTGGCTGTTTCTGCTAAAATTATCAGTACTGAAATTGGTAATATTTACATTGTTCTTAGGTTCAAACATTAAACAACTCTTCGTGATGACTAGGTCAGTTAAGGATGTTGTTTCAGGTTGTCTGTGACTTGGGCAGGTATCACTTCATTGGTTTTAATTTGGTTCACATTTGGAGGGTTTCCTTTGTAGCTGTGAGAGTTGGAAGTTATTGTGTGAGTGGAAACTTGGCATCTGACGTACATTTCGGTAGCCAAGGTTCGGTACAGTGGCAGATTTGGAGCTCCTGAAATTGAGGCTTCCTCCTCCGATGACTGGAGGACTGTATCAAGGCAGCTGAAGCTAGAAGGAGATAATAGCTTTAATAATTGTGGGGCATGTGATGGCTCTCCTGTACCTGGTATTTCTCTGCTTTGCCTCATATGCCCTGTGATTTAGCCCCAGCAATACCAACAAGAGGCATCACCTGGACGTGGACATTGGCCAGGCGGGACATAGTTGCAGTACATGACATAGTCTAGTCAACATAACTCCCTATGTGGCCTGTGGTCCCAAATAATTGCCCACCCCATGTCTACTGTATAGAGTAGCTGCATTCTGACTGCATAGATTGATTATACTGGTGGAGCATGGGTGACTTGGTTAGCAAACAGTTTGAGGAGCCGTGACGTGAGGGTCTGTAATTGCTCACGTTGGTACCTTTCTCTGTTTCTCATGTGTACGTAGTGGTAATACCTACCGACCAGTGTGATTAAAAAATAGCCCTTCCATTTCCAGCTTACTGACATCTTGCACCACCACTTTTCCCAGTGACACATCAGGCTTCTGGTCCCTTGTACTTCCTGTGAAGTATTACATGTCCTAGAAGAAATTGCCCTTTGAATTCTGGCGCTTCAGCTTACAGGCTCATAAACTTGTCCTAATGCTTATGGAAGTGCCAAGGAGCTGTGCTAGATTTTAACTCGCATTCTTAGAAGAGGCTGGCGTCTTAGCCCAGGTACTTCAAACTAGTGCATGGGAAGAATCCTCTCTTTGAAGGCCTTTGCTTTCTCTAGGCAGTCTCACATTGCTTGCTGGTGGTGGTGGTACGAGAACCCCTAAAGCTTTACCCAAAAAATCAGTGTTGTTACCTCTAGAACAAGATTAAATCCTAAAGTTAAGAGAGTTACTCTGCCTGGACAATTGGCAAAGCCAGAATCTGGTGAGGGTCACCCTTCATCGATTGTACTATCAGGCAGACTCTAGAGGCTAAAATGCAGATAAAAATGAAGAGATAGCATTGCATGCTTCTGGAGGGTTTGTCATTTTTAATGCTTTTTCCTCAGATTGCCCAAATGCCTGTTACCAATTGGCCCAGTCCGGTGTGAACTGTCCGTGACCTTCATCACCCAGATTATAAAAACTGCTTAGGGTCTCGTGTGCTTTCTCTTCTGCAAACTGACACTACATAAGCCATTCAGCTGCAAATGATTTTAAAAAACAAAGAAAACCATTACATCTAGAGAAGAAAGTTGAGTTGTCTGAGATGGAAGCCTCTTGCAAGAGCTTTAGCAAAAGGTGCCTCCAATACTATATCCCTTTACTCTGCATTACCCTAGATTTGGCTTCCCATGCCTGGACTGGCTTTGGACCACCTTTCAGTGAACTAGCACTACAATTCAGAGATCGTGCTTCTTTGGTGCTGGTGTATGTTTGAGTAACTTTGCTCCTCTACAGTTGTTTGTTTTCTGCCAGGAGCTAATTCTCTTTGTTGTACCTAAGTTGTAACAGGAAATTCCCTCCCTATCTACCTCTGTGCAACCACCTGTTCAACAGTGCTTGGTCTGCACTGCCTATTTTATCTCGCACTGACCTTCAAAATCATCAGCTGAGGAGTGCCCAGTAACCTTGGGCTATCACCCTAACTGCCATTCAGTCGCATGGAGAGACATGCCTCCCTCATCCTTCAGGACTGATCCTGCTCACCATGCGGTTGGCTGGGAAAAGTCCAGCTGAATTGTGGACCCTTCATGTGGATTTCTGTGGCCATTGGGGAGGAGAATTTGTACCTTCTGAACCAAAGAGGCTTTCCTGAGTGACTTGGTTCCTGATGTTATTTTCTTTTGTCTCTGACCCAGTGGATGTAATGCAGTAAAGTTTAAGGCCAGTCACAGCTGTGATGACATGCAGTAGTTCAGCTGAGTTCAGTGAAGCTATCCTGATTTAAACCATCTATTTATATGTACATGCAGACCTATGTGGAAGGATTCACACATCACCATTTGCAGAAAAGAAAAAAAAAACATTATTTTTCAGATAAACTATGCAAGCCTTGGGCTGTCATAAATACATGTTAAAACATGTTGACTAATTCTATGGCAACCTGTTGTTTCTTCTTAAATAATCATGAGAATTAACATCACATTGGAAAGACAAGTGCTGGAATATTTTATATGCTGGAGCCATTTTTCCCCTCTATTTGAAAACATGCACAGACACACAAATTCATTGTTGATAAATCATCTTGCTGATCAGGCGCTAGGTTTATAGTGTGTTCTCCAAATTCTTCAATGAAGAAACATACGTGTGGCATTTTAAGAAACACAGTAGTTTTATTTGACTATACTTTTTTCATATAATGAGAAGAATACCACACATGATTATTTATTGAGTAACCTCTACATTAATCATACTTTCCTTCTTCATTAATTTCTTCTGCTTCACTTGATTTTGAGCATTTATGCTCCGCTACAGCCATGCTAGTAATTTACATCAGGATTATTAAAGCTACCGTGAGACTGGGGAGTTGCCAGCGTGGGGAATTAGCTGCACCTATAGGATAATAAAGTATAGATTTCCCCTTTACTTTTCCTCTTTGGAGTTTAGTTATAAGGATTTTTCTCTTGTCTACTTGTACAGGCAAATCAGGGCATCTCTCCAGCTTCCCATTTCCAGAAATATCAACATTTTTCTGAGGTGCCAATAAATAGTTGGCTGTTATTAAAATTGTCTTTAATGGTTGAAGTCATTACTTTTATCTATTAGTTTCCCAGATATGTCTATTTGTCTATCATAAATTAACAACTTGCTCCTTTTTAATATTACATCTTCAATCTAAGACATCAGTTAGTACTTTCCCCCTTTTTTGTGCTCATAAACTTATTCAGATATTTCTTGACGCATTATAAACAGTGCTATTGACATAAGCTCTGAGTTTAGATAGGACTCTTCACTAGGATGCTCCTCTAACACTCACCTTGATGTTCATTACACAACATGTAAGTAAGTCAGTCTCTAAAGAATGCTAATACCTTTTCTAATGGCTTCACTGGGTTTTTTCAGCATAATATAAAACCACTACATTTTATATTAATAGACATAAGCTATAATAAAGACTCTGCAGCACATAAATGTGCTAGTATTATGGCATTTGTTATCAATAGTGTCTAGTAAGCTTGAATCCAAGACACTACAGTGAGTCAGGCATGAGCCCATGTGAGCCATAGGACCAGTTCATTTTTGTGTAAAATGTATTAAAAGCATTGGAATATGCCAGGAATTAACCTGACTAGTTGGTCTTCCTGATGTGTGCCAACTAAAAGGATAGCCTTATATTTTTTGTGGGAAATCAAGGTCTAGATTGTAAATGAAAATGCTTACAGTCTTTGTCACTCTTAACCTGAAACCAAGGCATCCCTTGGAAAATACCAACTCTTAGTTCTCACTAATTTTTTGACTATGGAAAGATAATGGAGCAATTGTCTTGCAAAGAACTCAGAATGAGCACAACAGGTTCGAATGTTTTCATGCTATGGATTCCTATTTAAAATCATTAGATTTATTTTGTGAATCATGTTTGCCCACTTAAGTGACAACATTGTACGGCATCCCATGGCACCCTTGAAGGAATCTCAAGGCACTCCAGGATGCTGCAACAGCTGTAATTGGGCCACTAGCTGATCAGAAATCAGTCCCCTCGGCTCGGGGGAAGGAGCATTCTCATGTCACTGCACAGTGAAAGGAATAACGAGTATGGTCTGAAACTGCACAAGGAGCGTTCAGATGTTAAAGGTGGCAGGTCTTTTGAATTAATACCCAGAAGACTTCTCCAAGAGGTGGTTGTATTGCAGGGTTCACATGGATTCCAGTAGAATAGAAAGGGTTATCCTTTGCAGGTTAGCTGGAAGGTACAATCAGTTACGCTAATCTAAGGTAATGCTCCATACTTGCAATTATCTTTGAACATCACCCAGGCGTTTCTGCACCTTCTGACAGAAATAGGCTGTTATAACAAAGCTAGTCCTGAAGGTACTATATTAGCTTTCTGTTAACTTCCTTTGCTACATAGCCTCTTCTGTCATGTCACAGCTGTCAAAATCAGTGGAGGAGAATGGGGACAATATTATTTCTATGAGTTAAAGACTCTTGGATTGTTTGCTGGACTTTCTCACCAAATGATTTCTCCAGCGAAGGAAATGCTGCTCTTGGCGGTATTTCGGTGCCTGGGTCTTACCAGTTTCAAATATGTTGCAAGGTGTATATGCGTTTGGTTTAGTTTTTCTTATTTTCTTTAGTTTGATTTTTATCCTTGGCACCATGATTGCTGACACTTTTGGTGACAGCAGCTATGATTATTTAATGCTACCCATTGTGAGCAGTTTCATTTAATTTGTCTCTTTAAGTGTCTAGCTGCTATGGTGACAAGCATTCAATGATGAGTTAAACATACAGGTATGCTTATAGATAAGGGCCAGTTAACCATACTAGCCAGCTTGAAGTTCAAATTTTCATTGTGAGAGCAATAGAAGTCGCTTGTTGGTTTGGTTTTCTAGTGTAAAAGTTTGCTCTTTAGCCAAAAGTTTTGCTTTTTGCCAGGCGTAGGTCTGGGAGGCTGAGACACAGGTGATTGTTTTAGGGCTGTTCAGGACCACAATATGACTGTCCATGATTTGACTGAGATTGCCCTCTAATACATTTAGCTTATGCAAGTTCAACAACTGCTTCTCCTGTGTAATAACAGAAACCAGCTCTCGTCTTAAAGGAAACTCTTCTCTCTGTTGGCCAAATTGTGTGTTTTTAGGTGTGGCATGTTACTGCGTTTCCATGGCGGGGTTTGTGATGTTGTTCAGATTAAGCAGTGTATCCATGAGGTACAGAATTTAGGGCATAGCATTTTGGGATTGGGGTATAAGTGGGCATTGGAGGGGAGAACTCGGACAACTGTGGAGACAAATAGAAGGGAAATGCAGGGTGGAGATCCGTTTGTATTGGATGTGCTGATTCATGTTGGCGGTACAGGTGATCTGGTGGACACTTGCTTATGCAACTGTTCGAAAGCTTGAAATCTAAATGAATTGCTACAGCGTGCGGGCATTCAGTTCAGTCCTTCTTTTACATGCCTGTGACCTGGGAGTGTAGGGACAGGGATACATCCACACCTATGCATTCTCCCGCTCTGACAGTTCACGTTGTGCAGTGTTTGGCTCAGTGATCTCAGCTATGAATTGCACTGGGCTACAGATAGCCACGGGGTACCATCCCCCGCTGTAAAACCTATCACATTTCCTACTATCCCATGTGGTTGTCAATTATGCCACTTCAGGATCAGCCAAGTGCAGCTGCGGATCAGGCACTGTCATTTTCTGCCCTGATGCTTTATGCGTTCCTCTCTCCTGTCACCCCATCATGTGGCAGTTTTCTACATGATGGTGTTTTTGAGGTGCTGCCATTCTTCCAGCAGATGCTTGCGTGTGCCGCTGCACGCTGTGATTCTCACAGGCTGCTCTGTGAATGCATCCAAGGGCAAAGCAGCAACTTGGAGACAATTTCTTTCTTCACAAAATTTTAAACAGGTTAGTCTGTAGGTGTTGAAAAACATTACGAATCGTGCATAGGGTTTTAATAGATTAATTTTAGGAGACAGGAATAATTTGGGACTGCAACTGTCTATAAAGAAAAATGCACATAATTTGCATCTGCTTTCCCCAATAGGAATGTTTTTCTTGCCTTGACATATGCCAACTACAGCACATATATTTTTAAAGGATAGAAGTATATTTCTAAGATGATTAACATTTTTCAAAGAATGCAAGACTGGAATACTTTCACTTGGGACCCTTTAGTGGACAGTCATGAAGCAGCTCTAACCCAGCGGCGGGCAATCATTTCAGGCAGAGGGCCGCTTACTGAGTTTTGGCAAACCATCAAGGCAACCAAGGGCAGATTAATATTAATTTTCTAAATTTTTTAGGGGCCCTGCAGGACAGATAGAATGACCTGGCGGGCCCCTGCTCTAACCTGATCCCCATCACCCAGTCCCCTCTATGGCTAGGGACAGACATTACACATACACTGGTTTAAGTGATCAGAAACTGGTTTAAACCTGTAACACAACAGAAGTTCAGTGCACATAAACCAGTTTCAAAATGCTGAAAGCACTTTGAGATAAACCTGGTTGAATGTGTCATCATACTTAACTGATTTGGGTCAAACCAGTTTATGCAGTATCTGTCCCACAGCCCTTCCTGCTCCAAGTTAAACCAGAATCTCCCAGCATCCCAGATGCTTTGCAGCCCTGGTCTGGACTGGGCTGCCTGCTCCAGAGAGTAGGACTGGCCCCACGCCTCTGCTCCCTAGCCATAGCTCCAGTGGAGACTGAAGGCACAACAGGGTCTGCCTCCCCTGCCCCCCATTCGCTGCTCAAGCAGGAGTCTACCCCCTCCCTCCCTCCCATTTCCCACAGCACACACCCCAGCCCTACAGACCCTAGCTGGCATGTGGTATGCTAGCTAATATTGAGAAGCGTCTGTCTTGAATTTCACTGTGACAGAACAAAGACAGACAGGGTAGTGTCTGCTTAGGGTTTTCTGGAGCTAATTAGTAGAGGTATTTTGAAGCAGACCCTATTCGATTTAAATCACTGTCTCTGACTTGATTCAGCTGCATCTGAAGCATATGGAGCATCCCATAGGAGTGCAGGAGGTCCCCAGTGCATTCCCTGGTGGACCAGGAAGCAGACCGGAAGTGCTTCTGGTTCACTTACAGGTCTGCTGCCTGCCTTGGGTGGCCAGAGCCGTCCAGAGGATCACTAATTTAATTGGACATCAGACAGGCAGGGGTTGGAGAGGCGAGACAGCTTATTGGTTGCAAAAATAACTTTTATTTTAACTTTACTTAAGCAGCTGGTGGCTGCGACACAGGTGATAAGGTTGCTTACGTAGTTACAGGTAACGAGTTGCTTGCGTAGTTACAGGTAACTGGCAACAGAACGAGCCGGCAAGTTTGTAGACAGAAACAAGCATGCAGGGTGAAGGATACATTGGGAACAGATGGTGATGGGGAGATGTTGGTGGGTGATCAGTCCGCCAGCTTTTCTCTGCCATGTAGCAAAGTTCTCCGTACTCTACCACGTGCTCAGGGCTCTCCGACTTGGGCGGAAACTTCACGGACCTTTGTACATTTAGAGTAGCCAATGACAGACTGCCAGGTAGGAATAGCTAATGAGGTAGAACGTAAGAAATTTAAAAGTAACTGCAGTTGCTTAGGGCAGATCTATTGTGACAGGGGCACTCTGTCACAATAGATTTGGTTATGACACTGCGAAGCATGCTGGGGACCCTCCTCCCCCCACTTCTTTGGGATGCTCCATGTGCCCCAGCATCACAGTATTCACAAGCCGCCTGGTATCTAGAAACAACATTTAAAGCTGCGTCTATGTCCAAATCGCTGAATCTCTTTGAATTGATTCAGAGAGTTCTGATTCAATACAGACAATTTAAAGGATCCTCTGATTTGATTCAGATTCGGAGATTCGGCCACTGAATCAGGCCACATCTCCACTGAATTGAATCAGGGACCGAAGCTTCACACAGCCCTACAAATTAACAGGTCAGCTGGTAATGTCCCTTGGTTCCTTCATTGGAGAAAGCTGTTTAAGAAGACCTTGAATTAATGAGAGTGGTTTTTGTTTTCTTCATGGGCTGCTAAACGCTGTGTTGTCAGCTCCCTGTTGTCTTCCTCATCTGTCAGGTTTTCTGTAGACAGTATGAAGAAGCAGGGAGAGAGAGATTGAAAGGCTCAGTATCATCAACAGATGCATGCACTGCATCTCTCTTTGCCTTAGTACTAGCCAGGGGCTGGGGGCTGGCAAAAATCCTCCTTTTGCCGCGAGTGGGGAAAAAGCTTGGGACTGTGCAGGCAGGGTGGGGGTCTACATGCTTCCCTAATCAGAGTATTCTGCTGGGGCCTGGTCACCCCCCACCCCACTTCCTCAGCTCAGCACTAGGGAAGGGAAGGGAGGGCTGCTTTAGCGTTCCTTAGCTTCTAGCCGGAGCCACTGCAGGCATATGCCTGCATTTCCTCAGTCCAGAGGAAATGTCTGTAAGATTGCAGACTGGTTCAACCTAGGCATGTTAAACTAACCTGATTGAATCAATTCAGGCTCAGGCATTTTGAATGTCTTTCCCTTGCCAAAGGGATTAGAGGGTCAGTTGGGATACCCATTTACTTCAAGGTTACTGTCTTCTGTCCTTGAGATGTCAGACACCCAGTTAAACTATCCTGCTTTAATGCCTGTACTTACCCTCCAAACATCTGCAGACCTTCACATGTGCTCCCATCAGATCCCTTGCATTGTGAGCACAATATGTAATTTAACACCTCTGTGGTCTTATGAAAGTTGACATAAGAAATGTGCATGTTTTGTAAAGGACCTTCTATTTAGTTATACCTGATTCTTAGAAAGCATATGAGTTACCAAGTGGTGGGGAAAACAGAACACATTTGTACTCTTCCCTGAATCCTTCTCCTTCTACTGAAAATGTCTTTCCCCCTTCTTAAAGATACTTTGTCTTTTAAATTCAGTCTGCAATACCTTTTCTTCTTTCTCCTCCCTCCTCTTTCTCCTTATATGCTGGTACTTTCCATGGTCCAGCTGGTGGAGGGTTATGAAAGTCGATAGCTTGGCCAGTAGCCCCATTGTCCCATCAGAATAGGGCTGTTCAGACTTTCAGCTATGCAAAGGTTGTCTCTTTTCTGCCTCAAAATAGAAGTTTTAATTCTTGCAAATTATAACAGGTGCAAATATCATTAGTAAAATTAGATAGGATTCCTAATTGGTCATGCACATGTTCTCTCAAACTGTGACATGGAATTATTTGCAAACCTGTTGTTCCGTCCACAATTATTAATTTTTCCTTGCTGGGAATATTAAAAAAAAAAAAAAAGCTAGCTGTCTATACTTTAATTTTTTTCCTGAGGATCTGGGTAGTTTTTTTTGTTAAGTTGTGCATTGTGCCTCTAAGTCAGAGGGAAATTTGGAAAAATGACAATCATCAAGGGATTAAAATACTGACATTCCCACAGAACCTTTGCCTGTGCCTTTTGACCAACTTGGGAACCTTGGAACAGTGCAGCTTCAGGGCAGTAATATTTCAGTTCTCCATCTTGTACAGTCTCTATTTCAAGATATAGGTCATAGGCCAGTTGAGCTTAGTATCGGTGGTGTAAATTAATCCATTTCTATTTCTTTTTCCCCACTGAAAGGAAACAAAAAATGGTTTTAAAATTTGATTTGGCCCAAAATGCAGAAACATCTGCTGAATTCATAAACAGCTTGTTGGCTGAGTTCAGCACCAAGGGAGACAAGTTGCTCAGCTCTTCCCTCTTCAGCAGGTCTAACTGCAATTGATGGACACTGCACTACATAGGTTCAGGAGACATGCTTATTATTAAGACCAGATCAAAACAGCATCAATCAAATTTTGGAAAAGAGTGGGCAAATGTTAGGATTATTCTGTGTACAAGGATGCATGTACTTGGAAGCGCTCTAAAGGAATTTATCCTACTATTGCAACGTAGCTGGCTCTATTTCAGAATAGTGTTTTGCTGTAGGCTGCTGCTATCTTACAAGATAGTCCACCTGCTTGGGCAGGGAAATTGGGCAATGTCTTCACTGCAGATTTTCTGCATCTTTTCTGATTAGTTTTAATTCTTATTTTCCTCTCCCCAATCTGATATGATTTCAGATCCAAGCTGGTCTGTAGTGTGGTGAATTGCATTTTCCTTTGGGTTGCTGGCATCTAGTAGATAATTCTTGATACAAGAACTTGAGAATGGACACTCCAGACATACGCAGCCAAGCAACAGAGATGACTAATAACCCGCTTTTACTGGTTACCTTTAAAAGCTTGCCAGTTGGCTTTGTTAAATGAATAACTTTACATCCATGCCTACAGTATCCTAGCATATACCAGGAGTATAGTGAATGCTGTAATTATTGAGATGGAATGTTTATTGGACAAACCTGGTAGATTTTAAAGGTGACCACTACTGGATATATTCCCAAGGAAAATAATCATGAGAATGAACTTATTGTATATTGTTGCTAAAGTCCATTTATGCATAAAATATTTAAACAGAAATAAAATTGGTAGTGAATCCAGCTATCCTGCAATCAAAAGGCCTTGTTGTTAGTATGCAAATGTGAATAGATTATTTCATGTCTTTTATCCACATTAGACCATCCTCTTTTCATTCCCACCACAGGAACTTTTTAAAATTCTGAATCATCACAGCTTGCAAATTTAAATTCCGTGCTTTGTAAGGTTAATTCAAAAATGTATCAAACTGCAACTTTGAAGCTGATGCAAGCATTTAAAGAAAAGGGGTTTTATCTGTTGTTCATTTAATGCAGCATGAAATTAACATCTGAATCAAACACCAAATTTCAGTAAATAAGATCCAGTATCTATTATGAGACCTCATTATT